>CM019183.2:16623017-17334696 GCA_009739505.2 Apolygus lucorum
AACGGGAACAACGACCGTCGACGACATATTCCCTAACCCGAAAAATACAGTGGCGCAGCATCCAGTTATCCCGATTCGAGTACAGCGAATATGACTGTGAATCCCTATCGTATCACGAGAATGCTCGACACGGAGTTTCGCCCGTGGTACAAATAGTCAAAGGGCACATACCGACTAAACAGTATGTGTTATACAGACAAAACGAAATCACGTACGCGTACAACCCTGATGACGTAATTGAACTATCGGAGTGGGAATCTTCCTGAGGTACGCCTACGTTAATCATTTTATTTCGAACAATTTATGGTCGCTCTGCTCAATTTCTTGGGTATATTCGGTAAAAATGAATACGCGGACATGATCGATCCAGTTATGGCCATGAACACTAATCAAGTACGCTCTTCACCATTTGGTGTATACCGGACTACTTCACGATCTCTACTATTAGCGAGGAAAAGGACAAGATAAAAAAAATGTCGGAAATATCGGCAGAAATGGAGAAGGACAACGGAGTTCAAACGGAACACGGTCCTCAGTGCTCCGACGGCCGATATCAACAACGAAACCATTTTTAAAAACGTGCGATTCGGGAGGGATCAGTATTACTGACTCGACTCGAAAATACGCGGATCTAGAAAAAACCTTTTCTATCGACAAACTCTGCGTGTCTTTATATCACTATTTTCCCGACCTCGCAATACCCAACGTTTATCTACATTATTACAATTTCGTCGAGCTCAATTATATGTTTCTCTGTTGGGAGAATTTATGACTGCCAAAGGCGGCGATGAAGACGTGCTACTCGTACTTTGGTCGTTTTAGGGCAACTAGCCGCAACGCTTTATGCGTCTAAAGAATCCAACAATAAAGACATTCCTTGCGACGTACACTCGTTGTTTTATTATTACGTAACGTACGAAAAACCTCTCGTGCACATAGAAGACGAATTAATCAATGATACGCAGCTTCCTCCACCTCCTCTTGCAGCGCTGCTTCTGCTCCGATTCTTCTTCAATGCGGGGTAAAAGAAAGGTCAAAAAAGAAAACGGCAAACAAAGAACAGATGGAGACCATGAAGGGGAACGACGAACAAGTGTCAAACCAAATTTGCCGTTAGGTGACGAGGATGATCAGCGAGACAAGGGAGAAAAGGAAGGACAGAGACTGATGGCATCACGGTGTGCCGGCAGCAGCGCAGCACAGCAAGCGGACAAATCGTCGATCCAACTTTCGTAAACTTTTTATGTAAAGTATTCTGGAAGCCGTACAAATTTGCAGAAAAGGAGATCATACATTTACAACGGGAAAAGGCAACGAAATTATTCAGACGGCTGCGTTTCAATATGCTCAATCTTCGTTGCACGGATATCTTACGCAGCATCCGATTTTACATTGAACAACGGCTTTCCAAAACTGTATTACCACCAATATCTCTACTGTAGAATCGTCGTGAGTGGTTAACGCACCATACGATACTTAAGTGAAGAACATACGTATGGATTTTGCGAGGTCGTCTCGTTCGAGAATATCTAAAAGGTATGCAACGACACAGGTACGATAGAGTCATGTACAAACGGGATGGTGGATATATTGAACGCGCTCACCCCTCATTCCATAGAGCAAGAACTTTCGTTTATGAACATTTTGCTTTGCAATCCCGTGTGTTCAGTGAGCTACGAGTGTGATTCGAATGTACAAAAGCACTTCCAAGAACAACGATTTATGGCTGTCGCTCTCTTGCGTGGATTATAAAAAAAATGGCCGCCACATATGTGTCTCCCAATCTAGACAAAGAGTCTTCTAAACGCTATGCGATTGGGAAATTGACGGCTTTCTTCAAATGGTTTACTACAGAAACCCTCTCGAGTGGATCTCCTCATTTCCGAGCAATTGCTAAACTGTTTATATGGATACTCGACTCGTTGTCGGAATTGATCAAATCGGGGTTATCTAAACAAGCGAACTTTAGACGGTCGCTACTATTTTAAAACATTTACTTTAGATTCGCCAAATCGGGTCAATCGGAATGATGAAATTTGTACAAGAAGCTGCCGACATTGCGACTGGAAACAAGCAGAAAAACAAAAGAAAATCCGAAGAGGGAAGAGATGATTTGGTATTGGCGCCAAAGAGACAAAACTTCCGTATATTTTCAATCCAGCAGCGGTGGCGGTATAGGGAATTCAAACGACGGTGAAGACGACGACCCTATAAATTATGAACATTGGGTGGCGTCTAGGATGAAAGATGGAGAAGAGTGCGACGATGATCGTAAAGTAACATGACCGACGATCAAAGAGTTGTAATGGCACAAGCAGAAACGTTTGTTTATAACGTGGAAAGCTGTGGTTTTGATACGTGCGCCATTTCCCTTTCAAATAAGCACCAAACTCTCCGGCTGTTGTCAGCCACGAGAACTGCAACGACATCGACTGCTTACGACAGAGAAGAACAGAGTTGTGAATTCGACTCTCTCGCGACGAATCCGTCTTCGTCTTCTTCCGTCAAAATCGGATTTATGTAATCTAGTTCTTTTTCAAGAAGATGATTCGAGCAGAGGTGTTAGCAACGACAATAATCTGCTGTGTAACTACGACGTTCGTAAAGCCGACATCAAACAAATGCAGATATCCAAAGAAGGGAGGAAAATTTCTGCGAAAAACTCAGATCCTCCTCTCGCAACAAATTGGTGGATACATTGTACGACCCATATTCGCCTAGGCTCGCTCCTCGCCGTGACGACGACGCCAATCGTAGATTTTTACCAGCCACAAGAAGGATGAAGATCGTTTCCGAACTCACGTTTGAAAACGTTACACGATATTTTCGATGAACCTTCTCTGAGATTATTGAACGATTTCCGCTTTTATTCTGACAACTCATTTCATCAAACGTTTCTATTCCAAAGGACCCGAACAGGAAAGCGACGTCGAATTCATAATGCTTCCGAGTTCATTGTTGAAATACCTCAAGGAACATCGTTTCTTCTACATGATCAGGGGGCTGTGGGACATTGCTCAATTGTCGTTCGACAAATCGTGTTATACCGGAGTGAAAAACGAACTGCGATTTACGTCGATAGAAACTTTTGTGAAAGAGAAACACCAACAGAACCCGAGCAAATACACGTACGCAATGAACATTATCAAAACGGCGAACGAGTACGCTAAATATTCTTCAGTGCAGTCACGTTTATGTACTACTTGTGCTATTGTAATCCTACAGAAGTGATGTTTTTCATACGATTTCATACGTGCTTGGAATACCCCGGACAAAATAGATGCGTTTTTTGCTTTCATCGGCGAAAGTGGATCAGGAAAATCGAAAATGTTTGAAATCACGAGAAGGAGTTTTGGGAAAAGTGACGTAGTTTCCCATTTGAGAAGCACGGAAAAGGAAAATTCTCCGGAAAAAACTAAATTCTCAGAAAATTTCATCATAGGAATCGACGACGTCAAAGTGGTGTCTCAAGACACGCTAAAGAAGTTATCGTCGGAGCAACTAGATACGTTTAGGATGAATTCTGGCAACACATTTACGTCTTTTTACACACTGCCCAAAATCATCCTAACGAGTAATGATTTGGTGATTGGCGATCCTGAAATATCTGCAACAAACCGCATCATTCCTTGGCCGATCAATAAAACGTACGCTCCCTGCGTTGCTAAAAATGTGGCGAATTGAGATATTTGTCTTACGACGAGTGTAACTTGATAAATCGCTATGGCAGAAAACAACAGCTTGGAACGTTGTCAAATGCGTCCAAGAAAGAAGTTTCTTCAACGAGAACCAAAGATGCGGAAGTGATTATCTCGCCAGCGATGCCTTATGCCTATTTCAACTCGGTGTATGGAAACCAGATTGAATCCCAAATCCCACAGTCGGATATTGAAGTCGGATGTCAGATGATAACTTCGTTTTTCGGTATGTTTTATTACTCGGACGGGCTAAAAAACCCGACGGGTATATCCGAAGACGTTTTGCCGGAACAGTTGAAACAGTTCAAAATTAACTGGATCAAGTCGTTCAACCCGCTAGATCAATATCTGAAACTCGTCGAGTGCCAAAAAATCACCGACGAAGGTACGCACGAAAAAAGCGTGAAAAAAGAGTTGATCATCGATAATCTAAGAAAGTTTTGCGCAACTCGAAAGTTGCAAGCGAATAACCTCATTTCGACGTTCGAATCCAGATTCAAGGACGTACATGTACAAGAAAACGGTATCGAATTTTATAATGTTAAGTTTAATCTCGACGCTTTTGACAAAATCCATTGTTTGTAAACGATGCTCCATGTTCTCGTGAAAATGTAATAATAAACCAAGTACCTGAACACGTGGTCTACTCTTGCCTTGTCATTCTCCCTTAGTCTGCTATAAGACAAACCATGTTGCAAACTAATATCACTTGTCACCGTCGCAGTTTTGATTTGAACGAAATCGTTATAGATAGACTAGGTAGCGAGGAAGAAGAAATGGCGATAGAAATGATTGGAGTTGACGATGCCGGCGACTTTGTGATAGAAGGAGAAATAACTACGACTATAGTTATCGACCACTGCGCACTAGTGTCTAAACGAGGAAGTAGGAAAAAGCACGTTTTGTACGGCAACAAATGCAAACGCTACAAATACAAACCTACGACGAGTATATTTCGAGTTTTCAATCTTTAAAATTTACCAGTCACCGTCTAGACTGTCCTTGGATTGGCCGCTTCTTTCATTTTTCAATTCTGACATTTCTCTGGTAACTTTTTTTCTAGAGCTCCGAGAGTTTCGGCTCTGGTAACTTTTTTTCTAGAGCTCCGAGAGTTTCGGCTCTGGTAACTTATTTTTTCCTAGAGCTCCCAGAGTTTCAGATCAAACATTTCTCTGGTAACTTTTTTTTCTCGGGCTCCGAGAGTTTCTTCTTTTGGAAAATGTCACGAGACCAGCCTAGTAGTAATCGTATTATTATTATTATTATATATATAAATATATATAATAATAATAATAATAACACCCTCCCCCATCAAACGACCTGTGGACACTAAGAATAACTCCAACGACTGCTTAGTATATAGTAAGGTATAGAAGAAGGAGTGGGGGTAATATCGTAACCTAGGAGTGGGGGTAAAGAATATAGGTAATAGTTTCGGTTTATTTTTCAATCTGAAATGTTTTCTCTCTAGCTCCAAGATCTTGAGACGAGAAGATTTTGCTTTAGGACATTTTTTCGCTCTGGAAACTTTTGTTCTCGAGCTCCCAGAGTTCCAGATCTGACATTTCTCTGGTAACTTTTTTTCTAGAGCTCCGAGAGTTTCGGCTCTGGTAACTTATTTTTTCCTAGAGCTCCCAGAGTTTCAGATCAAACATTTCTCTCGGAACTTTTTTTTTGTCTCGGGCTAAGAGAGTTTCTTCGTTCGAAACATGTCGTCGTTGAGACACGACAGCCTAGTAGTAGTAATCGTATTATTATTATTATATATATAAATATATATATAATAATAATAATAACACCCTCCCCCATCAAACGACCTGTGGACACTAAAGAATAACTCCAACGACTGCTTAGTATATAGTAAGGTATAGAAGAAGGAGTGGGGGTAATATCGTAACCTAGGAGTGGGGGTAAAGAATATAGGTAATAGTTTCGGTTTATTTTTCAATCTGAAATGTTTTCTCTCTAGCTCCCAGATTGTGAGATGAGAAGATTTTGTTTTCGGATATTTCAGTTGGGAAAACTTTTCACTCTAAACTTTCTTCTCTCCAACTCCGAGGCCACGAGAAGAAAGGGGTTTGTTTTAGGATATTTCATTTCAGATGCCTTTTTGCTCTGACCTTTTTTCTCTTGAGCGCCCAGTGGTGAGAACGCATAGCACAACCACTCCCCACATCCTACCAAACCACAACCAATCTCCCTGGGGGTCTGTGCAACCCAACTCATCCCCCAACATCCTACCAAATCACAATGCTAGGCCAAAATCTTCTCGGCTCGAGATCTCCAAACTTGAGCAGAAGAAAAAAATGTTTGTATAGAAATATACCAACTACATTCCCATAGTACACTCCCCCATACAGGCTACTCGCCCCCTTACTACTGTCGTCCAATGTAACTGCAGGATAGCCAGTGTGTGGCTCGTTTGTGATGAGGACGACATCATTGTTGTGACGGTGATTGCTGTTGTTGCTGTACTATATACACTGGTTTAGGCGTATGCCTGTCTAGGTAGTATAACAGAAAACAGAGAATAACGTCAGTTTGTTTCTATCATCGAGTCGTTGTTTCCTTCTCCATTTCTATTATGCCGGTTGGGGATGGAACAAAGGGTGACCAGTGCGTGACCAAAGGGGCTAGGGACGACAATGTTGTTTTTCAACAGGAATAGCAGTAGCAGCAAGAAGAGGATCGCCAAGCACGTGGCCAGTTTCTGGTTCCCCGAAAGATGCAACACGAGTAGACACCATATGGAAAACACACGGCCTTTTGAGCACTGGACTGGTGAGGATTTGCGCATAATGAGAATATTGGTAAAGATGGACGACGACCTCTGTGTGTCACGCGGTAACGCTCTGCGCCGGAAACTGAAGGCAGCTCATCAAGATCTATACGACACGCTACTGCAACGGCTCAGGAAAATGGGTGACAGAGACAGTATCGAATTGTCTTGTATGTATGTGGCCAACGACGAAATTTTGCGTCGGATATGTAGCAAACACGGATTAACAGCCGTCGGTGCCATCCCTACCAAAAGTTGTACGAGGATGTCGATCTACGAGGTGCTCAGTGTACGCGGATTTCAAGCTGGCGTGTTCTATCCAAATGGAAAGAATAAACAATGATGTAACTACAATTGTATATGTACAATAAAAAAAATGGTGACTTGACGGCATATGTGTGCATACAAGGTTTTTATACCCATTTTCACCATTTATACAAAGCAGTATGATATGGCGATATAGGCAATGACCCGCACGACCTAACGGCCTTGAAGGCGAGGTTGATTTTTGCGCCGTCTTCCCTCGAGGACACTCGCTCATTTTCCTTGGGGTGTAAAATACAGTAGAAGAAAACGTGGACAGAAAGACCGATATACCTCCAAATTTTTATTTTTCGAGCTCCGACATCTCGAGTCGTCGAGAAGATCTTGATTTAGGATATACACTCCCTGAGGGGATGAAAATACCAGGATTGGATCTAGTAGCAGAATGACCGAGACGTGCCACCCGAATGAGGGCCGCTTGAAGTTCCAAGAAGAGGGTGGGATCTCCTCATGTCCACCACGCGCAAATGTGCGTAGTGGACATTACGAAGGGAAAAAAAAGAAGACTGTGGAGGACGTGCGTGCTCTTGAGTGCTGATGACGCTAAATGTCTTATATATAAAAGGGGGTCGCTGGATTTGGTATAATATCATATCAACACCGACCTCAGTCCGTGCACCATCTACCCAACCTCGATTTCTCATTCCCCGTGATGGACAAACTCAACAACACAACTCCAGCCACCACCGAGGAAGAGTTCCTCCTGCCGGAAGAATGATACCTATTTCCAGGGTGGAATCAACGTTGTACGAGCTGCTCCAATACACCACCACCAACAAGTGCGAACAAGACCCGAAAACATGCGCCGAGTTGACCAGAGAGATGTGCGACGATATTCTCAGGTTAGTTGACTGCTTTCAAGTTCGCCCTTCGCGTGTTATGTCAACTAGCGAAACCGATTCTCCTCAGATAACATTTTTCATAGAGTCGTTTTTTCCATCTGCTGAAGAGGGTAACTCCGATCATGTTATCAGCAAACTTCCGCAGATCGTAACCGACCATTTAAAAGATGCCGGATATACGACGATGATGAAGATGCTTGAAGAACAGGATAATCGAGGAGAAGTTGAAGAAGGGACCGTGTGCAGTTATCATGAACTAGTTTGCGGTATGCAGTCGATATTGCGAGAAATCAGACACATGATGATCCAATCGAACCAGCAAGGGGCGATGAAGTGTATAGAGTTGGCGAGAGAACTATACGACGAGGCGGCAAAGCTAGCAGGGGCAAGTGCCCGATAAACTCCTCCGTGGTATACGGTGGGACGATGGCCAACAAAACTCCTATCGTAAATCATTCCATTTTTACTTCAATACATACGACAACAATCGACATCACTACCACATCCATCACCGAGAAATAGTCCCTTATGCCGGTAGAAGAGACGATTTCCAGGGTGGAATCAACGTTATACGAGCTGCTCCAATACACCACCACCAAGTGCGAACAAGACCCGAAAACATGCGCCGAGTTGACCAGAGAGACGTGCGACGATATTCTCAGGTTAGTTGACTGCTTTCAAGTTCGCCCTTCGCGTGTTATGTCAACTAGCGAATCTTACACCGATTCTCCTCAGATAACATTTTTCATAGAGTCGTTTTTTACATCTGCTGAAGAGGGTAAATCCGATCATGTTATCAGCAAACTTCCGCAGATCGTAACCAACCATTTAAAAGATGCCGGATATACAACGATGATGAAGATGCTTGAAGAACGGGATAATCGAGGAGAAGTTGAAGAAGGGACCGTGTGCAGTTATCCTGAACTAGTTCGCGGTATGCAGTCGATATTGCGAGAAATCAGACGCATGATGATCCAATCGAATCAGCAAGAGGCGATGGAGTGTGTGTCGAGTTGACGAGAGAACTATATAACGAGGTGACGAAGCTAGCAGGGCCATGTGCTCTCTGTGGTATATGATGCACTAACTGTATATATCAAATTTTGTACGCTACCTTTTTTGTATCGTTGTATTTTTGTACTCACCGAGAAAAATATTATGCCAATATGATGTGTTGTATGTTAGGTATGTACCTTTTTTGTACCGTTGTATTTCTGTACTCATCAAGAAAAAATATAGTGCCAATATGATATTTTGTATGTTACCTTTTTTGTATCGTTGTATTTTTGTACTCATTGAGAAAAAATATTGTGTCAATGTGGTATTTTGTATGTTACCTCTTTTGTGTAGTTATATTTTTATACTCATCGAGAAAAAATATTATGCCAATATGACAGTTCATATGTTGGATTTGTTTTTTTGTAATATACGTTATAAGTAGTTAGGATTTTGAGAGTTCTAGCCCTGGCAGCAAATGTACTACATAGCACTGAGATTTCTGGCCCTAGCGACAAAGGTACTACATGTACGGAAGCCCGTGGCGGTGCGGAGCGCGGAGGGGCGGCCGGATGTCTCAACCTGACTCAGCATCACTGTCTGAATTGTCTTCACGCTCGAGATACAAAAAAATAAAAAAATAAACAAATAAAATAAAAAATATAAAATAAATTAAATTAAAATTTTTAAAAAATTTAAAAAAAAATTCAAATATGTCGTGAGAGGAGTTCAAGTTTGGAACCTCTGAGAGTAAATCTTTTTCCGATGTTTCATGACAAGAACGGGGGAAATGACAGAGAAAAGAGAAGAAATCCGGCGTTTGAACCTCTCCGAGTCTCTGTGGTACGTTTCCCAAGGACCAACACGGGCCGCGCGATACGCGAAGTTCCAGACAAACAGTTGCTTGCCCATTGTTAAGTCTTTACCTTCTGCAAAGGTCACTTTTGTCTTAGCTGAGCAGTTCGATTTGGGTTCAGCATACAGTTTTTGCATACCCATCTTGTTTTTGCATACCTGTCTTATTTACTATTAAACGGAAGTATAAACGCTCCTGAATATGTATCTGAACGCTGATCGAGAGAAAAAATCGTCTTTGTCTACCAATAACTATTTCTAGCAAGGTTTGATTCGACGTTGCAGTGAGTTTCTGACATAGCCGAAATTATAGTATAAGACTGTTGTCGATGGAGTCTTCATCGTCGAACAAACAGTATGACAATGTTTGTAGACGACGCCGAAAATAGATGGATACGAGAATGGATGAATTACGAATATATAAATAGCGAATTTGAGGGACGAAAAGAAAAGGTAGATTCGTATCGTAATTTTCCCTCTCCCTCGTCACATGAAAGCAAAAAATGTAGCGGCAGAGGCAGCAAACACAAAAGTGCAAAATGTAGGATAACGACTGAAGAGTATGACAATTTGAAGCATCCTTTACTTTTACCTGTAGCAATGCACCCTTGCACGGAGTTGTCTACATATATATAAAATTCGTCTTTTTCTTCGACTTTCTTGCGATAGTAAGACCCGTGCTCCGACGGGCCAGAAAACCATACGTTGCCGTCACAAAGGAAGATCTATAGACGAAGGAAATTAAAAAATACATAGAGTTGGTTACAAAATATATTTCAAACTTTTTCACTTTCAAATATTCATAATGATCAACATACAGTCGATATTTGCTTGCAGCGAAAGTATCCACATGGATACCTCAGGACGTTGAGGGCTGTACATCACTAGATCCAAACCCGTTATTTCCACGTTCAGTGGTCGACAGTGTTTTGCGGGGGTCTACTATAGCCGGGGCGTAACGTTGAATGATCACTTGCCCTATACACGGATCCCCCGGTGATATCACGACTACGTCAGGCCCCGTATTTCGTACGCAAATCAAAATCTCTCCTCTGTAGTTGGAGTCTATTACGCCCGGGCTGACTGCGAGACGTCGGTTGAAGCAACTGGATCTACCAAGTAGCAATCCATAATGATGAGCCGGTATTTCGAGCCGGATGCCAGTGGATATTTTTTTTATTTCACCCGGTCGTATCACGACCATATTCGCGATAGGCAAATCCCACCCAGCAGCATGGTAGTCAGCTTTGAACAGTCCATTGCCAGTCTCATCTGTGTATCTCAGCTCAAAGTGTGGTGGTTGTATAACGGCCAATTTTTTGACAAGCGCCACCATCTCGTTGAACGTTGAGATTCGATGGATTTTCCACTTGCAGTACGCGCCCAATGCCGAATACAAATGGTATTGGGCAGTGTATACCGCCCGAGCTTTATTTTTTTCCATAGTAGAATTACTAGTGCGGCTGATGAACTCTTCAAAGTCGCTGGGTAATATCACGTTGATATCGTTATCGGTAAAAAGTCTGGTAAACAACTTTTCACATATTTCTTGTAGTCCAGGTTCGGTAAAGCTTGGAAGCTCCGCCGCCTCATTGGCGAGCTTGGCTATTACCAAGTCGATTGCCAACAAGCCATCGTGTATATAACCAGGATGAATTTGACCAAATTCTCTCATATAGTCTTCCGAGTCTTGCAAATCCCCATTTACATCGAAGCGGTCGAGAATTGGGTGGTTAGCGGATTTCGCTTCGTTTACAACGCAAGGGTACCCTTCACGAGCTAGTCTCCGCAGGGCAGAAGATTTGAACATGTAGTCGGGGCCTATGAACACTATTTTGGACTGTTTTAGATTCGGAACCATGTTGTCAGGTGTATATTACGTCGATCTAGACTACCGAGATTGAGAGTCTGTATCCATATATATATGTCTATGATCCGCGGAGGAGGGATGGTATGAACGTTCACCTCGTACATACATCCAGATACCCAACCTCTGATAGTTTAGACATCAAACGCTCAATCGTATAGCTCAACATTGCCTTGGACAAACAGTGGCGTGTATGAGGTCAATGTTCGCTCTCAGCAAAAAATCAAAATGAATACCTTGGGACGTCAAGGGATAAATGAATATGGGTTCTACGTCAAACGAAATATATTCAAATAAAATAATCAGTCTTGTACATTTCAATAACACATTTGGCATTCTTCTATATTTGCGATAACGTAAATATCAGTCTTCTAAATCGTTGTTTACAGTCTTGTGTGGTTTTCTAACATCGTGGTTTGGACAATAACTAGTACTGCAAAAACAATCGGTACCTTAATACCTAGGTATCATACATAGTCTTACATGTCCAGTCTATCGATTTTCTTACTGCGGTTTGTTTTACCCGTATTCATATTACTAATGTGAGTGCGTATACTCTCTACAGTCCTTGCCCGCAATACCTGTCCGTTATCCGACAGAACCTTCCTTATTATGTATGTGGGTGGTATCTGTTTTTGGTCCAGGTAGGATTTAAAATTGTCTTCGATGACTCGGGTCTGTCGCGGAGTCCACGGTAAGCGTTTTCGCACAATTTTCTTTGGCGGTGTGTTGGCTGTCATGTTATCGTCAACCTGTTCTGCATCAGTGGCTGTACTAGTTGAAGCAGGTGGGTCCATCGTGGTAGTGGGTATAATGCCGCCGCCGTCGTCCAAAGAAGTTATTTGAAAATCAGGTGGGTCTATATCTGGAGAGAGCACTAAGCAATTGGCACGAGGAGCCGGAAGCGATACTGTTTGATGCGACTCCGGAGAAGAAGAGAGGACTAAGCGATCGACACGAGGATATGGAGGCGATGTAACTTGATACCGCTCGGGAGACGGAGAGAGAATTAAGCGTTTCGGTTTTATCTTTCGTCCCCATGCAATATCGTCGTCGGAACTCGAACTGTCTGTGGCAACAGAAAAATGACGTCCTAGTCCCATAAGAGTAGTGCATGTGCCTGAAGTAGATGGCTGCGGCTCCTGATAGAGAATAGTTGAACGTTCCGATTTTTCTGCACCTTGCTCATGTGTGACTGTCCTCTTTGCGGATATGGTGCCTGGAACACTCGGAGGTGACAATTCTGGGGATGAGTAGATTCTGTGTTTTGGTGGCCCTCTTCGGTCGGTCTTTGTACGAATGACTTCCTCCCCTTCCTCGGAATGTGAGCTGTCGGTTGAACAGATACGACGAAGGTGAGCGGAAGGTTCCTTGGAAATGAACTCGTCGAGGACATTGGCAGGAGGTTCTCCAGAGCCGAGGTAATCAGGAGGGATGGCAACAGTGGCGAGCGTTGTTTCGTGGTTTATCGAGCGAAGATTTCTATCTTTTAGCTTGGACATCGTCATCGTTGTAGACGCGTATAACAACGTCGCCACGTGCGCCATTTCTTCTACAGCATCTGGCATTCTATAGTGTAGAGCTTCCGTTTTTTCGTCGTGTCCCAGAAACTGTGTCACTGTGGTCATCTCGTTGCCAGCAAGGTTAAGCATAGGAATAGACGAAGCAAAATGCTTCCGCAATTTGGTTGTCGTAAGAAGGTGATGACGTTTGACTTGGCACACCTTTGCGAATTCACGGAGTGCTGATCGACAATTGAAATGAGTATGCGCCTTGGCAAAAAGAAAATCGTTGTCTTCGTCGACATTGGCATTTTGGCGATTTGATAGCAGCAGTTCCATCGAATCCACCTCATTCTGTTCCATCAAGACGCTGACTCCTTTTGACCGCTTTCCTTTTACGAGAAAACGAGAATACCGTTTACTTTGTTCGACGTCTTGCGAGGACAAGCGCTCGGACCAATTATCGGCAAAATCTTTGTAGGTCACTCTCTCTCGGTACTGCTTCAGGAGTGCCCCTTGTACCTCTCCCGAACGTTTTCTGTTGAATACGGTCAAGTACACCAACAGAGCCTTGGAGAGTTGAGCCCAATGCGTGTAGTCGAATGTTATTCTCAACTCGGTTTTGTGCTGTCGCATCACGCCTTTTAGGTAGGTGCACAGGGTGGCCACTTCTTCGTCATTCGGAATAGTCATCTTTTTGTTCCACCTGTTTCTCGTAAGCTGGGCACTCGCGGGCTTTTCCAATTCCACGTAATACTGTGATTTGAATTTCTGCAACCACTCGTCCAATTGAGTTTTGTCCTCTCTCAATCCTAGGTCCAAATACAGGTCATTGAGAGATTTCGCACAGTTAAACCATATCCTCCCGATGGCGCCTGCCTGGGAAGCAGAGTTGTATGTGCCTTCTTTGTACCCAATATTATATAATACCGCCTTTTTAAATAAATCGAACTTTTCGTGTTTATAATAGTATGACACGGTAAGTTGCTTGTCGGGGTCGCCCTCGTCGTGTTCATACATGTACGTTGTTATTACAGCCATAACCTTCAGATTTCTCCGGATCGAGTTTACTTGGGTGGATATTATATGTTTGTTTGTTTTGCACAGTTTGTTGCCAAATGCGACAATTGCTGGGTCGCATTCAATCAATCTCATAATGTTCGACGACGCACTCATGCCGCCGAGAATTTCTTTGAGTTGTTCAGACATTGTCACCTTGGCCTGAGATGGAATCCCATGACCGAGTTTACGAACTCTGCATTTTGACAATAAATTGCTCGGACCCGCCTTGTTCGCACACTTTTTGTAGTGAGTCTGAAGGTTTCGCTTTTTGTAATAGTTTCCACACTCGAGGCAAGGTAAGTACAGTTCCGTGTCGATCGGAATTCCTGTCATCCTCCTCCCAAGCTGGATACTACCGCTGCTGCTTCCTTCTTGAGTCGTCTGGCTGTTGTATTCGATTGCTCCCTGACCTCTGATTTTGCTAATCAATTTCATTCTTTGTTTGGTGCCTGGTGCGTGCTTTAAAAACTCTCGTACCTCCTCTTTGTCGGAATGCATATTTGTCAAGTGTCTAGGGAAATGTGTTTTTCGTTTCTTGCAGAAGATGCAAAAATACGCCTTGCTCGGTCGAGGTTTCTTGCTCTTTTTGGTCGCTTCGGAGGTTTCCCCATCTTCGCTGCCACTTTGATGCGGAGGAGTAGATAGAGATTCGAGCTCGCTGATAGTGTTGGGTGCTTCACTGCTGCCACTACCTCGAAAAGTAGGGTCTTCTTCGTTCGCTGAGAAGTTGGTGACGTCAGACGACGATTCATCGGGCATCTCAGGTAACGTTCGGCTCGGAACTGTGGAAAATACGAAACAACACGATTAGGTGAAAATGCATATGCAAGTACATACGTAAGGGAAAGTACATACATATTCAACCAGATTGTAATGATATTTATAGGGGAACTTCTGGGCTCATTGGTGGGCATATGGGGCACGGTGAAGGGAGTCTTCGTGCAATATTCTGTTGGACACAAATTCAGAAAGTTTTATGTGAGGCGGGTTGTCAACAACAAAGACATAGAAGGAGACTACGAATTTGAATTTTTACGACACATATGGAATAATAAGTTCATCGAACCACTTGTTGAGGACATTGCATCTGTGATTGAAAACGACATAAAAATGATTTTGCAGCATATTTTCTTAGAGGGCACTGAAAGGCAAAAGAGATTTGCCTCTTTCGGAGTAGATTTTTCGCAGATGAATGTGGGGTGAATAAGAAATATAAGTAAAAACAAATATACGTATATGAAATGATGACCACTAACTATGGTGTGCAAATTGTTTGTCAATAACATACCTTTATTTCTCCGTTGTCTTGGTGTAGCGGTGTCGATCGGCACAGACGTTGTTCCCTCTGTATCGGCAGTTGTTGGTTTCAAAATCGCTCCAGTAATGTTGATGCGCGAGTCTGCGTCTGTTTGAACCAAGATCGACAATCAGTTTGCAAATCGAACAAAAAATGAGAGGGAAGTTTTGAAGGGACGATACCAATAACCACTAATGAAATGTAGGACTCTGAACTGTAAATGTTCCCTCTCGTTCGATATTTTTTCCAATTTCTCGATTCGAATACAGGTAGGTACAATAGTTGGGTATTCCTCGGTGTATCCGACAAAGTTGAAAAATGATATACCCTTGAAATGATATAGGTAACTGTGTAATATACCTTTATTTCTCCGTTGTCCTGGTGTAGAAGTGTCGATTGGCACGGACGTTGGTCCCTTTGTACCAGCAGTTTTTGATTTCAAAATCTCCCCAATAACGTTGATGCACGATTCTGCATCTGTTCAACACAAGATCGACAGTCAGTTTGCAAATCGAACAAAAGAGAGGAATTGTTGAAGGATACTGCCTACGAGTAACATAGGCCAAATTCTAACCCAAGATGCTGCTCAACATTGTTTTTTTTGTGCCAATTCCAAGATCTGTATACCGACGCCTCTCATACTACCCACATAAGTAGTAAAGTCTGACAAGAGAACGAAACATCGAAGGGCTGTTTGTACAGCGGTGGGTGGTACGTAGGTAGGTACGCTAAATAAATTCAAAAAACACTTACCTCCTGTGTGTTCAATATCCACAATTTTCGTTTCATCGTGATCCAAAAAAGGAACTCCCCTTTTCCAAGTAATGCGTTTTATTTCACATGGGAAATAATCAATACCGCCACGAATTTTCACTACTGCAAACATTAGTTACCACTGAGTATGAACAATAAAAAACGATAATACAAGCGCAGGGGTATAACTGTAGGTACTTGGCAGCTGAGACGGCGAGATGTTCAATTACCGGAAGCAGCGTATAGAGTGAAGGATCTATGTAATGGTTTCTAGTAACTAGCCTATCGTAATAGATAAGCGACTCAGAGCTGAATTAGTTTATAGATGTAGCCGAGCAAGTAAGCGGAAATGTAGAAATGCACGTGTGTGTCGTATCGATACTACATACACGGAACCAAATCCCCTCACTCTGTCAAAGATCAAACCTCGATGAAACAAAAAAGAGGTCCGATAGATTATCACCAACTGCATTTAGTTTTACATTTGAACATTTCGAGCGAGATTTTCTATCGAGCCACAATTCTGTTTTATACTGGAAAGTTTCGTAATACCGAGCACTGAGATCTTTGGTCGATGCAAAAAAAAACAATAAAATCTTCTCGTCTCGAGATCTGGGAGCCAGAGAGAAAAAAAGTCCGAATGACGAAAAATAAACGTGCGAAACTATGACGTATATTCTTTACCCCCACTTCTAGGTTATGACATTACCCCCACTCCTACTTCTATACCTTACTATATACTAAGTGAACTACCAAGCTGGTAGGATCTCAACCATAACATCTTACGAACGAAGATACTCTCGGAGCTCGAGAGAAAAAAGTTCAGATCAAAAAAAAAATTTCCGAACTGGACTATCCTGAAACAAAATCTTCTCGTCTCGCAATCTGGGAGCTCGATAGAAAAAAGTTCAGAGCGAATACCTATCCGAACTGATATATCCTAAAGCAAAATCTTCTCGTCTCAAGATCTTGGGGCTCGAGAGAAAAAGTTCAGATTGAAAAATAAATCGAAACTATGACGTATATTCTTTACCCCCACTTCTAGGTTATGACATTACCCCCACTCCTACTTCTATACCTTACTATATACTAAGTGGTTGTAAGAGATATTCTTTAGTGTCCACAGGAAGTTTGATGGGGGAGGGTGTTATTATTATTATTATATATATATTTATATATATATAATAATAATAATACGATTACTACCAAGCTGGTAGGATCTCAACCATAACATCTTCCAAACGAAGAAACTCTCGGAGCTCGAGAGAAAAAAGTTCGGAGCGAAAAAATATCTGAACTGAAATCTTCTCCTCCGAAGATCTCGGAGCACGAGAGAAAAAAGTTCGGAGCAAAAAAATATCATAAAGCAAAATCTTCTCGTCTCAAGATCTTGGGGCTCGAGAGAAAAAGTTCAGATTGAAAAATAAATCTATGACGAACCTATGACGTATATTCTTTACCCCCACTTCTAGGTTATGACATTACCCCCACTCCTACTTCTATACTAAGTGGTTGTTAGAGGTATTCTTACCTCTAAGAAAAAAGTTCGGAGCGAAAAAGTATCTGAACTGAGATCTTCTCCCCGAAAATCTCGAAGCTCGAGTGAAAAAAAGTCCGGAGCAAAAAAAAATATCTAAACTGAAATCTTCTCCCCCGAAGATCTCGAAGCTCGAGTGAAAAAAGTTCGGAGCAAAAAAAAATCCTAGAGCAAAGTCTTCTCGTCTCCACGATCTGGGAACTCGAGATAAAAAAGCGCAGAGCGAAAAATATCCTAAAGCAAAATCTTCTCGTCTCAATATCTTGGGGCTCGATAGAAAAAAGTTTAGGGTTGGCAACAAAGATCTCCTTGGAGTTGAAAGGGAAAAAAGTTCAGAACTTTTGAGCAGTTGGAACTTTCTCTCCAGGTAGTCTCGAGCTTTCAAACGAATGGAAGAAAAAAAAACGTAGTCATCCCAGTAACAGTCGTCAGTCCCTAGCGACTACTTATGTATTTTATACCTTTCTGCCAGGCGTAAAACTTACGACTATGATTAAATTTTTTATTTTTTCGTGTTGTTCCTCTGTTACGTCGTCTCCTTGTAACGCCTGAAGTTGGATAGTGCCTAACCCTTTACGTACATCAAACGTGACAATGTAATCTGTACACAATATAATACACACGCCTTTGTTGTCCTGCTCGTTTGTAGAAGTTGTTTTGTAATTCGAAGTTAACCCTAATTCGATAAAATCTTCCTTCGGCCGTCCGCTTACTGGGTGGTGGAGTTCATGTCGATTGTGGAGAGGAAGAGTAGGAATAATATCGGTCTTGAAACAATATCTGTTTGAATATTTGCTATAATAATATTTGTATTCGAAAGATAAATATAAATTAGATTCGTCAGCAGTGTAGTTGTCATGGCGATCATCTTCTTCTGACGGCGACTGCGCTGTTATGGGGTGGTAGTTTATATTTGTTAAAATCGCGTAATCCGATTCCGCATCTTCGTTCATTCGATCTATAGGACCAAACGACGAGGTTGGCGGCGAGGATGAGTCGTGGTTATTATCTGCCCTCGGTATATACATGACTACGTTGTATAATATAAAATCGCATAAATGAAATCGTAGATCCGAGTAGATTAATTTGAATATAGTACCGTCATTTCCAACCGTACAACAACCCCCGTGTTTAATGCTGTCCTCTGTAGTTTTTTGCAGTCTTCTTCTTTGTCTTCCATCTTTGATGCCACCTCCACCGAGGACAATGGAAGATGAAATAATAGACTGGGCGTTTTTGCTCATTCGTTTATATCGAGCTAACTTCTCTCTATTTTTAAATAACAATTCTACCAATCGCTCCCTTCGTTGAGACTCGCTTAATGCCCCTTCTTCTGCTCGGGTGTGGTTGCGACGGTGATGGCCGTGGCGACGTAGTATTAGACGCCGAAATTCTCGAAAATCTGCTTCTCCTAACACGTTTTTCATGAGTACGGACGTGAAATCGTAATTATTAGAAGATTCAGAAGAGGCGGTTTCGCCATCGGAGCTACTAGTAACAATAGTTAAACCTACCAACAGGTCTTTCATTCTATCACCACTATATCCACCTTTAACTGTATTTGAAACGCCGCCATCGTGTAACGAATCTGTCATAAAATTGGCCACCAATTCTTCGTAATATTTTCTGTCGTACATTTCGCAATCGGACGACCACGACGTCGCCGCATCGTCATCCTCGACGTTGTCAACTACCGAGCCATGGTTGTCGTATTTTGAGGCTGCTACATCCACGTCTTCCTTCTCTTGTTCCTCGTCATGGCGATGCGGCATCAGTGGTATTGACACTGTATTACCTACCTTGAAATTCACATCTTCATATTCGGTTCTATAGATTTCAGCATCTTCGCTGTCTTCGGCACCCTCGCTGTCTGATGTCAACAAAGAAGATAAAGACCACGATTTTTCTAAACTATATCTTTTTTCAAACGAGGGGGAAACAACGAAATTATTAGAAACGGGTGGTACGGACAGTGGGGGAGCGTTTTGTTCCATCGGTGGTGGCTGTTGCGATGGTGGCGGGATGTGCTGAATAGGGTTATTATCAGACAATACATTACGTGTATCCTCGTTCTGGTGGTGACTACGATGGTTGCGTAAAACCTCCGGAGATAAATGAATGTCTACGAACATATTTGGGACTTGAGGAGTCTGTGGCAGTGGTTGTTGTTGCAAAGGGGGTGTTTGAGGATGATTGTCTTTGAACACCAAAACGGTTTTCCCAGTCACTTGTAAGCTCGCTAAAATAAAACGCTGGGCGAGTTGGGGTAATGTCCAAAAAGAATACGAACCGTCTTTTGCGGTTTCGGGATCAAGGCGGATACTATTTGGAAACACGGAATACGTTTCACATAATTTCACATAATGGAAAAATGTCAAAATTTCAAACGCCCTTATCAACAGCTTGGTCTCGTTTTCAGATTGAGACAAAGGTCGCCTTTTTTCATTGTATGGTGACAATCGAGCCGAGTACAAAATATTTTTATTGTTCGTTAAAAACTCTTGAAATTCTGTCGTCATTGCCATATTTATGCATATATAAGGAGGTTTATATATGGGCGTATTGTAATGCGTCGCTATTTGCTGTACGACGTGAGAAGAAGCAGGTACAGCTGAATCTTGAGACGCGTCATTTATATTTATGTCCAGGTTAATCAAATGCCCCTGCACGTGAATATATACTAGGTCATCATAGTACAATTTCGACTCCTCCGCCATTTTCCACCGTCTATATCTTATTTCCACTACATACAGCCACTACCATCTACTCAATCAGTATACTCGGAGTCGCTTTTATTTTGAGAGTTTCGTCTGAGAACGGGTCATAATCGCTGTTTAGATTGCAGGTAATGGTTATTTCCGTAGGATAATCGTCTTCGTTCTCCTCATCTGGAATTGGCATCAGCGGTGGTCTACTTGTAGCAGTGTTGCTCATATCATTGTCATTAAAATCCATCAGATTACGAGATTCTACGTAATTGTCTATCTTCCTGGTGACACCACCACCGCCGTCGGTAGAAGAAGAATGATTAATACCTCCGACAGCACCTTCCTCTTCCTCGTCGTTTAGATCCTCCCATTCTTCTTGTAATACATCACCGTCGGCAGCAGCGGGGTAAGAGCTCTTCTTCGGCGGGGGTTTTTCGTTGGTGGGAATGATAAAGGGAGAAGAATTACGGCGATCCACCGGCTGTGGTGTCGATGGTTCGACTTTACGTTTCAAGTTGGAACGTTGCGACCTATAATCTGTTGCGGGGTGTTGCATCGTGTGAGGGTGATTGGACTGAACAGCCTGTCGCGCCGCCGCTGGTGGTGTTTGCATGGATAACAAAGGACGAGTTACCGTAGAGTTAGAATGCTCGTGGGGCAATACTGGTGGTGGTCGCTGTTGCAACTGAGACGGGAGGTGATACGGATGAGTAGTAGAACTAGAACGCACGCGGGGCAAAACTGGCGGTGGCCCCTGGTGCCGTGGCGGAGACGGGCGATATGGATGTGTTAGTCGTTGTGTCGAAGGCTCCTTATATCTGTTGTTGTTGGTGGGGGCAGCCGCGTTATTATTACTCGATACGGCATTGAGGATTTTGCTACACGAGCCAATTTTTATCTCAGGGTTTGTATTAGAGTCTTTATACGTGTTATTGTATAAGTGACTGCTAAAATCGAACCCTGCGTCAGCACCTCCGCCGTTACCGTATATAGAATCTGATTTCGATTTTTTGACGAGCACGCTAGGACAGGGACATTCTGGATCTAACGACAACGTCGCCGAGACGGCATCACATGTAAAAAATAAACTATTTGGTGGTCCTTGCAAAGTTGCATACACTTCGTAAGTAATTGTGTTGCTGTTGGCGTCGAAACTAGGGTACAACACGCATCCTCCTCTTTGTGCAACATAGTTACCTAGTTCATCCTTTTCGATCAAAGTATACTCTCTTTGGTGACCGCTTATATATTCCATAGGAATATATTGGATCATAGATCGTTTTTGTATTTTGGCTATCGCGTCCAAACTATGTTTTTTGGACCCCATCGTTTCCTTATTGTCTTCTTATTTCCAAGCAAATTTACTAATCGTACACACTAGGAATGATGTCGAACATGTAATTGGCAGCGTTACGTTTGACTAGAGCAGGGGAGGTGATATTTACGTAAGGTCCTATATAAAACAAATCTACCACAGTCGCAGCTTGCGCTAGCATAATTTTTGTCTCCGTTCCAACGTCAGCACGCGCGATACCAGGGAATAAAGATTTCAAAAGCTTCATAAACTCACTTTTGTCTATGACGTCGTGACAGTTGCGCTCATTGATTTTGACGTTGTTGATTACTGTTCTACCCGCGGCATATTCCGAAGGTTTAATTAAATATCGACCCGTAAGAGGAGAGAATAGCTGAGCAGCTGGGTCGTTGGTTTTATTTTTGTAAGTCAGAATATACCCCAGCATACGATCGAATTGATCTTGACTTTTTGCCTCGGAAGTTTGGTCTACGTAATCCCAAATATACTTATTGGCGAAATAGCCTTTATTCGAAAACTCAGCCAAGACGCGTAATAATGGTGTCCGACTATCGCCGATATCATCGTATACCGACCCGAGAACTTTACTGGCATAATCGAGTTTCTCTTTCACCGTTTGATAGCGAGCGAAGTCCTTGGGTTCGATACCCAACGTTTTCAGAGCCCGTAACATATCCATAGACGATTTAGTCAATGCAAGATTTAAACTATCGAATTCTATTCCATTTACTATAGTGCAAAACTGCAAATCTCCTTCCGCAGAACGAAATTTACGCATTTTCAACGTAAAATCTTGGTCGGAGCTTGGTGGTTGCATGATTAACGACTTAGTTGTCTTACTCTTAGCTCTACTGCCCGAACGAGCGGCATTACCATTTCTTCCCTCTCCCTTAGGTATAAATTAAATAGGCGTAATAATACATTTTTGTAAAATCTTAATTTTTTAGTCACCTACCTACCTATGTAGAAAAATAACCACTTAAGCTGGGTTTCCCTAACATTATAAGTGGTTTTCACGAATATACTGCCGTGAGAAGGAAAAACAGCTTAAATGCTAAATTCGCGAGATTGGAAAAATTTGGTCAAAAGAGCTCAACTAGAAATTTTGTAGTGTAAATGTGGAAGGAAAACAGATTGTCTTTGATCGTTTGGAGGAGAACAAGCTTATCTTTGACGGTTAGCACGCCTTGGCCTGGTCTTTCGTAATTTAATGTGGAGGAAAAACCACTCATCTTTACATAAGCTGTTTTTCCTCCAAATCGTTCGCCTGGATCTTTCATGCTGAGCCGTTTTTTACTTCGGCCAAGTAGTTTATCCTCCAAATTAACTCACTCCATTGGGAACATCAGATGTTTTCCCTGAATTTGAGAAGATATTGCTGAACACCTCCGACCCGTTCTTGCACGGAAGGTTCGCGAATGAGGAAGATGTCGTTCTTTTGTAACGCTTCGAACCGCTCTGCTGTGTCCATGAACTGTTCCTGTTCGTCACGGTTTCAGTTCTGCGATCTGTTGTTGAGTGATCTACTACATTTACTAATGGATTGATGGGGGTATGTTCTTCTTTCTAGAAGATGCGAGCGCAGCAAGTATCCTGGTCACTGATCGATGCAGAAGGTAGAATCTACGCACCTAGCTATTTGTTTAGTTTATACACAGGCACAGAGGCGAATTTGTTCAAGATGGCCCTAAACACAAAAGTCAAACGGACATTTTCATTTTGGAGGACAAACGTTTTTCCGTTTCCGAAGGTGAAAACAAAACTTCCGTCACCTTAAACGTCGGATCCGAAAGCGCCCTTAAATGGACAATTGAGTTGGAACCGAAAGCGCCTCGAATCTACAGTAGATACTAACCATCAACACACCCAGATTGAGATTCTGCTACTGCCCCTTCAATGTACGTATTGTGTCCATTTCGAGGGACACACTGTGAGGCAGAACCTCATAATTTAGGCTGTAGTGGATCCTAATATAGTGTCCGTTTCGGGGATGCATTGAGTGGCGAATGTTTGCGTAATGGATGCAACAGCAGGCAGAATCGAATCTATATATATATATATATATAGAGAGATAGGAGAGATATATAGAAGAATAGATTATGAAATATAGTTATATATATCGAATAGAGAGATAGAGAGATCTTCTATAAGAGAGAGAGAATAATATATATATTTAGATTATTTAGAGATGAGATATATCTTATATATTATCTATATATATATATATAGATTTATATTATATATATATATATATATATATATATATATTATATTATATATATATATATATATATATATTATATATATGCATATTGCGTGCATCTGGCGTCCTGCCCTACAGAAAGTTACTTCAAGAGTGGCGTCCGGTGCAAAGTGGCGTCCGTATACGGACGTCATTTTACACAACAGGCTCATCTTGTACAGAAGGATTCATTGAGGCGTCCCCCCTTTTTTAGGAGGACGTCATTTTGACGGTTTTCTTCAGCAAACGTATAGATTTAGTGCACGCAATTTCCGCTAGGACGCTGCGCACGTTTCGTATATGATTTGCAAAAGTTAAACTTTACACGAAGCGGTGGAAGTGGCGTCCAGGTTGCAATCCCCGGTTCGCCCACTCCAGCAGCCATCGAACTAAAACACCTGGAACGCCGTCTCAGCGTCCTCAATTTCTGATGATTTTCACGTACAACCAATCGTTCCTAGGGAAAACTAACTTCCTCATTTTCCACCCCACAAAAATCGTTCACCACTCATTGGAAAGCTCTCAATTTATTAAACATAAGGCATAATATGTCTCTCGTGGTTGAGTACTTGTACGAAAGCGGTATCCACCGTTTGTGTTTTAGTAAGAAGCTTTTTCATTTGGTTGCTAATTTTTTACTTCTGAATGGTTTTTCACGAACCTACCTCAACACCAAAAACCGCGCAAAAATCTTAGCTTTATAATATTTGAAGTTGAAAAATATTCAACAATATTGAATTTCGGGATAAAAGCGTCCTAGCAACGTAAATTTCCGAAATCAAGTTCCCTATTTCTTCGAATCGAGTGTGAAGCTTTTATGTATTCTAAATAAACTTGATTGTTATTGTGATTGATCGTGTAGTTAAGTAGTAGGTAGGTAGTAACGATGGTTGGTTTACGTTTCAAAGTACGTAGAATCCGAAAATCGAACTTAAAAAAACCGACCATCCGCGGCATTTTTTGATTTATTATTTTCAATAATGAATCATTGGAATCGACAAACAGAAAAAATTTCAACCCTCCTCAAAATTTGATGTTTAACGTTTCAAGGTAACGTAGAAACCGAAAATCGAATAAACAATTTTCCGTCCGTCCGCCATACGCGGCACTTTTCTTACCAACCATGGACTGATTTGGTTGAAATTTGGTATGTGGGCTCCATTGGGGGTCTAATTGTGTCTCGAAGTTTTTCATTGATATCAGTTACTTTTAAGGAGTAAAAGTTAAGGGTTGACATTTTCAAAAGTACGCTGGCTCGGGAACTCTCGAAACAAAGGTATTGTTTTTTCACCAATTGAAGATAGTATTGAATTTTTAGAAATATTAGAGACCACGCGGAGCTTTGTAGGACAAACCGTTCGCTCCCTACGAGAACTTGAAGGGTTTCCTTCGTTTTATAACAGAAACTCCTGTAAGGAACTCTATTTTTCGAATCGAGTGTGAAGAGTTTATTTCTTCCGAATAAACTTGATTGAGAAGGTGTGAAGGTAATTATGTAGTAGGTACCTACCTACTTTTGTTACTTACCAACCATAGGTACTTGCTACCTAGCAAGTACCTATGGTTGGTGAGTAACAAATTAAAAAAAAAATAGTGAAAATGGCAAAGTTGTGATCCCTGCAGACGAGTGAAAAAAAAACTTTTTTCTTGGAATTTTTTAAAGAATATTTTTCTTAGAACTTATTTAAAAATAAGTCAATGTGTTTCTCTGCGTTACAAACATCTGAACTCTACCATAAGAAAAAATTATATCAGTCACATGAATAGGGTGCTGTTCCAGGACGTAAACGTCGTGCTAACAATGATACAACAATACTGAAGACTAGCTTGGCCATTTTCTCCACCTCCATTTAAGTACACAGGACTAGTCAGAAACCTACCAAAAATCTTAAATTGATGGAAAAACAATACCTTTCTAAAAAACTTCTTTGAGATAGAGCGTTTTCAAAATTTCAACCCTTAGAAGTGACCTACAGCAACCAAAATCTTCGGCGCACAACTAGACCCTACAAGGCCCCTATACCAAATTTCATCAAAATCGGTCAATGCTGGGTGACGAAAGAGCCGAGTACGGCGGACGGACGGCCTAATTTTTATTCGATTTTTGAATTCCACCTACCTTGAAACGTAAACCAACAAATTTTGAGGGGGGTTAATTTTTTTTCTTGGTCGTTTCCAAAGGTTTGTTATTGAAAATAATTAACCAAGAAAAGGCGAAAAACTCGGGGATTGAAAATAATGTGGGAGCCAGACGAGTAAAGATCTGATAATGAGAGAAGCGCAAACCTCAGAGGTAGAAGTTTAACGATCCCCGTTCGTAGGAGGTTGATCTATAGCGCGGAAAATTCAAGTTGGGCGGGAATCACAAATTTCGTTCACTGGCCACCGTCCATGTTAGGATGACATGACGAGTTTGGTATCAATTCCTGTGTAATTTTTCACGCTGAATCCGTTAGTGATACTTACAAATGATTTTGACGGCTAGAAAGTGGATTTTTTGAAGAAGACCTCCATTCGTAGATATGGTAGTGAGTATAAAGTAACACCTTTCTTTTATTATTTTTCTGTATAGATCATTCGTCTGAAAAGATCACAATTTTACCATTGTAACTCTTTTTACCTGCTACATAATTACCTTCACACCTTCAAAATCAATTTTTTGGAAGAAATAAACGCTTTGCATTCGATTCGAAAAATAGGGTCCTTCGTATGGAAATTTGATTACTGGTTGCTACGGAAGCAAAACTGAATACAACTCGAAGAAACGAACAGCGATCGCATTTTGGTCAGATAATAATATTATTTGATAATAGTATTAATTATTAAATTAAATTAAATTAAATTAAATATTAAATAATAATAATAATATTAATAAATATTATTTGAACGCGATTAGACCTCTTTGGTGATTCACACTCGTGATTTTGTTTTATCGAAGGAAAAACCTTAAGGTCTCGTAGGGAGCTAACGGTTTGTGCTGCAGAGCTCCGCATGGTCTCTAAAATTTTAAAAATTCTATGCTATCTTAAATTGATGGAAAAACAATACCTTTATATCGATTTTTTTGAGCTAGGGCGTTTTCAAAATGTCAACCCTTATTTTTCATCCCTTAGAAGTGAAGAAACCATGCTTACTATTGGCTGGGGCGTTAGTGATTATTCGGTTAGGAAGATTATTCGGTATTGAGAATAAAATTTGAAAAAAAAAATGCTCTCCTGTAAAATTCTATTTTTTGTACTTACCTGGTTTTTCCCCACCACCAGCCAATTCATTGACCTGGAGAAGATGGGATTTTGGCAGAACTGTTGAAGAATGGACGAGAAAAATTGGAAAAATCATTGCACTCCCCGCATGTGTGTACTAGTAAAATTCGTAAATTGGTACTACGAATCCCATCATGCTCGTACATTCTTATTACAGGATCTAATTCCAAATTCGAATAATATGGAAACAATATTTTATTGATGTTAGGAAGCTATGTGCTACGCCCACAAAGGTAGTAAAATACGTAAATTGATACTACAAACCCCATCCTGCTCGTACATTTGTATTACAGGATCTAATTCCAGATTCGAAGAATGTGGAAACAATATTTTATTGATGTTGGGAAGCAATGTGCTACCCCCACAAAGGTAGTAAATACGTAAATTGGTACTACGAACCCCATCCTGCTGTACATTTTTATTACAGGATCTAATTCCAGATTCTAATAATCTGGGAAGAATATCGTCGTTCGAGGCCCAGCATGGCACATCTGACATTTTGGCGAAATCGAGTTAAGAACGGTTTCTTATTCAAAATTTCACGCCCGAGCGATTGGCGCTAACAGTTTTTCAATCTGACCGCTCGTAGCGCTAGTATTTGCGAATTAGTCAGCATAGCATATCTAAAACCACCCAACAGCAAGGCACATCTGCACAGAAAGCATGGAAAAATCGTATATGCCAGGAAGCGAGGCAAGTTTATTGAGTTTATTGCAATAATTAGAAGTATATAGCGGTTTTTTCCTTTTAGTAATGCTTAATGAAGATTCAATCTTGATTTCTAACAAAAAGAAAATCATAAATCATCGGCATTAGTTAAGAAAATAAGATAAATAAGTTTGAACTGCAAATGTGCTATGCTGCTAGGATGAAGCTATGCATATGTACATTGCTGTTTTGTATTTTATTTCGAACAAAGCTTATTTTCGTGAACAAAATCGGTGCCTTTGTAGGAAGAAAGAAGAAAGGAAGTTCTCGCAGAGTACTTACCCAAAAATAATTGTTAATGTTTTCTCAATGAAAAAAATCGGCGTAGTCATTTTCCAAAACTAAGAAGTAGTAAGTCAGAAGTGAAGTGATTTTATTCCTTTTACTCAACTGAAAAGCCTATTCTGATGGTAGATTTTGATAATTATCTGCTAAATGAAATACTAGTCATTGTCTCATTACTGTGAAAATCTTGTCAATTCATGTTCATTGACTGGAATATCTACAACATTTTTAGACTTTTTACAAAATTAACTTTTACAAAATTTGTAAGACTTATATATTTAATATATAAGTCTTTTCGGGTTCTGAAATTTTACTGAAGGTTTAAAAAATATAGTTGAATTTAATAATATTTAACTGGTTAACCCTAATTGGGCCATGGTATCACTAGCGTCACCGAAAACATCTCAGGAACTCCACAGATATCTCTAAGTGTCACCGGAGTAACCAAAATTAAATTACAACTTTAAATTTAATGGACAACAGAATTTTCTGTCTCAAAATAGAGTTATGAAAAAAATTTCCAAGGAAATCGATGAAAAACATTTTATAATAACATCAATTTTTGATTTCCAATAACTTACAGAAAATGTTTCGAAAAATTCAGCTCTGTCCAATAAATTTTTAAATTGCAATTGATATCTAGTTAATCTGGTGACACCTTGGGAAAGCTGTGGGATTCCCAAGATGTTTTCAGTGACACTAGTGACACCATGGTCCAATAAGAGGTAATAATATTTCACTTCAACTATATTTTTTTAAATTTCAGCAAAATTTTAAAACCCAAAACGACTTATATATTTGTAGACATTCCAGTCAATGAACATACGAGTAAATTGACAAGATTTTCACAGTAATGAGACAATGACTAGAATTTCATTTAGTAAATAATTATCAAAACCCACCATCAGAATAGGCTTTTTAGTTGAACAACAGGAATAAAATCATTTCACTTCCGACTTATATTAACACATGTTCGCTTTCCAGTAGAGAAATATTATTTGACAAGAAGGTCAGAGGAATATAACAATAAATTCAGTTCACTTTGGTAACTCCTCATCTCAGTTTTGTAATAAGTAGAAACCCCATTATAAACAATTCATGTTTTATCATTCTGCCCTTCGTCCCATGAAATACGTGCATTGCTAAACAATATATTTGATATTGTGAAGCGTCCAATCTGTATAATTCGTAGGAAATAAGAAAGGCACATCACATGAGTACCATAAGAAAATATACACTCCTAGTAACGCAGGTAAACTGTAGTAAAATTCAAGTCTAGCTTTATGAAACGGATTTTATACAGATCTCTGTGATCCTTAATAATGTTTCTGTGTTAGCTAAAGAATTTTTGACATTTTCATGTCTGCTTTGGCACATAAACTGAAAAATCGACACGAAAACTTGCTCACGCGACCAATAAATAAAATAGACTCACTGTGTTGCGCAGAGAAGAATCAACTGTTTTCTTATTTTGATGCTTGGGTACATGAACTAACAACCATACTTTCACACACATGAAAATGTCCCAATGTGTTGCAGACTCGTATGCAAGCATTTATAATTTTTTTCTAATATATACCTACTGCATTTTCCAAGGCTTTTCTTCACTAGGACTAGGAAAATAGATACCTACCCTAATACTAACGCTGGTAGTAGCAGATGTGGAATTCAAGTCAATGTAAAACTAGAACTGTTGGGTTCAATTTTTTTGTGTCGTTTAAATAAAACAAATTATAAATTAAATTAAATAAATAAAATAAAATAAACTATAAATTGGTACTGTTTCGAGTTTATAAACATCTGGTACCTACCTTCCCTGTCTACTTGTCGGGCTGACAAAAAAAGGAATCGCAAGCCAGTTTAAAACTCTATCCTTGGCTTTATAGAGGGAAACCAAATAGATAATTTATTTGAGAACTTAATTTTAGTACAGCAGCATAGGACAACTTCATGTTACCCCTCTGAAAAATAGCACAAATGTTCGACAGCATAGCATATCTAGGGGACGAAATCTGGGCAGCATAGCACATCTACGCTAATTTCGAAGGTAGTTCGTTGACAACCAAATTTATTGTAAAATCATGTTGAGCGACCCCAATTAGGCTAGTTTGAACTCAGAAAATAAAGAAAACACGATTACCTTACTCGTAAAACAGTTTTTTGGCTCTCCTGAAAAGTTGGCAAAAGTTAGATGTGCCATGCTGGGCCTCGAACGACGATATTTTATTGATTTTATTAATAACAACTTATTAAACAACTTGTGAGGGGGGGTTCTTTTCTACTTCTCTTTTGCTTCCTCACTACCGAAGGTTGGGAAGCTTTGTATTCGTGAAAGAAGTGAAAAAAAAAAAAATTTCCTCCAAAATCAAAATTTCCACTTGCTTTTTGCGTTTTAGAGCTTCCCGAACAATTTTGGTTCCGTGTCTGTCTGTCTGTCGGTCTGTCTGTGGTCAATCCTTGTCCCGGGCAAAACTATACTAACCTGTGGTCCGATTTTGATGAAATTTTCAGGGATTGTGCGGGTTAGGTCCTAGACGGTCCCCTATCAATTTCAGCACCTTCGGACGAATAGGAGCGAGTGCGCATGCGCAAACGTGAATTTCCTGGAACCTCGGTTTCTCGGTTTCTAATGAACCGATTTTGCTCAAATTTGGAGGTTAGTTAGGGACTAACTTCTGAGAGTCACCCTATAAGTTTCAATCAAATTGGTCAAGCAATAGCCGCTGCGCATGCGCGAACTTTAAATTTATTGTTACAACCAAAACTCCCCAACTATTCAACCAATTTCGACGAAATTTTAAGGGATTGTGTGGGTTAGGTCCTAGACGGTGGTTTATACCTACACTCTTTCGTTCTTTTATTTCAGTGGTTTATATACCACAACTATTTACAACACTATTAAAACATTAATACCTGCAACCCTATCCCGCATATTATCGCCAATATTTTGGTATTCAATAACTCTTTGAATCATAATTTTTTCGCCAACTGATTCTATTCGTCCATGTTACAATGAGTGAGGAAGCTATACTGCCCACCCAACTTGGCAGACGTTTTTTTCTATAGTGATACATTTTGCGAACCATATAGAACCATTAATTATGGATCAATGTCCCTCCCTCATTATTAAACTTCCTGGTCCTTAGGAAGGGAAGTGGGGCCTAATAAACTCGGCCCGATTTTATTTCCTATGTATGATTTTTTCTCTTGAAAATTATATTTTCCCCATTTCTCTCTTATTGGTCCTTTTTGGCAATTACCCATTATTTTTCATGTAAACAACTTGTGAGGGGGGGTTCTTTTCTACTTCTCTTCTACTTTTCTATATTGACACATTTTGCGAAACGTTCTGAGATTGAATTGGGTGAGTTCACCAATTTGGCATTCTCCCACACCCTTGAAAACGGCTGGTTCCAGCCCTCAACTCTGCGGCGCCTTGCCAGCGCTATTCACACTGCAGCGGAATTGACGTCCAGTAAGCTCGAGCTTACTGGACGTCAATTCAGCTGCTGTGTGAACGGAAGCCACTATGCGTTCATATGTACAGCGTATATGTGAAGAACTGTATATGTCATCAGCAAGCGAAATGTGAATATCTGAGTCGGTTAACAAGTATCTCGGCCTTAATTAATGTTGGAATTTCAAAATTTTGTTAAAATGACCACTCCTTCAGGGGGACGTCACTTTACCACAACTATGATACGGACGTCATTTTGTACCAAGATGTAAATATATATATATATATATATATATATATATATATATATATATAAACTGTACTCCTTCAAAGGAAAAACGCTGCAAATTATTACACAACGGTTTATTATTTTTATATAGATCACTCGTCTACAAAATCACCAACCATCCAATATGAAGAAAAAAATCAAAAAAATAAAATAAAATAAAATAAAAAACAAAATAAAAAAAATTAAAAAAAATTAAAAAAAAATCAAAATCACCAACCATCGATCGCTTTTCGGTCAGCTCTAATTTGAACGGAGATTAGGCCTCTTTTGCGATTCACACTCGTGTTTTGATTTATATATATATATATATATATATATATTTCAATATAAACCCTTAAATTTACGTAGGGAGCGAACGGTTTGTCCTACAGAGCTCCGCGTGGTCTCAAAAACTTCTGAAAATTCCATAGAATCCAAAATTGAAGGAAAAACAATACCTTTATATCAAAATTTTTTGAGTTAGGGCGTTTTCAAAATTTCAAAATTGATTTTGGAACCCTTAGGAGTGACCTACATCAACCAAAAGCTTCGGGGCACAACTAGACCCCAAATGGAGCCGACATACCAAATTTCATCAAAATCGGTCAATGCTAAGTGGCAAAAGTGCCGCGTACGGCGTACGGCGTACGGCGGACGGACGGCCAAATTTTTATTCGATTTTTGGATTCTACGTACCTTGAAACGTAAACCATCAAATTTTGAGGGGGTGTTAAAATTTTTTTTTTTCTTGGTCGATTCCAAAGGTTCATTATTGAAAATAATAAACCAAAAACAGTGCCTGAACATGTCAGGTAGGTACCTACCTTGTTTGTTGGTATAAATATTTATATTCTAATATTTAGTACCACAGCACACGATAAGATACATCCCATAGGCCGATTGATAAGAGATAACCTAGGGTTTTGAGCTCCTGAAGGTAGTTCATCAAAATCATCGAAGGCAGGGCAGGGACTCCTACCTACTGCTACTTATACCAGAAGATTCTATTCCACTTGGCTGGACTCTACGAAAGCGTCGTTACGTCCGACTTGATGTTGATAATGCTGGTCCCACGTCTGATGTCTTGAGAAGCCCTCGTCCCACCTGTTCGGGTTTATAGTCTGACATTTGTGGGAGGATGCCCACCTAGCTCGGGTCGTTTGTGATCTGTTATGTCTAAACAGCCGACTCCAGCCATCCGATAACATTCAAAGGCGCTTTCCGCTAGCTTCCATTCCGACGTTTGCATCTCATTTGGGATCCTTGGGCCCGCGAAACGGCCTGGAGAGATTGTATTGCTGCCTACTGAAGGGACGCGAATAATACCCTCTCACACAGTATGGATGGCTCTTTTTGACCGCCCTACGCTTTTCTTCAGATTCAAATAATGACGTACTGGCAGACCCCACCGCCCAACTAATGGGAACACAGACAGACAGACCTTGTGCCTGTAGTGGACGTTTGACGTATTTTGGGCCACAAAACCACCAATTTTACCATATCGATCTCTTCTCTAGTCTTTATGTGAGAGAGGGAGAAGGAGGGAGGGAGTTAAAGCATTTTTATAATTTATGCTTATAATAATTGTAAGCATTTTAATTTTTTTTATTGAACAGTTTTAACGTACTCGCCACTCTGGGCCACTTCACAGGATTTATTATTCAATATTATTATCAATTCCTTTCATTAATTAATAATACGGAATTATTTGTATGTAGATGTGAGTAATACCAATTTTTAACATTCAATATTGATAACTTGATAGTATTCAAATTATTATAACATCACAGTCATGCTACTCTACGTTTTGACTTTTGCCTCATTTTCTCAAACATTTAATCCTATCAATTACTTAGCTTATACTGATTGATACAATCCGTGTCTACTTATGAAGGTTGCTTGTATACAGGGTGTCACCCTTACGGGCGCACCACCGGGCAGGGTTCGATTCTACAACTAATTTGCAACAAAAAATGTCTCTTGGCAATTTTTTTTAGAGGCTTCGTTTTTGACTTATTTCACATTTAAGACTTTTTTCGTGTTTTCGACCTTACATCACTAAAATGGCTGTAACTCCCTTAATTGATGGAGTAAATTCAAATTTTATTATATCATTGAAAAGAGCGTCAAATTTCCTATCCCCTTGATGGGGTTTCAGAAATTTTCAAATAAAACGAACGGGTGTAAAATAAACCAAAAGTAAAAAATTGGTAAAGTTTCGAAAATTTTCACTTTTTTCAAAGTTTGTTTCTCGAAACGTCGTGAACGGAAATTTCCATGCTGTAAGCCTAAAAGTTGCATGTGAATCCCAGCTTTCTAACGGTGTAGTCATTTTTTTAAAAACACCACTTATTCAGTTAGAAAATGACGTTTTCAGGGCGGAAAACGTTCATTTTCGGTTGTAAATCGGCGTTTTTCACCAGTAATGCTTTCCAACTTGATAAATCATCTAACATGAAATTTTACGTACTTTTTGACGCTGAATCGAATGGTAACACTTTCCGATCTCCTCGACAAACAAATAGTACTTTTCAAGCCCTTTCTGTGTTAAACAGGGTACCTACAACAGATTAGTCCTCGACTCCCAATTTGTTATCTATCGAAAAGATAACGCTTTCTGCAAATGATCGGGACGATATTTTCAAGACAGAGGGCATTAAATCTTGGTTTTTCTCAAAACGGATGACACCCTGTGATTCAGCGTTAAAAAATTATGAAAAAACATGTGCCACACTAAAGGTTCTCCAAAACCTAATTTTTGCGCAATTGTGGAGTTGCGCAACTTAGAGCGTTCAAAAAGCCAGGTTGCGCGCAATAAAACAAATCGATGCGGGTATGAATTTCTCATGAAATTTGACGTAGAATCCGAATCTGTAATAAAAAAGGGGGGGGTTCCATTTGAAAAAATGAAGTTAGTGTCAATTGCGCACGATTGCGCGCAACTTTTTTGCGCAAAAGTATTTTTCCTGAGATCCTCACAAAAAATCATGAAGAATTTTTTACGTTCTATTTTGCGGAAATGAAGGGGGGTGTAACCTTTTCGTGAAACACCCTGCATATTATATATTTATATTATATACTGTATGATATATTTATATTATAAAAATGGATTATGAATAAAACATAGGTAACTAATATCTACACTGTACATCTCAATGTGCTAAGCATTATCAAATAATATAAGTTTGGTTAACTTTAGTCTCACACCAAGGTTTTTAGGTGCGGTTGTCTCAATGGTCCTTTGCTTAGCTCGGTGGTAGCATATAATTTTTGCAGATAAATCAGTGATCATTTTCATCAAAATGTATCATGACTTTTGCCTTTGCCCACCAGTGTTCTTGGACGCGGGAGGGGAGGCGACGGAGCGGCACGACGTTAGCCGAAGTTATTCGGGCTTAGCTGGGGAATCCCGTGTTACCTGTCACGTTTTCTTCAAGGGGTTGTAATTAGAGATGGGCGAAACGGTTACATTTGCGTATTAGGTTCCACCGTTACCGCTCTGGGTGGGTAATAGGTTCCAATAACCTGTTATTTATTAATAAGTTATTCAATAACCTGTTATTTATTAATAGGTTATCTCAGGGACCTTCTCAGAAGCTCATTCCGACATACCATTACAAGGTATCGTTTCTATGGATTTCTACTTTTCGTTCCCGACCTACGTTAATTTGTTTATCATGTTATATTGTTATTCCATTCCGAAGTATCATTCCGTTGATCTCTAGTTTTCGTTTCCTACATAAGTTGGGGTTTCTATCAAGTTATTCTCGAGATATTTACGTAAATTTTCACTCTTTTTCGATTGAAAACCCCAAGCTATTGTTCTAGTTCCACACATTTTGAAGCCTTCCTTGGAACGTTATTTAGTAACAGGATTATTTTGGTAATAGCTTCCAATCGGAATTAACGAAACCCGGTAATAGGTTATTTTTAACTGTTACATTACCGCCCATCTCTAGTTGTAATAGGTAGTCAGACATGCAGTATTTCATTCTATGGTGGCAGCTTGGAGGAGACTTGGCCTAAAATAAGAAAATATGACACAAATGATTTGCGGAAACGGTGTATGAGCTAAAAGGAGTGGCACCCAACAACATCAGGGTGATGGCTGCAACCTTGTCGTGGAGCGGGGTGTGGTGCGGGAAAAGTGCCACGGAGTTGCGCGAGTTGGGCATCTCGGTAGGCGTACCCGTGTCCTGCTCCGCTCATATTTGAACTGGTGGTCGTTTTATAGAAGCACTTCCCTTCATCCCTCTCTCCCACCTCCACGTTCCTCATCATCCCTCATCCCTAGGGCCGGCGTCGGGTGAGTCCTCCTATTAATGTTTGATTTTTTTTTTCTTTCATTATGGCGTGCCCCCTGTGTCTTTCAGGGAAGTTTATTTTAAAAAAATAATAGAAATAGGTAAACAAATAGTGCAATCGCAAAGCTGTGATCTTTGAAGACGAGTGATCCATACAGAAACATATTAAACCTTTGTGTAATAATTTGTTGCGTTTTTGAGTTAAGAGGGTCTCAGTCGGTCCCCGTTTGTTCCTCGTTCTGGGTTAGTATTTCCAAAAATTGAATTCGCTCAAATTTTAAAAGTTGTTTCTACCTAAATTTGAAATTTTCAAGGATTTTCCAAATTCATTAGTGCAGCAGTCTAGGAAATTGGAAAACTAAAAGATTGCCGCTGGAATTATCAAAATCGAACAATAATTTCCATAGAAAAAAGGGAAACCCCGTTTATTCATTTTTGGTATGCTGCTGTTGTTGAAATTCATTGGGGACCGTCAGAATTTAACCCGCATCAACCATCATATTTCATCAAAATCAGAAATTATTCAGTTTATTGAACGCTGACCAACATCCTCGGAGGTAAGTTATCAATTAAGCTAAAACACAAAACGGGAGTAGACATTTTGACTTCGCATATCCCTTTTGCCCCTACAATTACAACGTATTCTTCGTTCGCAGTAGTACAAAGAGCATGGTTTCTTGTTATAAAACAATTAATACCATCCATCAATACGAACCTACGTGATTGACTTGATGAGACAAATCTCGTCAGAAAAGGTTGGCTTGGTGAGCAGGTTCTCCCACGTACGAATCAATTTTCAATTAAAATCTCATTCAAGTTGAACCTCTAGTAAGCTGAGCAATTGATGACACTCTGTCATAATTAAATGTCGTCTTTATTCTCGACTCCATTTGGTATGCTCGACCACGCTATCAATTTCATGATTGCTTTTATACGTAAATCAAAATTCTGCAGACATTAATACCTTAGAGGGCCGGTATGAACGATTCAATAACGTCGAGTCTTTGAAATACAAGTATCGTATCAAGTAAAAAGGATGTACCTTGTGTTTTAAGTACCTGGGCGATAGTGTGACATTAATACATGTGTGTACCCTTTTCAAAATTTTGGTTCAAAATCTTTCACAGCCGGCTTCAGCAGAACCTCTTTCCGCCTTCAGGTTATATCCTCGTTTTGATTTATTATTTTCGATAATGAACCTTTGGAATCGACAAAGAAAAAATTTAACCCCCCCTCAAAATTTGTTGGTTTACGTTTCGAGGTACGTAAAATCCGAAAATCGAATAAAAATTTTGATTTTGATGAAATTTGATATATGGGGTTCTAGTTGTGTTCAGAAACTGTTGGTTGATTTCAATCGCTTCTTAGGGTTAAAAAAAGGGCTGACATTTTCAAAACGCCTTAGGTACCTCAAAAACTTTTAATACAAAAATTGTTGATTTTTCATCGAATTGAAATAGTACCGAAATAGTACCGTTGTTCATAATATGAACAACTTTATTCCTTCGAATTGACTGTTGAGTGCTTAATTTTAAAAAAACGCTGCAAATTATTACACAATGGTTTATTATTTTTTATTTTTCTAAATAGATTGTTCGTCTGCAAAGCCACCAACCATCCAACATGAAGAAAAACATCGATCGCATTTCGGTCAGCTTTAATTTGAACGGAGATTAGGCCTCTTTTGCGATTCACACTCGTGTTTCTGATTTATCGTACGTCCAAACTTTAAATTCTCGTAGTGAGCGAACGGATTGTCCTACAGAGCTCCGGGTGGTCTCAAAAAATTCTAAAAATTCTATAGAATCTTAAATTGAAGGAAAAACAGTACCTTTATATCAAAATTTCTTGAGTTAGGGCGTTTCAAAATTCATTTTAGAACCCTTAGAAGTGACCTACATCAACCAAAATCTTCGGGGTACAACTAGACCCCAAATGGAGCCTACATACCAAATTTCATCAAAATCGGTCAATGCTAAGTGGCAAAAGTGCCGCGTACGGTGGACGGACGGCCAAATTTTTATTCGATTTTTGGATTCTACGTACCTTGAAACGTAAACCATCAAATTTTGAGGGGGTGTTAAATTTTTTTTTTCTTGGTCGATTCCAAAGGTTTTTTATTGAAAATAATAAACCAAAACCGTGTTTTTTGCTGGTTGGTGATCTATTCAGAAAAATAATAAATCATTGTGTAATAATTTGCATGATTTTTGATTCTACGTACCTTGAAACGTGAATCAGAACATTTTGAGGGGGAAGGGTTAAAAAAAATGTTCTTTTCGAATCCACGGTTCATTATTGATTACAGTAAAATACAATTGAGTTTATAACAGAGCTAGAAATTCAAGGTAATCGAATTTGAAGAATATGTGTCCCGTAAGATAGGTATTTCGACAATTGACGTTAAATCAGCGTTGACTCGTTGCTCTGCTCTTGACAGAAACAGTGTAGAACTCGAAAAGGGCATTTCGCAGTCCGCGACTGCATCAGCGCTTTCTGCATTTCGAGAGGTACTCGAGGGCGGCTGTCAAACGCATTTGGCTGTTTAGATCTCGCGTCCAGGAGTCGTCAATGAAGCCCGCGTGGTTCACAAAGGGTTAACGGGTCGGCGTTGGATATCACTAGCCTTCATCCACCTGCGCTCAGCAAAATATCGATTTCTTCCTCATCTCCTCTTCATACTTCATTAGTTCGGCAAAAGAGCTGGGTTGCCCTTCGTGCCCTTTTGGGTGTCCCTTCGCTTCTACCGCCACGCGTCTGCTTCCCCTCTTCTTGCACTGGCTTTTGTCTTCCCATTCACCCACTCGACTATTTCCTATTTCATCGAGAAACTTCGATTCTGATCTTTCAATGAGGAATTTTATCCATGTCGGAATTTCCTATTTTTGACCCCAAAATCGGATTCAGCACCTCGAAAAACCCCCTACGCCAAACTTTCAGCCCGTACTTCCTAGTTTACGAATAAAGAAAACAGTGTAGAAAATATGAACGTTTAAAAAAACCGGGAAGATGACGTCATCCTGGAATAGTTCATTTATGGCCGCTTGAAGCGCTGAGATCGTGAAATCTATAGTCCTCAGATGCAACATATCACAAAACCGGTAAAGATCGAAATCGAAAAACTGAAGAAAAATATAGAAAAAGCAAGATGGGGAAAATTAGGTTTCCCCTGTTTTTTTTTTTATAACTATCCTCTTAGATAGCACGATTTTGTCGTACCATCGGGCAACACTGGGAGGAGACGGCGATCCGAACAGCCAATCAGCGAGCGTCTCCACTTCACGTTGAAGAGGTCCGTTTTCCCGGTTATTTTTTGAAATCATAAATTTTGAATGTCTCCCAAAAATGACAGGCGTATATTCCGAAGTAAACCCGATTTACATCTATCCCACACCCTTAACTATTCAGGAAAAATGCAAACAGAATTCGGTGAAATTCCTCATTACCTGCTGTCACCTATTTACCAGATAGTATTCAACAACATGATGCAGCATCTTCATCCGTAAAAATCTATCAGTCTTATCAGTTTAAAAATAAATTCAAACTGAAGAAGGCCGACTATGTGAGTTGTGTTTGACCATAATGAGATACAGTCTTCATATTAGTAATAGACACTTGTTTATGAATAACTAAAATTTCTATTTATATAATTATTTGTTGTTTTTTTTTTTTTTTTTGATCTTGTTTCAATTGACGGGATCCCTCAAGGAACTGTATTGGGGCCGCTATATTTTATCATGTACATGAATGAAATAGGATTTTGCAATATACCAGGAGAAATAATTCTATTTGCGGATGACTCGATTATTTATTGTTCATCGGATGATTGGAACACCACTTTTAATGATGCAAATCTTAGTCTACAACAAATTAACACGTGGTTCATCAATAACAAATTAACCATAAATTTGAGTAAAACTCTATGGCTGCCTTTTCACTTATCTGCAATGACCGAACCACTACATAATATGGAGGTTCTTTTACATTGTGCTGAATGTGAAGCGATTAGTTGTACGACCTGCCCTGAAATCAGGAGAACTTCGGAGGTGAAATACTTGGGAGTTGTCATTGATAGTCGTGTGAAGTGGGGGAAACAAATAGATTTATTTACCACAAGACTTAGAAAAATGATCTATGTTTTTGCCAGACTTAATAAAATACTACCTTTGACCCTGTTGAAAATATTATACTTTGCCCTTGTACAATCTGTGCTTTTATACGGTATACCTACATGGGGTGGCTCGTATCCCACTAATCTTCTACCCATTGTCACCACACAAAAGCAATTAATACGAATCATCGCTAAGAAGGGATTTTTAGAACATACAGAACCATTATCCGTACGCCGTACGCGGCACTTTTCTTAGCAACACTGGACCGATTTGGTTCAAATTTGGTATATGGGCTCCATTTGGGGTCTAGTTGTGCCGCGAAGCTTTTGGTTGATGTAGGTCACTTCTAAGGGGTGAAAATTAAGGGTTGAAATTTTCAGGAGTGCCCTAGCTCGAAAACTCTCGAAATAAAGGTATTGTTTTTTCACCATTTTTAAATAGTATTGAATTTTTAAAAATTTTTGAGACCACCCGGAGCTCTGTAGGACAAACCGTTCGGTCCCTACGAGTACTTGAAGGTTTTCCTTCGATAAAACAGAATCATGAGTGTGAATCGCAAAAGAGGTCTAATCTCCATTCAAATTTTATCGGACTAAAATGCGATCGCTGTTCATTTCTCCGATTTGTATACAGTTTTGCCTTCTGCGTAACCAGTAATCAAATTTCCATATGATGCTTTCTATTTTTCCAATCGAGTGTGAAGCGTTTAGTTCTTTCTAATAAACTTGATTGTGAAGGTGTGAAGCCAGTATGGTGTGGTAGGTAGTACCTAGCTGGTAGGTAAAAAAAAGTTGGTAGGTAAAAAAAATGTTGGTGGATAAAAAACGCTGCTAAATCATTGCTCAAAGGCATCTTCACTCTTCAGATCACTGATCAGCTGAGTGAGCTCCGAAGCCATTTTCAATTCTATTGAATGGAAGTGCTCTTCCAGGCGTCTCCAGCATTCGAGGAGATCTTCACTCTTCAGATCACTGATCAGCTGAGTGAGCTCTGAAGCCATTTTCAATCCTATTGAATGGAAGTGCTCTTCCAGGCGTCTCCAGCATTCGAGGAGATCTTCATCACTCCTCAGATCACTGATCAGCTGAGTGAGCTCCGAAGCCATTTTCAATCCTATTGAACGCAGGAAGCTGAAATTTGAGAGGGAAGGTCAAGGGAGAATACAGATGGTGGTAGGTGCTATTGATGGAGAACCAGTGATCTATACAGAAGGGTGATCTATACAGAAAATAATAAACCTTTGAGCAATGATTTGCAGCGTTTTTCTTTAATATCGCTCAAATTTGTAGCATCCTACAAATTGCCAACTGCCTTTGGGGATTGAAGTATTTTTTATCACTATTAACTAATGGATTTCATAGTTATCTCGTTGAGTCCACAACATTGTCATCCTAATTTTCAGGAAAATAGGTTGACCCACGAGGGCCATGTTTATAACTGTATCATTGCAGACAGATTCAAACTTTCAACAATTTTTATTATTAACAGATTAATTGAAAAAAGTGTTCATGTTGCCACTTGATATTTTAAATTTCTTACTGCCAACTCCCTCGATGAACAAATAACAGTGCATATGACTTGGATAGCTGAACAGACGCGCTGCACCCATAATCACTCAGACGGACATCTCAACTTTTTTTGTAGGTGCCGAGATACTCCGACAAGTATCAGAGGTCACCAATTAAAACCCAAGTTCCCTCTGTTATGTAATTAACTGGCGGTGTTGGGGAGGGGGTAATCCTCGGGCAGCTATGGGTATCACAGCTGTGTTGGAGCTGTCGTGTAGATTAACAGTGATAGTCATCGGAAGCAGCCGTCGGACCGGAGGTTCCGGGGGACACATCTGAAAGACATGCGGCAGTGATGGCCAAGGCAACGTCCCTATTCCTTCTCTGTGCATCTTGGGCTCTTCTGTTCCAGGCTGAAGCCGATTCAGGTAGATAAAAAACCACTAGTGCAAATATTTGAAGTTATTGATTGAACCCAATAGCTAGTTCGGTGGCTAATGACTTGGGACTAAAGAGAGTTAGTTACTCTAGCAAACTAGATTGGTAAATAAATTGAGGGTGAGACAAATGAAGTCCTGTGTTCTTTGTAACAGCTTTTCTATTCTGGAGAGCTTTTAACAACCCTCTGGTTGTTATCATCAACAAAATTGGAAATGTGACATATACAGGGTGTCACCCTTACGGGCGCACCACCGGGCAGGGTTCGATTCTACAACTAATTTGCAACAAAAAATGTCTCTTAGCAATTTTTTTAGAGGCTTCGTTTTCGACTTATTTCACATTTAAGATTTTTTTTCGTGTTTTCGACCTTACATTACTAAAATGGCTGTAACTCCCTTAATTGATGGAGTAAATTCAAATTTTATTATATCATTGAAAAGAGCATCAAATTTCCTATCCCCTTGATGGAGTTTCAGAAATTTTCAAATAAAGCAAACGGGTGTAAAATAAACCAAAAGTAAAAAATTGGTAAAGTTTCGAAAATTTTCACTTTTTTCAAAGTTTGTTTCTCGAAACGTCGTGAACGGAAATTTCCATGCTGTAAGCCTAAAAGTTGCATGTGAATCCCAGCTTTCTAACGGTGTAGTCATTTTTTTAAAAACACCACTTATTCAGTTAGAAAATGACGTTTTCAGGGCGGAAAACGTTCATTTTCGGTTGTAAAACGGCGTTTTTCACCAGTAATGCTTTCCAACTTAATAAATCATTTGACATGAAATTTTACGTACTTTTTGACGCTGAATCGAGTGGTAACACTTTCCGATCTCCTCGACAAACAAATAGTACTTTTCAAGCCCTTTCTGTGTTAAACAGGGTACCTACAACAGATTAGTCCTCGACTCCCAATTTGTTATCTAACGCTTTCTGCAAATGATCGGGACGATATTTTCAAGACAGAGGGCATAAATTAGGTAAGTCAACAAAGAAGAAGGAGTGCGAGTCATTAATAACCCAGACCTCCCTTAATTACAATTTTGGATAAAACGAACAACGAGATTGAGCCCTTGCCCAAAGGAAAAGGCTTGAAAAGTACTATTTGTTCGTCGAGGAGATCGGAAAGTGATTCAGCGTCAAAAATTACGTTAAATTTCACGTCAAATGATTTATTAGTTGGAAAGCATTTCTGGTGAAAAACGCCGATTTACACCCTAAAATGATCGTTTTCTGCCCTAAAAACGTCATTTTCTAACTGAATAAGTGGTGTTTTTAAAAGAATGACTACACCGTTAGAAAGCTGGGATTTACACGCAACTTTTAGGCTTACAGCATGGAAATTTCCGTTCACGACGTTTCGAGAAACAAACTTTGAAAAAAGTGAAAATTTTCGAAACTTTACCAATTTTTTACTCTTGGTTTATTTTACACCCGTTCGTTTTATTTGAAAATTTCTGAAACCCCATCGAGGAGATAGGAAATTTGACGCTCTATCCAATGATATAATAAAATTTGAATTTACTCCATGAATTGAGGGAGTTACTGCCATTTTAGTGATGTAAGGTCGAAAACACGGAAAAAATCTTAAATGTGAAATAAGTCGAAAACGAAGCCTCTAAAAAAATTGCTAAGAGACATTTTTTGTTGCAAATTAGTTGTAGAATTGAACCCTGCCCGGTGGTGCGCCCGTAAGGGTGACACCCTGTATAAGACATTCAACTGTAATTAATTTTGGAGAATGGCTTTAGATGGATGTGTGGTTATAAAAATTCTATGGACAATGGTGTAAAATGAAGAGTGGACTAGAAAAGTAAGGAAAATTTGACTTACCAAACAGCAAAAAATGTGGAGTCCTTGTGGGGGGCACAACCAGACAAGATTGGTAAAACTAACCATTGTGTACCCCACCAGTCAATGGAGTGCTCTGCTAACAACTATATTTTGGGACAAACAACTGACATTATTACATGGAACATTACTATATCTGACCGTCTATACTTTTAATGGGTTGTTGAATGAGATAGTGGCAAAGTAGAACAATTTACCCCGAATTCTCGGCCGTATACAGGGTGGATACGACCGAGTCGGGAAAAAGAAGGTTGTTAAAAGAACAAATGAAGTGTAGCAGAATGCCACCACCCTCATAGCTAAGTCCGTTGCCGAGATGTGATTTTACAAGGTATTTTTTTGAGAAAACCATGATTTTTTCCATTGAAACCCCAAATTTCTCCACCTTCTCTCAACTTTTAGCGACAGTTTTGGAATTTACATAGAATATCCTATAAGATACAACCCTAGGAAAGTGTTAACTTAATTTCGATAAAAATGGTCTTTACTACCTTTTGGAATCAAACTCCTCACTTGGGTTCACATAAAATTAATGATTCATCTCTGATATACAAATAATAATAATAAATAAATGGTTTCCAAAATGTAGATAGCGCTAGGTACTTCAAAATTGTGATAATTTCAGTACGTGTCCTTGAAGCAGGTCAGGTTTTCACATTCTAGACGCAACAACTCCATCAAATTTAATTAAAAAAAATTATTATTGTTATTATCGGACACTTTCAACCCAGTTGATCATGGGCTCCAACATGTGCGTAAGAGCAATGAAAGGTGAATAAAGGTTATGTTTTCAAATTTCGTAACCTAGGTAGGTACTGAATAGTTAGTGATGGTAAGTTGAATCGTTCCCGAGTATTTCAATGATATTTGTAAATAACCGTCAAGTTGGGAGCACCATTGGAAATCTGGGGTAATTTGAAAATTTGCAGGATTTCTTTAGAAGTGTTACAATTTTAAGGTTATCCGAAACTTTGCGTTTTTTTAATTGCCATTTTCTGAGCTGCTATCGTATTTTTTTCTTGATGATTTTCTACAAAAACGGTACATTAGTCTTACAGAAAATTTAATGTTGGTTTAGAAAATGTGGTCAATAGTTGGGAATAACTTTTTTAAGGAGGAGAACTTTGGGTTTTATGAGGAAAAATATGTTTTTTTTTAACTTGGAAAAATCATAAGTTAATTACCCACCCGTTGAGCTAGGGCAGTGCGGTTAGTCGCATTCTGCTCAACTGAATTTTGTACTTTCACCTAATTTTTTGTCACCCTCGGTCGTTTCCATACTGTATGTATATTGTGTTCTAAACCGAAAATTCGAGGATGCTCAGCCCTAATGGGTACCTACTACTCTTTCAGGATTCAAGTTTATGTATCAGAAATTTTATTAAACGTTCAAAAACATGAGTCTGAAATTTGAAATTTCGGTACAAAACCTAGTTGAAACATCAATGGCTGTTATTCCACTGCTCTACCTAACTTTTGCAAAGAAGAGTGCATATTCTTTCAATATGAAATCTTGAGTATTAAGAACTAAAAACCTACCTTAAAGCTTTGTGACTTGGAACCTGTGAGGTCACTCAAGTAATTTATTGACCTACTTTGTGGTTCGTCGGCCCTCTTCATCGCTATTCTATAAAATCTCTTAAAATTCGTTATTTCGTACACACGTCCGCGAAATCCTCCGCCCAATTTTCTCGCACGCTACAAGAAACATGATTGAAGTACATTTACTGCTAGGTAACATTACCTAGTTTATTCCCGAGGTTTTGAAGTAGCTCTGATCAAAGCAACACCTGAAGAATGCCTCTTTTTTGGGGGAACCCCGTCCTGCCAATCTCCTTGATACCATTCGCTCCGAGGAGACTTCAAAAGCCCCCCACGCAATGTCGGAAGTAATCCATCTTCATCAAGAAGTTTTTACCACCATTTCGTATTATACCCAACTAATGTAAGAAACGCCTTTTGCCACCTACTACCATTACTTTTCTTGTTGTTAATTCTGAGTTTGCGCGGGTAGAAACTAAGTGATGTACGGTCCCTTTGTTTACCTCCTTGCCATTACGTCTTTTTATGTTGTGAGTTGGGTCTTCCTAAAGGAAATCACCTAAGTTGCAGAATTATGTGGGATCGACGTCTCCGCGCAGAGATGGCTAGGTATAACTCGTTGATTAATTGAGGAAGTGTTAATCCTAGACTAGCTCACTTCGTCTAAGCATTATAACAGAGGAAGATAGCTTCCAAAGCGGAGATTGCCTTTATTCGATAAATTAAAGGGGTCATAGTTGTGTTAGGAAAGGTTTGGGTGTACGGAAAACATGGATATGTAGGTAACATAACGTTATTGAGTTTCGATTAACCGGAAAAGTGCTCGTGAACCAGCTGATAGTTTGTCAATCCACTGACGTACATCGATAATGTATCCTACATATTGGGTAATATAATTATAATATCTCAGCAGGTTAGGAGGACGGACCATCATGAGCGTCTACCTAATAAATCTTTAAATTTTCATTGAAATAGAACGAAAATGTAATTAACTTGGTGTTATGCTCGAAACATAAAATTAGTTATTATTTTTAAATGATATTTCAGAAGAGATATTCATAAATAATTGCGTTGAACCTGTACCCGAGTGCCTCCTAAAAATCTGTGTGATGTCATTGAAACAGTCTCTATCATTGAAACATATTGTTTAGTAATGCATGCATTCCAGGGGACGTCCCATTGGATAAGTATTAGACCAGTTAACCAGTTGGTAAGCGATAAAACTGTTTCACTGGATGTAATTTGGTTTATTAGTTTAGGCAAGAAATAGTGACACCCCCCCCCCCTCTCCATTATCCACCATAACATTTCTAGCGGCATGGGAGCCTCGAATCTGAAGAGCATTTAAAAATCCATGATCTACGATACCCCCCCCCCCCTTCCCTCACCAATGGTGCCAGTCTGGCACCAAAGCGGGAATACGTCGTAACATTGAACTTTCATCTATTAGTTTTAGTAGGCAGTCCGTCGAGGTTCACATCCGTATTCAAGGTGAACCACAAAAAAAAGAAAAAAAAAAAAACATGAAATATGCGGTTTATGGTGTCCTGGCACCACGGTGGCACCACTATTAGTTCCATGGTGGTACAGAGAATAATTCATGAAAATACGGAGCTATAATGAGAATTTTTCCTCAATTTCAAAGCTTGGGTACAATTAGTAAGCAGTAAAGGAACCGAAATATTGAAAAATCGGATATTTTGTGAATATTATCCCCCACTTGCCCCCTCCCCTTGCGAATTTTGGTACTCTGGTGAAATTATGTACAAATCGGAAGTCATTTGAGTCAAACAAAAAAGAAACACAAATCGGTTGGAAATTGAGGCCTGGGCAGAGTTTACAGGATTATGCCCGCAAACGCACGTTTTTTAAGCATTAACCCCCCCTTTCCCCCCCTTAAAAAGCAAAATTCAAAATTTCGGCGCCGTAGTGCACAACTAGATAGTTTTCCGCGTCGATGAAAAAAAGAACCGCAAAAATCGGTTGAGAACTAAGGCCTGGGCAGAGTAGACAAGATTATGCCCAAAAACGCACGTTTTTTGAGCATCAACTCCCCCTTTCCCCCCCTTAAAAGGCAAAATTCGAAATTCCGGCGACGTAGTGCACAACTAGATAGTTTTCCGCGACGAACAAAAAAAGAACCAGGAAAATCGGTTGAGTACTAAGGCCTGTGCAGACGACACAAGATTTTGTCACACACACACACACACACACACACACATACACACACACACACACAGACATACACCCATGGTTTTTTTCGCGGATTTGGATTCAGAATGATCTAAAACGGATTACTGTGTGGTTATTTTTTTTCTGTTGAGTGTTGTCCTCCTTCACCCCAGATCGATCGCATAAGGACGCCCAAGTCTTACTGTGGGACGTCCTAAAAAGGCAATCTACTCGTAGAATGCCCTGAATTCCCTTTTCCGGACTTCGATATCCCCTGGAATATCAGTCAAATGCTCAGGAGCGATTCGACACACCATCCGAAACTATTCGACAGTTTAAAAAATGTAGGTATCTCACTTTTATGAAATTTGAAAATAGAATGTACAAGTTTGGCGCCCATGACCAAATCAGTTGAAAGCGTCTGAATAAAAAATAAAAAAGAAATAGTCTCGTGAATTGGTTGTGAAGTGGAATTATTAAAAGTTGTCAATACCAATAACTTTACTAATCCAGTAAAATACACAATCGACCTGCGATATTGACTTATGTACGAGTCAATGAATGACATTATAAGTGTACTGTGATTCTTCACACCGTTTTATTGGAGGCACAAATCGTACCTGCGGGTCTTTGAGATAAGAGGTTCCCCAACTATCATTTGTTGGATGATATCAAAAGAGAAAATTAGTTCATGGTTCACAGTACGTAGGTACTCACTTTCAGGGGTTTTTCTTGGGGGTGATTTAACTTGCTGAATGAATACGGGTCAAATTTGTGAGGCCGCTATTGAGTAAGCGACGAATAAACTTGGGGAATTCAACGTAGAATTCCACTTGGGTTTGCAACTTTTCCCCTAAACATAAAAACAAGTCTCTAAGTTGCGAAATATGTTGTTGGAAGGTCACAGGTAAACCAATCTAGTAATGTGAAGGAAGTGACCAGACAGGCAGCTTGGAGGGTTTAAGTAGGTACCTGCCCCCTTCAAGGAGGGAAGCCACTCATTCTCACGCTCTCAATCAATTGATTTCCCATTCTAACAATCAAGATAATTAAATTATCGAAACATACAATTTTTATGTTTCGACAGACGTCGCCAATAATGGTTTGATTTTATCGGGGATGGTTTGGATGCTCATGGTAATGATGTAGAATTATGGGCTGGACCTGATTTACCTCATAGCACTTATTAACAATAAAGAGATTCAGGAATTTTGACGGATTGAAGATGAATTAATAAGGAACTACTATTGGAGCTACCTTCATTTATCAATTCTGAACACATTCGCGCTTTCAAATTGAAAAAAGGTTCATAATTTTCGGAGGAAAACCCTAAAAATTGTTGACACCGCCTCCAACGCCCTCTATTTTTTGAGAATCACACTAAGTGGCCTTCCACCATAGCCTCAAGTTCACAATATTGTTAGGTACCTATCAAATCCTCCTATCAATCCCTGATTATTTCATCAAAATCGTATGGAAACGGTGAAAGTTATGTTTATTAGAAAAATTCTAAGTTTGCGCATGCGCAGAGCTGTCAGTGCGGTGGTAGCGATATCCTACTTACCTAGTACCTACTTATCTGTTCACCAATCCTCAAAATTCTCATACGCAGAGGCCGTTATTAATCCTTGAGGACTATTTATACCCCTACCCACACGAACTCCGAAAATGTCATCGAAATTGGACAGTAACTTAATATAATTTTGCCCGTAATTAGGATATGAGAACACACAGACGGACACCCATATCTAATACATCCAAGATCTTGAAGGTTCAAAACGTGAAATCCGAGTGGGAATTTTACTTTTTGAGGACTCTTTTTCGCCTCCCAAAAGTGAAAACAATACTTCCGCTATCTTGGTAGAAGCAATACCGAGTTATCCTTCCAAATCAAAATTTCACTCTCATTTTGTGAAAAATTTCGGTCCCTTGTATTCGTGTTGTGAATCTAAGGATCAAACTTACTGTGTAGCGTAGCCGATGAGGTTCACCAACTTATTGTCTTTCCCCAGTCATAACTAGAACGGGCAATCAGTAAGATAATCCTTCAGTTTTGGGGAAAAACGCCCTTAACCCTTTCAGCGCCCAATCGTGTTTGTCCCGGAACTATTTCTCCCCTCAAGCAACTAAGGAAGGAGTCATTTTCATTGAGCAAACACGGAGTTGTAGATGGGTTTCTCAGTATAAGAAGGAAAGCCATTAGGAACCCCATCAAAGTTGCCCAATTCCTAAAACGTCGGAAGACGCAGTACCAATTATTGGTACTGCGTCTTCCTTATTATAAGTGGGTGCTGTTTAATACAATGTTATTGACTCAATCGAGCGCTAGGTTTTTTGCTGAATGTTGACCTGAGCGGAGTTGTAGTTTCTCTTGGAATATTCGAAACAACTGTTGAGGAATTCGACACTACTATCTTTCTCTGAGTACTAGTTAGGTTTATGCCCAAGAATTGACGGTTTGAGAGTGTTTTCTGATACCTACTTGATGTTAGAGTATTTTGTAAGAGATTGGAAACTATCACTTCTTCGTGTCATATGGTCGTACCATAGTTTTTCTTGGAATATTCGAAACAACTGGTGAGGAATTCAACACTACTATCTTTCTCTGAGTAGGTACTAGTTAAGTTTATGCCCTAGAATTGACGGTTTGGGAGTTTTTCTGATACCTACTTGATGTCAGAGTATTTTGGAAGGGATTGGAAACTATCACTTCTTCGTGTCATGTCGTCTTGGAATATTCAAAATCGGGTGATGAGTTCAAAACTACTTTCTTTCTTTGAATAGTGAATTTTATGGTCAAGAATGGGTCGGAAAATCTGTTAATTGTTATTTTTAATCCAAACTAGACCTCATTCTGAGAATTTCGACACCAACCGCGACCTTCTAGCGTGAGAAGACCTTTTTCTATAATTTTTCAAAGTTTCGAATGTTTATGACGTCACAGTGGGCTGGGGGTCCCGCCCAGGCGGTAGGGGCGCGTGACGTCATAAACATTCGAAACTTTGTAAAATCATAGAAAAAGATCTACTCATCCAAAAAGAGAACGGCTGGTGTGAAAATTCTCAGGATGAGGTCTACTTTCGATTAAAATTTTTAAAGAAATCAGACCCCATTGACGAGAGTGTTTGAGAGTGTTTTCTGATACCTATTCGATTTCAGAGTATTTTGGAAGGGATTGGAAACTATCACTTCTTCGTGTCATATCGTCGTACCATAGTTTCTCTTGGAATATTCAAAACAACTGGTGAGGAATTCAACACTACTATCTTTCTCTGAGTACTAGTTAAGTTTACACCCAAGAATTGACGGTTTGGGAGTTTTTCTGATACCTACTTGATGTCAGAGTATTTTGGAAGAGATTGGAAACTATCACTTCTTCGTGTCATATCGTCTTGGAATATTCAAAATCGGGTGATGAGTTCAAAACTACTTTCTTTCTTTGAATAGTGAATTTTATGGTCAAGAATGGGTCGGAAAATCTGTTAATTGTTATTTTTAATTCAAACTAGAACTCATTCTGAGAATTTTGACACCAACCGCGACCTTCTAGCGTGAGAAAACCTTTTTCTATGATTTTTCAAAGTTTCGAATGTTTATGACGTCACAGTGGGCTGGCGAGTCCTGCCCAGGCGAGAGGGGCGCGTGACGTCATAAACATTCGAAACTTTGTAAAATCATAGAAAAAGATCTACTCATCCAAAGAGAGTACAGCTGGTGTGAAAATTCTCAGGATGAGGTCTATTTTCGATTAAAATTTGTAAAGAAATCAAACCCCATTGACGGTTTGAGAGTGTTTTCTGATACCTACCTATTCGATTTCAGAGTATTTTGGAAGGGATTGGAAACTATCACTTCTTCGTGTCAAATCGTCGTACCATAGTTTCTCTTGGAATATTCGTAACGTCGGGTGATGAGTTCAACACTACTTTCTTTCTCTGAGTACTACTTAATGGATCGATGGATGCTCTATTTAGGTTGCCAAGGAATTCCGTGATAGGCAATAACGAGAGGGGGGAGTCCCTTGTAGGAAGAGTACTAGTTAAGTTTATACTTGAGAATTGACGGTTTGAGAGTTTTTCTGATACCTACTTGATGTTAAAGTATTTTGGAAGGGATTGGAAACTATCACTTCTTCGTGTCACATCTTCGTACCATAGTTTCTCTTGGAATATTCAAAATGTCGGGTAATGAGTTCTACACTACTTTCTTTACCTGAGTAGTCAAGTTTATGCCCTAGAATTGACGATAATTATGAGAGTTTTTCTGATATCTACTCGATGTCCTCAGAGTATTTTTGAAGAGATGAGAAAGATTGGACGCATCACTTCTTCGTGTCATTCCTATCGAGAGAAGCCTCGGTAGAATGTTACTGTAAAAGTGCGCTATTGAAATATTCCATGGTTGTCAAATGTATAATATTTATGTCAGTGTTAGCATGAGAACCGTCCCCAGTGCTGTGTAGCTTCTCAAGTATGACGTTTTGATTTTTTGACATTTTCATGTCTTTGCTTTGGCACATAAACTGAAAAATCGTCACGAAAACTTGCTCACGCGACCAATAAACACTGTGTTGCGTAGAGAACAATCAACTGTTTTGATGCTTGGGTACATGAACTAACTAACCTTGTTGTGTAGTGGTTGACATGAAAATGTCCCAATGTGTTGCAGACTCGTATGCAAGCATTTATGATCTAACCTTCTAGGTAGCACCATGAGCTTGATCAATCTTTACGTTTTCTTGATGGTTTATCATTTTATAGTTTATACCTAGTTTATAGTTACTATGCCACTGCTTCAAAGATGATGTAAGTTGTTTCTTAGGTCATTTGGTCCGATCGGAAATTTCTCGTTTCAGTTTAAATTTAATTTTTTTTTTTTTTTCATAAAATCGAACATTTGGGCAACTTTTTCTGCAAAAAGTGTCCAAAATGCGTTCTAAAGTACCGTTGAAAAGCCTAAAAAATTTCTTTTCACAACGGATAATTATGGTCATTTGAAAAATATGTGAGCCAAGAGAGTTTGAATTTCCAAAAATTGCGCTTAAAAACTAAAACTACGAATTTTCCTCAAGATCTCAGCTTTTAAGTGACGTTCACTTTTTTAATTATAGTGTACAAATTGAGGGAGAAAGGAAATTGAGTTTGATAGGAGTCCTGTCACATTTGAAGGAGAATCACCCTATCAACGTCCCCAAGTATTACAGTCGTCATCAGCCAGAAAAGCAAACGTGAGGGCGTGTCGTCTTTTCACGACGTCAACAAAACACATCATGACGTCTATTCAAGGATGTGTCTGCTCCCCACACCGTGTGATGCCATACGAGGGAAACCCCGAGTAGATAAGGGGTTACCTAACTAGGAGGAGTCAAATGGAGTTGAACAATAAATTTGGACCCCACTCTCTCGAGAATAAAATTTCGAAACATTCGTCTCAACTAAGTTGTCTCCGTTACTTTCTGATTTCTCTCCATCTATTCAACGCCCATCAAAAGTACCAATTTACGAAACTAATGTTATCAGGCTGTATCTTAGAGATTCGTCAGTGATTCCTAAAAGTTCAAATGAAAAAATCAATTAAAAAAATAAAATCTGCTGATGCACGAACGTAAGATCCAAATCATCTTACTTCCTCACCATCAAAAATATTGGGGAACATTGCATATAAATTATGTCAGCTTTATTGGGATTTGGGTCAAACAACAAAATCCTCCTCTTTCACCAAATTTTCGAAAAATTTATTTTCTTCATCAGGGCTCAGAGGATGAGTTTAGGTTTGAACATCAAACCACGGTCTGGAACGAAGAGGTATAAACCAGGAACACTAATCATTAAATTGGTGTTAAAAAAACTTCACTATTATAAATAAAATTTGGAAAAACACAATAACATCAGGCTTTAATATAATAATATTGGTAAAAAAACAAAACAAGACAGTCAGAAAGACACAACAACAATAATAATGACTAGAATCAAAATGATTCTATGATATGGTATGATATGATTTTTTTTACCAATATTATTATATTAAAGCCTGATGTTATTGTGTTTTTCCAAATTTTATTTATAATAGTCAAGTTTTTTTAACACCAATTTAATGATTAGTGTTCCTGGTTTATACCTCTTCGTTCCCGACCGTGGTTTGATGATCAAACCTAAACTCATCCTCTGAGCCCTGATGAAGAAAATAAATTTTTCGAAAATTTGGTGAAAGAGGAGGATTTTGTTGTTTGACCCAAATCCCAATAAAGTTGACATAATTTTACTTCGGGTCGATTGTCATACACTACTATTGCATGTAAATTTAAATGCATTGAGATCAGTAAAATATCGAATTCCTTGTCCTAGGCAACATTATAGGAATAAATGGGTCATTTCAAAATTTGGGGTTATTTTGTCCTCGAACTTTTCCATAAATTATTGTTGAAGTTTTTATGTTTTTTCTCCCGTAAACGTCCTTTGTTTTGGCCACTGAGGCAGATCCGGAAGTGGGCGCACACTTTATCAAGTAGTTTCAAATTTATAGAATTTTGAATTTTTTTCCATAATTTCGACTTTGTAGGGAGAGAGAAAACCAAGTGTGAGTTGAACTCATGAAACGTTTTTATTCCTTCAAAATACGAGAATCTTAGTTTAGGAGTCTCTTTTACTTATCGCAATCACAGTCCGAAGCTATAATCTAGGTACATCAGAATTATCAGATTCTTCAAGTCTTTCAATCAGTCTAATCTTTCGTAAAATGTGGGTTAATGAAAAGTCAGAATTATATGGCCCAGCGGTGTAAATAGTTCAGGTAACTCTTAAAAATGTAAACGGCTTTGAAAAAAAAACTTCTCTCCCTGCAATTCCATCTCTCTTCCTACAAACCAGCCTCTTCCCCGAAGTTGTAGGTAGAGAGGTTGTAGGGAGAGAGATTTGTGAGGTTATCACTCTCTACTGGCCTCACCATTATTGATTCTGAACGTTAGAAAAAATACATAACACTATGGCATTCATAATTGTAATTTGAGTTTAATTAAACTTAGTTGAACACTTACCCTGATGAGTGAGGTGGTTGTAGGGAGAGAGAAAGTATTTACCTACTCTCTAAGCTTCAACACTTCACAACATAACCCACACAACTGGGAGCTTGGAAATTCAACAAACTTCAGTAGCTTCGGAAGCCATCTTGCAGCAGTGTTCACTTTTGTTTTTCATGACACAAAATAATCGTTTTCCAGGAGTGGGCAGGCATTTCAAAAAAATTGTAGGGAGAGAGAATAAAACCTTGTGACACATCAAAACATAGCAAAAACCCTTCCAATTCATGGAATTTTCGTTCGTTTCTAATTTATTCCTGAAGATTAGAGTATCCTGGACCAATAACGTTTTTTACCTAAATTAAAATATGAATATAGAGTTCTCCAAAAATTTTCAAAGTTCCCAACCTACCCTTTGTGACAGGTGTAGGGAGAGAGAATTGGGATCATTAATGATTTTTAATTATCTGAGTTAATTGATTAGTGAGATTCATTCTATGTGATCTTTGTAGACACCAACCTGCTGTATCTCCCTGAAAAAATTCTGAATTTCCGAGACAAATAGAGTGTTCACAAAAGCTGCGTGACAAGAAATAACCCCAAATTTTGAAATGACCCAAATAGTCCGATTAATGATGGGGGCTAACTGGATTTAACAAGGCTCATTAAGAAGATGTTTTTCTATAGAAAGTTGGGTTAGCCCCAGTTATGGTAAACTGCACCAGTAAAAGTCGGGTTTGGCAATGTTGAGATTTTTTTCAGGTTTTCAACCTGTTTCGAACCTTGAAAAATTATCAACACTACAGCTGACGTTATTCTGAATACATTCATTGATACAGGGTGTCCCACGTTAAAGACCATAAATTTCCCATCTTTCTAGTACTTACAAAAAAGTATTTTTTGTGTCCTAATGGCTGGAAAATCAACATTATTTTTATTTATATATTTTTTCCTTTTGGTTGTTAGGGTTATACTCCTGCACGGTTTTTCACCATGAACACCAAAAACTGCGCTAAGATCTCAGCTTTCCATCGGCATAATCATTTTCAATTTCACTCCGCTAAGTTGAAGAGAAAAATCCTACTCAAAATTCAATTCGTGCATGAATACCAAGTAACTTAATGGAAAAAATTCAAATCAGGGTAGAATACCATCCCTAATTCCTTGGATCTGCCAGCGTCCCAAAAAAACCTCGATTTCTAAAGGAGGAACCACGTGTTTCCACATTCAAACGTATTTTTCTCAACAACTTAGCTAGGTGAAATTAAAATTGGAAAACCTAAGATGCACCGATGAAAAGCTGAGATCTTAGCGTAGTTTTTGGTGTTGAGGTACGTGAACCATGCGGAAGTAAAACCCTAACAACCAAAAGGAAAAAATAAGATATTTTGCCATTTTGACCAACTCATTTTACCCCAGGAAGGAGTTCACCCCAGGAATATTTTTTTGTAGGCCCTAGAAAGATGGGGAATTTAGAACGCCCTTCCAATGGTGTAATCAGATTGGAATTTGCATGTAAGTTGATGGAGATGGTTATTTTGGTTTATTATTTTCAATAAAGAACCTTTGGAATCGACCAAGAAAAAAAAATTTAACCCCCCCTCAAAATTTGATGGTTTACGTTTCAAGGTACGTAGAATCCAAAAATCGAATAAAAACGCTGCAAATTATTACACAATGGTTTATTATTTTTCTATATAGATCACTCGTCTACAAAATCACCAACCATCCAATACCTATGAAGTAAAAAAAAAAAAAAAAATCAAAAAAAAAAAAAAAAATCAAAAAACAAGTGGGTGTGGCACATAGCTTCCTCGTATTCATAACCCGATTGTATAGATGATCCGATGCATAGTAGTTAATCTCAAAACACCAATCTCTAAGTACCTACCTTTCACTACCCTCATAGGGGACCATCTACACGCTAATCCGGACAATCCTAGAAAATTTCATCAAATTCGGATGAAAAATTAAGTGAGTAGATGTATGTGATTGGATCAAAAATATTCTTAGCCTCGACTGGGATTCGAACCCGCGATCCTTAGAGCACAAATCAAGACTCAATCCTCTGCGCTATTGAAGCCTCGTCTCTCTCACAGGAGACCGTTCCTCTATGAATGAATCCCTCTATGAAAAACAATTCTCTATGATTTTCATAGGGGACCATCTAAACACTACTCTGAGACATCCCTGACAATTTCATTGAAATCGAATGGAAAATGTAGAAGTTATGGCCGTTACATGGAAATTCACGTTTGCGCATGCGCAGTGGCTACTATCAGTCCGAAGGTGGCGATTTTCATAGGGGACCATCTAAACACTACTCTGTAACATCCCTGAAAATTTCATTGAAATCGGATTGAAAATGTAGAAGTTATGGCCGTTACAAGGAATTCACGTTTGCGCATGCGCAGTCGCTTCTATGAGTCCGGGGATGATGATTTTCATAAGGGACCATCTACAACCTAATCCACATAATCCCTGAAAATTTCATCGAAATCGAGTGGAAAATGTGGAAGTTATGGCCGTTACAAGGAATTTCGCGTTTGCGCATGCGCAGTAGCTACTATCAATCCGAAGGTGGTGATTTTCATAGGGGACCATCTAAATACTAATCTGTAACATCCCTGAAAATTTCATTGAAATCGGATGGAAAATGTAGAAGTTATGGTCGTTACAAGGAATTCACGTTTGCGCATGCGCAGTCGCTTGTATCAGTCCGAGGATGATGATTTTCATAGGGGACCGTCTACACACCAACCCGCACAATCCCTGAAAATTTCATCGAAATCGGACAATAACTTCGTATAGTTATGCGCGTTACAAGGAATTGATGACAGACGGACAGACAGACAGACACACAGACAGACAGACAGACAGACACACAGACAGACAGACACGGAACCAAAATTGTTCAGAAAGGTCTAAAACACAAAACGCGAGTGAAAATTTTGATTTTGGAGAACTTTTTTTTTTCGTCCTTGAAAAGTGAAAACAAAGCTTCCGCTACCTTGGTAGACTCGGAAGCAAAATCAAAATCACCAACCATCGATCGCATTTCGGTCAGCTCTAATTTGAACGGAGATTAGGCCTCTTTTGCGATTCACACTCGTGTTTTGATTTATATATACAGGGTGTCTACACTTTCGATGGGCATAACTTCAGGGTTCGATTCTACAAGGTATTTCCAACAAAAAATGTCTCTTAGCAATTTTCTTTTAACCCACTCTAAATTCCTTTTTTTTCACTTTGAAGTTTTTCTTCGCGTTTTCGACCTTACGGCACTGATATGGTCATAACTCCCTTATTTCTCCTGAAAATTCAAATCTGACTACACCGTTAGAAAGAGCGTTAAATTCCTAAGCTACCTAGTGCAAAATAAAAACATTTCAGCAATAAAATGTTTTCAAAAAATCAAGTAAAAAAACAAACTTTAAAAAATTTTCGAAACTTGACTTTCTTTGGCCAAAGTTTTCTCTCTAAATCCCTGCCCATTTCGATGGGCGCTCTTCGGAGAAAACATGCTAAAATTATCAGCTTTCCAACGGTCTATCAATTTTTCTTTTTATCATTCAAATTGGAAGAGTAAATGAAGTTTGAATGCCAGAAAACGTGTGTTTTACAAGCAAATCCAGTTTTTTAAGGGGTTTATGGTCCCCCTCGATCTCAAGATGGCTTGACGATTTTGGTATCATTTCCTGTGTTATTTTTTACGCTGAATCAAATTGTGATACTTCCGAATAATTCTGACTGCTAGAAAGTGGATTTTTTCAAGAAAACCTTCGTTTTTCGTACATAAAATACGCATTATTCGTAAATGTGGTAGTGAGCATGAAGTACCTAACACCTTTGAACTCAACAAAAACTTCAATCAGCTTGAAATTCGGCGTTTTTGTTGGGTTCATAGGTGTTACTTCATGCTCACTACTATTTCTACGCCGAATTTCAAGCTGATTGAAGTTTTTGTTGAGTTCAAAGGTGTTAGGTACTTCATGCTCACTACCACATTTACGAATAATGCGTATTTTATGTACGAAAAACGAAGGTTTTCTTCAAAAAATCCACTTTCTAGCAGTCAGAATTATTCGGAAGTATCACAATTTGATTCAGCGTAAAAAATAACACAGGAAATGATACCAAAATCGTCAAGCCATCTTGAGATCGAGGGGGACCATAAACCCCTTAAAAAACTGGATTTGCTTGTAAAACACACGTTTTCTGGCATTCAAACTTCATTTACTCTTCCAATTTGAATGATAAAAAGAAAAATTGATAGACCGTTGGAAAGCTGATAATTTTAGCATGTTTTCTCCGAAGAGCGCCCATCGAAATGGGCAGGGATTTAGAGAGAAAACTTTGGCCAAAGAAAGTCAAGTTTCGAAAATTTTTTAAAGTTTGTTTTTTTACTTGATTTTTTGAAAACATTTTATTGCTGAAATGTTTTTATTTTGCACTAGGTAGCTTAGGAATTTAACGCTCTTTCTAACGGTGTAGTCAGATTTGAATTTTCAGGAGAAATAAGGGAGTTATGACCATATCAGTGCCGTAAGGTCGAAAACGCGAAGAAAAACTTCAAAGTGAAAAAAAAGGAATTTAGAGTGGGTTAAAAGAAAATTGCTAGGAGACATTTTTTGTTGGAAATACCTTGTAGAATCGAACCCTGAAGTTATGCCCATCGAAAGTGTAGACACCCTGTATATATATTTCAATATAAACCCTTAAATTTTCGTAGGGATTGAACGGTTAGTCCTACAGAGCTCTGCGTGGTCTCAAAAAATTCTAAAAATTCTATAGAATCTTAAACTGAAGGAAAAACAATACCTTTATTTCAAAATTTTTTGAGTTAGGGCGTTTTCAAAATTTCAAAATTGATTTTGGAACCCTTAGAAGTGACCTACATCAACCAAAAGCTTCGGGGCACAACTAGACCCCAAATGGAGCCCACATACCAAATTTCATCAAAATCGGTCAATGCTAAGTGGCAAAAGTGCCGCGTACGGCGTACGGCGGACGGCGTACGGCGGACGGCGTACGGCGGACGGACGGCCAAATTTTTATTCGATTTTTGGATTCTACGTACCTTGAAACGTAAACCATCAAATTTTGAGGGGGTGTTAAATTTTTTTTTTCTTGGTCGATTCCAAAGGTTCATTATTGAAAATAATAAACCAAAATTTGGCCGTCCGTCCGCCGTACGCCGTACGCGGCACTTTTGCCACTTAGCATTGACCGATTTTGATGAAATTTGGTATGTAGGCTCCATTTGGGGTCTGGTTGTGCCCCGAAGATTTTGGTTGATGTAGGTCACTTCTAAGGGTTCCAAAATCAATTTTGAAATTTTGAAAACGTCCTAACTCAAAAAATGTTGATATAAAGGTATTGTTTTTCCTTCAATTTAAGATTCTATAGAATTTTTAGAATTTTTTGAGACCACCCGGAGCTCTGTAGGACAAACCGTTCGCTCATTACGAGAATTTAAAGTTTGGACGTACGATAAATCAGAAACACGAGTGTGAATCGCAAAAGAGGCCTAATCTCCGTTCAAATTAAAGCTGACCGAAATGCGATCGATGTTTTTCTTCATGTTGGACGAGTGATCTATATTGAAAAATAAAAAATAATAAACCATTGTGTAATAATTTGCAGCGTTTTTTTCATGGAGGTGGTTTAATGAACCGGTTCCAGTCGATCACAGAAGTTAATCTGGATTGGTAACCGCTCGTGGGCTGTATAACAGGTTCTTATAATTTTTTGGGTTGGACCATCTGAAAACCCCACTCCACCTAAGCGGGTGAGGCAGTAAGTAGCCATGAGCGAAATCATCAGAACCAATTCTGATCTTCCCTTTGGAAGACATCTGATGATTTTCGCGACGTCAGAAATGGCAGTTGAACGAAATTTCAACCCGATATGGTTATTTACCTTGCTTTTAACTTTTTGGTCATTTTTATAGCTGAAACTTTTTAAAATTGAAAAAAAAATCCGATTTTCGCGGAGAAAAAGTTTTATAAGAACTTTTAAAGCGGTATAAGCAATTTGACTCAAGTACCCATCTCGGAAATACAGTAATTCAACTCTCCGTTTTACAAACTCAGGAGATGAAGAATCAAGTTTCCATACAAGAGGCACCTAAGTAGTGTCTTGTTAGTCAGCCTCACAAAATTTTCCAAGTTGGGTTCTTACCTACCTAATAATATCGTGGAAGATTTGAAGTCTGATGAGCCCAATTTACCTATCTCCAAACACCATCTTGAAATATGATGATACCAAACTATTTTCGCTCAGTTGTATAAACAAGGTTCTGTTGCTTTAAGAGAAAGAAATGTGAGATTCAATTGGGCTCAAATTTCCAGTTCGCGTTCAATTCAAAAAACAGAGTCGTAAGACCCTTATTACGTACTTACGTCGAATCACTCGAGTTCGAATAGTTCAAATTACAGCATCAAAACACAGTGGAGCCCAGTTTACATATATGTGCAATAATAATTGTGTAATAATTTGCCGTGTTCTTGCCGACGGGTTATCGATACTAAATAATAATAATCCATTATGTAATTATTTGCAGCGTTCTTCGAATATTCTCTATAAGTAGGATTTAATTTTAGTAATAATCATTTGCAAGAAAACATTTATCAAGTTTAGAACTCCATCCGAGGTCGATATATTGTCGTACCGGAAAGGTATCAGGGTTTTTGCAGGTACCTAATCAAGTCAGTCGAATACAGTTAAATTAAATAATTTAACCAAAAATTAAAATATTGATTATATTTTCTTCCTGCTTGGCCGTGCTGATGTTTTGAGAACAGTATTTCAATTCCTTCGGTACTGTGAATCTGTACCTTCCATTTATTGATTCTAACAAGTGGGCTCTACGAGCCTCCCGAGGGTCCCTCACCTCCACTCCCTTCCAATAGTCCTTCGTTGGCAATCCGTTCACTCGCCTATAATTGGGCTGAAACTGTTTCTTTTTTTCGAATAGAATTTAACCCTTTTTTCCTGTTCCTTAACAACTAAAAACCAAACTTTGTTATGAAGGCACTCACAACTTTGGGATTAGGATGTTTTTCTGGTAGGTACTTTTATCAAAAGGCAGGTACCTTCTGATAATGGCAAAGCCGAAATCTTTGCAGACTTGTGATCTTTATAGGAAAATCGTTTTGCAGCGTTTTACCTTCACGTTTTGGGGTGGTAGATTGAAAGGGCTTGAAGTTTTGACTATCCGCAATACAATCGTGTTGTGGATGAAAAGCTCTGTGTCATCCCCACTAGGCAGACGTTTTTACTGTAGTACTATACAGGATGCCTCAAGACAAATTAACAATACTTCAACTTCAATGAATCGATTCTACAACAAACTTCCCTCTTAGCACATTTTAATCCCGCTCTAAAACTTTTTAGGACGTCCCACAGTAAGACTTGGGCGTCCTTATGCGATCGATCTGGGGTGAAGGAGGACAACACTCAACAGAAAAAAAATAACCACACAGTAATCCGTTTTAGACCATTCTGAATCCAAATCCGCGGAAAAACCATAGGTGTATGTCTGTGTGTGTGTGTATGTGTGTATGTGTGTGTGTGTGTGTAACAAAATCTTGTGTACTCTGCCCAGGCCTTAGTTCTCAACCGATTTTCGTGGTTCTTTTTTTCTTCGACGCGGAAAACTATCTAGTTGTGCACTACGGCGCCGGAATTTTGAATTTCGCCTTTTAAGGGGGGAAAGGAGGGGTTAATGCTTAAAAAACGTATGTTTGCGGGCATAATCTTATAAACTTTGCCCAGGCCTCAATTTCCAACCGATTTGTGCGTTTCTTTTTTTTGTTTGACTCAAATAACTTCCGAGTTATACATGATTTCACCAGAGTACCACAATTTGCAAGAGGAGGGGATGGGTGGGGGGATAATATTCACAAAATATCCAATTTTTCAATATTTCGGTTCCTTTACTGCTTACTAATTGTATCCAAGCTTTGAAATTGAGGAAAAATTCGCATTATACCTTAGGACTTGCATGAATTACTTTCTGTACCACCATGGAAATAAGAGTGGTGCCACCATGGTGCCAGGGCACCATAAACCTCATATTTCTTGGGTTTTTTGGTGTTTCACCTTGAATACGGATGTGACATTCGACGGACTGCCTACTAAACCTAATAGATGAAAGTTCAATGTTACGACGTATTTCCGCTTTGGTGCCAGACTGGCACCATTGGTGTTGGTTGGGGGGGGGGGGGGGGGGGGTGAACTCGAATTCGCATGTTGGGTGTCGTAGATCATGGATTTTAAAATGCTCTTCAGATTCGAGGCTATCATGCCGCTAGAAGTGTTATGGTTTATAATGGTGGGGGGGAGGGGGTGTCACTATTTCTTCCCTAAAGTAATAGATAAATTACATCGAGAGAAACAGTCTTATCGCTTACCAGCTGGTTAAACTGATCCAATACTTATCCAATGGGACGTCCCCTGGAATGCATGCATTACTAAACAATATGTTTTCACTTTAAATGTTTCTGTTCTTTTTTGAATTTTTAACTTTGTGGCACTAGAATGGTCTTAACATGATTACACCGTTTGAAAGATCGTTCTATCTCAAACTCAAAAACCCTGCAAATTATTACACAAAGGTTTATTATTTTATTATATAGATCACTCGTCTGCACAGAACAAGGCTTTGCCATTGTCACCATCTTTTTTTTTTTTTTTTTAACCTACCGTAGACACTACCTACCTACCACATACCTACCTCACAATCAAGTTTATTTGGAAGAAATAAACGCTTCACACTCAGTTCGAAGAAATAGGGAGTTGTGGCTGCCCTAATTATTAGGAAATTTGATTACTGGTTGCTAAGGACGCAAAACTCTGTACAACTCGAAGAAACCAACAACGATAGCATTTTCGTCAGCTAACATTAAATGTTAGTTTCAAATTTTGAAAGGAGATTAAGCTTCTTTAGCAATTCACACTCGTGTTTCTGATTCATCATAAGTCTTACCCCTTCTCGTAGGGAGCGAACGGTTTGTCCTACAGAGCTCAAGATGGTCTCCAAAAAGTATAAAAATTCAATACTATTTCAAATTGGTGACAAAACAATACCTTTATTTCGAGAGTTTTCGAGCTAGGGCACTATTGAAAATTTACCCTTATTTTCCAACCCTTAGGAGTGACTCATCAACCAAAAGCTTCGGGGCACAAATAGACCCCAAATGGAGCCCACATACCAAATCGGTCTATTGTAACTAAGGAAAGTACCTTGGACGGACGGACGGAAACGATTTTTATTCAATTTTCGGATTCTACGTACCTTGATAAGAAATTTTTCTTCTTGGTCGATTCCAAAGGTCCATTATTAAAAATAATGTCAGTTGCTAGTTTTTCCAAAAATATTGGTAATTTTTTTTCTCTTCTTAAAACATAGTTCACTTCAGAAAACTTCAAAAGCTCAAAACTTGCTCCATTTCATCAGCTTTAAATCGGTAACCCATTTTTCAAGATTACTGTAACATTTGAGGGGGAAATTGGTGTTCAAATGCAAAAAACGTGCGCTTTTTTCAAATGAAATTTTTTCGCGCAAATGAATAATAATCCTTAAAAATTGGTTACCATTGGAAAGCTGATGAAATGGAGCATGTTTTGAGTTTTCGAGGGAATGTTTTGAGTTTTCTCTGGAAAAAAACGTGTTTTAACGGGAAAAAATCACCAAAATTTTTGAAAAAAAGAAAAAAATGTATTACTTAGTAATTATAAATGCGAGAAATATAAGGACGTTATGGCGATTTGAGTGCCATAAGGTTGAGAACACGAAAATAAACTTCGTAGTGAGAAAAGTGCCATTTTGAGAGGGTTAAAAAAAGTGCTGTGTTTTGTTGAAAATTAATTGTAGAATCGACTCCTCAAGTGTTGCTCATTCATTGGGGACGCCCTGTGTGCTTTATTGTGGTCCATTCAAATCCGTGTCTTACTTACCGTTCTTTGTTTCAGTCGCAGAAAAGGATATACTGGAGGCGGTGGCGGAGGATATCGAGGGGCGGGGACCTGGGAGATGCGGGGGTGGATCTGTTCTGCTGAGGCCAGCAGACGATCCGTCCTCGAGCGTCGACTGGCTGTTCCCCAACGGCTGGCCGCTGGACTTCTCCCTGATGTCGATGATCAGACCGTCGAATCCTTCGGGCACCCTCGTCACCCTCTACGACGGCCTCGGCGTCGAACATCTTCAACTTCGACTCGTCGACGGCTCTATCGAGTTCATGTACAAGCCGCCGTCATCTACGAAGCTGCTGCTTCGTTTTGAAGCCGCCATCCGCCCTTCTCAGTAAGGCACAACATGACCAATTTCTGTTTCCTTGTTGTTAATCCTCTACGTAGAGTTCCCAGAGTGTTTGGTTCTGTGAGAAACTGCTGGGGCGAGCGTAGCTCATGCTAACTTTCTCCTTGCGACTCACTATAATACAGCCCTAAAATAACGTTCAATAGCAGGAATACCCAAGTGAAAAAACGCTGCAAATTATTACACAATAGTTCATTATTTTTCTATATAGATCACTCGTCTGCAAAGCCACCAACCATCCCACATGAAGAAAAACATCAATCGCATTTCGGTCAGCTAAAATTTGAACGGAGATTAGGCCTCTTTTGGTTTATTATTTTCAATAATAAACCTTTGGAATCGACCAAGAAAAAAAAAATTAACACCCCCTCAAAATTTGATGGTTTACGTTTCAAGGTACGTAGAATCCAAAAATCGAATAAAAATTTGGCCGTCCGTCCGCCGTACGCGGCACTTTTGCTACTAAGCATTGACCGATTTTGATGAAATTTGGTATGTAGGCTCCATTTGGGGTCTAGTTGTGCCCCGAAGCTTTTGGTTGATGTAGGTCACTCCTAAGGGTTCCAAAATCAATTTTGAAACTTTGAAAACGCCCTAACTCAAAAAATTTTGATATAAAGGTATTGTTTTTCCTTCAATTTTGGATTCTATAGAATTTTTAGAATTTTTTGAGACCACCCGGAGCTCTGTAGGACAAACCGTCCGCTCCCTACAAAAATTTAAGAGTTTATATTGAAATATATATATGTATATATATAAATCAAAACACGAGTGTGAATCGCAAAAGAGGCCTAATCTCCGTTCAAATTAGAGCTGACCGAAATTCGATCGATGGTTGGTGATTTTGACTTTTTTTTTGATTTTTTTTGAAAAATTTTTTTTTTTTATTTTTATTTTTTTTCTATATTGGATGGTTGATGATTTTGTAGACGAGTGATCTATATAGAAAAATAATAAACCATTGTGTAATAATTTGCAGCGTTTTTCAATTCACACTCGTGTTTCTGATTTATCGTACGTCCAGCCCTTAAATTCTTGTGGGGAGCGAACGGTTTGTCCTACAGACCTCCGCGTGGTCTCAAAAACTTCTAAAAACTCTATAGAATCTTAAATTGAAGGAAAAACAATACGTTTATATCAAAATTTTTTGAGTTAGGGCGTTTTCAAAATTTCAAAATTCATTTTTGAACCCTTAGAAGTGACCTACATCAATCAAAATCTGCGGGGCAGAACTAGACCCCAAATGGAGCCTACATACCAAATTTCATCAAAATCGGTGGTTACTTCTCTCGAGCAAACCCACAAGTTTCGAGGATTTCGACGTTCATACTCGACATTTTCAAACAAACGAAGGTGAAAACAGGCCTTTGAAATTGGCTGTTGACTTGCGCCTCGATTTTTGGTGCGCCTTGATGTTTTTTAGATTTTTATTCGAAAGTAGACTACATCCTGATAATTTTGGCACCAACCGCGACCTTCCAGCGTGAGTAGATCTGTTTCTACGATTTTTCAAAGTTTCGACCGTTTATGACGTCACGCGCCCCTCTAGCCTGTGCGGGACTCCCCAGCCCACTGTGACGTCATAACCTGTCGAAACTTTGAAAATTCATAGGAAAAGATTTACACACGCTAGAAGGTTGCGGTTGGTACCAAATTCTCAGAATGAGGTCTAGTTTGGATTAAAAATAACATTAAACAGTTTTTCCTACCCAGGCGCACAGCCGTTCAACAACCAAGTAGGTAGAGATGCCACCATCACTGGTGGGAAATGGAGATTTAGAGCTATCGCAGGTAAGAAGAAAGGGGAAATTTAAAACATCATTTTCAAGAAAAAAAGTTTATGTAAAACTCGGCGCTTCGCGTCTCGCCAGGGACGCCTACAGCGTAATTTATAAAAACATGGGAAATGTTTTAACCAAATTTAGTGCAGAACCTTTAGTCGTAGGTAGGTATAATAATAATTTAAAAAAATTATCCCTAGCTACATATCTAAAACATAGTGAAAAACTCGACACCCCCGTCACTCTCACAGCGAACGTTTTCGAGTATTTACTCTAGGGCTAAAACATGTTCCATGTTAAAATGTGAGGATCTACAGGTTGGAGAGAACCCCAGTTCTCTAAGTAGTTCTTTCCAAGCTGCTGTTCTTTCCTCAGACATTTTACTTTAGATGTATTATTCAGATGTACCTACCTGTGTCTTGGAAATGATGTTTGAAACTCCCCCTTTTGGTTTATTATTTCCAATAATGAACCGTTGGAATCGACCAAAAAAAAATTGTTTAACCCCTCTAAAATTTGTTGGTTTACGTTTAAAAGTACGTAGAATCCAAAAATCGAATAAAAATTTGGCCGTCCGTCCGCGGCACTTTCCTTAGTTAGCATTGACCGATTTTGATGAAATTTGGTGTACGGGCTCCATTTGGGGTCTAGTTGTGCCTCAATGCTTTTGGTTGATGTAGGTCTAAGGGTTGAAATTTTGAAAACGCCCTAACTCAAAAAATGATATAAAGGTATTGTTTTTCCATCCATTTAAGATAGTATCGAATTTTTAGAGACCATGCGGAGCCATGTTGGACAAACCGTTGCTCCCTACGAGAACTTAAGGGTTGGACTTACGATAAAACAGAAACACGCGAGCGAATCGCAAAAGAGGCCTAATCTCCGTTCAAATTTTAGCTGACCGAAATGCGTTCGGTGTTTTTCTTCATGTTGGTTTTTGGTGACAATGGCAAAGCGGTGTTCTTTGCAGACGAGTGATCAATTTTTTTTAAACCCCTTTGTGTAATAATTTGCAGCGTTTTTCTCATTTCACCTACTAGGAACCCTCTGTTGAGTGAATTTTCCGAAAACTATTATAATAGATTATCAGCGATATTAATGAATTGTTGCTACAGTATTTGTCTTACAAGCCTTTCTCTCTCTTTTGGGTTAAAGGGGTTTCCGTGAGAGGTTGTATTAACTATAGAAGGGAGGGATCGAACGGAAGATGGGACGTAGGCGGCTGTTGACAGGATGGAATACTCGGGCTTCTTCGCCCGTTGAAGCGAACAGAGAGGTTTTATGGAGCACTTGACTGACCAGGAAGTAGCCATCAAACCCCGGAGCTAATGTCCTTCGAATAACGTCCCTTGGAGACATCCCTTGTTCTCTAGAACGAGCGAAACTGAGCATACAAAATGCCTCCTCTCACCCCGGTTTTCCCTGAATTGTTGAAAATTCTTCTAATCACGACTTCAACGTTAGCTATTGACATTTTATGTCTTTACTTTGGCACAAAAGCGGGAAAAGGACACGAAAAAGCTTAGTTTTTGACATTTTATGTCTTTTTTTGGTACATAAAATGTAAATTCGTCACCGAATTGGGTACGCTTTTTCGTGACTGATTTTATGACCAATTTTGTGACGCTTAATATTGTTAGGGAGTTGAGTACTCCATGGATTACTATTGTTACCGTTGTTAATCAGGTGTTGAGGAAATGTAAGTTGTTTGCTAAATAAAAGAGATAGTTCTGTTCTGGTCTTGATGTGACGTGTTTCTGTTTCCGATAATAGTTAATATTAGGGCTTAGGGTACAGTTCTAGGGACTCACCGAAGATCACAACACTGGTGTCAGAAGTGGGATGATCAGTGCAGAAATGAGCGGTGACAGAATTCAAATGAGAGTAGTCGAAGATGCTTTGAGACATATCGGAAAAATGGTAACGGATGTCGTTGATCAGTATTTGAATTTCTGAGTTATCTTTGTTCTCAGTTTCCCAAGACCCAAGCTGTTCGACCTTTTCAGAAACTGATCTCAGACATGAGAGAGCAAATAAGAGAAGCAGGAAGTCAAGAAAATGAGAAAGGAATGGGGAGATCTGAGGAGGAGGAACGTCGAAGTCTGTTAAGTACTTGTAAGGAGCCAGATTGGAGAGAAAATAAAGAGGATAAGAAAACGAAAGAACTGGAATATACAGCAGAGCACTCATGTCTGAGATCAGTTTCTGAAAAGGTCGAACAGCTTGGGTCTTGGGAAACTGAGAACAAAGATAACTCAGAAATTAAAGTGGAGGATAGGTTACAAAGGAAGCATGTTGAGGTGGTATGTTCGATGCAATTGAAGACGGATGGGAAGTACATGCTGAAGGAAGAGGACATACAGAAAGGAGATGAAAATGAAAAGAAGAATGCTGGAGATGTGGAACAAGTTGAAACTGATGAGATGCATATGAGAAAGGAAAAGTACAGCGGAAAACAGCAAAGGGAAGAGAAACAGGAGAATGAAGGAAAAACTGGGAGGGACCATCTTGGTCATGGATTATCCCCAAGTAGAATGGATAGCGGTGAGCCTTCCACTTGCTCATGGCTGTTCGAGGATTCGGAATATGGAAAGAACATGAAGTTAAACAATCCGAAAAAGTACAAACAGATATTGGACCAACGAAAGTGGTACGTCGATAAGGATGGGAAAGTCGTGCAGAAGAAGAACGCCTCAACGCACAAGAATAGTTGGACCATGGTCCATCATTGAAAACCAACTTTGCAATCGGAAGTTACGAGTGGAAGATGGCTCTCCAACTTAAGGAAAAGAGGGGAATAGTGTTAGGGAGTTGAGTACTCCATGGATTACTATTGTTACCGTTGTTAATCAGGTGTTGAGGAAATGTAAGTTGTTTGCTAAATAAAAGAGATAGTTCTGTTCTGGTCTTGATGTGACGTGTTTCTGTTTCCGATAATAGTTAATATTAGGGCCTAGGGTACAGTTCTAGGGACTCACCGAAGATCACAACAATATATAAATTCGTGTATAAATTATATAAAAGACATAAAATCTCCCAATGTGTTGCAGACTCGTATGCAAGCATTTTTTAAAATTTCCCTCCCACTTCATCCCTCAGATATGAGGGAAGAAATTTGCCTTCGCACTACATTCCTTTCCCTTATTAAGAGTATTATCCTCCTTTACTTGTCAACAGTGAATATCCCCACTCGTGATCAAGTGAGTAATTTCCTGACCAGGTTACAATCTGGTACTATATTACCTGTCCATTCCTACCCTTTCTCTCGCCCTTGTTATGAAACAGTCATGTCTAGGTTTAATCTTATTAACCCTTAATATCCTGAAGTATCTTTTAGGAAGTCCGATTTTAACCTAGAACAGTTTATCCACTTTTAAACCAAAACTGATAGGTAGCTGTTGGCTATTTTGATACTTCAACTTTCGACTGTGTAAGAAAACGAAATAAACAAAATAATTCTCGAGTTTACAGATTATATTAGGGCCTTCGAGGTACCTTCTGCCCTCATTTCTCATCTTGTAGGCTAATAGTTGGGTTTCCTCGTCAGAGATGGAGCCACTGTCAAAGGCAACACAGATCCCTCCATGAAGTGAACTTTTCCACCTTATTTCTTGAATATATTACTTTATGAGAAATAATAGACACCAACATCCCACAAGGATTTTTCCAAGTCCCCATCTTCTACTCCAACAAAATAGGGTTTAAAGACAAATACTGCTGACTCAGGAAGCGCTTGTGTGGCTCTTGGAGAGATCATTCTTGAGCTGACAGACTGTAATTGGGCCTTTTAGGAACCTTCTGCTCAAATATTCTACAGATTTGTCAAAATACATCTAACTTGTATGAGAAAACAAATTTTTTGAACAAGCGGGAAATTAAGGGTTAATTTATTTGTAAAAATCAAAATACAAAATGAGAATTAGGTAGGTATGCCTTTTCCCAACCACCCAAAGCTACCCTACGACCAACCAATTTGCACCTACTTACCTGTCTCAAGAACTCATTCACAGTGAAAATCATTCCTTCCGCTTATCATTATGGAAAATGAATTTAAAAAAGATGATATCAATAAAGTTTGAATAACAAAGTCAAAATTAATTTCTTTCATCAAGTTTCCTTGTACAATTTGGAGTTCTTGTAAGAACTTCTTACAATTCCTGTAAGAAAATAAAAATAATGTCCGTGAACATGTTTCTTGAAAAAAACCTAGTAAATAAATAAACAAATTGTCAATTTCTTGTGTTAGGTAAGTCTTATCCATTACCTAAATAATTACGAGTAATTTCCCTCCACTTCTCATTTACATTATTCCTACTTTATTAACTTCCGGTTCTTATTATTAAAACTACCAAATTTTCGAATTACGGCAACTTAAAATACAACTTTTATAAGACTGTTACAAGGAGAAAATTATTTTCATCTAAATGACATCGCTTTGTTGTTCCCTAGGTACTCTTCCTTCATACTTCACTTTACATTTATTTTATTTCGAAATTACTATATAATTTATATTTTATTTTATACCTTACTATCCCAAGATAGTCTCAAATAACAAAAACATAAAATTTTCGAACATAATAGCTTCCTTTTTCTCTCGTCATTTTACTATATTTTAAATCTCATAGGAGTTTAAGAATTTATACCCCAAATATTTTAAAGTTTGAATTACGTAAAAATAACGTAGATAAATTGCCATTACCCTCCCACACCTTAAAATCACGTTTTTTAGGACGTCCCACAGCGAGACTTGGGCATCCTTATTCGACTAATCTTTGGAGAAGGAGGACAACACTTAACTGAGAAAAGAACAACCACCTACAAATCCATTTAAGACCATTCTGAATCCAAATCCTCGAAAAAAACCAAAGATTTTTGTCTGTGTGTATGTGGCAAAATGTTGTGTACTCTCCCCAAGCCTTCGTTTTCAACCGATTCGCGTGATTCTTTTGGTTTATTATTTTCAATAATGAACCTTTGGAATCGACCAAGAAATTTTTTTTTCAACTCCCCCTCAAAATTTGATGGTTTACGTTTCAAGGTACGTAGAATCCAAAAATCGAATACAAATTTGGCCGTCCGTCCGCCGTACGCGGCACTTTTGCCACTTAGCATTGACCGATTTTGATGAAATTTGGTATGTAGGCTCCATTTGGGGTCTAGTTGTGCCCCGAAGAATTTGGTTGATGTAGGTCAGTTCTAAGGGTTCAAAAGTGAATTTTGAAAACACCCTAACTCAAAAAATTTCGATATAAAGTTAATGTTTTTCCTTCAATTTAAGATTCTATAGAATTTAAAAAATTTTTTTGAGACCACGCGGAGCTCTGTAGGACAAACCGTTCTCTCTCTACGAGAATTTAAGGTTTGAACGTACGATAAATCAGAAACACGAGTGTGAATCGCAAAAGAGGCCTAATCTCCGTTCAAATTATAGGTAGCTGACCGAAATACGATCGATGTTTTTCTTCGTGTTGGATGGTTGGTGGCTTTGCAGACGAGTGATCTATATAGAAAAATAAAAAATAATAAACCATTGTGTAATAATTTGCAGCGTTTGCTTTTAAAGGGAGGAAGGAGGGATCCTAAAAAACGAGCGTTTTCGAGTATAATCTTGTGTACTTTGCCCAGGCCTCAATTTCTCACCAGATTTTTAGTTCGACGCGGAAATCTATCTAGTTGTCCCGGAATTTCAAAATATGTATCTAAGGGAGGGGGAGGGGGTTATTTAGTTAAAATAAGGCTCATTCTTACAGTACCTTGAGCGCACTACCTACTCCTCAATTCTCAACCGATATGCGTGTTTCTCTTTTGATCGACTCAAATAACTTCCCGGTCGCACATTTCATCATCAGAATATCGAATCTTCCCACACGAATTTCTTCGACATGGGATAAACAGCAACTGTGAATGCGCGAAACAACAGTTTCTCTTAATCTAATGGACCATGATTCCACAAATTTGGAGGGTAGTGGGTATTTGGTTTATTATTCATTATTTTATTTGAATTATAAAAATTTGAATATTTGAATTTGATTATTTGAATTATAAAAATTTGGCCGGCCGTCCGCCGTACGCGGCACTTTTGCCACTTAGCATTGACCGATTTTGATGAAATTTGGTATGTAGGCTCCATTTGGGGTCTAGTTGTGCCCCGAAGCATTTGGTTCATGTAGGTCACTTCTAAGGGTTCCAAAATCAATTTTGAAATTTTGAAAACGCCCTAACTCAAAACATTTTGATATAAAGGTATTGTTTTTCCTTCAATTTAGGATTCTATAGAATTTTTAGAATTTTTTGAGACCACGCGGAGCTCTGTAGAACAAACCGTTCGCTCCCTACGAAAATTTAAGGGTTTAAATTGAAATATATGTATATATATATCAAAACACGAGTGTAAATCGCAAAAGAGGCCTAATCTCCGTTCAAATTAGAGCTGACCGAAATGCGATCAATGGTTGGTGATTTGGATTTTTTTTTAATTTTTTTTTTTTATTTATTTTTTTTCATATTGGATGGTTGGTGATTTTGTAGACGAGTGATCTATATAGAAAAATAATAAACCATTGTGTAATAATTTGCAGCGTTTTTGGGGTAATATATTTCTCGTTCACGTGTTGTAAAATCATCAACAAAATCGGAACAAGTTCCCAATGAGCTTTCTATCGTCAACATGATAGTGAAAATTTAGTTTCTTGTTGGGGAATTTATAGTACTGCTCAATAATACAAGCATACTTATCACACTCGGAGCCGCCATTACACCTGAGAAGAGAGTTGAGTATAGATCGCGAACTTCACTAATTCATTCTGGTTTATGTGGAGAGCTCCATAAATCCGCAAGAGCTTTACAACATGAGCCCAAGTGACACAATGGACTGCCAAAAACGCCCAACCATTCATTAATAATCTCGCATATGAGTGTTTTGGCATTACCCCGTCCACTTCATGTCCGTGAGAGAATATATATCTCCAATACACCATCTCAGTCTCTGGAAGTATACTTGGCCCATCGCTGGATTGATGGTACACAGTGGCGTCTCCTCCAGGCAAACATAGCAAACACTGTTTGCCTTACTAAAAGTATGCAAAATGAATAAAGTAACATATATTGTTGAGTTTCTTCTGTATTTCCATTTTGACATTTTCATGTCTTTGCTTTGGCACATGAACTGAAAAATCGTCACGAAAACTAAGCAAGTCTTGCTCACGCGACCAATAAATAAAATAGACTCACTGTGTTGCGTAGAGAACAATCAACTGTTTTCTTATTTTGATGCTTGAGTACATGAACTAACAACCTTACTTCACTACCTTGTTGTGTAGTGGTTGACACGGAAATGTCCCAATGTGTTGCAGACTCGTATGCAAGCATTTAAAATATGAAAATTTTTGCAAGTAATATTTAGTCGATTTTGAATTGAAAATTTACTATACAATTTAGGGAATATTTCTTGATTACCAAGGAAGTTGGATGAAAAATAGAAGAATAGAATAAGTACGTATTTTGGTTAGGATACTAGCCCGCAACACACCAGACAGTTGTAGAGGTTGGTAACTACGATCGATTGCAGATGATAATGCGGACTAACACAGTGCCCGGTGATGCAGCGTGGGGTCTAGCATTGCTATACCCCCACTACCACAACATCAGCCAAGGCAAACAATTGAAGAGCAGTTTCGTGACCTTGAAAGTGGAGAAATTAGGAAACATGGATGCTAACTAACCCCCACATGACAAAACATCAGATATCCATCGACCCACATTATCTCACCACCAATCAGAAATTTAAACCATTCCTTAGCAACCAGTAATCAAATTTCTTAATGGATGAATTTTTTATTTCTTCGAATGGAGTGTGAAGCTTTTATTTCACCTAAATAAACTAGATTATGAAGCAAAAACATTGTTGGTAGGTAGTTACAATGGCAAAGCCGTGTTCTTTGCTGTCGCTTGATCTATACAGAAGAGTAATAAACCTTTGTGTAATAATTTGCTCGTTTTTCATTATCATTAAATGATGAATGATAAATGATAAATTTTATTCCCCTAAGAATGGCCAAGCTGCTTGCCTGAAGAATATTCTCACCTGACGCCCCTGATGGTACATATGTTTATTTATACCGATGGATCGATTATGGAAGGCCGTGTGGGGTGTGCGTTCTATGACTCCACAAATACTATTACTCACGAAGTTGTAGAATCTGGAATTACGCTACCATATGCTCAGCTGAAGCCATAGCTCAGAGTGCCATGAGTAAACTGAGAAACATTAGTCCCTCTACTCCCCTCTCCTTCATTGAAGTTGAAGCGATCATTGTCAACCGGATCTCTCAGCTGCGGCAAATAAATCCACCTATCGCAGTCCACCTGATATGGATGGGGCTAAACTGGCAACCAAATCTCCACAGCATTTGACTTTACTAGAAAAGTACAACTATAAAGACCTTTACCAGAAGTTTAGTGGAAACGTTGTGCACAAATGGCGACAACACTTTCAATACCGTGCTGGCCATAACTACAAGATCCTATTTTCCTCTCCATCCAAACACAAACGGTTCCAGTTTATTAGTGACTCGCACTCCAAAATATTTTACAAAACCGTTACCAGACTGAGAAGTGGACACCGTTTATACAGGGTGTCTACACTTTCGATGGGCATAACTTCAGGGTTCGATTCTACAAGGTATTTCCAACAAAAATGTCTATTAGCAATTTTCTTTTAACCCACTCAAAATTCCTTTTTTTCACTTTAAAGTTTTTCTTCGCGTTTTCGACCTTACGGCATTGATATGGTCATAACTCCCTTATTTCTCCTGAAAATTCAAATCTGACTACACCGTTAGAAAGAGCGTTGAATTTCTAAGCTGCCTAGTGCAAAATAAAAATATTTCAGCAATAAAATAGTTTCAAAAAATCAAGTCAAAAAGCCAACTTTAAAAAATTTTTGAAACTTGACTTTCTTTGACCAAAGTTTTCACTCTAAATCCCTGCCCATTTCGATGGGCGCTCTTCGGAGAAAACATGCTCAAATTGTGAGCTTTTCGACGGTCTATGAATTTTTCTTTTTAACATTCAAATTGGAAGAGTAAATTAAGTTTGAATGCCAGAAAACGTGTGTTTTACCAGCAAATCCAGTGTTTTAAGCGGTTTATGGTCCCCCTCGACCTCAAGATGGCTTGTCGATTTTGGTATCATTTCCTATGTAATTTTTTACGCTGAATAAAAGAGTGATACTTTCAAATGGTTCCGACTGCTAGAAAGTGGATTTTTTGAAGAAAACCATAGTTTTTCGTACATAAGATACGCATTATTCGTAAATGTGATAGTGAGCATGAAGTAACACCTTTGAGCTCAACAAAAACTTCATTCAGCTAGAAATTCAGTGTTTTTGTTGAGTTTAAAGGTGTTACTTTATGCTCACGACTATATCTACGAATAATACTTATTTTATGTACGAAAAACCAAGGTTTTCTTAAAAAAAATCCACTTTCTAGCAGTCGGAACCATTCGGAAGTATCACTCTTTTATTCAGCGTAAAAAATTACATAGGAAATGATACCAAAATCGTCAAGCCATCTTGAGGTCGAGGGGGACCATAAACCGCTTAAAACACTGGATTTGCTGGTAAAACACACGTTTTCTGGCATTCAAACTTAATTTACTCTTCCAATTTGAATGTTAAAAAGAAAAATTGATAGACCGTCGAAAAGCTCACAATTTGAGCATGTTTTCTCCGAAGAGCGCCCATCGAAATGGGCAGGGATTTAGAATGAAAACTTTGGTCAAAGAAAGTCAAGTTTCAAAAAATTTTTAAAGTTGGCTTTTTGACTTGATTTTTTGAAACTATTTTATAGCTGAAATATTTTTATTTTGCACTAAGCAGCTTAGAAATTTAACGCTCTTTCTAACGGTGTAGTCAGATTTGAATTTTCAGGGGAAATAAGGGAGTTATGACCATATCAGTGCCGTAAGGTCGAAAACGCGAAGAAAAACTTTAAAGTGAAAAAAAGGAATTTTGAGTGGGTTAAAAGAAAATTGCTAGGAGACATTTTTTTTTGGAAATACCTTGTAGAATCGAACCCTGAAGTTATGCCCATCTTAAGTGTAGACACCTTGTATAACCAATACTTGAATAACATTATGCCAGATCGATTTATTCCTACTTGCCAAAGATGTCAAGAGGATGAAAGTCTCGAGCATAACATCTTGGTCTGTCCAGTCCTGAACACGAGCCGAGACATCCTTCTCCAGAAAATTACGTCATCTAGCGACACAATACTAAACCCACCAAACTTGGACACACTCAAGTCAAGCGGGCACAAGGCTAAATTCGACTTTCTCTGCCAAAACGATATTGCAATTTAATCCAATTTAACAAAATTATTATTTAATGAGTCTTTATGTTTTTATTGTCAAAGAAAACAGTGATTTATCTTAATCATTGATTTATGAAATACCCAAGGGCTGAATTTATGTCATTATACTATGCCAATAATGTTGAAAAAAATATAATGGGACATTGAAACACCTCACATTGTTTTACTGTTGGGAAACTTCACTACACACCGCACTTGGCAGACTTTTTTGTAATTATAAATTTGTTTATGATAATTTCAGGATAAATAGGGATGCATTGCAGCATCAAACCGTTGGTAGACTAAACCCTTTGTTGATCTCTCGAGTTGTTTTAATTGAACTCTTAACTCCGTTTTATCGGCATTCAGAAGGCTTAGTTCCCATTTGACCAAAAGCACTGTTATCAGACTAATCACGGTTAGTGTAAATCGAATGTTAATTGTGATCAACATCGTTTGGATTCCTCCAAACTAATGATGGAACCCACTAATCGCTGTTACCCTGTTACGAGTACATTTATAAAAACCTCACTGTTTGACTAATCATTTATTTTGTTGATGCGAAAATTATTTAAGGAATAGGAGCAGTACTTCGATATTATAAAACATAATCACCTCAATAATTAGAGTATTCTTTTCCATTGTGTCGATTTTTCAGGATTAGAAAAGACTTCCACTGATAAAATATTCATGCAATTCTTAAGAAATTTGTTTTGGAATCAGCACCCAAATGCCCTCCAAATTCATACGGGACCATGTTGGGCATAACCCTAGAATACTTACTCCATAATTTCGTTACTGATGTGTAAAACCTTGTCTTCATAATTGTATAACCATTAATGGGGGAAATTGCCTCACTTTTTTTTCGAATGAGGGTTTATTTTTATGGAATAAAACCATAGTGAGCTGCTCGCCTCCAAAAAATTTAGAGAATTTAAGGAAGATGGAAATTATAAATGTGGTGGCAATGTGTAAGAGGCAGCCATGTTTGAAACGTAACGGATATTCTACCAATCTGACTTCAAAGGAGGTTCTGTGGCGCTTACCACAGAAACGGAACATACACGAACTTTTAGCTTACAAAGACTCGTACAAGAGTGCGCCGCGAACTGGCAGGAAGAACTCAGACACAAAAGTGACCAAAAGAAACAATATTACTCACTTTTTTACAATACGATTCTACCTAATAGTTTATCAAGCATTATTAGTCTTCATCTTCTCTTATTTAGTTTCAAGATTTGAATCACATTATTCGAGTAGCCATTTCACTGGATCGTTTTGTGTGGCGGTGCTAGAACTCTGTCTGTTGTCGGAGTTGTTTTCGCGTCGTTTTTTTTTCGTATGACGTCAACAATATTCCTCGATTTTCGCGGTGTTTTGTAACAGAGGCTTCACTTGTTTAGGCATTTTCTCCTACGGTAATTTTTTCCCCTTGGTTATTCCTAGTGTTAAACGTTATTCTAGGGCCCTATTATAGGATTTGACTTGAAATTCCAGAATCTAAAATTGAGGCAAATTCCCCAATGGGGAATTAAGCCTCAATTTAAGAAACTGGACGACCTGTCGGGATCTATCAGTATTCAGGCAATACTGGTTTATGTATTTTTACTGTAGAAACAGGTAAAAACCCTATTGCAAACAAATGTCACTCCAACGGCAGGAACCAATTAGTAATCAAAAGTAAGTCAAACCAGCAGTAAATAATAAATATGTTTGACAATAAATAATAAAAAGCCTGAATAAATGTACCTGAAGTAGAGCACTGATATTGTTGACAGAACTTACTGGAGATTGAAAGTTCTCATGATTGTTGAGGTTGCAGTTTTAAAGAAAGTCAGTTCTGGATGATTCATCAAGAAATTGTTCTTTTATGGAGAGACCCAATGGATTACATAATTGGTTGCAGGAAGGGTATACCGAACAGAACTTGGGAATTGGATATTGTTGTATTGGCAGCATTGGTATTATTGCAGAAATTATGTTGTTTTTAAAGTACAAGAAGTATAGGTTTAAATTATATTAACAAGCTACGTTTGCTCTGCTCTGGCAGTAGCAGTCTTCTATATTTCACGAACCCAGTGATTATACAGATTTTGGAATATGCAGAATGGTATTTGTGCCCAGGTAGCGATATTCCATGTAGTGTTTGTCTATTCCAGCAGTCTCATCTGGCGTTACCATCGGTTAAGTCTCGGATTCCGAACAACAAAAACGCTGCAAATTATTACACAATGGTTTATTATTTGTCTATATAGATCACTCGTCTACAAAGCCACCAACCAACCAACATGAAGAAAAACATCGATCGCATTTCGGTCAGCTTTAATTTGAACGGAGATTAGGCCTCTTCTGCGATTCATACTCGTGTTTCTGATTTATCGTACGTAAAACACTTAAATTCTCGTAGGGAGCGAACGGTTTGTCCTACAGGGCTCCGCGTGGTCTCAAAAAATTCTAAAAATTCTATAGAATCTTAAATTGAAGGAAAAACAATACCTTTATATCAAAATTTTTTGAGTTAGGGCGTTTTCAAAATTTCAAAATACATTTTTCAACCCTTACATCAAATTTTTATTCGATTTTTGGATTCTACGTACCTTGAAACGTAAACCATCAAATTTTGAGGGGGTGTTGAAAATTTTGTTTCTTGGTCGATTCCAAAGGTTCATTATTGAAAATAATAAACTAAAATAACAAGCCGGAGTTCCCTTCTCAGAGGTCATACAGCCGTTAGCGTTGTAAGTTGGAGTGGTGTGCCGTCAGCTGAGATAAGATGTAACGCTTGAAAGCAGATTAGAGGGGATTACAGGATATTTCGGGGATGCAATACAAGGAAGGGCGGGTACCTACCTCGAACTTGAGTAGGCTCATCCCATACGACTGAAACTCCGCACGTTATCCGTGAGCCGAAGCGAAAATATATTTTTGTAGCAAGTCCTCGAAAAATGCCTCATCTTAACTTATGGTCAACTTAACTCAAGATAGAGAAGTATTTGGGCTCTTTGACTTCATAAATTGACTCTTTGACTTTGCCAGGCGCATATGCCTTTGCAGTCCTCTGCTTCGTTTAATCAAATCTCCCTCTTCTGAAGTCCAGCGCCCATCGTTTTAATACCTGAATTAGAGATGACATTTGTATCCCTTTCACTCGCCTCAGCGTTGCACTGCGAAGTAACCCGTATCAAGTCGGTCCAAGACTGTTCAATGCTTTACCTCTCAAGATCCGCAACCTTCCGGAAAAGACATTTATTAGGACGCTGAAAGTCAATCTTGTTCAGGCCGAACTCTATTCTCTTGACGAGTTTTACAACAGTGAGTGGGTTAACAAACCTGTATAAAAATACTAGATTTTTTTGTATTTAATTAAGACCAACGAATCAAACTAAAGTTTTACTCGAATCTCTATTTTTTAAATGTTACGTACCTATGTCGTCTTGTCTAGCAGAGGAATTTTTTATACAAGTACTCTGTCTAGTTTTTTTTTCTCCGTCATTGTTATATTTTCATCTGTGATATTTTGTGTTTTCAATGTCTAACAGTGGTGTGATAGTATTTATTGTATGTATGAGTGTGTGTTGCTTCCGAGTCTACCAAGGTAGCGGAAGCTTTGTTTTCACTTTTCAAGGATGAAAAAAAAAAGTTCTCCAAAATCAAAATTTTCACTCGCGTTTTGCGTTTTAGACCTTTCTGAACAATTTTGGTTCCGTGTCTGTGTGTCTGTCTGTCTGTCATGAATTCCTTGTAACGGCCATAACTATACGAAGTTATAGTCCGATTTCGATGAAATTTTCAGGGATTGTGCGGGTTGGTGTGTAGACGGTCCCCTATAAAAATCATCATCCCCGGACTGATAGAAGCGACTGCGCATGCGCAAACGTGAATTCCTTGTAACGGCCATAACTTCTACATTTTCCATCCGATTTCAATGAAATTTTCAGGGATGTTACAGATTAGTATTTAGATGGTCCCCTATGAAAATCACCACCTTCGGACTGATAGTAGCCACTGAGCATGCGCAAACGTAAATTTCCTTCTAACGGCCATAACTTCCACATTTTCCATCTGATTTCAATGAAATTTTCAGGGATTATGTGGATTAGGTTGTAGATGGTCCCCTACGAAAATCATCATCCCTGGACTGATAGAAGCGACTGCGCATGCGCAAACGTGAATTCCTTGTAACAGCCATAACTTCTACATTTTCCATCCGATTTCAATGAAATTTTCTGGGATGTTACAGACTAGTGTTTAGATGGTCCCCTATGAAAATCATAGAGAATTGTTTTTCATAGAGGGATTTATTCATAGAGGGATGGTCTCCTGTGAGAATCTCAAATCTTATACATGACAAGGCTTCAATAGGTCAGAGGATAGAGTCTTGATTTGTGCTCCAGGGGTCGCGGGTTCGAATCCCAGCCGAGGCTTAGAAATTTTTTGATCCAATCACATACATCTACTCACTTAATTTTTCATCCGAATTTGATGAAATTTTCTAGGATTGTCTAGATTAGCGTGTAGATGGTCCCCTATGAGGGTAGTGAAAGGTACTTAGAGATTGGTGTTTTGAGATTAACTACTGTGCATTGGATCATCTATACAATCGGGTTATGGATACGAGGAAGCTATGTGCCACACCCACTTGGCAGACGTTTTGTGGATGTCCTCCCTCGTTGGTTGGGCTGTCGCCTGGTTGGTCCCGGGGGCCGTCTCCTTGGCGCATCGTTCTCGGCTACCTGCCAGAGATTTTGGTGCGGAGATTGTCTGGTGGTTGTAGCGTCCGGTAGTTGTGCTGGGCGTCGCGGCCGTTGGTGCCTAGTATGGGGGGCCGCCGTGGTGGGTGTTCCCGGGGCCGGTCGGGTGGCGCCCGGCCGGCGGGTGGGGGCCCGCTTGCGCAGCCTCCACCCACTGGATAATTTCCATTAATCTTATGTTGTATTATTATTATTATTATTATTATTATTATTTTCACATCCTTCCTGGCTGATTCGTTGGTTTTTTTGTTTTTTATTTTCTGCCTTATGATATAATGTTTTGTAATATATGACTGTTGTTTGCCTTATTGTAGGCTGTAACATCTGAACATCTGAAATTGTAGATATGATGGGTGCATCAAGTAGGTATACCTTTAGAATGAGTTGATTTCGAACAAATAGACAAGCAGTCCTCCTGGTGCACCAAGTAGGTAAAGGCACCTGTTGTAGAATGAGTTGATTTCGAAGAAATAAGTTCATTTAAATTAATTAATTTACCGTTAATCTGCTTTTATATTAACGTTGATGTCTACTATTTCAAATGCCTTACATCTTCATCGTTGACTAAAAGTTCCTGGTGTGCCTACCTTCACAATGTTGTCCTTCGTGGTGTGCAGGTGGTCGATGTTTGGTTTGAGCGTCAAAGGAGATGCGGCAACTCTGATCGTCAACTGCTCTGAGATTAGTCAACCTCTGCTGAGACCCAGGAATACCACTTTGCCGACTGATGGAATTATTCTTCTGGGACAACCCCTTTTGGAGAACTCCACTGGTTTCCACGTGAGTAGTGTCTCCCTATTACTTCGAGTATGTTCGACAATGAAAGTGGCATACAAGTATTTTCTTGTACCCGCAAACCAGTCATTTATTGTGAGAAAACATCATTTTCAAAGATGGTGGATCTCAAGCTCAATTAGGTGTTTTCTCAATATTTGGGCCTAGCAGTTGAGGAGTGTAAAGCCATTTGTATTCTAACTAGGTGCCTACCTAACGCTTTCAGCTGTATCGAAACGCCTTCTCAGCACTTTTTTACTCCTACTAATGCCACTTTTTTCAATTTGAATTTTCGGTGTGTTTTCGACCATGAGGCACAAAAATGGTTATAACCTCTTCATTTCCCATGAAAATTCAAATTTTATTAGACCGTTGGAAAGAGCGAGTTGGAAAATAATGTTTTAATGCAAAAAAAATATATATATTATTTCAGCAAAAATTGAGTTATTTAACGTGAAAAAAGTTACGATTTTAGCTATAAAAAAGTCCATTTATGCTGCATGAGTAAATGAGCGAATTTTCAAAGAAATCTTCAAACCTATATGGTTAAGAAAATCTACGTATTAGTGATTAGTGTTCGATAGAGTATTCAGCCCAGAGGGTGTGGCACATAGCACGAATCGTTAAAGTGATACAATCAATATCTTGCTTAAATATTTTTAAAAACCTCAAAAAATACTTTTCTCGCCAACTCAAACTTATGAGGTACCAACGCGTGTATTTTTTTTCTGTATTTCATACCAACATACTTTATGCACAGGGTATGTTTTGAAGATATAAGGAGTCCTTATTCATATTCTACTCGTCTCCACGAATTCATAGAGTACCCACTCGGGTTCTGTATTTTTGGGTACAACAAATATACGCAGGTTTTTATTATATACATGTGTGGCATTATGTCTAGTCCACGTGTAGTATATGATTGAGGTATTAATGACAAAAACTAGGCTTGTTGTTGTACTTGTTATTATTCTGCCATGACGTTTCTACCCAGGAACTGGGTCGTATTCATATGGTATATATTTGTCAGCCTGCAAACTTGTTACACGAAATTATAGGTTTTAGAAATTAGTTCTACAGATAATGTTGTATTAATAAAGCTAAAAAGCAGTTTAGCTTAATTAGCTAAATAAAACAATCTTCTTATTTCACTGTTCTTAAGTGCTTGAGGTTTGCAAAGTTTCTTTTTCTATATCTAAAACGAAATTAATAGTTTTATTTTATAAACAAAATCTCAACTGGTTGGTTTTGCCACTTACGTGGTTCTAACCACAGTATGAACCTCCATAATCGAATCAAATAACGTGAACAGTCTAGATTTACGTAAGTACCTAGTTACTTCATTTTCCCAAAATTGTATATACAGCGAAAAGGTTCCTGTAGTATTGGTGAAATTATGGAGAAATTAGCACATATTTTGTGGTCGCTTGGTTTAAAGCCATTCGGTGCAATTCAAAATCATTTTGGTCAATACAAAAATTGATTTGTCTTTGGAAGATTGTTTAGTCATGTACAGGGTGGTACATAAATTAGATCACCGATACGTGAGGATTGCGTGACATTTTATTATTGAAGGAGTATGCACAATGAGGATTCTTGGAGTATTGGTGATACTGGGAGCTGCGACATTCGGTATGTGCCAGCCCAGTTCCATATCGCAAATTTCGCTTTCAACTTGGAACGCCACGTTGCCAGAAGCTGACCCGGTAAACGTTTCTTTCCCTGAACTCGACACTGGGAACAATTCATCCGGTTTGTCAGTGATACCCCTGGAAATTTACTTCGACCTACTGAAGATCGCAGAGTTCAGCAATGAAGCGGTCAGGATTTTGGATTTCCCGTGGATCGTGAGCCTTCAGAACCAAGATGGCTCCCACCTCTGCAGCGCCAACATCTTGACGACTCTTCATCTCTTCACGACTTGCAGGTGTCTCACTGTGGCCACTGGCTCCGTCATTACACCGATCGTACCTCGACGTCCAGAGGACATATTCGTTATCGCAGGTCCTAAATTTACATCCATAGGATTTACTTTTCATTCATTAATTTAAAATGTCAGTTTGCCTCCACAAAATTGGCTAAAGGCTCAGACTATAATGATCTAACACAAAACAGTTTAATATTATATAATATGGTCTTCCAGTCAATAGGGTCAGTAGGGATGCTGCTAACTGAATCTTTCGTACCCCTCCGTTGGTTAACATGGCTGTTTCGGTGCGGAACACCTGTATCATTCGCAATGGGATTGATTCAGACCACTTGTATTCTAGAGGTACAAACTCTTGGCTCAAATCAAACTGTCGTCACCACCAGTCAAAACCAAATCAAGTTTTTCAATTCACAGCCCTGTTTAGAGAAAAATTGTTCTGTTCCCCCACTAAGCTTAAACATTTCTGAAGGTAGGTGATCTATATATTCCATAGTATGCCTTCGAAATAAGAACTTCCACCATTGGTTTTATAATACAGAACATCAAAATAAAGTCCAAAATATGAAATTGTATCTGAAACGACGCTGCTCAAGTTGGGAAAAATCCGAAATCGGTGCCTAAGACTCATCCTCGGCCTGTTACCTTCAACACCCCTCCATATACTCCACTTTGAAGTTGAAGAGCCGCCACTGCCAGCGTGTCGCGAGTTCTTAACAAATATATGGGTCATTTCAAAATTTGGGGTTATTTTGCCCTCGAACTTTTCCATAAATTATTGTTGAAGTTTTTATGTTTTTTCTTCCGTAAACGTCCTTTGTTCTGACCACTGAGGCAGATCCTGAAGTGGGCGCACACTTTATCAAGTAGTTTCCAATTTATAGAATTTTGAATTTTTTCCATAATTTCGACTTTGTAGGGAGACATAAAACATTGTAGGGAGAGAGAAAACCAAGGGTGAGTTGAACTCATGAAACCTTTTTATTCCTTCAAAATACGAGAATCTTAGTTTAGGACAGTCTCTTTTTGACATTTTCATGTCTTTGCTTTGGCACATAAACTGAAAAATCGTCACGAAAACTAAGCAAGTCTTGCTCACGCGACCAATAAATAAAATAGACTCACTGTGTTGCGTAGAGAACAATCAACTGTTTTCTTATTTAGATGCTTGGGTACATGAACTAACAACCTTACTTCACTACCTACCTTGTTGTGTAGTGGTTGACATGAAAATGTCCCAATGTGTTGCAGACTCGTATGCAAGCATTTCTTTTAACTTTCAAAGGACCATCTTCCAGTTCATTGGGGACCACCCTCCATTTGATAATGGACATACTTTAATTAGTAGGAGACCGTCTTCCAATTCATAAAGGACATCCTTCAATTCACTGGGGACCAATGAAGGGCAGCCTCCATTTCATAATTTTGTTTTGATGTGCCATCCCAATAAGGAAGCAAAATGAGTTTCCATTGGATCTACTCTCTTCCCAACAAACTTAATACTGTGCCCGTTAGAAAACACTGATAAAAATCTAATGAGTCATTTGTTAATTTATTTATCGCAATCACAGTCCGAAGCTATAATCTAGGTACATCAGAATTATCAGATTCTTCAAGTCTTTCAATCAGTCTAATTGTTCGTAAAATGTGGGTTTAGGAAACGTCAGAATTATATGACCCAGCGGTGTAAATAGTTCAGGTAACTCTTAAAAATGTAAACGGCTTTGAAAAAACTTTTGAGAACCCATAGTTTATTCAGTTTCTTAATAGTACATAGGTAACTCATTTTCATAATAATGCATAGGTAACTCAGTTTCTAAGTAATACATAGGTAACTCGGTTTCTTGATAATACTTGAGAAACTCAGTTTCTTAATAATAAAATTCTTACAAAAACGCTCGATTCCAAAGGTTTATTATTGAAAATAATAAACCAATAGTGTCCAACATTAGGGAATCTAAAAAATGACCCATATATCTTGTGTCACTCCATGCAAAAACTGCGAAATCTTCTCCATTGTAGCCCAATTAATGGTAGGAGTACTGACGAAGAGGTATTGGGAGAGGAAAAAAATACCTCTCCTCTGCGGCAGTTTCGTTCAACAATAAAAATTAACTGTGGGATTCATACTAGCTCTAAGCCAGAACAGTTCATAGTGACTACGAGGATTTCTCACAACCCGCTCGAACAGTCATTCCAAACATGCCGTCGAATAGCCCAACAAGTAGTAAGGAATCTGATTAATAGGGAAGTCGATCTACAGAGAGTATTCTTCACGGATGATTCAAAGATAGAAAACAGAATGGAACGTGGGTGCTACGAGAAACTCATCATACATCGCGATTACAAGAACATGCCACCATACACGCAGCTGAGAGTGTTGTTATTATCGAGGCACTTGGTTTTGCTATTGAACAGCAAACTATATCACCAGGCACTATGTTAAGACCCACATTTGAGAGACGAGGGACTTCTATCTCCCCAGTGCAAGTACCTTGCCTTCGCCTTACTCCGATAAGCTACAGTTCCTACTGGGACCCTGGTATGCCCTAACAGGCGCCGTCCTCTGCATCCACTCAACCTTAGAGCGCTCCTCGCTTATTAGGCTCATTAGGTAAATGTCCCGATGATCAACGGTTAGTCTAACAACGCCGGAGAAGACGGATAGATATCTCCATGTACTACACTCTTCAGTCGTTCTAACAATGCCAGAGTGCCAGTGCTTAAGGCTAGGCTAGGGGCTGTCTCTCCATTGAGTAAGAGTTAAAGAAATCAGATACATTATAGTATCTGGCTCCTAGAGTGTGATAAAGTGGCTGCAAAATATGGGACTTGTATAAAAAATTTACCATCTCCACTCTCGTATCCTCACACAGATTGGACAACTAAAGAGCATGAGCATAGCTGTTAGGTTTCTGTGGATGAAATCTCACGTGGGAATTGCCGGTAATGAATTCGCTGAAAAGTTAGCAAAGAGTCATCATTGGGACAAATAACCGCAATCCTGTTACCATACAGTGGCCTGAACGGATATTTCAAGAGAGAACAGCGTAGACGTTGGCAGCAATACCTCGACTCTTACCCAACCACAAACAAACACAGAGACATCTCCAATGTTCCGAAGTCACCATGGTTCCTGAAGATGGAAGAAAAGGAGAAGAGCGACGCTGGCACGGCTGAGAAGTGGCCATGGGCTCTGTATAGAGATGGGCAAAACGGTTCACCAAGAAGAACGGCTCTGAGCGCTCCGCTCACTCAAAAGATCCGGATCTTTTCGACGGATCAGTGGCTCTTTTTGGCTCTTTTGAGCTCCTATTTATTGTAGAGATGAAAATACGATGAAAAATGATGCTGCAAATTGTTACACAACGGTTTGTTTTAGTTCTGTCCGGAAATTTTTATTCGATCATTGGATTCTACTCTACCTTGAATCGTAAACCATCAAATTTTGAGGGCGGGAGGGAATAATTTTTCTGTTGGTCGATTCCAATGGTTCATTATTGAAAATAATAACCCAAAAAGCGCTGTTGTTCAATAAAGATGCTCAATAAATCCTTTAAAAAATCAACGAAAAACAATGAATAAGTAAAACAACGAACAAACAACGAACACGATTAAAGCAATGAATGAGTAAGACTTAAAAATACAGTTTTTTGGTAAAATATTTATATATTTATATGAAATCTGCATTTTTTTATGCCTCTAATGACAAAACCACAATCATAAACAACAAATTTCCTAGTAGGTATAACATTTTTTTTTTTTTTTTTTTAGTAGTTATAACATTTTGATGTTATATCATTTTATTCTACAAAGAAAATTAAGGTGCCCAAGGTGAAAGAGAATAAACGAACCAATAAGTATGTAAGCTTCAGTATTGATAATAATGGTAAGATAAGGATGTGCTCTTGCTTGCCTTTTGAACTTGTATCAGAAAGCTCCTCACAAAAAATCATGGTGTAAAAATCAAACAGGGAGAAAAAACAACGGAAAGAATCAGAAAGTGGGTCACAGAAAACACTGGAAAAATACGGTAAAGTTTACAACCAAAAATACAATAATGCATAAGTGGTGGTACGCACAGAGTACTGGAGACAAGTTGGGTGGTACGATACAATTCCGCAAAATTGTATTATTTGATCGATTTATATCGTGTTTTCCCTCTGAATTATTGTATGGGTTGGCAACAGTGGGCTGAAAAAAAGGAAGTCCGAATTTTCCCCAACTCTACTGATCTCAAAAGAACCGAAGATCGAAGAGCCATCGTTCATTTATTTTGACTGGATCTCCAAAGATCCGAAGATCGAAGAACCGCGATTCATTTGTCATTTTTACTGATCCGCAGTTCACTCGCTCTTTTGAAAAACCGATCTTCACCGAACACTACTAGCACTGAGCTCAAAAGATCCGAAGAGCCGCGGTTCATTTTTGCTGACCCGTGGTTCACTCGCTCTTCTGAAAGAGTCGACTCAAAGATCCGGTTCTTTATTGAGCGACACATCTCTAGCTCTGTAAAAACTATTTACTGCGAATAGGTCAAACCAGTGAAAATGCGGGTCAAATTTGTGGAGAAGTGGGAAACTTGGAACATTTTTTAATTTGGCTAGAAGAGAACTGTTCAGCGACCTTTCTATATCAGTAACGAATCCTTTCAATTTATCAGTTTTGTTAGCGAAGGAATGTAAAGAAGTTTACATTATTATTTTCAAATTTTTCGTTGCTACATAGTGTAAAATTTAATTAATTATTTTTTTTGTATAACCGGCAGTAAGGTTTGATACTGACGCCAATTAAAATGTTAAAAAAGTCCAAATTTGCGCTAACTAAAGTGGAATCAAAATTAGAAATTCAGATGATTTTGGTCAGGAGGTACTAAACGCTCGTCCACGTAAATAGTAAGCGAGTGGAGAAATGGTATCCAAACGGTATTGGGTTTGGTTCACAGCTGTTGACGAGTTTTAATTGATAAGTGCAAAAGGGGTTTGAAAGTTCATTTAGATCCGAATAGAAATGATATGGAGTTTATTTCAGGGGTGTCTAAGCTGAATTTACCGCTCAGGGAATTGATGGCAAAAGGGCAAATACGGGATGTGGAGAAGTTGCACATCCATCCACGCTGCACTCCTCTCCAGAAATTCGATTTCGCGGTTGTCGAGCTGGATCACTTCCTTTACTTCTCGCCTTTCATTAGGCCCATCCCGAAGCTGTCCTTCGACCGAATGCGAAGCCTCCCTAGCTTCTGCAGCTCCGCAGGCTGGAGGGAAACGCTTCCCGGATGGGATCGCCCTGAGAACTACCTGGACGACATGGTGGTCACTGAATTCATCATCTTGCAGAATAATGAGTGCCCGCTGGCTCTAGAGCCCAAAGAGGGCGCCCACTTCATATGCACCTCACTTTTTCCTCAGAAAACCTCGAGCTACAGGTATTTAAAGATAACTAGTAGATCATTTTTGACCGACTTCAACGCGCCGAAGGCGCGCGAAAGAGGAGGTACTCAATTCGGGTTGTCGTGGGACGACGATTTTTTTTTTTTTTTTTTTTTTTTTTTTTTGTGTATGTCCGAGTCGCTTGCATTTCTTTATTCTGGTACCAATCTGTCTGATTCTTTTTGAAATGTGTTCTACCAGTATCCGTGGTGGTCCCATTTCAAACAGATTTCATTTTGCTCAGTTAAAAGTATCGAAACTTTGTGAAAGAAGTTGAAAAACGTGGTTCCCGTTTTCGGGAATATTGGTCCGCATTCACTCTTCTTGCCCTGTGACTTCCGACTGAGTCGATGGAGGACCATTTGTGTATAGTCAAATTGAAGGTCTGATTGTAAGCTTTAAAATGATATGCTATATGAGGGGGGTTCCGATAACTAAAAGGTGCTGCGGGGGATGAGAAACGGGGAAATTATAGTGGCTTTTAGGTCAGAACCTGCATGAGCCATATCAAACGTGTCTACGAATGCTCATGTATGTGAGTTTTCCTACCAAGTATGAGCGATAATTATAGTCTATAATTATTATAGTACTGTTAGTTAGGTATTCTACCAAGTGGGTGTAGCACATAGCTCCCTCGTCATTCATAATATAGTTGGATATCTAATGGTATAGGAGATCGTCATAACTGCATAGTGCCGTACCAAATATGAGATATGTAGTACAATTTGGTGATAAGAGGGTATTTTACCAAGTGGGTGTAGCACATAGCCCCCTCATCACCGATAACATGATTAGGTAATAGAAGACGGCATCGTCAGAACTGCATAGTGCCCTACTAAATATCAGGTATGTAGTACAGTTAGGTGATGTGAGAGTATTCTACCAAGTGGGTGTAGCACATAGCTTCCTAGTCATCCATAATATAGTTGGCTATGTAATGGTATAGGAGATTGTCGGAACTGAATAGTGCAGTACCAAATATAAGGTAGGTATATAGTACAATTGGGTGATGAGAGGGTATTCCACCAAGTGGGTGTAGCACATAGCTCCCTCGTCATTCATAATATAGTTGGATATCTAATGGTATAGGAGATCGTCATAACTGCATAGTGCCGTACCAAATATGAGATATGTAGTACAATTTGGTGATGAGAGGGTATTCCACCAAGTGGGTGTAGCACATAGCTTCCTAGTAATCCATAATATAGTTGGCTATGTAATGGTATAGGAGATTGTCGGAACTGAATAGTGCAGTACGCAGTACCAAATATAAGGTAGGTATATAGTACAATTAGGTGATGAGAGGGTATTCCACCAAGTGGGTGTAGCACATAGCTTCCTAGTCATCCGTAATATGGTTGGCTATGTAATGGCATAGAAGATTGTCGGAACTGTATAGTGCAGTTCCAAATATAAGGTAGGTATATAGTACAATTAGGTGATGAGAGGGTACCTATTCCACCAAGAGGTGGGTGTAGCACATAGCTTCCTCGTCATCCATAACATAGTTGGGTAGGAGGGAGGATGCCATATAGGAGATTGTTGGAACTAAATAGTGCAGTACAAAATATGAGGTATATAGTACAGTTAGGTGATGAGAGGGTATTCTACCAAGTGGGTGTAGCACATAGCTTCCTCGCCATCCATAACATAGTTGGGTAGGAGGGAGGATGCCATATAGGAGATTGTTGGAACTGAATAGTGCTGTACAAAATATGAGTTATATAGTACAGTTAGGTGATGAGAGGGTATTCTACCAAGTGGGTGTAGCACATAGCCCCCTCACCACCGATAACATGATTAGGTAGGTAATAGTAGAGGACATCGTCAGAACTGCATAGTGCTGTACCAAATATGAATTATATAGTACAGTTAGGTGATGCGAGGGTATTCTGCCAAGTGGGTGTAGCACATAGCCCCCTCATCACCGATAACATGATTAGGTAGGTAATAGTAGAGGACATCGTCAGAACTGCATAGTGCAGTACCAAATATGAGGTAGGTATATAGTAAAATTAGGTGATGAGAGGGTTTTCTACCAAGTGGATGTAGCACGTAGCTCCCTCGTCAATCATGTCATGGTTGTGTTGTTGAATTGTGTTGTCAGAACTACCAAGTACCTAGCAATATGAACACAGTCGACCAGTTAGGGGATAAGAGAGTAGATTGGTAAGTAGGCAAGTGAACCAAATACCTCCTGAAACTGATCCTAAAATGGAAACTCATCTATATGTATGGAAACTGATCCGGATTACAGAATGTGGTCCACCCTACTCCTTCTGGTTCACCTTACTGAAATGATTTACCCGCAGTTTTTCAAACAGTTTTAGTAATACTGTGATTACTAAAACTGTTCGAAAAACTGCGGGTAAATTAATTTCAGATTTATATCGAGGACCACTAAAAAGTGAAAAATAAAAAATAATATAAAATGGAAAAATAATAAAATGAAAACCTTTTTAACAAAAAAATGGACCGACCTCAAAAATGATGTCTGTAAACACCAAAAAGGGAAAAATAATTCTCTCAGCGAATACATACTTGATGTAGTAGGTTGTTGGACATAGATATCTAGTCAACAGATGGTATGTTGGAATACCAACAATTATTTTCAGTGTGATTCACACTTATTGTCACACTCATATCCTCCATCATACGATAGCAGTGACATACTGCCCAATAGTTTTGGAACACTTATATCTACTCGTATTCATGTTTTGTATGGCACGATCGACGCATGTTGTAATACTCACCAGATCATGTGAGTAGTACTTATAAACCACAGCGTATCCAGACAGGTAGGTAGGTACGCATTGAAGTCGCCGCCGTGCCCATCTGTAGACACAAACATCTTATAGATCTTCTACTTACCAACATATTATTGTTTTTTGCAAATATACATACCTCCCATACTACAAACATGCTTCCACACTGAGTATGAATGTAAATAGCTAATTAGGTAACAACGCTTCCGAAGGTATGTAGCTACATTACAATATGTCCACCAATATAATAATAAAGTCTCATGTAATAATAAAGTCCCAAAATACTAGTCACAACCATTCCTAGGGAGGTTCACACTTACTATTGTACTCATATGGCAGCAGAGACGTACTAGGTACCTGATAGTTTGGGGAGCACATTTTAACTCAATGGTAACCAGATCATCGAATAATTTATCGGTAGTAAGTTTGTGTCTACAGATGGGCACGGCGGCGACTTCAATGCGTACCTACCTACCATGTTACAACATGCGTCGATCGTGCCATACAAAACATGAATACGAGTAGATATAAGTGTTCCAAAACTATTGGGCAGTATGTCACTGCTATCGTATGATGGAGGATATGAGTGTGACAATAAGTGTGAATCACACTGAAAATAATTGTTGGTATTCCAACATACCATCTGTTGACTAGATATCTATGTCCAACAACCTACTACATCAAGTATGTATTCGCTGAGAGAATTATTTTTCCCTTTTTGGTGTTTACAGACATCATTTTTGAGGTCGGTCCATTTTTTTGTTAAAAAGGTTTTCATTTTATTATTTTTCCATTTTATATTATTTTTTTTAGTAGGTGAGTTTTTACTGCAGAAGAATTAGATTAGAAGACTACATTACGACCCTTTAATTTAAAATTTCCAATCGATCAAGCAGAATCTCTCATCAAATATATGGTGTTTCCTAGTTAAAAATTATGACTGAATGTTAGCTATGCAGGGTGTAAGCCAAATAGGTCTGCCATACTGTAAGGGTCGATTCTACAACTAATTTGCAACCAAAATGTCTCTGACCAATTTTTCTTTAAACCCTTGTTTTTCCACTCTTTTTTTCAATTTTGAGATTTCTTTCTCGTGTTTTTGACTTTACGTTACTAAATTGGTCATAACTCCCTTAATTTGCTGTGTAAATTCAAATTTGAGGATACCATTGGAAAGAACAGTCAAGGTTTGAGGCATGAAAAAGCCAAATCTCAGCTTTCCAACGGTATAGTAATTTCTGACCGACTTCAACGAGCCGAAGGCGCGCGAAACAGGAGGCACTCAATTTTTTTTGCATTTCTTTATTCTGTTACCAATCGGTCTGGTTCTTTTTGAAATGTGTTCTACCAGTATTCGTGGTGGTCCCATTTCAAACAAATTTCATATTCCCGTTTTCGGGAATATTGGTCCGCATTCACTCTTCTTCCCCTGTGACTTCCGACTGAGTCGATGGAGGACTATTTGTGTATAGTCAAATTAAAGGTCTGATTGTAAGCTTTAAAGCTTACATATAGCTTATATCTATGCTATATGATGAGGGTTCCGATAATGAGGAATTTCACCATGTCGGAATTTCCTATTTTTGACCCCAAAATCGGATTCAGCACCTCGAAAAATCACCTACGGCAAACTTTCAGCCCGTACTTACTAATTTACGAATAAACGAAACATTATAGAAAATATGAACGTTTAAAAAAACCGGGAGGATGACGTCATCCTGCAATAGTTCATTTATGGCCGCTTGAAGCGCTGAGATCGAGAAATCTATAGTCCCCAGATGCAACATTTCACATAACCAGTTAAGTTCAAAATCGAAAAACTGAAGAAAAAAAAAGAAAAGAAAAAACAGCCCAATCAGCGAGCGTTCCCGCTTCACGTTGAAGAGATCCGTTTTCCCGGTTATTTTTTGAAATTATTATAAATTTTAATTGTCTCCCAAAAATAACAGGAGACTTATTTTCCGAAATCAACCCGATTTTTATCTATCCCACACCATTAACTATTCAGGAGAAATGCAAACAGAATTCGGTGAAATTCCTCATTATTTTTAAAGTGGGATTTATCAAAGAACTTTATGTTTGAACGCGGAAAAAATTTGAATTTTTCCAACGGAATCAGGGCTAATACCATCATTTTTTTTTTGCATCTTGACCAAAAAAATTTGTTAAAAAAAATTTAACTCCCGATTGAAAAAACTCGAGGTTTCCCAATCTAGGGAAAACTTTCCTTTCCAGATGGTTTTTTCATACTCAAACCTTGACTCAAAGAAAAGAGGCATCAAACCGATAAGAAATTTAATGTTCTTTCCAATGGTATTCTCAAATTTGAATTTACACAGAAAATTTAGGGAGTTATGACCGATTTAGTAACGTAAGGTCAAAAACACGAAAAAATCTTGAAATTTGGAAAAAACTTGGAAAGACAAGGGGTCAAAAAAATGTACAAAAGACATTTTTTGTTGCAAATTATTGGTATAATCGACTCCTGCAGTATGGCAGGCCTGTGTGGCTTACACCCTGTATGTGTTATTGTATTGACTTGGTACTTGTATGCTTGAACTACCGATTTATTCAACTTTCCCTAGTATAGTCCGAGTGGTCTTGCTCTTAACAGCGATGGATACAATTTAGTATAATATATGGAATTCAGTATAGAGTTACCTCAAAGAGAATTGAGTACCTAATCGTAATTTTCCTTGTCAACTATTCTCGCAGGCCGTGACGGGCTGATACATCCAGTGAGAATATAATTAATTCTATCCTCTTTGGATACACCCACTGGAATAATCAACTGGGCCTGTCCTACCTTACATGGTGGAGCGCGCACGTTGTCATAACATCCTCAGTTTGTCTCGAACTGCGTCATCATATTTGCCCTCGGAAATCTCCAATATTGTTAGGCTGGCTACACTCACGCTTTACTTGTTGAATAATCTTTATCAATATTTTGAGGAACTGAGAGACCATCAACTCTAAAATACCCATAACCGGTAGATGACCACATTTCTCCAGTAGAAAACCCGAAATCCCCCCCCCCCCCCCCCGCCAAACGGGCCACCCGGTATGCAAAGGTACTGTTCGCAGATAGAAAGAATGCGGCTGGCCAATTTTTCAAAGAGCATACCTGCTAACACAGACGACTACCTGTTCCAAAATCTTAGGTAGCCTGGTGAGTCAGGCTGGGGAAAGGGCCAAGCCTCCATATCTCAGAACTTCGTAATTTGGGCATTGAGCAACTCGAGTCATTATGAGTTAGAGAGCCCCTCCACTCTGCCAATTGTTAGGAAAGAAGTCCATCTCGATTGTGAGTTCACTTGCCCTTCAGGTTTACTGTTCATTCACCTTTAAAATTTGAAAGAAGCACCATCCTTTACTGGAAATGATTTTTTGTAGGAAAATGGGAAATTTGGCGCCCTTTCTATCGTTGCCCTTATTTTTACATGTTTACGGTAAATTGAGGTAGTTCTGGTAATTTTAGTGACACGTTCAAGAACACAAAAAAAAATTGAAATTGAAAAAAACTTGGAAAAACGAGGGTTTAAAACAAAGATGCTACAATACATTTTCTCACTTAAATTAGATGTACGATCGATCCTTGAAGTTTGGTCGACACCATGTATAGAATTGGGAACCACTGCCTTAAAGTACGCGAACGGTCTGAGAAAATCAATTCTTCTACTTCATCATTGGTCGGTAGTCAACAACCCTCGGTCTCATTTTCCCTGGGTTGAGTGGCAGGTAGAAGAAGGAGGATGTTTTTGGGACTGTAATACACATGGACACCTCACCAAACCATCGGCATTCTTTCCATCTGCAAACAGTATGACATACTGTGACACACAACTTCGTCGAGATCTGGCGAAATGATTTTAGCAAATTTTCAAGCAAAATGAAGCTCTCGCATCGCAGTATGACTCAAAAGTTGTAGCATCGACTTATTCATTAAAAAAATCTTTTTTTCACTAAAATCCATTTTGTTCTATATGTTATGTTCTACAACGATTCCTGAAGTTTTCATTTATTCCAATCGTCACATGAACGAATAAAGTTTAAACAATTTTCTTTTTGTAATTAAAAAGCTATCAAGTGTTGTAAAGAGGAATTTTCTGAAAATTACAGCTTGCCAGAGCTTGTAATACTCGTAATATGGCAGACTTGCACCCTGTTTATAGTGTGTTCGAAAAAGCTCGGAATTGGAGTAATAAGCTCACCACTGGTTACGAGATATTTACAAACTATTGTCAGATCACAAATTTCCAATGGGGTTCTTTGTACATTTTTGGTTTGGTTCGAGTTTTCAACTAGGATGTGTTTCCTGAAGAACCACCTGAACCTACCTGGACCAGCTTCTATTTTGTATCTTATCATTGGAGAGTTCCTGGTGCGATCGTGACGTTGAGATACCCTACTGTATCGCCTTCTGCGCATGCGCAGAAGATACCAAAGATCGTATTGTAGATGCCACCAATTTATTTGTCGTATCGATACCACCCCTTATCTCAATACGGACGAATCGTATCGTGGAGATGGTATCGTGGAGTAGGTAACCTTCCATGATTATAACACTATTTTAACCTGGACTAAAAATTGGAAACAACCAAATCCTTGTTTTTGTACTTTCAAACGTAAACCATCAAACATCGAAGTAGGTAAATCGAAGTAAAATAAAAAATTTGTAAAAAATCAAAATTCAATAAATTTTTTGTTTAGCACTTTGACCAGATCTCGTGGACCGAATTTGATGAAATTTAGTTTATAGGCTCCATTTGTGGTCTAGTTGTGCCCCGAAGGGTTTGCTTATGTCAGTCACTTCTAAGGGGTAAAATATATGGGAAAACATTATCAAAACGCCTTGAATTGAAATTTTTCGAAGTACCTAGGATTTTGAGAATTTTTTGGGACTAATCGGGGTCTTTTGGACCAACCTTTCGCGAGATGATCTTGGTTGGATCCTAAATAACTGCGAACATGGTTGGTCCGAGATGTTGTCATGTTTTATACGAGGGAAATTCGAAGACGGAGAGAAAATGGTTCTTTCGAGATTTCCGTGTAGACGAAAAATATGTGGATTTATCGTGTTCACAAGGATCTACAGGAATCCTCTAAGGTTCCTTTTCACCTTTCGATATGTCTGAGCACGAAATAAATATGAAGGAGAAGAACCAAACTTCATGTCCCTATTTCGGTCAAGTTGCTCTCCGGTGACAAACTCCATCATTGAGGAACTGCATGGATTTAGTAAACTCGAGGTTATTACACAGTTCTCAAGACCCAAACGGGAATTTCAAACAATGTTTTTTCGGAATCAACCCAATTATAGAGAAAAACGTCTGCCAAGTGGATGTGGCACATAGCTTCCTCGTATCGATAACCCAATTGTATTGAAAATCCGATGCATTGTTGCTAATCTCAATACATTAATCTCTAAGTACGTTGCACTACCCTAATAGGGGACCGTCTACACGTCAACCCGCAGAATCTCTGAAGATTTCATCGAATTCGGGAGAAAACATAGTAATAAGGAAATTCAAGTTTGCGTATGCGCACTGGCTACTTATCAGTCCAAAAGCGATGATTTTCTTAGGGGGCCATCTACATTCCAATCTGTACAATCTCTGAAAACTTCATCCAAATCGAATGGAAATTGTAGACTTTATGGCTGTTACAAAGATTTTACGTTTGCGCATGCGCAGAGGCTATTGTCAATTTGGGGGCCATGATTTCCAAAAGGGATCATCAACACGTCAATCTGAACAATCCCTTAGAAATTCATCAAATTCGGATGAAAACTTCAGAAGTTGTGGCTAATAAAAATAATTCACGTTTGCGCATGTGCAGAGGCTACTACCTGTCCGAGTGGGATGATTTTCATAGGGGACCATCTACATGCCACCCGCACGATCCCTGAAAGTTTCATTGAAATCGAACAATAACTTCGTATAGTTTTGCCCGTTACAAGGATTTCATGACAGACACACAGACATGAAACCAAAATTGTTCAGGAAGGCCTAAAACGTGAAACGCGATTGAAAATTTTGATTTTGGAGAACATTTTTTTCAACCTTGAAAAAAAATCTATCGGTTCTTGGGGTTCGGTAATGTGCTACATCCAGCTCCAGTTTCCTGAAGCAACTATTAATGTTTGTTACCTCGGGATTATGAACAAATGAACTAGCACTATTTTCAGATTTCACAACGAAATATATTGAACTACAGAGGATGAAATACGATAAAGTTTTATAACGATCTAATCGATCTAATCGGTGTAGGAGCACAAGGACACATGGCGGGCGGGCGTCGTCGGCAGGGTTACCCCAATGATCTGAATGGCAGCGGCTGCATAGAACTATTCTGCTCATTGAAGGACCTAATTATTCATTTCTTATTATTATTCTCCTGTTCTAGTTCTGGCTCATTATTGCTAAATAGGACCACCTAACGGTTGCATGATCAGAAGTAATTGTGAACTGATTCGCCAAGCGGCGGAACTAGGAACTAACTTGAGAGTTGGTAGCACTGCTTTTTGGTCTCCCGCCTAAAATAGGCGGGAAGTCCAAACAATTAATTTGTTCACAAAAACATTTTACTGGCAGTTTGAACGTTGCATGGCCCGTGGCGACGGATGACCCCATCACGGCCAGCAGGAACCCCGGGGACCATGGCAGCGGGCTGCTCTGCGACGGGAGGGTCGTCGGGATCCTGAGCCACCACTCTCAGGACAGGATGTTCTCCATGTTCACCAGCTTGGGACCAGCAATACCCTTCTTCAATCCTTTCTTCTTGGATTTCATCAACCTCACCTCTAACGCCCCTGCATCTCACCCAGCTCTCTTCCTGGCAACTGCTCTGCCTTTACTCGTCTACCTCACCCTCATGTCGCTAGCACCAGCTTAGTAAAATATATACGTAACTCAAACCAAGTTGTTGATTCGAAGTTCATTTTTGTAACGTTGAGTTTGAAGTTATGTTATAAAGATGAATATCAGAGAAAATTTGAGACTTTTGTTGTATAAGGGAGGAAATACGAGTACACCTAAAATCCACCGACAGTGCCGCAGATGGCATACGATGGTCGGACGGAAACTTGTGGTTTATTATTTTCAATAATGAACCTTTGGAATCGAACAAGAAAAAAAAATTGTTACCACCCCCTCAAAATTTGGTGGTTTACGTTTCAAGGTACGTAGAATCCAAAAATCGAATAAAAAATTGGCCGTCCGTCCGCCGTACGCGGCACTTTTGCCACTTAGCATTGACCGATTTTGATGAAATTTGGTATGTCTAGTTGAAATTTCGAAAACGCCCTAACTCAAAAAATTTTGATATAAAGGTATTGTTTTTCCTCCAATTTAAGATTCTATAGAATTTTTAGAATTCTTGGAGACCATGCGGAGCTCTGTAGGACAAACCGTTCGCTCCCTACGAGAATTTAAGGGTTGGACGTACGATAAATCAGAAACACGAGTATGAATCGCTAAAGAGGCCTAATCTCCGTTCAAATTTTAGCTGACCGAAATGCGATCGATGTTTTTCTTCATGTTGGATGGTTGGTGGCTTTGCAGACGAGTGATCTATATAGGAAAATAATAAACCATTGTGTAATAATTTGCAGCGTTTTATTCGAATTTCGGATTCTACGAACCTTGAAACGTAAACCAACAAATTTTGTGGGGGGGGGGGGAGGTTAAACATTTTTCTTAGTCGATTCCAAAGGTTCATTATCTAATAATATAAAACGCCAACCGTACGTACGTACGTACGTACGTACGTATGCACTGAGGGGTTGGAGGGGTCGTGGGAGGAGGGAGAGCTAGGGGCGGGAGGAGCTGGGTGCGGGAGGAGCTGGAGGCGGGAAGAGTTGGAGGCGGGAAGAGTTGGAGGCGGGAGGAGCTGGAGGCGGCAATAGTTGGAGGCGGGAGGAGCTGGGCTCTCAGGAGGATTCGTTTTTGGCTACTTTTAGTAGGCTTTTCAGCTAGTCTAATATAATAAAACGCCAACCGTACGTACGTACGTACGTATGCACGGAGGGGTCGTGGGAGGCGGGACGAGTCGGAGGGGCGGGAGGGGGGGAATCGGAGGCGGGAGGAGCCGGAGGGAGTGGGATGCGGGGAGAGTCGGAAGAAGCGTTTTGCCTACTTTTAGTAGGCTTTTCAGCTAGTTCAAAATAATAAACCAAAATCAATTTTCGGATGATTCACATTTCAATACGTTATAGTATGTGCAATATGTAAACAGTGGAGCACGGTCTGCCTTGGATAGTCCTCTGTGATCTTGTGGCAGACTCAAATTCAAAAATGGTCAATTCATTAATCAAAAATTCGGTCATTTAATGCAATAGTGTCATTTCTTAAAATTGGCGATTCTCGGGTTTCTAAAGAAAAAGTAAAACTTCTCAAGAGGCTATCAATTTCTCCCTCAGAGGGAAAAACAATAGATATCGTGGATATGCCCATTGTAGGTGTAATTTGAAAATTAAAATGATGAAATAAATAAAATACTCACAAGATATTTCATGAATTATTCATTAGCATGAAGTAGGTTGATATTTGATTTCAATTCTTGTGATCAACAACGTAGCATCTCTTCTAATAATATGTACCTACCAGGGGCGGCTGCTGATAGGAGCATAGGCGCATGTGCACCCCCAGCCAATTAAAAAAGAAAAAAAAATCAAAGTTAGTTCCTCTGGGTTTGAATAGTAAGTTAGCTAGTGACAGAAGACACGATCGTACCTAGGTACTGTGCTAGTTGAATCTACGCGCGAAACTTGTCTCCGTTACTCTGTGGCCCGGAGGATGTGCTCCTGGGGTGTGTGAGTGAGTAGAATTATTTTGTCTTCCTGGCTCACTGGTTTCCCGGTTTCCTTATCGGAAACAATCAGAGCTGATAAGGGCATTTCCCGTTTTTAGGACGTCCCACAGTAAGACTTGGGCGTCCTTATGCGATCGATCTGGGGTGAAGGAGGACAACACTCAACAGAAAAAAAAATGACCACACAGTAATCCGTTTTAGACCATTCTGAATCCAAATCCACGAAAAAAACCATAGGTGTATGTCTGTGTGTGTGTGTGTAACAAAATCTTGTGTACTCTGCACAGGCCTTAGTTCTCAACCGATTTTCCTGGTTCTTTTTTTGATCGTCGCGAAAAACTATCTAGTTGTGCACTACGTCGCCGGAATTTCGAATTTTGCCTTTTAAGGGGGGAAAGGGGGGGTTAATGCTCGAAAAACGTGCGTTTTTGGGCATAATCTTGTGTACTCTGCCCAGACCTTAGTTCTCAAACGATTTTCGTGGTTCTTTTTTCGTTTGACGCGGAATACTATCTAGTTGTGCACTACGGCGCCGGAATTTCGGATTTTGCTTTTTAAGAGGGGGAAAGGGAGGGTTAATGCTTAAAAAACGTGCGTTTGCGTGCATAATATTGTAAACTCTGCCCAGGCCTCAATTTCCAACCGATTTGCGTGTTTCTTTTTTTGTTTGACTCAAATAACTTCCGAGCTGTACATGATTTTACCAGAGTACCAAAATTCGCAAGGGGAGGGGGTGAGTGGGGGGATAATATTCACAAAATATCCGATTTTTCAATATTTCGGTTCCTTTACTGCTTACTAATTGTACCCAAGCTTTGAAATTGAGGAAAAATTCTCATTATACCTCCGGATTTTCATGAATTATTCTCTGTACCACCATGGAACTAATAGTGGTGCCACCATGGTACCAGGACATGGTGCCATGATGCCACAAACCGCTTATTTCGAGTTTTTTTTTTTTTTTTTTTTTTTTTTTTTTTTTTTGTGTTTCACCTTGAATACGGATGTGAACTTCGACGGACTGCCTACCAAAATTAACAGATAAAAGTTCAATGTTACGACGTAATTCCGCTCTGGTGCCAGACTGGCACCATTGTTGGCGTTGGCGAGGTGGTGGGGGGGGGGGACTCGAATTCGCATGTTGGGTATCGTAGATCATGGATTTTAAAATGCTCTTCAGATTCGAGGCACCCATGCCGCTAGAAATGTTAAGGTGGATAATGGTGGGGGGGGGGGTCAGTATTTCTTGCTTAAAGTAATAAATAAATTACATCGAGTGAAACAGTTTCATCACTTAACAACTGGTTAAACTGATCTAATGCTTATCCAATGGGACGTCCCCTGGAATGCATGCATTACTAAACATTATGTTTCGTTTTCGGTCCACCGTTTTGTTCAAAGTATTGTGATTATTTAGGAGTGTTGTAGGTACTATGAATAATTCGGTGCATTGCATTAATGTAAACTATTCGTGTTTGTCGGTCGTGGAAAAGGCAACATTCCAGAAACCCCATTGCCGTCTCTACCTGAACTCCAGCAGACGTTAAAATTTAAAAATCGTGCTAATTCGTACCGTAAGTTTAATGTCAAATAATATTCGACTTCTTATAATATTATTACAAGAAGGTAGATTGGCTTTGCAGGTGTGAAGTAACTAACAAGTTATCTTGATTTGCTTGCCTACTTTGTTCTACCAACCGAAATGAGGCTTGGGGCATAAGTGATCTCCCATTTAGCCACAAAAAAAAACGCATTGGCTGTCTCCCATAAAAACGCTGAGGTAGATTTGCGTATACTGGGTCGTCAAAATATAATGCAACAACTCGACAATGCATATCATCTTAATCTGATACAAAAAACCAAAACGGTTAACAAAAATAGGTACATTCTGTCTCGAATCATCGTTAATTTTTCTCCGAGTTGGAGGATGTTTTGAATCGTCACGGGCAAATACACTTTTCAGCTTTGCAATAAGATGGATGCATTTCTTGGGTTTAGACCTTTGATGATTAAGTATATCAGAATTTCTGTTAACCACTAGAGAACATTATTTTTCGTGTCTATTGCACCTACGTATTTAGTACCGTTTGCAATTTTAAGATGAAAAGTTACCAAAATTTATCCCATTTACATATCGTTGAAATTTCTATTTGGCAGAGAAAAGCACCTATTCTGTCCCTTCTCCAAAGCTTCTCCTGATCTCCGTGCACCCCCTGAGTGTCGCGAAAAATTCCTTGACCCCCAGCCAAAAGACATAATATGTTTTTTTATATGGATATTATCCATGTCAAAAACTCTCTTGGCGGCCTAGAAACTAGTGCATGAAGGTCACTTCTATGCTAACAAAACTAGTCGCGAGATGGCCTTGTGTCCATTGTCGTACCACGCCACCTGTAAAATATTACTGGAAACAGTGTCAAAAAACAGTGATCACCGAATAAAACTGACTTTTGGGATACTCTAAATTTTGGCTCAATACTGTACTCCAGAAATATGCTTTACCTGATAGTCAACATCTATTTACATTGAAGAGTGATCTTAATGGTACCAAATGTTAAAATATTGCAACTTTGCCAAAATACATATATTTTAACCTTCAAATTTGCATTTTTTCAATTGTTGTCTACCTTATACAGGATGTCTACACTTTGGATGGGCATAACTTCAGGGTTCGATTCTACAAGGTATTTCCAACAAAAAATGTCTCTTAGCAATTTTCTGTTAACCCACTCAAAATTCCTTTTTTTTCACTTTAAAGTTTTTCTTCGCGTTTTCGACCTTACGGCACTGATGTGGTCATAACTCCCTCATTTCTCCTGAAAATTCGATTCTGACTACACCGTTAGAAAGAGCGTTAAATTTCTAAGCTACCTAGTGCAAAATCAAAATATTTCAGCAATAAAATAGTTTAAAAAAATCTAGTGAAAAAGCCAACTTTAAAAAATTTTTGAAACTTGACTTTCTTCAACCAAAGTTTTCACTCTAAATCCCTGCCCATTTCGATGGGCGCTCTTCAAAGAAAAAATGCTCAAATTGTCAGCTTTCCAACGGTCTATCAATTTTTCTTTTTAACATTCAAATTGGAAGAGTAAATGAAGTTTGAATGCCAGAAAACGTGTGTTTTACATGCAAATCCAGTGTTTTAAGCGGTTTATGGTCCCTCTCGATCTCAAGACGCCTTGACGAGTTTGGTATCATTTCCTATGTAATTTTTTACGCTGAATCCAATAGTGATACTTCTGAATGATTCCGACTGCTGGAAAGTGGATTTTTAGAAGAAACCCTTCGTTTATCGTACATAAAATACGCATTATTCGTAGATATGGTAGTGAGCATCAATTACCACCTTTCTATTCAAGAAAAACTTCAATCAGCTAGAAATTCGGTGTTTTTATTGAGTAGAAAGGTGTTACTTCATGCTCACTACCATATCTATGAATAATGCGTATTTTATGTACGAAAAACGAAGGTTTTCTTCGAAAAATCCACTTTGTAGCCGTCAGAATCATTCGGAAGTATCACTATTGGATTCAGCGTAAAAAATTACATAGGAAATGATACCAAACTCGTCAAGCCATCTTGAGATCGAGGGGGGCCATAAACCGCTTGAAACACTGGATTTGCATGTAAAACGCACGTTTTTTGACATTCAAACTTCATTTACTCTTCCAATTTGAATGTCAAAAAGAAAAATTGATAGACCGTTGGAAAGCTGACAATTCGAGCATTTTCCGAAGAGCGCCCATCAAAATGGGCAGGGATTTAGAGGGAAAACTTTGGTTGAAGAAAGTCAAGTTTCGAAAATTTTTTAAAGTTGGCTTTTTGACTTGATTTTTTGAAACTATTTTAATGCTGAAATATTTTTATTTTGCACTAGGTAGCTTAGGAATTTAACGCTCTTCCTAACGGTGTAGTCAGAATCGAATTTTCAGGAGAAATAAGGGAGTTATGACCAAATCAGTGCCGTAAGGTCGAAAACGCGAAGAAAAACTTTAAAGTGAAAAAAAGGAATTTTGAGTTGGTTAAAAGAAAATTGCTAATAGACCTTTTTTGTTGGAAATACCTTGTAGAATCGAACCCTGAAGTTATGCCCATCCAAAGTGTAGATATCCTGTATAAGCAATGGATTACTGAAGACAGACCACGCCGTTTGAGTTTCGATAAAACAGTAGGTACAATATTGAGCCAAAATTTGGAGTATCCCAAAATCTGAATTTGAGGCTGCCACTTGATGACAGCAGACTATCCAAGGCACACTGTGCTCCACTGTTTACATACCACTCATGCTTTAACGTGTTGAAATGTGAATCATCCAAAACTTGAATAAATTTTTTTATAAAATTTATAATCTTTCTATTGAACTTTGCTAGGTGTTAACAGCTGCATATGATTGGCAGACAAGTCTCAAACCCTTTTAGTAGACGTTTAAAATCCACCTGTAAAAATTTGATACGCAAATTGAATTAGACTTTTCGCAAATCGAATTAGACCTTAGGTAAATCTGTAGTTTTAGTAAAAAAAAATGTTTCCAAATTCCGAACTATTCTATTATACGAGTATATCCTATACATTGTAATCCTTAGAGGGAATGCTAAAATGTCTGCCAAGTAGGTGAGATGTAGAGCTTCCTTGCAAAATAACGTTCAAACGCCATATTATGGAATAATAAACCATTGTACAGGTGGTGAGTGATAAGCGATTTTCCTGACGTTGTTGACAGACGTTGAACGCTCGAATTTATCTCGCTTGCTCCGCACGCGTGGTTAAGTACGACAAGATGCGATAAAACACGACGTGGAATAATTAAACTCGACCGAGAAGAGGCGAATGCCGTATGAGCTCTCCCTCGAAACCACCTAACAAGCCTGTGACATGCAGGCACACAGACGCACGCTCATTTTCTGTGATTTGACCTGCCGCTCTTGGGTGATTGCTTCATCCATCATCCGCTGCTCATCTGTTACCTGCAAACAATGTCGGTGGGCAGCGTCAAGTCGAACAATTAGGGAAGCTGTGATTTACACCCACACAGTGAACGCCCCCAAATACGAAGGAGGCGCTAATTTTTCTGTTTTCATTCTATTGTTGAAAACGGTCGGGGGTGTAGACCCTTTTGGTTTATTATTTTCAATAATAAGCCTTTGGAATCGACCAAGAAAAAAAATTTTAACTCCCCTCAAAATGTGATGTTTTACGTTTCAAGGTACGTAGAATCCGAAAATCGAATGAAAAAATTTCCGTCCGTCCGCCGTACGCGGCACTTTTCTTAGCAACACTGGACCGATTTGGTTCAAATTTGGTATATGGGCTCCATTTGGGGTCTAGTTGTGCCGCGAAGCTTTTTGTTGAAGGGTGAAAATTAAGGGTTGAAATTTTCAAGAGTGCCCTAGCTCGAAAACTCTCGAAATAAAGGTATCGTTTTTTCACCAATTTTAAATAGTATTGAATTTAAAAGAATTTTTGAGACCACCCGGAGCTCTGATAGACAAATCGTTCGGTCCCTACGAGTACTTGAAGGTTTTCCTTCGATAAAACAGAATCATGAGTGTGAATCGCAAAAGAGGTCTAATCTCCGTTCAAATTTTATCTGACTAAAATGCGATCGCTGTTCATTTCTTCGATTTGTATACAGTTTTGCCTTCTGCGTAACCAGTAATCCAATTTCCATATGAAGCTTTCTATTTTTCGAATCGAGTGTGAAGCGTTTAGTTCTTTCTAATAAACTTGATTGTGAAGGCAGAATGGTGTGGTAGGTAGTACCTATCAATAGTTGGTATAGGTTAAAAAAAGTTGGTAGGTAAAAAACGCTGCAAATCATTGCCCAAAGGTTTATTATTTTCTGTATAGATCACCCTTCTGTATAGATCACTGGTTCCCCATCAATAGCACCTACCACCATCTGTATTATCCCTTGACCTTACCTCTCAATTTCAGCTTCCTGCGTTCAATAGGATTGAAAATGGCTTCGGAGCTCACTCAGCTGATCAGTGATCTGAAGAGTGAAGAAGATCTCCTCGAATGCTGGAGACGCCTGAAAGAGCACTGATCAGCTGAGTGAGCTCCGAAGCCATTTTCAATCCTATTGAACGCAGGAAGCTGAAATTGAGAGGTAAGGTCAAGGGAGAATACAGATGGTGGTAGGTGCTATTGATGGAGAACCAGTGATCTATACAGAAGGGTGATCTGTACAGAAAATAATAAACCTTTGGGCAATGATTTGCAGCTTTTTTTTTTTTTTTTTTTTTTTTTTTTCAACGAGTAATTTGTAATTGTGAAGTATTGTAACGAGTGAAGTATTATTGTGAAAGTGTTGCTGTAGTAGGAGGAGTACAAAATTGTTGATGGGGCAGTTGGAAGAGGACTCAGAAGATCTAGAAAATGAGTTAGCTGAGTTACTTGTATCAATTACTGAATTCATATGCTTGGTCATTGCTGACGTCGTGACACATGGATCGCATCAGACCTCCCCTTGATCTAGAAAATGATAATTAACCAAATGTCAGGAAAGAACTGGATTCAACATCTCTCTTCTCTCATTTTCATAAACCAAAATTTCACAAGAAAGATAAAATACGTCTCCAAAATTGTTGGAAGTGCAGTCACAGTGGTTATTAACATCGTAAAATCCAAGAGAAACGAAACGTGTAGGCAGCATTCATCTCCACTGGCGACATAACAGTGAAATCCATTTAAAAAGAAGAAATATTGAAAATGCGAAGTAAAATGATTGCTTTGTAACAATGTCATTTAGTCAAAGAAGAAATACAAACAGCTGAAGGGAGTAGGAATCGCTCGGGGAAAGAATATAGGTTGAAACACCGAGTAGAAAGAGTAAACGGGGGAGGTTTGAGGGCGGGTCAGAGAGATCATGTTCTTTGTTGCATAACATTATTAAATATCTTCCTTACGGCGAATCGTTTTTTTCCTGCCGTGTTCTTACTTTTTGTATCATTTCGTATTCTTTTACCAACAAATTCGTGTAAAAATAAATAAAAAAATCCTTTTTAATCAGGGAAAATAACAATGGAAAACTTGAAACTTCTTAAGGGCGTATTACTAGCGATATAAATCCCTTATTGGAAAGGTTTAACTTCCTAGAGTTGCATAACTTGGATTTAATTGGTGGGTGAGCCACAGCCGAACTGATGTTTTGGCCTAGAGAAACAATGCGATGCTCTAGCAGGTATTCTGGACAAAAAGTGGTTCTAATTTTTCGACTGCTTGATACTGAATATAGGTGTGAAGGTTCTTGAGGTTCAGTCAGATAGACCAGGCAATACCTCTACTACCATTTCAAGTCCCTTTTCTCTTCAAATTTGTTGGTGACATCTATACATCGATCCCTCAAGGTTCAGAACAATTGGTATTAGACAATTTCAATAGTTTATATCCAAAATTACAGTTCACTGTGGAGCTAGAAAATAATTCAGGACTACTCCCCTATCTCGATATGCTGACCCAACGGAACCCAGATGGCTCGATTTCTATTGACTGGTGGAGAAAACCATAGAAAACGGACAGGTATTTAAATTTCAAGTCTCATCACCCTCTCAGACAAAAAATAAATGCTGCTCTCAATTAGGGGTGTGTAAGACACGGTCATTTGGCGGATTCGAATCCCAAACGGTCACTCATTACAGAGACCAGGTCTTTTGAATCCGTTCACCCGTTCATTACGTTCACATACCAACTCAACCAGTGAAATGAACCTTTGTAGATTTGTAGAGAGGCAGTTGGGTCTTTGATAAAACTAATTAATATTATGGAGAAATAATGTTCAATAATATACTTAGCTTGGGCTCTTGATGGCAAGAAATGAATTTAAAAAATATTTTGCCTGATAAATCAGTTAGGTAAGTTGTTATTTTGAGACACTCAAGCCAAATGGTGCATGGGATATCAACTCGAATACGATACAGTATCGATACTTTTGTAACAATACCCAACCCTAGCGCTTTTTTTCCTCATAGAAAAATAAGAAAATGCGCTAATTACCAAAATACAGTAATTCATAAATAAGGTTTTTTTATTGCAAAATAATAATGAGTTCTTACAATACGATCACTTACCAAAGTGGTTAACCGAAGAGTCCAGAAACCAACAAATAATTCGGATTTGGAATTTAAAAGGAAGCGATCAGAACACAAACACAAGACTAACAACCAGCCGGTCAGAAGTCACACAAAAAACGAGCGAGTTTGTTGCTCGCTAAAAAATGAAGAAAAGTGAGAACTAGAAAAATCGTAAAACTAGCCATATCTTGAAAATCCGACGTTAACAAAAAAAAACTGACGTCAGATTCGGATTCAGCGCACCAAATACCATAAGAAAAGTGGTGAAAGAACGAGGCAGCCAGACCACCCCTAAATTTTGTTATCTTGTGTAATCGATATAGGAAGAGGAACAAGACATCGATCAAAGATGCTAAAACAAAACTTATTCGATATCAGTGAAATTGAAACGAGTGAGTCGGTAAACCGAACCAGTTGGAATCAAACAAACAACATCCATAAGGATCCATATTAAGATTCAGGTCGTGACTCGAAAAAATGCTGAGTTGAAAAACTGAACGAGTCCGAGTAAGTGAGGAGGCGATTTGAATGAATCAAATGAGCTAAAAGACAAAAACAAACGAAACATTGATTCGAATCGTATGAATCAGTCTTTGAGTCTTTTTTGTCTTTCAGGTCATCGATTCGAATGAATCATTCGTTCGTTTTTGTCTTTTAGCTCATTTGATTCATTCAACACTTTTTAGTCCATAGTTCATTCGGACGTAATACTGCACTTGGATGATGGAAGTTGAATGAAGGAAGAAAACCACTCCTTTCCGTTGATAGTTCCATGTAAAAATGTTGTTGATACTTCCATAGAAAACCACTCCTTTCTGTTGATGTACTCCATGGACCTAGCATCCATGATGTACTCCCAAGTAATTTTCACACATTCTTGATCAATGTACAAACATGGATGTGTACAAATACATTATACATCCATGTTGCGGGCAATTAATTTGTTTTGTTGGCCTTCTGCCGTTGTTTTCGGAATTTTTTCAGAAAACTCGATTGGTGGGTTGATGAACGAATGACCGTGTTAATTTTGGCAACCCGTTCAGTTCAGACAAGGTCGTTTTGAAGATAAGGTCTTTTCAATACGTTCACTCCTGACCGACACAACTCTACTCTCAATCTAAAACATCGTGCATTACAATTGAATCAGTGAGAATGACAACAGTACATGTCCCCAATCAGCTTATCGAGATATCAGGTGTCAGGTGGTATAAGTCCATGGACTCCTACTGTTTTTTCCCTCAATCATTTTCATTTAGGCTCTGTTCAAGCTTACCGAGTGTGGTTAGCTCTTGTGCTCAATGCGTAGTTCTACTGGTTACAACCTACAAAAAGCCATTTTTCAACAATCGTCAAAAATGGACTTGTACTGTTTTTATTCTCATCGATTCAATTAAGTGACCCCCAATTTCATGTAAAAAAACCTCTCTCTAGTCAAGAAGCTACTAAAAAATAACTATTTTCCACAGTCCCTCATACATTCATTACTGTATAATAACTTGAGCACTTCCAGCACTCCCTCAGACCCAAACATGGTGGAAGATGCACCTAATAATACAGGGGTACCAACCCATGCTCAAATTTCACCCAATCAAGAGACAGACCAATCAAACTCATCCCTGTCACAAGAATAAGTCCAAACCTCTCAAATTACTCAAAATATGAATTCAAATACTGCTCCACCACTCAGTTATAGAGGAGTTATTTATGTGAAGGGCCTCTCTGAACAAATCCCCAAAAAATTATCTGCAAAGTTGCCAACCAAAATAGCAAATAGGAATAAACACACTGTGAATAACCTTGTATTCAGTAAAGTAAAGTCCCAAACTCCCAAACAATTAAGAACAAATACCATCTATAGTTTATCGTGCAATCAGTGTGAATCCACATATATTGGTCAAAGTAAACAAAATCTGAAAAATAGACTCTGTAAACACAGATCTGACATAAATAATTTTGATACCAGATGTGCCTCGGCCAAACATGCGACTGACTGAACCTCAAGAGCCTTCACCTATATTCGGTATTCTGGACTGTAGTGCTATTGTGCTTTGCTATTGAGTATACTCTACTACTATAGAGCTGTAGACTATAGCTCTAATGGTATTCTACTGCCTAACAGTCATGATCGATTTAGAATTTAACTGGGATAAGATTGCTCAAGGAATAAGTTGATGAGAGGATAACGATAACAATATAAAAGGATATAAACCATTTTATGTTCTACGGTTCATTATGGTCTGTCATGCTTTTAACATGAAACATGTTTTAGCCGCGAGCTAACTGGCCGAAAGGGCCACAAAATTGTGTTACGAAAATATCTAACGCATTTTAGATAAGTTGCTAGGGATAATATTGGTAACTTTTGAATTACGCGACCCACTGAAATCGTTTACCACTCATTGAAAAGCTATCCATCCAATCCAAATCCAAATCCATTTATCCAGCATTTTATTCTAACTCACGTCGCAAATTTTTCGCCCCTTACCCTATTAATAAGGGTTGGAAAATGCTCTTTGTAACACGTCAACAAACAATTATTGAAAAAGCATATTTATTATTGTACGTAGGTAGTGAAGTATTTTTTAAAATGCATTTTAGGTAAAATTATGTTGCCAGGGAATTTATATCTCTTGTTTTATACCTGCCTAAGAGTAGAGGTTCTGCACTAAATTTGGCTAAAACATGTTCCATGTTTTTATCATTTATGCCGTAGGCGTTAGATATTTTATATTAGTGTATGACAATCGACCCGATGTTAATTATGTCAGCTTTATTGGGAATTGGGTCTAACAACAAAATCCTCCTCTTTCACCAAATTTTCGAAAAATTTATTTTCTCTATTTCTATTTTATCTATTTATTTTCTCTATTTCTATTTTATCTATTTATTTTCGAAAATTTGGTGAAAGAGGAGGATTTTGTTGTTAGACTCAAATCCCAATAAAGCTGACATGATATTTTATGTTGCTCTGTAAAGCAAAATGCGAGTGGAGATTATGATTTTGTACGACTCAAACTTTAATCGGTAGAAAGCATTCTTCCCGGTTGTAGGTATATACGATTGACAGACATGAAGCTTCCACGCTGCACTTGAGACTCAACCACGGCTCCCATGTGTCCATCTACAACGCTGCAGTTTCAATGTCTGCGCGTAATTTATTCGATGGGATTTAAAATGCTTCCCAGCCTTAAAATGGTCCCAATTGGCCGAAACGTTGCCTTCGACGATCCGACTAATTAAAACGAATCGCTCGAGGGGCTGACTGAGTCTGGAGCCTAATTTATAGTCCTGAGGGAGGACTAAAAGGAGACTGACCGTCGACAAGATTTCATTAGTTGCAACCAGGCGTCTGAACCTCTCGGGTCCAGATGGGCTGGGCACGTAGGGAGGAAGTTCTATGTTTGGAATAGTGATTTGATTAACTATATTATTTGTATTTAATTCGATTACATTTCAGCAGGGCCCTTTGTGCCAATGACCCTCAACTAGACTGACTTTGAACAGACAGGAAAACAAATTCCTGCCTAGAATTTAGATAGCAGGTCGACAAAAGTGTTTCTTCCAAATACTAATAAATCTTCATCTAGAATTGCAAACTTTTTATCGTGTATATCAGTGGCCAATTCTTTGTCCGGAACAAAGCCGTTCAAAATCATGTATATTAGACAATCCCCTACGAATTTCATCTTCTTCGGACCGGTGCTCGGCAGATTGTGCTCATACGAAAACGTTATTCTTCTGAGAGACTAATCTCATATGAACAACCAGTCTGATTTCGCACAATCGCTAGACTAAAAATCCCCAAGACATCAACTCTACGAAACTGCAAATTCTCATCCAAAATATCTAAACCACTTTAATGAGCAAGACGAGTGATCTTTACTTGAATGGGCGAGAGAAGCTCGTGGACATGCGATTTAACAAAAGATTTCAGAGAAGAGAAAAAACGCTGCAAAATTATTACACAATGGTTTATTATTTCCTATAATCACTCGTCTGCAAAGCCACCAACCATCCAACATGAAGAAAAACATCGATCGCATTTCGGTCAGCTTTAATTTGAACGGAGATTAGGCCTCTTTTGCGATTCACACTCGTGTTTCTGATTTATCGTACGTCCAAACTTTAAATTCTCGTAGTGAGCGAACGGTTTGTCCTACAGAGCTCCGGTGGCTCAAAAAATTCTAAAAATTCTATAGAATCTTAAATTGAAGGAAAAACAATACCTTTATATCAAAATTTTATGAGTTAGGGCGTTTTCAAAATTTCAAAATTGATTTTGGAACCCTTAGAAGTGACCTACCTCAACCAAAATCTTCGGCGCACAACTAGACCCCAAATGGAGCCTACATACCAAATTTCATCAAAATCGGTCAATGCTAAGTGGCAAAAGTGCCCCTACGGCGGACGGACGGCCAAATTTTTATTCGATTTTTTAATTCTACGTAATACCTTGAAACGTAAACCATCAAATTTTGAGGGGGTGTTTGTAGTATTAGTTTAACACCACACATGTTCTTGTTTGTTGCAAAGTTGCTACGATCCCTATCTTGAATTTCACAATTTCATTCAGTTCGATTCTGGCAAATAAAGCCTATGATTTCCGGCAAACATTCTTTGTATTTATACTACAATTTATTTGCCAGAATCGTTATTTCATTCAATGGAACGCGTATTACGTCCTCCAGTGCTGGATCTCAAACCAGATTCTCCATCATCTCCTGGACTATGGCGGCACTGGCATCAACGGTTCCGGAACTATCTGCGCACCATGCAGGTCACCGAAGAAGAGAAGTTACGAATTCTGATCAACTTCGTCTCCACAGAAATCTTCGAGTACGTGAGTCAGTCACAAACATTCAACGATGCAATACAAATTCTTAAAGATACATTCGAGAAACCACCGAACGAGATAGTTGCGAGACATTTACTTTCTGTTCGAGCTCAACAACCAAATGAGTCTGTTGATAGATACATGGATTCCCTCAAATTAATGAGTAGGGATTGCCACTTCAGAGCGGTTACGGCCGAGATGTACCGGGATGAGTGCGTTCGCGATTCATTCATTCGTGGATTACTCAACCAATCCATTCGTCAAAGATTGCTAGAGAATAGGACCTTAACGTTGGATGAAGCACACTCGCAGGCACGCTCCCTAGAACTAGCAGCAATTCATGCTCAAAGTTACAATGAACCCACCCCGACAGTGAACGCTGTCTTGACTCCTACAAAAGCCCTGGATGTATCTCAGGCCCCAGTTTCTGACGAATCACCTCATGTTAATGCGTTACGAACTAAACCATTGTGTTATTTCTGTGGTAGAACGAAACATCCCCGCTCATCATGTCCAGCTTTGAAAGACAAATGCCATAACTGTGACAAAGTAGGGCACTGGATGAGCGTATGTCGTTCACCCAAAACTGTCAAAACACTAGGAAGTAGTAAGACCTCTATGGCAGCTGCTGTCACACTCCCTATATGTTCTTCCGGCGTATCCAAAGTCAAGGCCAATATTCTCATAGATGGACAAAAGATCCGTGGGATGATCGACTCAGGAAGTGACATCAGCATCATAAATGAGAGAATAGCCAAAAATTTATGTTTGGAAATTCGTCCAACTTTTGGAAAGGTAGGCTTAGCGTCAAAAAGTCAGCATGCAGACATCATAGGGACATGTAAGGCCGACATCACGATGCTTGGACACTCCTATCCAGAAGCCGAGCTTTCTGTCATGCCTGATCTGTGCTTTGAAATGATTGTTGGCCGAAATTTGCTTCAGCAGCATTCTACTGTCCTATTCGATTTTGGTGGCCCAAAGGCTCCGTTACAAGTATGCGTTGCAGTTGCTGAAGTAGCACCTGCACAGCTTTTCTCGAACCTCACCAGTGACTGTAGACCTATCGCTGTTAAGCCCGTGCACATTCCAAAGAGGATGCTCAATTCATAGAGATCGAAATCCAGAAATTAATCGATGATAACATTATCGAGGATAGTATTTCTCCTTGGCGAGCCCAGGTTCTGGTCGCTGGTGGAGGGAATCACAAGCGCAGAATGTGTATTGACTATTCACGCACGATCAACCGTTTTACTCAGCTTGATGCCTACCCACTTCCGAAAATTAGTGACATAGTTAACAAAGTTGCAGGCTATTCCGTGTTCAGCACAATCGACCTTCGTAGCGCGTATCACCAAGTACCCATTCCCGAGAAGGATCGACCATACACAGCTTTCGAAGCTTGTGGGAAACTTTTCCAATTTACTCGTATCCCTTTCGGAGTTACAAATGGAGTGGCTGGGTTCCAGAGAGTCATTGATGGAATTATAAGAGAAGAAGGTTTGAAAGATACGTTCGCTTACCTAGACGACTTGACAATCTGTGGTAAGAATGAGAAGGAACATGACAGGAACCTAGAACGATTCATGGGCGCAGCTTCGAAGTATAATCTCACTATAAATGACGCGAAAAGTTCATATGCAATTCGATCCATAAACATTCTTGGGCATGCTATCCACAACCACACAATACGTCCTGATCCCAATCGGCTCAAACCTTTACTCGAGTACCCACCACCAACTGACCTGGCATCTCTGAAAAGAGCCCTTGGGATGTTTTCCCATTACTCAAAATTCATACCAAAATTTTCCGAGCGAATCAAGCCCCTGGTAAACAGCTCATTTCCTCTCTCCGAGGACTCATTGAAGACATTTGAAGATCTCAAAAAGTCAGTAGCAGATTCTTCTCTCGCTCACATCGACATTGATAATGATGTTCCTTTCTGCGTAGAAACTGACGCTTCCGACACTTCGATTGCAGCCACGCTCACTCAATCTGACAGGCCAGTTGCATTCTTCTCTAGGACTCTTTCAAACTCGGAAAGGCGTCACTCATCGATTGAGAAGGAAGCTTATGCTATCGTTGAGGCCATCCGTTATTGGAGACACTTCTTACTGGGAAGGCATTTTACTCTAGTTACCGACCAACGTTCGGTATCGTTTATGTTCGACTTGAAACATTCTGGGAAAATCAAGAACGAGAAGATTGTGCGCTGGAGAATGGAACTGTCATGCTACTCATATGACATAATATACAGACCTGGAGCTCAAAACTGTGCAGCTGACGCCCTCTCAAGAGTATGCCACATATCAAACGATCTCGAACATCTTACCAATCTCCACTGCTCACTCAGCCATCCTGGAGTAACTAGAATGAATCATTGGGTTCGAAGCAAGAACTTACCATATTCAATGGAAGACATTCGCAAAATCACTTCATCATGTAGAGTCTGCTCCGAAGTGAAACCACAGTTTTTCAAGAATAAAGGCACACTCATCAAAGCAACCGCGCCCTTTGAAAGACTGAACATGGATTTTAAAGGACCTCTACCCTCAAGCTCTGGGAATCGCTTTCTCCTTACAATCATTGACGAATACTCGAGATTCCCATTCGCATTTGCTTGTCGGGATGTCAGCTCAGAAACTGTTAAAAAGTGCCTACAACAGCTGTTCTCTATTTTTGGGGCACCAGCGTATATTCACACCGACCGAGGTTCATCATTCATGTCGCAAAATTTGAGAACATTCTTGGCAGAGTATGGAACTGCCACCAGCCGAACCACACCGTATAACCCTCAGGGCAACGGACAGATCGAACGGCTGAATGGGACATTGTGGAAAACAATAGAACTGGCCATCAAGGAGAATAAATTGCCTATCAGTCATTGGGAAACTGTTCTACAAGATGCGCTGCACGCCATTCGATCTATGCTCTGCACTTCGACGAACTGTACGCCCCACGAACGGATATTCAACCACCCTCGTCGTTCTAGAAATGGATGCTCCACCCCGTCTTGGCTCATGACCCCCGGTCAAGTCTTACTGAGGAAGTTCGATCGCCGTTCGAAATTTGACCCATTAGTTGAGGAGGTCACACTTTTGGATGGGGGGCATGATTATGCTCGGATTCAGTACCCTAATGGACGGGAGACCACAGTTTCCTCCAGACATCTCGCACCTCTTGGAGTAGCGGAATGTACTCAGGTGGAAGAACCCTTTCATGAAACGAATGACCCCTGCGATGGGAATGAGGACAGCATTGGAGCTTCTACCAACTCGATACCAGCTTCGCCAACTCCAACACCACTTTTATCCTCTGCCTCACCCTCCCCCATTCAACCCGTTTCCAGTCCAGGAACGTCTGACGAGGTCCCTATCCGAAGAAGTACCAGAACTCGGAGACCCCCCGGATACCTGGCTGATTATGTTCCGTTCTAAGGGAGGGGGTGAATGTAGTATTAGTTTAACACCACACATGTTCTTGTTTGTTGCAAAGTTGCTACGATCCCTATCTTGAATTTCACAATTTCATTCAGTTCGATTCTGGCAAATAAAGCCTATGATTTCCGGCAAACATTCTTTGTATTTATACTACAGTGTTAAAAATTTTTTTCTTGGTCGATTTCAAAGGTTCATTATTGAAAATAATAAACCAAAAACCGAATGATTAACGTTTGCTGTGGAGGCTCTCATCAAAGTTGAACGCTGATGGGTTACTCTTTATTTAAATAGTTGACTCGCAATTATCTCTACTACTGAAGCCCTGAAATCTTGTGATCCCCCAAAAAGTCTCAGGATAGTCGACCATTGCAAGCGGGATAGGATGAAAGTTGTGAAACCCTCTGGCTCCAATTAGACTAATTCGGGCAACTTTAAAAGCTGAGGGTTGCCAGAATTCATTTGCGTTTGAAAGGTCAGCCTCTTTTTGTTTGTTAGGCGTGTTTAAGCATTAAATTTGACCGTTCCCTTGAAAAAAGGGGAGAATTCAAAGGACAAAGGTCGAATAAATTTCGTTTCTAACTGACACTCTTTGTACCTTTGCAAAACACCTGCAGTGCTGCCAGATGTGCTATAATTGTCGTACACGTAACATAACTCAACACTCCGTACGATTGTAAATCCCTGATCGTAAGCATAATATATCTAGGATAGTCAAACGAAGCTCCAATAATCATTTTTTATAGATTGAAGTGGGCTCAGTAGGTCGAATAAGTACAAGAGCAATCACAGATCACTTCTTTATGTTTTTTCAACACAAACTTGAACTGGACACATAATCGTTCGTATCGTGTTATCATGTTTCGTAGGTGTTTTCTTTAGCATACCTTTCTGCTTGAGAAAACACCTACTGAATGATTTCTTTGGAAATTCACTCATTAATTCAGGCTGCATGAATGGATTTTTTCAACGCCTGGACGAATAATAACTGCTATGTACCTAATTAAATTTAGTCATAAACTTTTTCACGACCAAAGATTGGCTTTCCAGTCTTACCTAATCACTTTCTGCCTTAGTTTACTGAAAATTACCTGATTTTGTGTCCCATCGTCTGGGGAAGCACGAGGAGGCTATAAACCTCCTATTATTGAGAATTTTATTCAAATCTCAAATTTAGACATTTAAATGTTTGAATTGCGAGAGCAACACAAACAAATTAGAATAAAGCAGTAGGCGGATGAGAAAACTCAAAACTAGAAGCAGAGACACGATGGAAAAACGTCTGCCAAATGGGTGTGGCACGCAGCTTCCTCGTATCCTTAACCCGATTGTAACGTTGATCCGATGCATAGTAGTCTATAAGTACCCTGATCTACTATCGTAGGACTATCAGTTATCCAACCCGCACGATGCCTGAAAATTTCATTGAAATCCGACAATAACTTAGTTTTGCCCGTTACAAAGATTTCATGATAGACAGACAGACGCGGAACAAAAATTGTTCAGGAAGGCCTGAAATGTAAATCGCGAGTGGAAATGTTGATTTTGGAGAAAATTTTTTTTCAACCTTGAAAAGTGAAAACAGCGCTTCCGCTACCTTTGTAGACTCGGAAGCAAATCTTACATTCCTGATGGGATTTTTGAGAAAAGTTTTCGTTTGATAAATACAGACAAGTGACTGATAAGTGCCTACGAAACATGATAACACGAACAATTATGAGTCCAGTTCAAGTTTGTGTTGAAAAGACATAAAGAAGTAATTCAGAATAATTATTATACAATAATGAAACTAAATTCAAATACATTAACACCAACTTTGTGCGTCGTGCAAAACACCCGCTACCAAATTTTATCTAGTATTTTATTTAGTACTTATCTGAAACGCCTTATCTCTTTTTTGTGTTTCGTTTCAACGTCGAGACATACCAGTATAATTTCAGTAATATTGATGTTTGTAGGTACAAGCAACTTAGTTATGAACTCACTAAACAATGTTGGTATCTAATTCAGTTAAAAATCGCAGGATTCCACTCATTGAACGATTTTTTGAAAATATTGGAGCTTCGTTTTTGGTGTTTTAAGCATAAATACCTACCCAGTGAAGTTGTCTTCTTCAAACCTGAATTTTGAGAAATTGTTATCACATTTATTATATTTTAGTTTATTTATAACCCTGGAAAACTCGGAGAACTTTTTTTCTGGAGAATCGCTGGACACCCTAATTTAAATTAATAGTAGTAAATTCTTAAATTTAGTTAAATTCATTAATTGCTTTCGAGTCTACCAAGGTAGCGGAAGCCTTGTTTTCACTTTTCAGGGTTGAAAAAAATGTTCTCCAAAATCAAAATTTCCTGAACGATTTTGGTTCCGTGTCTGCCTGTCTGTGTGTCGTGCAATCCTTGCCACAGCCGTAACTTCTACATTTCTCTTCCGATTTCCATGAAATTTCAGGAATTGTGTGGGTTGGCGTGTAGATGGTCCCCTATGAAAATCATTACCCCTGGACTGATAGTAGCCGCTGCGCATGCACAAACGTGAAATCCTTGTAACAGCCATGACTTCACATTTTCCATCCGATTTAAAAAAAAAATATTTTTGCTTTAGAGTCTACCAAGGTAGCGAAAGCTTTGTTTTCACTTTTCAAGGTTGAAAAAAAAATGTTCTCCAAAATCAAAATTTCCTGAACGATTTTGGTTCCGTGTCTGTTTGTCTGTGTGTCGTGAAATCCTTGCCACAGCCATAACTTCCACATTTCTCATCCGATTTTGATGACATTTTTGGGGATTATGCGTGTATATGGTATATGGTCCCCTACAAAAATCATTACCCCCAGACTGACAATAGCCACTGCGCATGCGCAGACGTGTTCTTCCTTGTTACATCCAAAACTTCTACATTTCCCATCTGGTGACGATAAAATTTTCAGGAATTATGCGAGTTGGGGTGAGGATGGTCCCCTATGAAAACAATGGCCCCCAAATTGAAAGTGTTTTGTGCGCATGCGCAAACGTGTAACAGCCATAACTTCTACATTTTCCAACAATATTCAGAGATTGTGTGGGTTGTCGTGTGGACACGAGGAAGCTATGTGCCACACCCACTTGACAGACGTTTAGTTTTGTGTAGAACCAAAAGCTCATAATAGGATCTATTTATTAAGTGTAGGGTTTGGGACCATCCCTTATGATTTGTTCGAAGATTTCTAGGATTCATTGTGAGCAGAGATGTGGGTGAATTGGTGTCATCGGCATAAACACTCACCTCCTGTTGTGTCGCGGACTTTTCATTCGCTTGGAGATAGATTTGAACCGAGTCGCGCGTAAAAGGGAGAGAGTTATGGATTTTCGCTGCACTGAACCGGATGGCTTGATGATCGGGAGTTATCGAGAGAATGGAAAACAGCTGGTCGATTAAAACGCAATTCACCGGCAACTAACTGGTCGTCGCTCCTGAAATTACTATCGGACCTTTGTGAAACGGTAGGTTCCTATTAGTTAGACCCAACATTCGACTTCTGTCATGCCCTTTATAGGTCAAAGTTGAGTACACCGCGCGTCATTGGAGGTTGACTTGAAAGCTGATTGATGTTACCATTGAATCAAGTAGGAGAGAGTTTGTGTTGGGTAGATCACCTACCTACCTATTTCGCTCCTATGTCTACATGCTATTGGACAGAACTCATGCTAGTGACATTTGAAGAGTACAGGGGGAAAACCGCCATTCGCTTCCCATTAGATTTTGAGGTGCACTTTCTGCATATGCAGTCCTTTCCGGTGAAAAATACCTTTATCGCCGTCTAAAGCAGGTTGTAGTTACGATATACCGAGTAAAAATATATACAACAGTCATTGAATGCTCGAATGGTGAAGAACCTTATGATTGTGGCTTAGGTAGTTAAAGGGGTCTAAGATGCCCGTCCACTAGGCCGACCTCGGTTATTTTCATCGGTGTTCATGCGACCTCGGTCTATGGTTTACGAGTTGCTGTGAATTATGTTTCCTTCAAAACTTTCTTCAAAAATTGTTCAACAACAGGTTTTTGTTTTGTTGTTTTCTCTCAAAGGCATACTGAAGTTTCTAGTGTTGCCTTTTTTTTTTTATCTTATGCCTCGACGGTTTGCGGCAACTTCGGCCATTCGTCTTCTCGCAGCCCAATATAACGTCGAGTTTATGATATAAATACAATTTTCGGCCTCCAAGGATGCACGGACGTCTTCAAGCTCTGGACAATTACCCAGATGCTGACCATCCATGAACCCGCCTCCACAGAGCACACAATCCGGGCTCTGAAATAGGCCTATTCTGTGCAGGTGGCCTTGGAGGTAGTCATGGCCTGTGGTTAGCCTAAAACAGGCTACAGCTACTTGTCGAGGAAGGTTATGTGGAATCCGTCCGTTTTGTATAGTCAGTGATTGCCACTTCCTACCTTCAGCTTCCCGCTGCTGCCTTACTTCCAAAGATTTCATAATACAGGTCTTAATAGCTCTTTTGGAAGTGTGGTACGTGACGCTATTCTCAAATTGGGCGGAAAGGGCACCCTCTCTCGCCAGACGATCAGCTTCCTCATTCCCATACACTCCACAGTGTCCGGGAATCCACTGAAGCACCAGTTCCACTCCTCTGCTGATCAGCTCGTGTGCTCGTTGCTTGGACCTTCTTACAATGGAACTGTCGTCATCTCCTCTAGCATTACACACGGCTTGGAGAGCTGCCATGGAGTCCACAAAAATTGCGACTCTGGTGTCAGTTCTCCTCAGGCACTCGCCCAGAGCCATGGGAGAACTGACACCAGAGTCGCAATTTTTGTGGACTCCATGGCAGCTCTCCAAGCCGTGTGTAATGCTAGAGGAGATGACGACAGTGTTGCCTGTGCAAGCTTATCCCAATCCATACGATCTGTCAAAACTAACAACTATAAAAACCTAGGAGAATAGCTGGGAGGAAATCGCTGAATCCTGAAAATGGTGGTTCACCAAGTTCACTCTTTTCTCCTTAGTTGGGTGGATACATTGCCTCCCACTTCTTTCAGCAATTTCCTCCTCCTCTTCAGCTTCCAGAGCTGCCGCAAAGACGAACATTTCTCCGTCCGACCACGTTTTGCTTCCGAGTCTACCAAGGTAGCGGAAGCTTTGTTTTCACTTTTCTAGGTTGAGAAAAAAGTTAGGTATCGAAAATCAAAATTTCACTCGCGTTTCAAGTTTCAGACCTTCCTGAACAATTTTGGTTCCGTGTCTGACTGTCATGAAATCCTTGCCACAGCCATAACTTCTACATTTCTCATGCGATTAATGATGAAATGTTCAGGGATTGAGCGGGTTGAAGCGTGTGGATGGTCCCCAATGAAAATTATGGCCCCCCAAATTGAAAGGGTAGTGCAAGGTACTCAATTGATGTTTTGAGATTAACTACTATGTATCGGATCATCTATACAATAGGATATGGATAAGAGGAAGCTATGTGCCACACCCACTTGACAGACTTTTTTTTACCTCGGGACTGGCAAAACGACGGGTCGAAAAATTTTGTCCGCCCCAGTGGACGGAGCTCAAGATTTTCGCGGCGCGTCGCAAATTTAGTATTTCCGTAAATTACAGGCGCTAAAACTTGTAAAGTTGTACCTAAATATGAAATTTTCAAGGATTTTCGAAATTCATTAGTGCAGCAGTCTGGGGAATGAAAACTAAACGATTGCCGCTGGAATCATCAAAAACAAACAATCATTTCCAGAGAAAAACTCTGCAAATTATTACACAATAGTTTATTATTTTTCTGCATAGATCACTCGTATGCAAAGAACACGGCTTTGCCATTGTTACCACGAACCAACATGAAGAAAAACATCGATCGCATTTTGGTCAGCTAAAATTTGAACGGAGATTAGGCCTCATTTGCGATTCACACTCGTGTTTCTGATTTATCGTTAGTCCAACCCTTAAATTATCGTAGGGAACGAACGGTTTGCCCTACAGAACTCCTCGTGATCTCTAAAAATGCAATACTATCTTAAATTGATGGACAAACAATACCTTTATATCAAAATTTTTTTAGTCAGGGCGTTTTCAAAATTCCGACCCTTATTTTTCAACCCTTTGAAGCTACATCAACCAAAAGCTTCGGGGGAAAACTAGACCCCAAATGGAGCCCATGTACCAAATTTCATCAAAATCGGTCCAAGGTCACCATGGAAAGTGCCGCGGACGGATGGCCGAATTTTTATTCGATTTTTGGATTCTACGTACCTTGAGAAGTAAACCAACAAATTTTAAGGGGGTTAACAATTTTTACTTGGTCGATTCCAAAGGTTCATTATTGAAAATAATAAACCAAAAGGGAGTTCTCCCGGTTTTTGTGGTTATTACCATCACATCACAGTAATGTATGGTATATTCGGATTAAGCACAAAATTTCTGATACCAGTGCACTTTTGAAAATTGAAAATTGTCCAAAAATTAAATATATTTGTTGTGTAGAACTGTGTAATTGAAGTATTCACGATGGGGTGGTGAATTGACCTGTCTAGACTTGATACCTAGAGTTTTAACTTCTTCATTCTGTGGCGACGTTTCGACCCTGGATCGTACTCCATCTCACTAACTGTAAGTAACCTAAGATTTATTCCCACATTATCTAATAAGTACCGTTTTTTGCCACCAACTTGCCACCTACTTCCTTACTGAATTTATTCCTGTATTCTTTGTAGGTTCATATGATTAGGATAGACAGATAGATAGATAGATATGTTTATTTTCGCCATTTTGTACACTTTTACAATAATATAAATGCATGAAGGGATGCAATTTGCTCAGATTTCCTACCCGACATTAGGCTTGGCCCGTGTTGTAGGGTAGGATCTTTGCAAAATCGCTCCATATCGGTAAATGAATTGATGTCTACTATACAATTACAGTAATAAGTAAATTAATAAACAATACATGATTGGACAGAATTAAGGACGCATTTTGATAATCTCCAACATATACTAATTTACTTTAATGTTCTCTAGCTTTAATAATCTCTAAACTTAAATAGTCTCCTATACATATATGCTGTTTAATAGCCTTTCGCATCTAAAGGGTCGAAACATCGTGACAGAATAAAGAAGTTGAAATCTATCAGGGCTAGAAAGATTAATTCACCATCCCATCATGTATATGAATATATATAATGAAAACCTGCGTATGTTTGTCGTGCTTACGGCATGTTGGTATAAAAACAACATGTGGGTACTCTGAGTTCAGGTTACGAGAAGAGTATTTTTGAGATTTAAAAAAACGATTTGAAAGTAAAGTACTTAATTATAAATGCTTGCATACGAGTCTGCAACACATTGGGACATTTTCATGTGTGTTTTCTTCCACTACACAACAAGGTAGTGAAGTAAGGTACCCAAGCATCAAAACAGTTGATTGTTCTCTACGCAACACAGTGAGTCTATTTTATTTATTTATTGGTCGCGTGAGCAAGACTTGCTTAGTTTTCGTGACGATTTTTCAGTTTATGTGCCAAAGCAAAGACATGAAAATGTCAAAAAAAATTTAACCATGAGGTTGGTTGTATAATTTTAACGATTCGTGCTGTGTGCCACACCCACAAGGCTGACTATTCTATCATGCAACTAATATTAGATATTTTCTAGCCATAGCTTTGAGGATTTCTTTGAAAACTCGCTCGTTAATTCATCCTGCATGAATGGTGTTTTTGGTTATTGTGAAAACTATTTTTCCATCTTCCGCGTGAATTGAAGACATTCCTACCTGTGATAGTGAGGAAGCAAAAGTACTATAGTGAAGTCATGATCGACATTATCCTCTGTAACAAGGATTTGTACTTTCCTTCCCTGTCGGTCGATCCTTATATCGGCAAGTTTATACCATACCACTAAGTTTCTAGCGTATATCTTCCTCGTGACGACCACTCTGAGTAAATCAGGCCTTCGAGAGTTTCCCTGCCGCTTGCGTTCGAGCCGCACTTCCTTCGTTAGTGGGAACTTGAGGTATCGCCGGGCTCGAAAATCTCCTTTTTTCACCAACCTCTTCTTACCTTCGCTGTGGGCAATAATTGGGCGCCTCTGCGGGAACCTTACGAAAAATTGAGGCAAAGACGGGTCATCCAGTAGAATGAGAAATGAGGTATCATCACCGTGATGTAACGAGCCTGGAGTACCTGCGTTCGTCCACAAAGTATGTGCTCTCCTACACCTACTACCTCTCTTGACAAAATGAACGTGTACAGGGAAAATTCGCTGAAGTGGACCCATAACGGAAAACCCTGATTCCACCATGGAGGGGCGTCCACCATAGAGTCCTTCGTAGTCTATATAACAGTCAAATGAACAAGATGAAATAAGAACACTAAGGGAAAAGAGGAGAAACTGTTGAAACAAAACTAGGTAACACTGATTTACAGTGTTGGGTTTTAGATTTTTTGTGGGCCTTCTTTTTTTTATATATAAATGGTTTATTGTTTAAGACCAATACAAGGTATTATACCTTAATGAAATATGAATAACGGTAATGGACATAAATAATTAGTTTGCTTCAAAAATTAGAAGTACAACATTGGCATATGCTTAAAATAAATTAACAAATCAAAATCAGCTTAAAACGGTTAGACATGAAATATGTAGGCTGTAGTAAAATCAATCAAGCATTTCTGGCAAAAATGTAGAAAGGTGACGTGGGTCTTTGGACATCGTATGGAAGAAGACCTTGCAGCACCAGAGGGTTGACGTTGCTTCTGGCAGTTTCGAGGAAGTTCTTCATGATCTTTTCTCGAAATTCCGTGGGTGTTTCTAAACCGAAATCTCGATAGATGGTAGCATTCCTGACCAGAGGTGGAGCGTGAACTATGTTCTTCTGGAGGGTCTGGTTCTGCTGCTGCTCGAGACGACGGAATTGAGAGGGAGAGCATGTTCCCCATATTGGTAGGGCATACGCCCATATTGGCCGGATAATGGTTTTATAAATCAGCATTTTGTTGTTTATTGATAAGTACTTACTGTGAAGTAGGGGTTTGAGCATTTTAGTTCGGTTCTTAAGTCGACTGATAATTTCGGTTATGTGATCCTGAAAGGTTAGCCTTTGATCAAGAACGACTCCCAAATATTTGCATTTTCCTGTTTGGGGAATATTTTCTGTGGAGTATTTGACAGGCAAATGAGTGAATTTCCTTCTGTATGTAAATGTGACAATATTTGATTTCTGGGCATTAATTTTAAGGCGTCATCTGGAACACCAATCCTTAAGACGATCTACGGACTCTTGTAGTTGGGTTGTAGCAGTTTCATGACTTGAGTTGGAGACAACAAAGACCAAGTCGTCAGCAAACATGGATGAAAATGAAGGATGCTTCAGTAGAGGAAGATCATGACAGAAGAATATGTACAAATATGGCCCCATAACGCTACCCTGAGGCACTCCTGCTCTAATTCTTTTGACTGGAGACAGCTCGTTCTGGACATTGACTTGAAAGGTCCGATCCGTCAGATAGCTGGTCAGTAGCGAAAACAAGTTATTTGGGAGACACAACCTGAGTTTTGTTAGAAGGCCTTCGTGCCATAGTCTGTCAAATGCCTGCTCGGCATCAAAAAACGCTGCTCGACAGAACTCTTTCTGATTGAACGAGTTTTTTATGTAATTTGTGAGACGTTGTAATTGTAACGGGCACGAAAGTTTGTCTCTAAATCCGAACTGTTCGTTTGGGATAGTAACTGGGGGGCCTTCTTGACGACTTTTTCTCACGAAAAGTGGCTTTTGTTGTAGTTAGGCATTTCTCCCACCTTCCATTAAAAAATATATTTTTTTTTCTTGAATGATACGATGCCGTATTTCCCATTTTATCGTACTACCTCTTTGCGAACCTTTGCTCCCATTTGTGGGGTAAAGGTTCGCACCAAGTTTGCTCTGCTTACCTTTTTCCGTATCGTATATTTAAGGGCCTGGGAGGTTCAGAATCTCACAAATGATTTACCAAAATAACTTAATTAAGTAGCGAAAGTAAATGGATAACAGAAACCTACGTTTTGGGCCATGAAAGGCTCATTCATTTTCGAAAATCACAACTTAGGAACATCTAAGTGTATCAGACTTTGTCTCATTGCATTACAAATTACGGTAAAGAAACCATCAACTTTATATGCTTGCTTCTTAAAGAGGATTTCCCTGAAAATCGATATATCGATCAAATGATATATGTCAATGAGATATCGATACATCGGAGAAAATATATCGATATTTCGATGTATCGGAAGATCTACTCTAATATGTAATTTCCCTAGAAACGGGTCAGTTGTAAGTGAAAATCATTACAAACACAAACGGTGGATACAGCTTTCGTACAAGTACGCAACCACGAGAGACATTTTATGTCTTATGTTTAATAAATTGAGAGCTTTCCAATGAGTGGTGAACGATTTTTGTGGGGTGGAAAATGAGGAAGTTAGTTTTCCCTAGGAACGATTGGTTGTACGTGAAAATCATCAGAAATTTCCGCGTAACGCTCCCCTCATAACGCTCCCCGCGTGACGATTTTTCATTTATGTGCCATAGTAAAGACATAAAATGTCAAAAAACTGAATCAACCTGACCTTAGTAGGTTTGCAATGCGAGCCTTTACTCCATGAAGACTGCAAACCTGCAAGAACGGTTCAGTCTTCAACAAATCCTTGACATTGTACTTCTGAAAACTCCAAAACTAACTGTAGGATTTGAAGGTTTATTTACTCCTCTCACACGCAAAAATATGCCCAAAGCTGTTTGTACCCATGTTTTACCTATGTTTTACAGCTGTGTTGAAAAATCGTGAGAAATTTGGAAAACAATATCAAAAAAGACATAAAAAGTTTGGAAAAATCATGAAAAGTTCGGGAAAATAATATCAAAAAAGATATACATAGGTACATTTATCTCATTTTTAGGACGTCCCACAGTAAGACTTGGGCGTCCTTATGCGATCGATCTGGGGTAAAGTTGGACAACACTCAACAGAAAAAAAAAAAATAACCACACAGTAATCCGTTTTAGACCATTCTGAATCCAAATCCGCGAAAAAAACCATAGGTGTATGTCTGTGTGTGTGTGTGTATGTGTGTGTGTGTGTGTGTGTGTGTGTGTGTGTGTGTGTAACAAAATCTTGTGTACTCTGCACAGGCCTTAGTTCTCAACCGATTTTCCTGGTTCTTTTTTTGTTCGTCGCGGAAAACTATCTAGTTGTGCACTACGTCGCCGGAATTTCGAATTTTGCCTTTTAAGGGGTGGAAAGGGGGGGTTAATGCTCGAAAAACATGCGTTTTTGGGCATAATCTTGTGTACTCTGCCCAGGCCTTAGTTCTCAAACGATTTTCGTGGTTCTTTTTTCGTTTGACGCGAAATACTATCTAGTTGTGCACTACGGCACCGGAATTTCGGATTTTGCTTTTTAAGAGGGGGAAAGGGGGGGTTAATGCTTAAAAAACGTGCGTTTGCGGGCATAATCTTGTAAACTCTGCCCAGGCCTCAATTTCCAACCGATTTGCGTGTTTCTTTTTTTGTTTGACTCAAATAACTTCCGAGTTGTACATGATTTTACCAGAGTACCAAAATTCGCAAGGGGAGGGGGTGAGTGGGGGGATAATATTCACAAAATATCCGATTTTTCAATATTTCGGTTCCTTTACTGCTTACTAACTTTCCCCAAGCTTTGAAATTGAGGAAAAATTCTCATTATACCTCCGGATTTTCATGAATTATTCTCTGTACCACCATGGAACTAATATTGGTGCCACCATGGTGCCATGATGCCATAAACCGCATATTTCGTGTTTTTTTTTGTTTCACCTTGAATACGGATGTGAATTTGACGGACTGCCTACCAAAACTAACAGATGAAAGTTCAATGTTACGACGTATTTCCGCTTTGGTGCCAGACTGGCACCATTGTTGGCGTTGGGGAGGTGGTTGGGGGGGGGGGGTGAACTCGAATTCGCATGTTGGGGATTGTAGAGGACGGATTTTAAAATGCTCTTCAGATTCGAGGCTCGCATGCCGCTAGAAATGTTAAGGTGGATAATGGTGGGGGGGGGGTCAGTATTTCTTGCCTAAAGTAATAAATAAATTACATCATACAACAGTTTTATCACTTAACAACTGGTTAAACTGATCTAATGCTTATCCAATGGGACGTCCCCTGGAATGCATGCATTACTAAACAATATGTTTTCAACACGAGACGATCTAGATTCCTAAGGTGTCTCGAGGCAACTGACTTGAAGTAAACAAGTGCACTGCCTACCTGATTCTCCTCAAAACTCATTTTTATACTTCCGTGAGAACCTTTGCCCTTTGCAAACCTTTACCCCCATCTACCCTACTCTTGATGGCAAGGAAAGTGATCATTTCACCAAGGGGCGCCCATATAGTAAAAACCACAGTACTATTTTGGTGATAAAAGTTACTAATCCAGTATAGCTTTCAACATAATCGCAATAACCTAATCAAAATAATTTGCAATTGCAGGGGGAAGTTGAGCTCTTGTCCATCGCCGACTCTCCGGAACCGGCTTTTGATCTCTGCAGGAGATTCTCAGCAGGATGTGGCGGAGATACTGGAGCTGAAGGTGAACCTGGAAGCAGTGAAGGCGACGTTGGAGGTGGCTGGAAAGAAACCAAAGTCAGCAGAGGGGAAGATGACAGCTCTCGCGGAGCCTGGAGTCGTACAGAAGTCAACCAAGGTGGAACCAGAGTCAGTCAAAGTGGTACTGAGAGCAGCTATGGAGTGGTCGACAGCCGTCTGGACACTTCAAGTGAAGACACATATCAAGAGGTAGTTTGATATCCAAGTCATTTGAAGACCTCGGAGTGTCCTCTTTGACAAATCTACACACTTAAGATGGGCTTAACTTCAGGATTCGATTTTACTAGGAAATTTCCAACAAAAAATGTCTCATAGCAATCTTTTCTTAACCCACTCAAAATGCCTTTTTCCTCACTTCGAAGTTTTTTTTTCGCGTTTTCGACCTTACATAATTTAAACCGTCATAACTCCTGTTATTTACCAAGTAAATTCAAATTTAAGGATATCGTTGGAAAGAGCGTTAAATCTCCAAGCTACCTAGTGTAAAACCGAAATCTTTTAGCAATAAACTATTTTTGTGAAATCGAGTCAAAAAGCAAACTATAAATTTTTTCCCAAAATTTGATTCCCCACTTTGAACGCTTGCCCATTTCGATGGGCGCTCTTCAGAAAAAAACATGCCCAAATTGTCAGCTTTCTAACGGTCCATCAATTTTTCTTTTTAAAATTCATTTTTTAAATGTTTTACGCGGTGTGTGGTCCCCCTCGATCTCAAGATGACTTGACGAGTTTGGTGTAATTTCCTGTGTAATTTTTTACGTTGAATCCAATGGTGGTACTTCCAAATATTAATTCTGACTGCTATAAAGTGGGTATTTCAAGGAAAATCTTCATTTTTTGTCCATAACATACGCGTTATTCATAGATATGGTAGTGAGCACAAAACATCAATAAGCTAGAAATTTGATGTTTTTATTGAATAGAAAGGTGTTACTTTATGCTAACTACCATATCTACTAATAATGCGTATTTTATGTCCGAAAAACCAAGGTTTCCTTCGAAAAATCCACTTTCTAACAGTCAGAATTATTCGGAAGTATCATCATTGAATTCAGCGTAAAAAATTACATAGGAAATTATAGCAAACTCGTCAACACACTGCCTAAAACACTCGATTTTCTTGTAAAACACACTTTTTCTTGCTTTCAAACCTGATTAACTCTTTCAATTTGAGCTTTAAAGACAAAAATTGACAAACCGTTGGAAAGCTGACAGTTTGAGCATGATTTTTCCCAAGAGAGCCCATCGAAATGGACTGGCGTTCAAAGTGAAAACTTTGGAAAAAAAAAATCAAATTTCGAAAAAAAATTTAAGTTTGCTTGTTGACTTGATTTTTTAGAAATGGTTCATTGCTAAAAGATTTTGGTTTCACACTAAGTAGCATGGAAATTTAACGCTCTTTCCAACGATATCCTTAAATTTGGATTTACTTGGTAAATAACAGGAGTTATGACAGTTTTAATGACGTATGGTCGAAAACGCGAAAAAAAGGCATTTTGAATGGGTTAGGAAGAAATTGCCAAGAGACATTTTTTGTTGGAAATATCTTAGAGAATTGAACCCCGAAGTTAAGCCCATCTTGAGTGTAGGCACCCTGTGTAATTCCCCTGAGATCTGTCAGATCGCACTCCTAGATCTCAGAGTTGTTACCACAAGTGCATGGAAACCTAGGGTGGTATTCAGAAACGCTCCTCAAGGGAATCCTATCTTTAGGAGGTTCCTTACACCAGAGACAACACTAACAGTCCAATCAAAATATGTTCAAAACGGACCCTCGCAGGAAAGTTTTAGGGATTTCTAATTTCTTCTATTCCTTATGTTGTGTGTGTGTGTGTGTGGGGGGGGGGGTCCTGAAACCGAATCTGAAGCTTGCCACCAAAATTTCGTGACGTAACATTGATGATTTTTTGCCTATAATTCAGAAAAGATCAACTTTTGGCAAAGAATCAATATTTCAAATTTTTTTTAATGAATGAAGTATTATAGGTACCTACCTATGAATTTTTATATTACAATCTTTTTAATAATTTGGATTTTTCAGGATTTTTAATTGAGTTCTCATTAATACATGAATGACTAAATCAGAGTTCCCGACTAGAGAAAAGGTGATGTTTGGGGTGACAGCTGAAAGTTGTATATTTTAAACCAGCTGTCGGGCCTAAACGGTTCGTCTAACCGAAAAACGTACGAAATGAAATTTGTAGAAGATTTAAAGACCTCTCATTTTGCATGTAATTGTTTTCTGCCAAAATTTGGTCGTTTTTTAGTTATTTTATGCAAAAAAAAAACACAAAAAATCACTTTTTACGCCTTTTTTGCATTTTTTCATTGTTCCGTCACCTCAGATTCTGCCCCCCCAAAAAACATAAGGAATCGAAGAAATTGGAAACCCCCTAATATTTTCCTGTGAAAAACACATTTTGGTTGGGATATAAAGGATAATCCGCAAATATCCCCCAGAGCGATGGGAAAACCTAAAGTGTGTTGAGATCCACCGAAAAAAATCATTTAGTGTTTAAACTTGTCTTCGAAGCACCGAAAATGTTGAAGCGTGCATGAAATTCACTGTAAATGAAATTCACCAATTACGAACGAAAACAAAAACATTCAGAGAAAATTATACAAAACAGAACCGATCGACCATCTTAGGGCGAATAATAATATCTGGGTAACACAGTTTTTTTAAGTCATGGGCACTTTTACAAACTCCGCCCCTTTCCACTATCATTCCCTGAAACATTTCCCGCCATCTCTTTTATCATTCAACTCAGGGAATGTTATAAAAATGAGAAATATTGAACTCCTCATAGGAAGTTCGATGGATAGGAAGTGAAAATCACATTAACCCTAATTGGACTTTGGTATCACTAGTGTCACGGAAAACATCTCAGGAACTCCACAGATATCCAAAAATCTCGTAGGGAGCGAACGGTTTGTCCTACAGAGTCCGATGGTCTAAAAATTCATGATATCCTAAATTGATGGAAAAGCAATACCTTTATATCGAAATGTTTTGAGTCAGGGCATTTTCAAAATTTCAATCCTTAGAAGTGGCCGACATCTTCAAAAAACTTCGGGGCACAAATGGAGCCCATATTTCAAATTTCATCAAAATCGGTCAATGCTGTCTAAGGAAAGTGTCGCGTACGGCGAACGGACGGCCGAATTTTGATTCGATTTTTGGATTCCACGTACCTTGAAACGTAAACCAACAAATTTTGAGGGGTGTTAAAAAAAAAATGTTTAAAGTTTAAAAAAGTTAAAAAAGTTTTTCTTGGTCGATTCTAAAGGTTCATTATTGAAAATAATAAACCAAAAATGATTCAGCCTATTCAGCTCTGAAAATTCATTTTTTAATTGCAATTTAAATCTCGTCAATCTGGTGACACCTTGGGACTGCTGTGGAATTTCCAAGATGTTTTCGGTGACACTAGTGACACCATGGTGGAATTAGGGTTAAATATTGGCAAATATCCTATGAGATTGGCTACCTCAACAAAGGAAGCTCCTTTCGATGCTAATGAAAATTACTCCTAGAAGTCAATGACCTGTTTGGAGGCATTACCTTTTGGAGAGCTACCTACGGTTTCCCCAAATCTCAAGATTCATAATGTTTTCAAGATTGTTAACTGTACTTATATGCTTCATATAAATGATTAATTCTGATTTAAATTTAATTATTCAACAGTAATATTAAATGTGTCCTTGTTTTTGAATCATTTATCGGTTTTAGTGCCTTAGCATTGGTTTCAATGCATTACCATAGCATTCTTCAACCTTGATAGTATTTCTTCTCTAAGTAACTGTCTTCTTCTACTTTGTTTCGTCTGCCTTAATTTCTTTCGATCTTCTGCGCTCGAAAGTGTCGAATTTTCATTTCGGAATTTATCTTTCGTCAAACATAACAGTTGTAGAAAGAAAATGAACCTTTTCATTGGATTTGTCATTCGTCTATAATTTCAATACAAGAGAATACTACAGCGGATAAAACGTCCACTGTGGTATGCAAGTGTAATAAATAAGGAAAATAATGAGGCATTTCGACGTTCCAGGTGGTGACAGAATCGACTCAGCGATCGCTTTTCTTTCCGATTGGCGCCAGACGGTCCGAAAATGAGTTCAATACGAGTTCAACGTGGAGTCAAGAGACTCTAATCCCTACTGGAGAGGATGGTATCCACCCTCCTGATGGGGAGGACTATAATAACAAGGTAAAAACAACGGACATTATACAGGGTGTCCGAGAACGATCCGGCCACACTTCAGGGGTCGATTCTACAAGTGATTTGCAACAAAGTGCCTCGTAGAATTTTTTTTTTAGACGGTTCGTTTACGAGTTATTTTTATAACGATTTTTTCGTAAGTTCAACGTTGTCTCACTAAACTGACCATAGCTCCCTTATTTTTCTTGCAAATTCAAATCTGATGACACTGTTGAGAAGAGCAATAAATTTTCCATCAGATGAGCTACAACACATATTTATAACCTCGCATCTAGTTAGTTTTTTTCTAATCCAAACTTAAAACTTGGCGGTTTTTGAGTTTTTTGACGAAATTCTCAAGAAATTTTACTCATTTCCTGCTGAGGAAAATCAATGCGGTTTTCAGCAAAAAATATCCTCAACATCTCAGCTTTCCAACGGTATAATCAAAAAGTGTGTTACAATAGACCAAAAAAAATTGTCAAAAATTGTGAAGTTTTAAGTTTGGACTAGAAAATATCTAACTCGATGCGGGGTTAAAAATGTGTGTTGTAGCTCATCTGATGGGAAATTTAATGCTATTTTCAACAGTGTAAACAGATTTGATTTTTCATGAAAAATAAGGGAGCTATAGTCATTTTAGTGAGGCAAGGTTGAACTTACGAAAAAATTTTCAAAAAGAAAAGTAACTCGAAAACGAAGCATGTAAAAAAAATTTCTACGAGGGACTTTTTGTTGCAAATTACTTGTAGAATCGACCCCTGAAGTTTGGCCGTATCTTTGTCGGACTAATGCAAAGATATTAGAGATATTGGGTTCCAATCTGCATTTAGTTGAAACCGATACTGATCAACTGATTTGGAAGAGGCAAACTAATCAGTTATTAGTTCGTTCACCGAGTAATGTGAATGTTTCGGAAGAAGATGACCTGAATCAACATAATAACGGTGATAATCGAAATACTCCATCTGCATCTGCTTCTCCCAAATTTACTCCATTAAAATCTCAAGGGAAAGGGAATTCCAAGAGTAATTCTCCTTTCTTGTAGCTAATTGAAATAAGTCGTTCAGGGTTATAGTTGCGACGGAGGCGTCCTCTTCGAACATCCTGTCCTGTATAGGTCCTTTTGGTTTATTATTTTCAATAATGAACCTTTGGAATCGACCAAGAAAATTTTTTTTTTAACACCCCCTCAAAATTTGATGGTTTACGTTTCAAGGTACGTAGAATCCAATAACGCTGCAAATTATTACACAATGGTTTATTATTTTTTATTTTTCTATATAGATCACTCGTCTGCGAAGCCACCAACCATCCAACATGAAGAAAAACATCGATCGCATTTCGGTCAGCTTTAATTTGAACGGAGATTAGGCCTCTTTTGCGATTCACACTCGTGTTTCTGATTTATCGCACGTCCAAACTTTAAATTCTCGTAGTGAGCGAACGGTTTGTCCTACAAAGCTCCGGGTGGTCTCAAAAAATTCCAAAAATTCTATAGAATCTTAAATTGAAAGAAAAAAAATACATTTATATAAAAAAATTTTGAGTGAGGGCGTTTTCAAAATTTCAAAATTGGTTTTGGAACCCTTAGAAGTGACCTACATCAACCAAAATCTTCGGGGCACAACTAGACCCCAAATGGAGCCTACATACCAAATTTCATCAAAATCTGTCAATGCTAAGTGGCAAAAGTGCCGCTTACGGCGGACGGACGGCCAAATTTTTATTCGATTTTTGGATTCTACGTACCTTGAAACGTAAACCATCAAATTTTGAGGGGGTGTTAAAAAAATTGTTTTCTTGGTCGATTCCAAAGGTTCATTATTGAAAATAATAAACCAAAATCGAATAAAAATTTGGTCGTCCGTCCGCCGTACGCGGCACTTTTGCCACTTAGCATTGACAGATTTTGATGAAATTTGGCGTGTAGGCTCCATTTGGGGTCTAGTTGTGCCCTGAACATTTTGGTCTAAGGGTTCCAAAATGAATTTTGAAATTTTGAAAACGCCCAACTCAAAAAAATTCGATTTAAGATTCTATTCCTTCAATTTAAGATTCTATAGAATTTTAAAAATTTTTTGAGACCACCCAGAGCTCTGAAGGACAAACCGTTCGCTCTCTACGAGAATTTAAGGTTTGGACGTACGATAAATCAGAAACACGAGTGTGAATCGCTAAAGAGGCCTAATCTCCGTTCAAATTATAGCTGACCGAAATACGATCGATGTTTTTCTTCTTGTTGGATGGTTGGTGGCTTTGCAGACGAGTGATCTATAGAAAAATAATAAACCATTGTGTAATAATTTGCAGCGTTTTCGTAGTTGCAAACGAAAATATCCCTCAATGTATTCGAGATTTCGGCACCATATTTGCAATCGGCAGCGAGTAATTTGACTCGGGCTGCCCATTCTCTTGCCGTTTCATCTGTGCTTTTTTCTTCGCTGCGAATAGTTTACTCCTAGCGTTGAAGTACGATTCCGGGGCGAAAATTGGTTCATTAACGTTTCCATTAGAGTATCAAAAACGATGAGTCATCGATCGTTTTCGGCTTACAAAGACTTTTCGTTAGTTTGTATGTCCCTTCAGAAATATAGGTTAGCAAAGTAGCTTTCTTCTTCGCTGCAGTCGTCACAACATCTTTGATGAACGAATTTCCTAGACGAGATTTCCAGGCATCAAAATCTGACGTTGCGTAACCGAGGCATAGCCCCATGTATAAAGAATTCGCCGTCGACATTTTGGTCGCAGTTCTTCACGAAATTCTCGAAGCGTGGTTAATGGTGTCTTTTCCACGAACAGAGCCCTTTCTTCCTTGTACTCTCGTGGCCAGTTATTCTTCCTTTTTCCTCGTCGCCAAACTTGTTGGTGTAGTCACAACAGACTGTTGTCAACTGTTGTGATTACTGTACTGTTGTCAACAGTATAAGCTGACTTTGCAGCACGGATACTTCTGAATAGTTATATTTGATTTCAAATGTGGACACTGGAAAAACTCTAATTTGTGACAGTGCGCAACTCTTCGAATTAGAAACCTTACACCATCTGTCGGTAGATGGTAGGATTAGTTCAACTCTCTGGAGGGGGCTCTCTCTAGGTATTTCCCTAGTTCATTTGACTAACCAAGATTTTCACCACTCAGCTCTGTCCTGATAGACTGTTAGCATCTCGCGCAGTATTTCTCTCTCTCTTTTTCTCAATTTTAGATTTCTTCTAAAATCCCTCGTGGTCTCAGTTTTCATTTTTTCAGTTCGATTTTCTACTTTTCATTATTTTCATTCAATCCAGTGGATTCGGGTTCGTTATTTTCATTCTTTCGTTTTTTCCATTTTTTCATTACCTCAAGCAGTTGAAGTTTTCATTTTTGTCTTTCATTTTTTTCTCATTTTCGCTGAGTACATTTCGTTTTCCCTTATTTGGTTTGTATTCTTCATTTCCTTTTTCCTTTTGCCCTTTTTATTTGGGCTCTATTTTGGGTGTTTTTCCCCAGAGAACTGGAGTGGTAGCAGAGATTTTGCTAAGGACGATTTATTTCTTTCATTTTCTCCTTTTTCTTAAAGTCTTAAATCGTTATAAACTGTGTTTTGATACGAATCGCACTGACTCGAGGACATTCGACTAAACTGAACTTGAGGGAGGGAAAATCCAATATTTCCTCGATCAACAACAAGTTCCATTAGGGTACAACACCCTGCATACGACATGATATCCAACCTATGCGAGTAAAAATTTTGATTTTCAAGTTGAGTAAAATTTCTCGAGTCCCTATTTTCGGTTTTGAGGAAGCAGTATCGGTGAAAATATGAGATGCTCGTGACATTGACTTGACGAGCTCTGGTTACACAATAATCAGTGCTGCTGGGTTCACTCCATTAGGATCCCATCATCCCCCACATTACTTCTAATCGCTTCAGCTTTGTTCGCGATCAACAATCTGTTGATCCCGTTCAACTGGTGCTCCCTCCGTCAGATCAGCCGTTCAAAATGCCATCAGTCAGTCTATTTCAATGCAGGTCGCGGTGATTGAGTGGATCATCTATCACCCCCCTTGTCGCCGTCTTCGATTTAACAGGAATAACCTCGATATAAGCCGGCCTCAGCCTATAGTAAACCTTCCTCCCACTCTACGTCCACGCTCTAATCACCTTCCTGGTAAAGCTCAGCTGATTCGCGATTAATCACCCTCTGTCGAGCAAATCCTCACAAAGTAACGTCATCCGTCTCAACCTCGACTTACTTAACAATCTAGAGATTATTACTAGGGCCTTGATTCAATTGATACTCCCTCTCTATTGAAGATAGAAAACGCTGCAAATTATTGCACAAAGGTTCAATATTTTTCTATATAGATCATTCATCGGCAAAGAACACAGCTTTGTCATTGCCTCCACCAACCAACATGAAGAAAAACATCGATCGCATTTTGGTCAACTGAAATTAGAACGGAGATTTGGCCTATTTTGCGATTCACACTAGTGTTCCTGATTTATCCTAAGTCCAGCCCTCCAAACATGCGATAACTTATTCACCAGTCAGGTTCCCATTCTATTCGCACTCTTATATAGAACAATAATGCAGCAGGTCAGTGTAACGTACACCAAAAGATATGACGAGGACATTAATAAGCAATTTTGGGATTTTATACACAACCGGTGGCCAAATGCAACAATGGGGAATTTGCCTCACATTTTTTTTTTTCGAATGAGGGTTTATTTTTATGGAATAAAACCATAGTGAGCTGCTCGAGAACGCATCCAAAAAATTTAGAGAATTTAAGGAAGATGGAAATTTTAAATGTGGTGGCAATGTGTAAGAGGCAGTGGCGTCTCCTCCAGGCAAACATAGCAAACACTGTTTGCCTTACTACAAATATGCAAAATAAATAAATAAATTTTTGTTGAGATTCTCCTATATTTAAATTTTTTGTAAGTAATAGGTATTTAGCTGATTTTGGAAAACTTTTATAATATTTAGGGACTATTTCATTATTATCAAGGAATGTAGATTAAATAAGAGAATGGAATAAGAAAGTACGTATTTTTCCTTGGATACTAGCCCGCAACACACCAGAGACTTGGAGAGGTCGGTAATGTAGATGATTGCAGATGATAAGCGAACTAGCGCGGGGGCTGGTCCTCCTTGCATCGCTGGATGCAAGGCAAGCAGTTCAAAAAAATGAATTTTTCGGGACTGTTTAGAGTGAGAGGCGATGATCGGCGGGGTGGCGGGGGGTCAGCGCGGGGTCCAGTATTGCCATATCCCCACTACCACACTCTCAGCTGTTGCAAACAGCAGGATAACTGTTTCGTGACCTTGAATACTTGGAAGATGAGCCATGGATACTAATTAGCTCACGCATGAAGACATAACATATCCATCCACCCACATTATCTCAAAGAAGGAAAGCAGTTCGTTTTTTCGCCGCCGCAAATATCAGCTGTATGACGTTGACTGGTGTCCCCTTCCCGATTTTACTGTATTTCACTGTACCTAATTGTTTTTCTTTTTGATAGACACTAGGAAATAATTGCAAAACATTGTAGAATGAAGGTTTCACATCTTATTGGGTCTAAATTCAGAGTCTCCCTTTTTGGTTAATTATTTTCAAGAAAAAAGTTTGACCACCCTCAAATTTGATGGTTTACTATGGTTTACTAATTTATTTCTTCCAGTGGAGTGTGGAGCGTTTAATTCTTCCAAATAAACTTGACTGTGAAGGTAAAACATGGTTGGTAGGTGGTGACAATGACAAAGCTGAGTTCTTTGCTGGCACGTGATCAATACAGAAAAAATGAACCTTTGTGTAATAATTTGCAGCCTAGCTGTTTGCCTGACGAATATTATCACGCGACGCCCCTGGTAAGAGGCAGCCATGTTTGAAACGTAACGGATATTCTACCAATCTGACTTCAAAGGAGGTTCTGTGGCGCTTACCACAGAAGCGGAACATACACGAACTTTCAGCTTACAAGTAGTTCGCACAAGAGTGCGCCACGAACTGGCAGGAAGAACCCAGACACAAAAGTGACCAAAAGAAACAATATTACTCACTTTTTTACAATACGATTCTACCTACTAGTTTGTCAAGCATTATTAGTCTTCATCTTCTCTTATTTAGTTTCAAGATTTGAATCACATTATTCGAGTAGCCATTTCACTGGATCATTTTGTGTGGTGGTGCTAGAACTCTGTCTGTTGTCGGAGTTGTTTTCGCGTCGTTTTTTTTTTCGTATGACGTCAACAATATTCCTCGATTTTCACGGTGTTTTGTAACAGAGGCTTCACTTGTTTAGGCATTTTTTCCTACGGTAATTTTTTCCCCTTGGTTATTCCTAGTGTTAAACGTTATTCTAGGGCCCTATTATAGGATTTGACTTGAAATTCCAGAATCTAAAATTGAGGCAAATTCCCCATTATATTCACCGATGGGTCCAAAGATAAAGTTAACGGCGTAGGTTGTGCTTTTTTCAATGTGACTAACAGAAAACAAGGTATGTTTCAGCTTCCTAGAGAGTGCAGTAGCTATTCAGCAGAATTAGTTGGCATAATAAAAGCAATAGAAGGGAATGTGTTAGACGAACCTCAGACTTTGGTTATTTGTACGGACTCAATGAGCTCATTACAAACGCTAGCTTCCTAAACCCAGTCGGATCAAACACCACTTAATCGCGCAGTTGCTGAAACTTTTGAATGAGCAGACCGAGAACGGGAATAGAATTCATTTTGTGTGGGTGAAGGCACATCAAGGTCTCCGCTGGAACGGAAGAGTGGACCTTCTTTCAAAAAGAGCGACCTCTGAAGGCATAGTATGGAACTGCCAAGTAATCAGACGAGAATACACTAGCATACTAAAGACCAAGTTGATTAAGAAATGGCAAACAAATTACAGCGAAGCAACGACAGGGAACTCTTACAAGCTATTTCACCCCTACGTCGGCTTGAGAGCTTGGTTCAGGAGTAATAATATCCACAAGGAATTTTGCACAATCATATGTCGGATTCGTTCAGGACATACAGCAAGCGACAGCTATCTTCACTTCATCGGGAAAAAAGAGCACCAAATGTGGCGATGAGAACACAGAGCTCACAACATTGCATTATGAATATCCGGCATACGCGACCGAAAGAGAAGCATGTTTTAAGGACTTGGTTCAGGTGCTCGACAATCCTTTTAATTATGAAAACATCATTTCGACAGGGATGAGTGCATAAAAAGACTATATGATTTTGTAAAACCAGCAAACATTATTATTTGAAAAAGAATCTTATGTTATTTTATATTACAATACCAATCTCATATTTCGTAATACTCTAAAATATGTAATAATAAACGTTAGTGTGGCTGTATAGAATAATCTAATGCCAATAAAAAATTTTAAAAAACCCCTCAAGTTCTCGTAGGGAACGAACAGTTTGCCCTACAGAGCTCCGCTTGGTCTCAAAAAATCTAAAAGTTCAATACTATCTTAAATTGAAGGGAAAACAATACCTTTATATTGAAATTTTTTGAGTTAGGGCGTTTTCAAAATGTCAACCCTTATTTTTCAACCCTTAGAATTGACTGACATCAACCAAAATCTTCGGGGCACAACTAGACCCCAAATGGAGCCCATATACCAAATTTCATCAAAATCGGTCAATGCTAAGTAGCAAAAGTGCCGCGGACGGCGGACGGACGACCAAATTTTTTATTCGATTTTTGGAGTCTACGTACCTTGAAACGTAAACCATCAAATTTTGAGGGGTGCTAAAATTGTTTCTTTTTTTTTTGTCGATTCCAAAGGTTTATTATTGAAAATAATAAACCAAAACTTTGTATACGTTCATCAGGTTAACCAAATTTTGGTCCTCTTAAAACAAAATTTACATGTTGCGTTTCAGAGCTTTTTGAGCGACTTCCGTTTCGATAAGGTCGCTATGCTGTTGCTTATGTGGGACAAATCAACACGATGACATTAGCATATTGGTTTATTATTTTCAATAATGAATCTTTGGGATCGACCAAGAAAAAACCTTTTACCCCCCCCCTCACTTTCCTGAGTTACCTAGGACCGATTTTGATTAAATTTGGTATTTGGGGTCTAGTTGTGCCCCGAAGTTATTGATGATTTCAGTCACTTCTAAGGGCTGACATTTTCAAATCGCCCTAGTTCAAAACATTTTGAAGTAAAGGTATTGTTTTTTCATAAATTAAAAATAGTATTGCATTTTTAGAATCGAATGAGACCACCCAGAGCTCTGTAGGACCAACCGTTCGGTCCCTATGAGAACTTAAGTGTTGGACATTTGATAAATCAGAAACATGAGTGTGAATCAAAAAGAGGCCTAATCTCCGTTCAAATTAAAGCTGACCATAATCCGATCGTTGTTCGTTTCATCGAGTTATACTCAATTACGAATCCTTAGCAACCAGTAGTCAAATTTCCCATATCAAACTCCCTATTTCTTCGAATCGAGTGTGAAGAGTTTATTTCTTCCTAATAAACTTGATTGTGAAGTAGGTATGTGGTAGGTAGGTAGTATCTATGGTAGGTTGGTGGAGGCAATGGCAAAGCTGTGTTCTTTGCAGGCGAGTGATCTATACGGAAAAATAACAAACCTTTGTGAAATAATTTGCAGCTTTTTTCTCTAAGCTTGCGAAAGTAGAACATTCATACGTTTTGCAGTTTACCATATTGTCAATCTCTTATGATCCGATTTGTAACTGCTGTCCGAAATTCGAGTAGCTGCCTGCATTGTTTTCCTGGAGGAGTTCCCATACTCGCGGCCTGGTATCTGCTTCGTCTGGGAATGTCACAAACCAGCAAAGACGTTCTAAATTGGGGCGTGCGGAAAATCGGCAAGTTGAAAAGCTAAATAAAAGAGCTAAATGAAACAGCAGACAACAAATTCATAGTAAAAGGGAACAGGGCCGAGTTTAGCGAAAGACTTATAAACTAAAATCAGGACAATTTTCTTGGAACTAAACACAATTTATTAGTTTCTCACTTCGAGAGGGAACTTTTGTAATTAATGTGTAGCAGTTCAATAATAGTTGAGACCTCCAAAATCAAAATTTCCTCTCGTACTAATTGGGTTATTATATCTTTCCGACCAGCCTGGGGTCTATGCTAATGAGAATGTCTCCCTCAAATTTGGAGTAAGGACGTTTTAGACATGAATGGAAAATCGAGGTATCGTAAATATCGTAATAAATATGAAAATTCTCTATAGTATGAATGAATGAAAAACATGCTTTATTAATATAAAAATGAATAGAAATTAATACAACTTTTTAATACAACATGCAAATGACCTGGTCACTCCGAACCGTCTGCAGAGTTTGCCTAACCAGAATAATTATAATGAAATAGTACCGCTGAACCTTATGCCTGAAAATTATGATAAAAATAAAAGTTTCTAGATCAGTGCAATAATAGTAAATAAGGGAAAAGGATAGCTGGTGATTTAAATCTATATAACTGATAGCTAATGTAGTTCAAAATTCTTTCTTATTACATTTTTAATATTCTCTACTCATCTACTCATCCTTACTTTATTTATGTCCTCTATTCTATGATAGAAAACCATACTCAACCATGGTTCCAGTCCTAAGCCGGTATGCCACCTCACGGTATCTGACTAGGAGCAAGTCTCCATCCTTCAATAATTGTAAATGCTCCTCCCAATTCAATTCAACTTTCCCCAAGTAGCGTCTTCTTATTGTCCATACGAGCTGCACCTCGAAATAAAATGGAAAGCATTTTCAACTTCCCCGCTGCTACAAATGTCACAAACCTGACTATCTGCGTCAAATGGCCTATATTTTGATGGTAAAAAGTTGTGACGACCCTACATTTTATACGGGACAAACCAATTGGTTTGTTCCCGATTTGTTGGAGCTACGCCTTTAGAGATATCCGATTCATAGAGATATGAATCGATATCCTCTTCGGGCCGGCTGATTAATCTAATCACTGGTTTGAAGGGGTAGGGTCGTCACACCCTCCTCTGACTAATTATGAACAATAAGGTGAATTTCAATCTAAAATTCATCCTATATTGTTACAAAGTCGCCTCTGATCTTTAAAAGCCACTTGAATGATTGAAAATCTTTTAATGTATTCAGGGATACCAAATCATCGTAAATATCGTAATAAATATGAAAATTCTCTATGGTATTTGTATAATTGTGTAAAACTATCATTCTGGTCGTGCATCGTTGGTGCTCTGAGCGGATAATTTTGTAGAGCTGAGAGAAGTTTTCCCCCCCGGTTTTCCGGACTAAGTGGTCTCAACTGTGCTGTATATTCCGCCTTTGATCCATCGGCTCAGGCCCTCCCATTTATCAAATTGGTCGAACTAGAGTTTTCTTCGAAGGTCCTAACACCCCTAATCCAAGATACGGTTACCATTAACCGCCTTTGTATCCACCCAACACAAACTACAATGTCTGATTAACGAGTATCAAAAACAATAAATTATACTCTAATATTGTAATTGTTTATTTATTGCCAACTTTATATCGTGAATAGGTGCTGCTTTACGTGTTTTCTCGTCAAATTTCTCAAGAAAAGGAAGTGGAACAATTAATTTAAAAATAATAAAATTAAAACCTTTTTAACAAAAAACCGGACCGACCTCAAAACTGATGATTGCAAACCACTGAAGGAGAAAATAATAATTACAACATATTCAGATAGGCTGGTAGGTAGGTTCCTACGCATTGAAGTCGCCGCCGTGCCCATTCGCAGGCACAAACACTCGCAAGTACATAATATTATACTCTACTTCCATAATCTTATGACCCAGTTATTATTACATGCGTCGATAGTGCAGTACAAAACAGGAATAGGAGTATCATTGAGGTAATAATTCGATGGTAAAAGTACAAATCCTTGTAAGTCCGAAAATATAAATTTTTCAGGGGACGAAAAAAAAAGAACTATTTTCAGGGGCTGCTCCTTTCCTGTAGGTATCGCATATGGATGGAGATTTATATTAAGAGCGAGCTGGTGGAACGTGAATCCTATTTGCAAGGCTTCCGTCCACAAATTTCGTATTTTTCGGTATTTATGACTTAATATTTTTTGATTCAAACGTAACTCTACTCACAAGGTTGCACTCTTTTACTTTCGATTTGTGTTCCGAAACTATTAACAAGTAAGTCACTGCTGTCGTATGATGAAGAATATGAATGAGACAGATGAATCTCCTGATTTTTTATTAGATGTGTCTTGATAATTTGTGTATCTTATCAATTATGTGTTCTGAATCGCACTCACGTCGCTTGTACCACTAACATGATGTGGGTTTGTAGTATGGGTATGTATGTTTGCAGAGAAAATAATATAACATGTGGAAGAATTTCATGTATGTCTCTACCGATGGGCACGACGGTGACTTCAATGCGTATCTACCAACCTACCTAAATCTGAGCACGTTATCCCTTCTGGTTTATTATTTTCGATAATGAACCATTGGAATCGAGCAAGAAAAAATATTTTACCCTCCTTCAAAATTTGATGTTTTACGTTTCAAGGTACGTAGAATCCGAAAATCGAATAAAAACGCTGCAAATTGTTACACAACGGTTTATTATTTTTATATAGATCACTCGTCTACAAAATCACCAACCATCCAATATGAAGAGAAAAAGAAAAAAAAAATCACCAACCATCGATCGCATTTTGGTCAGCTCTAATTTGAACGGAGATTAGGCCTCTTTTGCGATTCACACTCGTGTTTTGATTTATATATATATATATTTCAATATAAACCCTTAAATTTTCGTAGGGAGCGAATGGTTTGTCCTACAGAGCTCCGCGTGGTCTCAAAAAATTCTAAAAATTCTATAGAATCTTAAATTGAAGGAAAAACAATACCTTTATATCGAAATTTTTTGAGTTAGGGCGTTTTCAAAATTTCAAAATTGATTTTGGAACCTTTAGGAGTGACCTACATCAACCAAAAGCTTCGGGGCACAACTAGACCCCAAATGGAGCCTACATACCAAATTTCATCAAAATCGGTCAATGCTAAGTAGCAAAAGTGCCGCGTACGGCGGACGGACGGCCAAATTTTTATTCGATTTTTGGATTCTACGTACCTTGAAACGTAAACCATCAAATTTTGAGGGGGAAATTTTTTTTTTCTTGGTCGATTCCAAAGGTTCATAATTGAAAATAATAAACCAAAATGTTCCGTACGTCCGCCGTACGCGGCACTTTCCTTAGCAACACTGGACCGATTTGGTTGAAATTTGGTATGTGGGCTCCATTTGGGGTCTAGTTGTGCCGCGAAGCTTTTGGTTGGTTTTTCACTTCTAAGGGATGAAAAGTAAGGGTTGAAGTTTTCAAGAGTGCCCTAGCTCGAAAACTCTCGATACAAAGGTATTGTTTTTTCACCAATTTGAAATGGTATTGAGTTACTAAAAATTTCAGAGACCACCCGGAGATCTGTAGGACAAACCGTTCGCTCCCTACGAGTAAATAAGGATCGGACTTACGATAAATCAGAATCGCGAGTGTGAATCACCACAGAGGTCTAATCTCCGTTCAAGCTTCAGCTGCCCAAAATGCGATCGCTGTTCGTTTCTTCGAGTTGTACTCAGTTTTGCGTCTTTAGCAACCAGTAATCGTATTTCCTAATAATTAGGGCAACCTCAACTCCCTGTTTCTTCGAACTGAGTGTGAAGCGTTAATTCTTCCAAATAAACTTGATTGTGAAGTAGGTGTGCCGTAGGCAGTATCTGCGGTTGGTAGGTGGTGACAATATCAAAGCCGTGTTTTTTGCAGACGAGTGATCTATACAGAAAAGGTAATAAACATTTGTTTCTTATATGAAGTGAATTTAGTGTGTTGACAGCATAAATGATGAATATTAGTTATTGTTATATGCGTTGACCTGTGTTGAGATTTAATTTATATATTATGTTATTGCCCGTGTATAAAATAAATAAATGAATAAAAGAAAAATTTATTTGCCAAAACTTCAAATAGAGGAGCTTCATTCCAAAAGGTACTATATCCATTTTTCCAAACGTGAGAAAAACGCGAAAAGCCATAGCGACCTGAAAAACGTGCTATAAACCAATGATGTTATTTTTTTATAAAGTTCTAAATTATAATAAATATTTTAGGGAAAACAGGTTAATTAGTTCAAAGTTTAAAATAATTTTGAACGAGATTTGAAATATCAGATTTATGGATGTAGTAATTTTTGAAACAAAACGGAAAAGAGACCGCCATTGTGCTGGATACAGTACCTTTTGAAATGAAACGGAAATATTACGAATAAAATCACTCGCGATGAGATTGTGGAAAACCATTTTAATAAAAACGGAGTTGAGTAGAACGTTGTCTATTTCCACGAAAACAATGAGTTACAAGTTAAATCGATTTCGACGGTTAGGTTATCATCAGTAATAAACAACAACTTTGGCTATAATTGGCTCAGAGAAGTGAAGGGACCTGGGAGGATCATCAAATGCCAATCTAGGCAGACAAAGTGGAAGGGAGCTCAAACATTGGTGAGGGTAACATTGTGAAGGGGAGACCAAGCTATTGCAAGAAGGAACCTATCAATGGTGAAACATGTTGAGGGACCACCTCATTCAGACATTTACCAGACCTACCACTCTTAAGAATCTCGAACTTTTCAAGCACATCCAATACACCTTCCTTCGGGCAAAAATTAGGAAATTCCATATACCGTCCATTTGTTAGATCAAAACTAAAGTTATGATTGGATTCTCTTAGGTTTTTTTTTTAACGTGATTTATTATTGCAACTGAATATTAAATACAATCCATCTAGCAAAATTACATATCATTATTACACTTCTTGAGAGCCCGTTTACAGTAAAACGCAGTCCCTTCTCATAACAGTATCTTCAACACTGAGCTATAACTGCACTTTAACAGCACTAACTAAGTCCAGTGGTTTTTTTCGCTTGAGTCGCCGGAGTTCATCTTCGTTGTCCAATACGTAGAGCATTTCCAGGTTCTCATGATTGTGAAGGCGTTTTTCGTGCCTCCTTGAGTACCTTGCGATAATTTCGTGGACTGTTTCCATCCTCAAGTCTCGATGAATATCATCGTTCCTCATGTACCAAGGTGCACGCACTATACTTCTCAGTATTTTATTTTGGGAGGTTTGAATTTTGTTAATGTTTGATTTTTTGGCACAGCCCCATAACTGAATTCCAAAGGTCCAGATAGGGCGAAGGATCTGCTTATAAATAAGCAGTTTATTGTGGAGAGAGAGACGAGAATTCCTTCCCATCAACCAATACATCTTTCTGAATTTGATTTTAATTTCCTCTTTTTTCTTTTCTATATGTTTTTTCCAGTTTAATTTGGAGTCGAGGGTCATACCCAAATATTTAACTGCATCGGTACTTCTCTTAGGTGATTCGCAAAAGCAGAATCACCTTTGCTATCCCTGAAATCCTTCTCGTGCTCTTTTATTCTTTCCCTAAATTTCCTACCAGTTTGACCACAATACTCAAGCCCACAAGAACATTTCAGCTTATAAACCCCACTTTTATCTTAAAAGCTAATTTTATCTTTAACAGAACCCAACGAAGCTTTAAGATTATTTTTATTTTTGAACCCAACTTTGAAACCTCTAGATGATAACATTTTGCCAATTTTGTCAGAAATCTCTCCATAATAAGGTATACTTTTCCACTTTTTCTCGTCTAATACAACTTCTTTAACCAAATTAGAAACCTCGTCTCTACACTTTTTCCTAAGAACCTTATTCCATTATTATTTCATATGGAATCAATGAGACATCCCCCATATCCATTGCTTGCGGCTATACTCTTGATAATAGTTTTTTCTTTAGATACATTTTGATCACTCATTGGTATTGACAAAGCTCTATTGATCATACTATGGAAAGCAGCATGTTTATGAACTAAGGGATGATTTGATGTACTATGAATAGTGATATCACTGTAGGTATCTTTTCTATAAATGGTATCTTTTCTATTCACCCTCCTTTTTCAAGGGAATAGATTATCTTTTGCTCCAAAACTATTGCGTTTTTGTGAAGAACTACCCCCTCTAAAACCCTGGGAAAGTGTTAACTCAATTTCGATGAAAATAGTCTTTAGTAGGTACCCTTTGGAATTTAACTCCTCAATTGATTTCCCCAAAATTCTAATTGATTTATGCCAAAGGTTTTTTCTTCTTTTTTTATCGATGATTATTAATTACTTATAAAACTATTAACACTATAGTCAATACTTTACGCCGGGCAAAACTATTGTGTTGAAGTCTCTAGAGTTGGTCTCTGGAAAGTCTCCTTCGAATTTTATTTCATAAAAACTAAGGTGAGTAGGAGAGCAGTATGTGCACTCTCAGTCCTGAATCCCCGATTTCTCACTCTCATTTCTCTTCAAATTGGAAGAGAACTGGATATTGAAATTGTCCTCCCGGCTGTTTTATTTAAAATTCAACACAAATCATACAATGTGTTATGGTTTTTCAGCAGATGACCACCAGCGCAAACGAAGTGAAGTGTCCGCCAACGTCGGCGGTGGGCGGGCCGCGAGGGGAGCCGGGGCCCCCGGGGCCCACCGGACCCCCTGGACTCAAAGGGGAGCCTGGGAGAGCTGGCTTGGACGGAACCGACGGCAACACTGGACCACCAGGACACGTCTTCCTTATTCCGGTAAACAATAAATTCCGTCAATAATTTATTATGAAATCTAATTATATCGGAGGGTCCATCCAAAAATCTGTGGAGCTTCATTTTTCTTTGATTCAAAACGTCATCTGTAAAATCGGACCTCACGAATAGGTACTATTTTGGCAAAATTGAATATTACCTCTGTGAAGTTATCACGCCGTTGTGTTTACCATTTTCAATAATAAACCTATGGAATCACGTTTCAAGGTACGTAAAATCCAAAAATCGAATAAAAATTTGGCCGTCCGTCCGCCGTACGCGGCACTTTTGCCACTTAGCATTGACCGATTTTGATGAAATTTGGTATGTAGGCTCCATTTGGGGTCTAGTTGTGCCGCGAAGATTTTGGTTGATGTAGGTCACTTCTAAAGGTTCAAAAATGAATTTTGAAATTTTGAAAACGCCCTAGCTCAAAAAATTTTGATATAATGGTATTGTTTTTCCTTCAATTTAAGATTCTATAGAATTTTTAGAATTTTTTGAGACCACGCGGAGCTCTGTAGGACAAACCGTTCGCTCACTACGAGAATTTGTGTTTTGGACATACGATAAATCAGAAACACGAGTGTGAATCGCAAAAGAGGCCTAATCTCCATTCAAATTTTAGCTGACCAAAATGCGATCGATGTTTTTCTTCATGTTGGATGGTTGGTGGCTTTGCAGACGAGTGATCTATAGAAAAATAATAAACCGTTTTGTAATAATTTGCAGCGTTTTTTAGGACGAACTGTTCTCTCTTCTCTACTTGAAGTCTCGTGGGAACCGAACGGTTGGTCCATCAGAAGTCTGGGTTGTCTCATTCGATTATAAAAATTCATTTCTATTTTGTATTGATGAAAAAACAACACCTACATATCGGAATTTTTTGAGCTAGGGTGTTTTCAACATTTCAGCCCTTATTTTTCAACCCTTAGAAGTGACTGACATCAATAAAATGCTTCGGGGCAGGATGTTTCCTGTTGAACTAGGCAAATCCCGTTCAAGTCTGACTAAATGTGACCGTTTTCTCTTCCTCCAATTAATTTCACTTCAACTGTCACTCTTACAATTATTTATTTCTTTGCTTACTAAAGGCTTTTATAGCTCTCGAATAATTTAATATTATTGTCCAAACTCTAAATGTTATGAAAATTGCGTGATTTTGTACTATTTTGCTAAGAGCAAGACATACCTAATTTATGAAATTGAATATGAATATTTTTGTGAAACACTGGAAATGAGCAGCGTTTTGGATGTTCGTGACGACTCCGTAAATTGTTTCTTTTTCTATTTATTTATCTTAACGGGGACTGTCTCGAGGATGCCCCTCAACTACCCTGAAAATTTCATCTAAATCGAAGCTTGATTTCGAGTAGTGATGCCCGGTGAGAACTCGGGAAACCAAAGTTGTTCAAGAAGCTCTGATTCCCGCGATTCGAGAGATTAAATTATGATTTTAGAGAACACTGATTTTGTTGACCTGCTGCTCTAAATCGCACAATTTTTCATTGTTTTTAGGATCGGAAATGTGGTTTTCCGTCCGCCATACGAGGCACTTTTGCCACTTATCGTACACCGATTTTGATGAAATTTGGTATGTAGGCTCCATTTGGGGTCTAGTTGTGCCCCGAAGATTTAGGTTGATGTCAGTCACTTCTAAGGGTTCAAAAATAAATTTTGAAATTTTGAAAACGCTCTAACTCAAAAAATTTTGATATAAAGGTATTGTTTTTCCTTCAAATTAAGATTCTATAGAATTTTTAGAATTTTTTGAGACCACGCGGAGCCCTGTAGGACAAAACGTTCGCTCTCGACGAGAATTTAAGGGTTTTACGTACGATAAATAGGAAACACGAGTGTGAATCTCAAAAGAGGCCTAATCTCCGTTCAAATTTTAGCTGACCGAAATGCGATCGATGTTTTTCTTCATGTTGGATGGTTGGTGACTTTGTAGACGAGTGATCTATATAGAAAAATAATAAACCTTTGTGTAATAATTTGCAGCGTTTTTTTAAAGTCATTTTTCGTAGGAAATTCGGAAGAAAGATATTATTTTTAGGCAATCTCAACAATTTGGGGGACTAGATAAATGCATTGAATATTAATTCCATTGAAACAGTGAGTCGAATGTATTTCACGATGATAATGATCCCTCCAAAAGTGTTAGCTATTGGCACCATGATTGTAGCGATGCAGTCTTGTAGAGCGCTTCGAGATCTATCTGCCTTTATTTTAAAAACCCTTATTTCTTAAACTTTGGAAATTTAATTTAATGAAGATAAATTCAAGTCAGTTCGTTTTCAATACATTAAAATTTTGACATTTTATGTCTTTAATTTGGCACATAAAAGAAAAACGCTGCAAATTATTACATAAAGGTTTATTATTTTTCTGTATGGATCACTCGTCTGCAAAGAACTCGGTTTTGCCATTGTCACCACCTACCAACCACGTACCTACAGCGATCGCATTTAGGTCAGATAAAATTTGATAGGAGATTAGGCCTCTTTTGCGATTCACAGTCGTGTTTCTGATCTATCGTACGTCCAACCCTCAAGTTCTCGTAGGGAGCGAACGGTTTGTCCTACAGGGCTCCGCGTGGTCTCTAAAAATTTAATACTATCTTAAATTGATAGAAAACTAGTACCTTTAATATCAAAATTATTTGAGCTAGGGCGTTTTGAAACCCTTAGAAGTGACCTACATCAACAAAAAGCTTCGAGGCACAAAAAGACCCCATTTAATTTTTGATTCAATTTTTCGATTCTACATCTCTTGAAACGTAAACCAACAACTTTTGATGGGTTGGGGGGGGGGGGGTTAAACTTTTGCTCTTTGTACTTCCATGACGTTTCCACCCAGGAACTGGGCCCATTCAATAATACCTTGAAAGCAAAAGAAAATCAATTTGGGCAATTTAGATCATCTGGGAAAAACGAATTGGCCGGAACATTTCGTAGGGATCAAACTGAAACGATGCCGTAGGTAACAGAAAGTAAAATTTACTTTCTAAATTTAATAAACAAAAATAAACAAAAAATGAACCAAAATTCTTCGCTATCCGCGAGACTTTGTTATAGTAGGTACTTTGCTTGAGGTACGAAGTAATGAAAGACGCCCTCAAGATACGCAAATAGCGTGGGCCAAAAGATAATGAAGATCCTATTTAAAAAATCCAAATTAATTTGATTACTAACACAATATTACATTCTTAGGGTCCCTGAAAAGACTTTGATCACTTGTTTTGTCGAAGTAATACGAGTAAAATGCCGGTAACATCAAAAAATATTTAAACGAACTTTAGATATTGAATTCCCAATTAATTCTAAACTTGGAAATAGCTTTATCCGTGTATTCATATGGTCAAAAAACCATGGATTTGTTTTTTTTTAAACTTATTTCAAGAAGATAAAGATGAGAGTGGGTTTACATGTCTTTTCTGACCTCGGAAGATGATTAATAGGTAGGACCTAGAACTCTTGGTTTTTGTTTTCTTGCTTCTCCACTATCGAAGACAGGGAAGCTTAGAGTTCATGATTCTGTTCGTTGAATATCCGTTAAAGTATCCACCTAGTGAAATGTACCTCTAAAGTCTGTTTGCACTGTTTAAAAGGCGTGAACATCGTTTTGTTTTCTTATTTTTCCCAATCCCGTCCGAATCCTCATCCTTTTTCCATCAGCCCTGTGCCGAAAATGTTTTGTCCACAAGCAAGAAATTGAATAGCGAATCTTGAAATCTATGTTAAGGGAGAATATTTCATTTTGATCTCTCTATATTATTTTTTTCCGTAGATGAACTACCAGAGTAATGACAAAGGACCTGACACTCAAGCTGACCATTTTCGTCAACTTCTCTCTCAACACATGGTATGTATTATCGATACCTTAAAGCACAAAAGCGCTATGTCCATCCATCTTCCAATTTTTTTTAATTTCAGAAAAACTCAAATTCAACAAAACTGTTATTAACCTTCTTGACGATTATAGCTTGAAAATTTGTTGAAGAGTTAAATAGTTTAGTGTAGCCATTATTAAAGGAATTGGGCACTGGTGAAAACTTCTATTGCGTTTTTCTGAAAACTCCGTTTTGGTTTATTATTTTCAATAATGAACCTTTGGAATCGACCAAGAAAAAAAAAATTTCAACACCCCCTCAAAATTTGATGGTTTACGTTTCAAGGTACGTAGAATCCAAAAATCGAATAAAAATTTGGCCGTCCGTCCGCCGTAAGCGGCACTTTCCCCACTTAGCATTGACCGATTTTGATGAAATTTGGTATGTAGGCTCCATTTGGGGTCTAGTTGTGCCCCGAAGCTTTTGGTTGATGTAGGTCACTTCTAAGGGTTCCAAAATCAATTTTGAAATTTTGAAAACGCCCTAACTCAAAAAATTTTGATATAAAGGTATTGTTTTTCCTTCAATTTAAGATTCTATAGAATTTTTAGAATTTTTTGAGACCACGCGGAGCTCTGTAGGACAAACCGTTCGCTCCCTACGAAAATTTAAGGGTTTATATTGAAATATATATATATAAATCAAAACACGAGTGTGAATCGCAAAAGAGGCCTAATCTCCGTTCAAATTAGAGCTGACCGAAATGCAATCGATAGTTGGTGATTTTGATATTTTTTTTTCCTTTCATATTGGATGGTTGGTGATTTTGTAGACGAGCGGTCTATATAGAAAAATAATGAACCATTGTGTAACAATTTGCAGCGTTTTGGACGTACATCCTTTGTGCTTTAAGGTATCGTTATAATAACTCAATATAAAACGAGTTGACCTATTCAAAATACAGATCCCAATCATTTTCAAATAACAATGCTCAAAAAAATTGTACGAGAATTGAAAAAAACTGATGTAATGAGTAATTGTCAGCTCAGAATTCCAGTTAAGTTCTAATCTTACCAATTCTGATTGCGAAATTCCATCTCAATGTCATAATCGGAAATAATGGCAAAAGGTGATAAGTCAAATTTCTCGCATTTTCAGGAGGGCAGTTTTCTTAAAAAGCAATTTTTCAGCAGTTTTCTTAAAAAGCAATTTTTCTCTACAGATGATTTGAAAAAACATCTGATAATGAGATTCAGTCGAGTACTTTTTTTCTTCTTCACAATGGTTGCCTATAAACCGTTTTCGGATCGATGTACCTACTTATTTTGCCAACTTCATCTGAAGATGGTAAAACATGATAAGTCATGTGTTTGCACTCTTGTTACCCTGTTACTCTTGTTACCCTTCAAAATCAGGAATAGGAATATAGGTAAAACAGTATTGCTCTTATTATTAATAATTTTTGATTTTTTTTTTTTTAAATTGTACACCTCAAAAAAATCTCGAAAAGGTAATAAATTAAATTTGTTTTACACAAAACTTCATTTTTAAAAACTCTTCTCAACACAACTACAAAAAAATTTAAAACGAAAAAAAAACCCATACTTAAAACATACAGAAAAATGAGCTGTAAATGAGTATTTAATTTTATTATTGTATTACAATTTTATTAAAAGCAAAACATCACAGCAATGTGTTGATAAAAAAATAATGAAAACTAAAACAGAACTAAAACAGAAATTTTGCGCTTGATTGGGCACAATTTCAGTGTCTTCCAGAACAGTATTATTGTCTTCAAGTTCATCAAACTCAGCTGCATCTGTTGTTGTTGTTATAAGCTGTTTATAAAAATCATGGCAATCGACGTCAATCAATGACAGAATCGACAGAAGGTCTTGTTTCTTGAGAGGGTTGATTGGTACTGGTCCTGTGTAAGATTGAGGAACCGTCAATGAATTATTATTTCCTGATAATGGCCTTCCTCGTTTTTGCCTTCGGAGATCTACTGTTCGAAATGGCGAATCTTCGTCAAGTGTATAATATACTATTATTTAAATAGTAAATTAAATAGTAAAATATTATTTAAATTTTATATCCCCAAAAGTAGATTCATATCTGATCCACTTCATTTTCATCCACTCCACCTTTTCCTCATTGGTGTCAGCAGCCCTCTTGATTAATATATCTCTTATAATGTTTCCTTTGGAAAGAAAATTACTGAAAGCGAGAAAGTTTGTGGTACTCATTGGAGTTACTTGAATTGGTTCATTGTTCCTTGAAACGATTCTAACGAAGGAGTACCAATCTCTCGGTATCATTATTGCATTATTTTTTATTTGCTGTTTGGCACGTTCAATCCTGGCATGGTCGCTATCACACTCGAGACGAGTATGCCCAGGCAACAAAAACTTTTGATCAATCGTCAAGATCGTTGGTTTTTTCTGAAGCACGTAAGAAAACATTATGGCCATGTTAACATTTCTATTTTGGCCCCCGCACGTGTCAGAGTATGTTTTAACATGACTTACGTTCTCAGGCAATGACATCAGTTTCAAATACATACATGATGCAATTTGGTCAGCATAAGATGACGATATGTAACAAGTCGAAGTAACATCTTTCGTCATCTGCAAAACATTAGTAATTTTGTGGAAGTTCAGAGGGCAAAAAGTAATAAGTAGGTTTATCACTTTTTGCCATCTGAGAGAAAGTAAGATTTTTTTAAAACCTTAGATGGCTATATATCATAGATCTTGTTATCATTTCATGTCATCTCCATTCTTTCAAATAAATTTTGTTTTCAACGGATGACCAAAAACAATAAAATTATTTATCATATTTTGCCGTCTTAAATTTGACGGTTTTTGACTTATCACATTATTGTTACTGTTTATAACTTTTGAAGGGGTTTCCGTGGAGACGTACAATTTTGACACCATCTAGCAACCATCTGAAGCAACCTTGCAGTGTATAAAATCTCTATTTTGGGAAAAAGTGACTTATCATCTTTTGTCATCTTACTACAATGAACGCAAGATGGGGAAACGTTCTAAACTACATCAAGCTTCGCTGGAATCAGCTGACGCCAAAAATCTCAGCCAAAGTAGCACCGATCTGTCGTCAGCTGTACATATTTATGACCGTGCGATGCAGTTTTTGCAGCCGAAAAATTGTCAAAAAAGCCATTTTTAAGAAATCTTAACAAAAGTCTCCCTTTTTGGGAGAAACATAAGACCATGGTTATGTCCTCCATTTAAATTGAATATTCGTTGGAGTCTATCCAAAATTGTTTCTCGAACTTCTTTACATATCACTAATAAACCCCGATCACACCTTGCAATCCATTTACAATTTAGATTTGAAATATTTATTTGTTATGCGTAGATTCATGATCGTGAAACCCCGGAAGAAACGCAAGTAACCATAAATCTTTAATACTGAACAATATTATCTCCTGTACAGACATAAACAATGTTGCATTTAAGTAGACTTTCACAGTATTCAGTAATATTCTATTATTGCCTAGCTTTCGGAAAATATAATATATTTTTCCGAAATATTATTTCCTTCATCAGGGCCTGAAAAATACAATGAGCAAACTCAGGTAACAGAAGCTGGAAACTAACAAATCTCACATTAGTCAAAACAAGTCAAAGCAAATTCACCTACCGAGATCAATACAGGTATACAATTTTGTTTATAATAAATCACAAAACGGATACTTGATGAATAAACATTTAACTCACTCAATGGCAGTTATACTCGAGGAGAGAGCACCCCACCAACTCATACTCTCTATCCAGTTCTCATTCAGTGTGTAAAAGTCAAAAACTATTTTTTTTTTTTTTAACCACAAAAACCATATTTCATCATTAAAATTGAAAACAAGAAAAAGGTAACAATCCTAGAAAACTCTGTAATCACAACCATCTTTTTCTTGAAATGATAAAATAATAATTGTTATAATATAACAATTATATTAACAACAGTATATTATACTGTCTAACTGCAACCTACTACAATCTGAAGGATATTACGTACCCTCTGACATACTTGGTCACTTACTTGGTACCTCCTTCAGAAAACAAGTACCTTTTCCACTTCGTATGAATGTTTCTTTAATCTCCTAGAGCACAATGCGAGGAGCAGAAGGACCGAGAGGGCTGACTGGAGTGGCAGGACCAGAAGGTGTTCCCGGGCCTCAAGGACCGAAAGGAGAACAAGGAGAGCCAGGAGATGCCGTAAGTCACTCAGCCAGGACATTTTGAATGCAATTATAAACTGCAATCACTACAGATACTGCTACGCAATAACTTATGAGCTCAGTAGGTACATACAGTAACATCGATGACAATTAGTTTTTCGCACTCATCGTGGAATACTTTAACATCACAATTTTTGGACTTGTTGAATTTGTTATTGATTTAAAGACCCGAAGAAAAAGGCGACATGCCTGGATTTGCCGCCAGAGAGCAGGTGTATCCGTTCCCCTTTGAGAGTTAAATAATCAAACATCCCGTTTCGAAGAAACTGTGAACAAAGAACTGAGTTCCTGAGAATGAGTTACTGTGTTTTTTGGAATATTCTTTCAATAATGTTCCTAATTTCTGAAAATCTGCAAAACTGCTGTTTTTTCGGTCAGTGCTAAGTGCTGACTATTTTTTGTACTTGTTACTGTGTTTCTTGGTTACTTTTAAATCGAATGAAAAAAATGTCTGCCAAAAGTAGCTTCCTAGTATCCATAACCCTATTATACAGATGATCCAATTGTATGCATTGTAGCTAATCTCAAACTACAATGCGAGGATTTCCTAATATCTTAATAATCCACATTTCATCGATTTCGGATGGGAACAGTGGAAGTAATGAGTTAAGTTCACCTTGGAGTTCTCCTCGACATCTAGGCTCACTAGGTATATCGACACCTGAGCGCCCAAAGGGCCAAACTGCTTCCGGAACTACTATTTCTAAAACGCAAGCGACTGTAGCGAGGCCAGTGAACATGACGTCAACTAGGTTTTTTTTGTAATTGGTCCAAAATCTACGTAAGATTGAATTCCAAAACGTTTTTTGAATCATCCGCAATTTGTAATATTAAGAAAAAAAGATAAACTGGGAAGAGGTCCAGTTTGGCCTTATGGGCATAATTTGACCTTGAGATTTGTGAGGTTTGCGACTTTCCTTCACCTGGAAAATTGCTCTGGTCAATCTGCAATTTCTTCTTCTATTAATACATCAGTTGAAATTAAACGTTAATAAATTATTACAATTAAATACCCATTTTTACAACTCTATGGGTATTTGGTACCTACCTGTCCAATCACTTATGTTTTCGTCTTTCTTTGAAACCCCGATTTTAACTCACGTAGGTATGGTTGAATAGTGCCATTCTATTACCAAAACACAGAAATTAAGTACCTAATTTCTGAAACACGGATAACGAAATTTTAATTATTCCAATAGTAAATGAACAGCATAGCATTTGAAACAAATCTAAAAATCATTGATTTTATCGTCATCTATTCAGCATTGTCCTCTTCATTTGTCTCAATGACCTCATCACGTATGTTGAGCTAATTCTTCATCTGGAAGTATTCTGCGTGGTACTGGTGAGGAATCGCCCCTTTGGTACACAAACTGAAGGAAAAAGCAGGAGTGGTCACATTGACACAACTGGACGGCAAGAAAATTATCATTACACTTGACAAGTTACCTATCTTTCTGGTATTCAGACTTCAACTCAATTGATTCAATGCAATTTGATTGATTTAGTTGATTAACTGAATCGTCTGTACCTAAGCAAAAATCAGGACTAGAAAGAACGAACTCGATTCTGCCAAATCTTACTGACTCTAGAGCCATAAGTCATTAAAAATATTCTGGTCAATTTAATCGAAACTACTCGAATCATCATTATAATATAATATGGTATAAAGGTATATTATACCTCTCTCAGTTGTTGTAAAGCCCGAAAAACCATGAGCTGAGATCTGATTGAGAACACTTTCCCTTGCTTCCCCCTTCTAGTTCTAGCCATCGTTTGAAATCACCTTTTCCAAAACCACATTCGAAAAAGAACGAGTGGATGGAGAAAAGATTGTATTAAAGACAATCAAAATAAACGTCTGCCAAGTGGGTGTGGTACATAGCTCCCTCGTTATCCATAACCCAATTGTAGTTATAGTTGATCCGATACATAGTAGTAGTCTCAAAAAACATCGATCTACATGTACCTTGCACTACCTTCATAGAGGACTATCTAAACTCCAATTTGAACAATCCTGAGAAATTTCGTCGAAATCGGATGAAAAAGTAGAAGTTATGACAGTTACAAAGATTTCACGTTTGCTTTGAAACTGTGAAAGTTATGGCTGGTACAACGAAATACACGTTTGCGCATGCGCAGTAGCAACTATCAGTCTGTGGGCGATGATTTTTATAGGGGACCATCTACACGCTAACCCCTGAAATTTTCATTGAAATCGGATGAAAAATGTAGAAGTTATGGGTGCGACAAGGATTTCATGACAGACACACGGACAGACAGACAGACACGGAACCAAAATTGTTCAGAAAGGTCTGAAACGAGTAGAAACTTTGTTTCTGGAGAACATTTTTTTTTTTCAAACTTGAAAAGTGAAAACTAAGCTTCCCCTACCTTGGTGGGCTCGAACGCAAAAACTGATGGAAAACAATACCTTTACATCAGAATATTTTGAGTTACGGCGTTTTCAAAATTTCAACCCTTATTTTTCAACCCTTAGAAGTGACCTACATCAACTAAAAGCTTCGGGGCACAACTAGACCCCAAATGGGCCCATATAACAAATTTCATCAAGATCAAGTTGTACATTTGTAAATTCCAAATTCTGACTTCCTAGAGTTATTCCTGAAACTATTCAGATTTCAAAAGGTTTTCGGTACCTTCCGTTACTAAAAACGATGCAAAATACACAATGGTTTATTATTTTTCTATATAGATCACTCGTCTGCGAAGCCACCAACCATCCAACATGAAGAAAAACATCGATCGCATTTCGGTCAGCTTTAATTTGAACGGAGATTAGGCCTCTTTTGCGATTAACACTCGTGTTTCTGATTTATCGTACGTAAAACCCTTAAATTCTCGTAGGGAGCGAACGGTTTGTCCTACAGGGCTCCGCATGGTCTCTAAAAATTCTATAGAATCTTAAATTGAAGGAAAAACAATACCTTTATATCAAAATTTTCTGAGTTAGGGCGTTTTCAAAATTTCAAAATTCATTTTTTTACCCTTAGAAGTGACCTACATCAACCAAAAGCTTCGGGGCACAACTAGACCCCAAATGGGCCCATATAACAAATTTCATCAAGATCGGTCAATGCTAACTGAGCAAAGTGACGTGCATGGCGGACGGACCAAATTCTTATACGGGCCAAATTTTTATTCGATTTTCGGATTCTACCTCCCATGAAACGTGAACCAACAAATTTTAAGGGGGGGAGGGGTTAAAAAAATTTGTCTTTTGGTCGATTCCAAAGGTTCATTATTGAATATAATATACCAAAAACACAGGATGCAACAAGTAGGTAGGTAGTGGACGTGAACATAATAAAGGGTCAGAGATCGATTTTCTGGTCAGTTGTTGTGGTTCTGTGCCATTATATTTCGTCGTTTAAGCACCAACATGCTATAACTCAATTTTTGACCAAAATGAGTTGAGCATTGTTCCTTATTCAAATGTTCGCGCCCGATCGACTGGTGAAATTAGTTTCCTAAAAAAACCACTCCCTGCGCCGTTATTGACAGTGTTGCCAATAAGATGTAACTCAAGTCGACAACAACATGCTGTAACTCAGCTGTTTGATAGTGACCTGCCGGTAATGCCACACAACATGGACGAGGACGTAAGTTTCTTTGATTTCTTTTACTATTTCGATCAAAATGGACTATTTATTCATTTGATATCTGTTCATTAGGTGTTCCTTTAATGAAAGGGCAATAAATCTCATCAGGCCGATTTATTACTGTTAATAAATTGCCGTTTGAAAACCACGGCGTCTATTCATTGGAGTTATAGCTTGTTGAACATTTGGGTTACGTTGAGTTATAGCAAATTGTCATTGATTTCTCTTAAAACGTGGGTTGTTATTGTCTGGCAATCCTCACTAGATCCCAAAGAGTACAATCGTAAAAAATAAAGAAAGGATAAGGAAGCTTTACAAAATTGTAGTTTTCATCAACAGGTACCTAATATTTGACTTTTTATAGGAATACATTTCCGAAAATAGCAGCTTTGAGGACTATCAAAATCTCCTCACCTTGGATGAACTTGCATCAGCAGTAGAAGGAGACAGCCAATCAATTTTGAAAAAAAATGTCACTCCTCATCAAGGTAGGTACTTTTGATAGGTACCTAGTCGTTGTGACTTGTCTTTTGACGTACCTGATAGGTACCTTGATCAAGATAGGTACCTTTCGTTGTGACTTGCTCTTTTGAACTTGTGGTTCACTACGTGCGTGGAGACACTTTATATTGAATCAACTTTTATTTTTATTCTCTCGCAGGCGCCAGTAATGTTTCTGATGTCAGCAACACTGCAGCTCATACTCTAGGGAACCCAGAAGTTCAAGGACTGTCAACAGTGAGTGGAGATGACAACGAGAGTTTGAAGACCACAACTCATTTCACTTCTATTCAAGGTAGGGGTGTAATGGTAACAATTGGTTTAGTGTTTTAAATTTGGAATTTGACTTATAATCAATTATCAATCTAGTGGCTTTGTTGAGAATCAATCCCACCGCTGCCACCAATTGTAATTGTAGGAAATTTGGTTTAGTTTATACTTTTTGATTGGTTTTTATTAATTTATGAATTGAGTTTAAATTCTAGTTTTGCAGAATTAGGATTGAATCACAGAAGAATTTCTGTGGAAAGTGAAATAGGAAACCTATTATTAAAACAAAGATTATTGGTAGAGCGTTAGGCAAGTGCACTGGAATGATTCTAATACAAGGATTATTATGCGAAATTTATGTTTATATTAAAATATTATGTTCCTATGGACGAAGTATACTTTCTTTACTCAATCCTAGTCCCGTTAGGTTATTTGCTTTAAGCTGTGTGTTCCTAGGGATTTCTCTCAGGTAGAAGGGTGCAATGAACTGAGGGTTCTTGAGGTTATTACTCCTACCTAATGGTTGAAATTCCTGAGAGGTTGCTGCCACCACCCTGGGTCGTATTCGGACACAGGGAATTACCAAACCTTTTTACCTGCAATATACCTGAATGAGTGAAAAGAGGGTGAACTGCTGAAATAAGTAACGACAGGTTAACACGTAGGGTTTTTATTCAGAAAAATAGCAATATTAAACCGTGAAGCGGAATTGGTTTCAAACTGCTCTGAAGGAGCTGACTTTCATTGAATATCAAGAATTATGCTTCAATACTTCAACACTGTTACGCACGTTATTTAAGTAAATGTATGAACAAAATATATGTATACGTTGTATTACGATATTACTTATGTCTATTTATGACTTAGACTTTGACTGAATTTTACAATAACAAATTGACTTAAGATTAACTTGACTTCTACTATTCTTCGACTTTACTTCTATTTTACAACTTGGTTACGATTTCAACTTTACTTTACAGGACGTTATGTTAAGGGGGAGTTTTTGCCAGATTTTTGAGAAAGTAAGCGCTTACTGGGATTTTGAGGGAATGGGCTCACCCTTTAGCCGAGCTTGGATCGTTTGTAGATCTCCGTAGCAGGTAAGTTGTCCAGGGCCTCGTCCGAATAAGGCTTGTAGAAAGGGGGTGCCTGGAATCGGGGCAGTTCTGCCTCGGTTCGGAGTTCGATCTTGACACTGGGTCGATCTGGGCGGCGAAACGGAGAAGGCGGCGGTGTTGTGGAGTTTTGGGCCTTGGCTAAACAAAACTGCACGAACACTGACTGGCGGGTAGACACTTTATACTATTTGTGAAATGTTCGCACTGGATCACCACGGTAAATTCTCAGTTCATAAAGGTCTCGTTACAAGGAGAGGGGATGAGTCGTGAGCTGGGTTCCAACACAATGGAGACGCGTGACTGTAGACTGAAGTTGGCGGGAGGGGGCAGGCCCTTACAACCCCTCGGCCATCCTGGAAATTGGCGATGGGGAGGGTTGCGACGGTGGCGCGCTCGGTGTTGGTGATCTCATGGCGGACATCGATGTTCGGTTATACGGTTGCTCGGGGTGATTTGTATGGAAGTAGGCAGTTGACATGGAAGTAGGTTTGCTGACAGGGAACTAAATGGTGATTTATGGAGTTGAGAGATGGGGTTGCTAAACTGGCTCATTACACCCCCCTCTTCTCCCAAGGCCGATGCCCTCATCGGCTACTTGCCCTTGGTGACGGATGGAATCGGCAATGTGGTGTCTGGCGAAACCTTGAGCAATGCTGTTTCGTATCTCCAACGTCGACAACCTGAGCATTTGGGTGGACGTGCTTCGGCATGTTCTTCTCGAAGGCAAGGTTGTGGGAACGAAGGGTGTTCTGATGGATATTTCTGGCAGGCCGCAACAAGCCGGTTCCAAAAACTCTTGCAGCTGGAGCAACGGAATTTGATCAGTTCTTTCGGGATCTTGTCGCAGACGGGGCATGGCGCGGCATTGTTCATGGTGGTATTTTCTGGCTCATCCTCGCGGGCAGGGGTAATCGGTGAGAAGGATGGCGATGGCTCTTCCACTTCCGTGCGTTTGGTCGCAGGCGGCCTTGGCTTGGTCTTTGGCTTGGTTTTCTTCTCAGTCTTCGCCTCACTGTCAGAAGACGACGATGAAGATGACGATGACGAGGATGAGCGGGCACGCCTTCGGGGAGTGGAAGCAGTTGCTTCTCCGGTGGCCGATTCCCAAGCGTTTTCCAATGAGGCCGACGATTGGTTAAGGGCATTGCTGCTTTGGATCGCCATGACCCGTTGCTCCAAACCTCTTAATTCACATCGTAGCTCCTCGACAGGGTTAGGGGTACCTCCCGCCGAAAGACCAGCTGCATCCGAGCTGACAGCCTTGCTCAGGTTGTGTGAGAGCCCGGCGATGCAAATCATAATTTCCTTGCGTTGCTCTGGCATGTCGGCGAATTCAGTCAGCCAGGTTTGCAGTTGTGCCATGCATGCTACGGTACGTTCAACCCATCCTGGGCTGCCTACGTTTATTACGGGTACTGGCTCTAAACGGGGTCTGGGGAACGCCATGTCCTGAAACAAAAGAATTCAGCCTTCTTACACTTCTACCCCAGGTCTCTCGCATCCGTTACTCCACCTCTCCGCCCAATCCGCACGCGCTCGCGATACCGTTCCCTAACTCCTAGGTGTTGGTGAACTCGAGGCTAGTCCTTCCCTTTGGCTACCTATGAGATGGATCTCTGCCTTGACTCTCCTCTACGACGTCCGGATTCAGGTATTGGGTAGGTGAATGAATACAAGGTAGGTGTAATAATAATTCTTATGTTTTACAGGTTAAATTTCGTTTACATGAATAAATTTCCCTTTGTGTTATTATTTTAAAATTTTTTTTTTTTTTTTTTTTTTTTTTTTTTTTTTTTTTTTTGTTCAAACAATTTACATAAATTTGTTGCTTTTTATGTTACAGGTTATACTTCGGTTTCCTTCGGAGCGACTTCAATTGTGGACACCTTGCCAGTATGCAACTTCTTGTAGTCGATGACTTTTCGGGGTCGCAGACTGTATAAAGAGGTGGTGGTACTGGTATCGGCGTTGGGCAAAGTTCGTTCTGCGATCGGTTCGTCCGGCGGACGGTTGCATGGTTGCTCCAAGCGTTCGAGATCCGGAGTAACACAGGTTCGTTCTATGAGTTCGGGTTCTGCTTCGTCGTCCGATTCAAACCATGGGTCAAGGTCGGGTTGCTGAGTTCCGGCGGGGGCATCTGGTGCGGAGGCCTCGCGCCTGTGCGGCTCCTCCCGCGTGATTGCTTCATCCGGGACTCGGTTGACGAATGCTGGTTCTGACGTACCGGTGCGATATCTGGTCGCCTTCCAATAGTCGCGTATTTGGCATCTGGTTACTTCCAATCGTTCTGGTAAGGGGTCCTCGTCCCTTTCCGTTACTGGGTTGCGCTTCCGGAAGTTGATCCCGAACTTCCATTGATGTGGGTTTTCCGGCAGAACAGTTCCCTTTGTCGCGTCAATCGGTACGTTCCACGAAGCTTTCGACGGTGCGGTTCCTCCCTCCGCGAGTACACTTTGGATCTGACCTTCCGCGAACTCTTGCAGAGCAGGCGGCGTCGGTTCAGGTTTTCGACACGTTGGTCCGGCCTCTTTCGTCTCGACTTCGGGCAACACCTCCCTACTGCATCCGTTCTTTCCAGGTTCGCTGAACGAGTTGAGACTCCGTATGAGACATGGTTCGAGTCCGCGTCGGTCGTTGCCAACCAAATGGCTCAACTTTCGGTGAATGAGTATTTCGGTATCTTTACTCGAAGGTCGAGTGTTCCACGGGTCCGTAATATGCTTTTCGAGATTTCGTAAGGTGTCGGACACTACCGCTCCCACTGCTGCTGGCTCCTTCTTGGGGGTCGGCCGAGGTTTCTTGGCCGCTTGTTCATTCGGGTCGTACAGCTGGGGGTTTGGATTCGTCGAGGGCCGTCTCTTCACCGGTACGTTCTTCGGGTACGTCGATCGAGATGGCTCGTCTTTCTTGGTCTTTACCTTCAATTTACGCAAATGGTTCAACATTTTGGGGCTCTCCCATACTGCGCCAAGTATCATCTGACCTCCGGTTTCGTTATTCGTCATGGCGACGAGTCCGGTGTCGGTGCGGATTTCGATCGGGAACTTTCCCAGTAGATCGAGTCCCATCAAGTCCAAGTGTGAATCAGGTCTTCGGAAAACATAAAATTTGTGCGACGTTCGCTTATCCCCTATCCGCACAGGCAGTTCTTGTGGCAGTTCTTCCTAACAACGGTAATTTTTGACCGTCCGCTCCCCAGAGCTCGGTGTTAGTTGGTTTTACAGGAACTCCTGGTACTGGGTGCGATAGTGCGGACACAGCTGCGCCAGTGTCCAATGTTACGTCACGGTTGTATTTTCCCAGTCCGATTTTCATTCGAATCATCGGACGAGTAGTACAATTGACCATCGCCTGGAAGGCTACCAACTCGTCGCCGCGCACCTCTTCCTCGGGGTTCTCCTCTGATGGCTGTGTGACGACTGCTGCTGCGGTTCCGGCGAGGTTTCCTCGTGGTTGCGATACCGGCAGCATCTTCTTTTTCCGCAAGCATTCATTTTCTAAATGCTCTCGCGCGCCACAAAAGTCACAAAAGATCGCGCTCTGGATACCATGTGGACAGTTGACTGGAAAGTGAGCGTAGTCACCGCAGTACAAACATGGATATCTTGGCGTCGGCGAAGGTTGTCTCCAGGTTGATCTGTTTGGTCCGGGGTAGGGGGGGCTCGTTATTGGATTCTTGGGTGCGCCTTGCGATCCCAATTTTTGAGGGCACTTCCCGGAAAAATGTCCGAGTTCTCCGCAGGTATAACATTTTAGCGCTTCTTTATTCATAACGCCCGCTATGTCCCATTTGAAATCTGCTGCTTGCTCGCTCTGGGTCGTATCTTCTAGGTCCTCAGCTCGCTTCACTGCTTCTTCCAATGTGTCGGGAAGATTGCTTTGAAGGAAGGGGCTGATTTCCTTATTTATCCCTCTGATGAAGGCGCGGAGGGTTTTTGCCTTTACCCACTCCTTCTGTTGTGCAGCGGTAAGCTCAATTTCATTACGGACGGCGGTTTTTGCGGTTTTTATCAGTTTCTCTGCGAACCGTCTTACACTTTCTTCGGGCTGCCTCTTCGTTGTCCATAGGCGAATCATCGCCTTTTCGGGGTCCTCACTCTCATACCACTGGAGTATGGCATCTCGTAGGGTAGTGTAGGGTTGTGCTCCTAGATCTTCTTGTAAGAACCTCTTGGCTCCTCCTCTCAGGCGAGTACGTAGAAATCGTAGTCGCTGTTCTTGATCGAGGTCGTGTGTAGCTTGTTCAACTTCAGCGAAGAACGAGGCGGCCGAAATGGAATCGGGTTCGTCCGGGTTCCACGGTTCGATCTCTAAGAATAGCGATCGTGGGAGATCTCGTTGTTGGGGTGCCTGTCCTCCTTGAGTCGGGGATTGGGCGCTTCGGAAGAACTCTCCCATCCTATTCATGGCCTCTGTCATGGCGTCGGCCAACTCCACTGTCGTTTCAGTCGCTTTCTGCCAGGGCTCCATTTTGATGCTTGTAGGATTTTTCACAATTTTACGAAAAGAACTAGAAAAGGCCCGGGCAATAATCAGAAAGTATTCACTACACTTTTCCCGCAACACTGAATTCGTTGGTCGAGAGGGTCAAGCAGATAATGATCCAACTTCCTACCCAAGGGAACTTTTCTGAATGCGAGTTCGAAATAGAATTTGTTGTTGATTAGTCGAAAATTTTGGTGTTGGTTCGAACTGATGATCGGTTCGACCTCTGCACCGATATGGATCTTGACTCGATCCGAACTGTGAAGCAGTTCGTTCAATATCTATATGCAAGGGAGGTCGGTTCGAGTTGCGAATCGGTTCGAATCGCGCTTCGGTCCGAACAGTGAATCGGTTCGAATATTGGTCAGTACAGCAGTGATCAAGTTCGAACTGTGGTTCGGTTCGAACTGTGCACTGGTCTGTTTTGGGGATTGGTATGAGTTCTGCCTCGTTTCGAACTGTGATTCGGTTCGAACGGGGTACCAATACGGTTTTAAGATCGGGTCGGACTGTGACTTGGTCCGAACAAGAGTTAGTATAGTTCGAAATTGGGTCGAACTTGAATCGGTACGAACGGAATATCGGTACGAACGGAATTCGGCGGAGTGTGGAGCAACAATATTTGACAAAATACACAAGAAAAAGTACGAATTGCGTACTAAATTGACTCTCTGCGCTCCTCTCACTTTCCGGCTGAATTATTTTGTTTGTACAAGTGTGCGTGTTCTAGATGTGTGACATATGTTTTAAATGAAATTTTCAAAATTGATGCTAGATTACTTAATATTTCTAAATTACGATTACAAATTTCAGGAGTCTGGTCACTCTTCAAACTCTTAGACAGGTATTTGCTTCTTGTTTGGGTCCCGAAAATCGCAATTTTCTTTGATCCCACAGCTGGTCACCACTTGTAATGGTAACAATTGGTTTAGTGTTTTAAATTTGGAATTTGACTTATAATCAATTATCAATCTAGTGGCTTTGTTGAGAATCAATCCCACCGCTGCCACCAATTGTAATTGTAGGAAATTTGGTTTAGTTTATACTTTTTGATTGGTTTTTATTAATTTATGAATTGAGTTTAAATTCTAGTTTTGCAGAATTAGGATTGAATCACAGAAGAATTTCTGTGGAAAGTGAAATAGGAAACCTATTATTAAAACAAAGATTATTGGTAGAGCGTTAGGCAAGTGCACTGGAATGATTCTAATACAAGGATTATTATGCGAAATTTATGTTTATATTAAAATATTATGTTCCTATGGACGAAGTATACTTTCTTTACTCAATCCTAGTCCCGTTAGGTTATTTGCTTTAAGCTGTGTGTTCCTAGGGATTTCTCTCAGGTAGAAGGGTGCAATGAACTGAGGGTTCTTGAGGTTATTACTCCTACCTAATGGTTGAAATTCCTGAGAGGTTGCTGCCACCACCCTGGGTCGTATTCGGACACAGGGAATTACCAAACCTTTTTACCTGCAATATACCTGAATGAGTGAAAAGAGGGTGAACTGCTGAAATAAGTAACGACAGGTTAACACGTAGGGTTTTTATTCAGAAAAATAGCAATATTAAACCGTGAAGCGGAATTGGTTTCAAACTGCTCTGAAGGAGCTGACTTTCATTGAATATCAAGAATTATGCTTCAATACTTCAACACTGTTACGCACGTTATTTAAGTAAATGTATGAACAAAATATATGTATACGTTGTATTACGATATTACTTATGTCTATTTATGACTTAGACTTTGACTGAATTTTACAATAACAAATTGACTTAAGATTAACTTGACTTCTACTATTCTTCGACTTTACTTCTATTTTACAACTTGGTTACGATTTCAACTTTACTTTACAGGACGTTATGTTAAGGGGGAGTTTTTGCCAGATTTTTGAGAAAGTAAGCGCTTACTGGGATTTTGAGGGAATGGGCTCACCCTTTAGCCGAGCTTGGATCGTTTGTAGATCTCCGTAGCAGGTAAGTTGTCCAGGGCCTCGTCCGAATAAGGCTTGTAGAAAGGGGGTGCCTGGAATCGGGGCAGTTCTGCCTCGGTTCGGAGTTCGATCTTGACACTGGGTCGATCTGGGCGGCGAAACGGAGAAGGCGGCGGTGTTGTGGAGTTTTGGGCCTTGGCTAAACAAAACTGCACGAACACTGACTGGCGGGTAGACACTTTATACTATTTGTGAAATGTTCGCACTGGATCACCACGGTAAATTCTCAGTTCATAAAGGTCTCGTTACAAGGAGAGGGGATGAGTCGTGAGCTGGGTTCCAACACAATGGAGACGCGTGACTGTAGACTGAAGTCGGCGGGAGGGGGCAGGCCCTTACAACCCCTCGGCCATCCTGGAAATTGGCGATGGGGAGGGTTCCGACGGTGGCGCGCTCGGTGTTGGTGATCTCATGGCGGACATCGATGTTCGGTTATACGGTTGCTCGGGGTGATTTGTATGGAAGTAGGCAGTTGACATGGAAGTAGGTTTGCTGACAGGGAACTAAATGGTGATTTATGGAGTTGAGAGATGGGGTTGCTAAACTGGCTCATTACACCCCCCTCTTCTCCCAAGGCCGATGCCCTCATCGGCTACTTGCCCTTGGTGACGGATGGAATCGGCAATGTGGTGTCTGGCGAAACCTTGAGCAATGCTGTTTCGTATCTCCAACGTCGACAACCTGAGCATTTGGGTGGACGTGCTTCGGCATGTTCTTCTCGAAGGCAAGGTTGTGGGAACGAAGGGTGTTCTGATGGATATTTCTGGCAGGCCGCAACAAGCCGGTTCCAAAAACTCTTGCAGCTGGAGCAACGGAATTTGATCAGTTCTTTCGGGATCTTGTCGCAGACGGGGCATGGCGCGGCATTGTTCATGGTGGTATTTTCTGGCTCATCCTCGCGGGCAGGGGTAATCGGTGAGAAGGATGGCGATGGCTCTTCCACTTCCGTGCGTTTGGTCGCAGGCGGCCTTGGCTTGGTCTTTGGCTTGGTTTTCTTCTCAGTCTTCGCCTCACTGTCAGAAGACGACGATGAAGATGACGATGACGAGGATGAGCGGGCACGCCTTCGGGGAGTGGAAGCAGTTGCTTCTCCGGTGGCCGATTCCCAAGCGTTTTCCAATGAGGCCGACGATTGGTTAAGGGCATTGCTGCTTTGGATCGCCATGACCCGTTGCTCCAAACCTCTTAATTCACATCGTAGCTCCTCGACAGGGTTAGGGGTACCTCCCGCCGAAAGACCAGCTGCATCCGAGCTGACAGCCTTGCTCAGGTTGTGTGAGAGCCCGGCGATGCAAATCATAATTTCCTTGCGTTGCTCTGGCATGTCGGCGAATTCAGTCAGCCAGGTTTGCAGTTGTGCCATGCATGCTACGGTACGTTCAACCCATCCTGGGCTGCCTACGTTTATTACGGGTACTGGCTCTAAACGGGGTCTGGGGAACGCCATGTCCTGAAACAAAAGAATTCAGCCTTCTTACACTTCTACCCCAGGTCTCTCGCATCCGTTACTCCACCTCTCCGCCCAATCCGCACGCGCTCGAGATACCGTTCCCTAACTCCTAGGTGTTGGTGAACTCGAGGCTAGTCCTTCCCTTTGGCTACCTATGAGATGGATCTCTGCCTTGACTCTCCTCTACGACGTCCGGATTCAGGTATTGGGTAGGTGAATGAATACAAGGTAGGTGTAATAATAATTCTTATGTTTTACAGGTTAAATTTCGTTTACATGAATAAATTTCCCTTTGTGTTATTATTTTAAAATTTTTTTTTTTTTTTTTTTTTTTTTTTTTTTTTTTTGTTCAAACAATTTACATAAATTTGTTGCTTTTTATGTTACAGGTTATACTTCGGTTTCCTTCGGAGCGACTTCAATTGTGGACACCTTGCCAGTATGCAACTTCTTGTAGTCGATGACTTTTCGGGGTCGCAGACTGTATAAAGAGGTGGTGGTACTGGTATCGGCGTTGGGCAAAGTTCGTTCTGCGATCGGTTCGTCCGGCGGACGGTTGCATGGTTGCTCCAAGCGTTCGAGATCCGGAGTAACACAGGTTCGTTCTATGAGTTCGGGTTCTGCTTCGTCGTCCGATTCAAACCATGGGTCAAGGTCGGGTTGCTGAGTTCCGGCGGGGGCATCTGGTGCGGAGGCCTCGCGCCTGTGCGGCTCCTCCCGCGTGATTGCTTCATCCGGGACTCGGTTGACGAATGCTGGTTCTGACGTACCGGTGCGATATCTGGTCGCCTTCCAATAGTCGCGTATTTGGCATCTGGTTACTTCCAATCGTTCTGGTAAGGGGTCCTCGTCCCTTTCCGTTACTGGGTTGCGCTTCCGGAAGTTGATCCCGAACTTCCATTGATGTGGGTTTTCCGGCAGAACAGTTCCCTTTGTCGCGTCAATCGGTACGTTCCACGAAGCTTTCGACGGTGCGGTTCCTCCCTCCGCGAGTACACTTTGGATCTGACCTTCCGCGAACTCTTGCAGAGCAGGCGGCGTCGGTTCAGGTTTTCGACACGTTGGTCCGGCCTCTTTCGTCTCGACTTCGGGCAACACCTCCCTACTGCATCCGTTCTTTCCAGGTTCGCTGAACGAGTTGAGACTCCGTATGAGACATGGTTCGAGTCCGCGTCGGTCGTTGCCAACCAAATGGCTCAACTTTCGGTGAATGAGTATTTCGGTATCTTTACTCGAAGGTCGAGTGTTCCACGGGTCCGTAATATGCTTTTCGAGATTTCGTAAGGTGTCGGACACTACCGCTCCCACTGCTGCTGGCTCCTTCTTGGGGGTCGGCCGAGGTTTCTTGGCCGCTTGTTCATTCGGGTCGTACAGCTGGGGGTTTGGATTCGTCGAGGGCCGTCTCTTCACCGGTACGTTCTTCGGGTACGTCGATCGAGATGGCTCGTCTTTCTTGGTCTTTACCTTCAATTTACGCAAATGGTTCAACATTTTGGGGCTCTCCCATACTGCGCCAAGTATCATCTGACCTCCGGTTTCGTTATTCGTCATGGCGACGAGTCCGGTGTCGGTGCGGATTTCGATCGGGAACTTTCCCAGTAGATCGAGTCCCATCAAGTCCAAGTGTGAATCAGGTCTTCGGAAAACATAAAATTTGTGCGACGTTCGCTTATCCCCTATCCGCACAGGCAGTTCTTGTGTTCCTAACAACGGTAATTTTTGACTGTCCGCTCCCCAGAGCTCGGTGTTAGTTGGTTTTACAGGAACTCCTGGTACTGGGTGCGATAGTGCGGACACAGCTGCGCCGGTGTCCAATGTTACGTCACGGTTGTATTTTCCCAGTCCGATTTTCATTCGAATCATCGGACGAGTAGTACAATTGACCGTCGCCTGGAAGGCTACCAACTCGTCGCCGCGCACCTCTTCCTCGGGGTTCTCCTCTGATGGCTGTGTGACGACTGCTGCTGCGGTTCCGGCGAGGTTTCCTCGTGGTTGCGATACCGGCAGCATCTTCTTTTTCCGCAAGCATTCATTTTCTAAATGCTCTCGCGCGCCACAAAAGTCACAAAAGATCGCGCTCTGGATACCATGTGGACAGTTGACTGGAAAGTGAGCGTAGTCACCGCAGTACAAACATGGATATCTTGGCGTCGGCGAAGGTTGTCTCCAGGTTGATCTGTTTGGTCCGGGGTAGGGGGGGCTCGTTATTGGATTCTTGGGTGCGCCTTGCGATCCCAATTTTTGAGGGCACTTCCCGGAAAAATGTCCGAGTTCTCCGCAGGTATAACATTTTAGCGCTTCTTTATTCATAACGCCCGCTATGTCCCATTTGAAATCTGCTGCTTGCTCGCTCTGGGTCGTATCTTCTAGGTCCTCAGCTCGCTTCACTGCTTCTTCCAATGTGTCGGGAAGATTGCTTTGAAGGAAGGGGCTGATTTCCTTATTTATCCCTCTGATGAAGGCGCGGAGGGTTTTTGCCTTTACCCACTCCTTCTGTTGTGCAGCGGTAAGCTCAATTTCATTACGGACGGCGGTTTTTGCGGTTTTTATCAGTTTCTCTGCGAACCGTCTTACACTTTCTTCGGGCTGCCTCTTCGTTGTCCATAGGCGAATCATCGCCTTTTCGGGGTCCTCACTCTCATACCACTGGAACATGGCATCTCGTAGGGTAGTGTAGGGTTGTGCTCCTAGATCTTCTTGTAAGAACCTCTTGGCTCCTCCTCTCAGGCGAGTACGTAGAAATCGTAGTCGCTGTTCTTGATCGAGGTCGTGTGTAGCTTGTTCAACTTCAGCGAAGAACGAGGCGGCCGAAATGGAATCGGGTTCGTCCGGGTTCCACGGTTCGATCTCTAAGAATAGCGATCGTGGGAGATCTCGTTGTTGGGGTGCCTGTCCTCCTTGAGTCGGGGATTGGGCGCTTCGGAAGAACTCTCCCATCCTATTCATGGCCTCTGTCATGGCGTCGGCCAACTCCACTGTCGTTTCAGTCGCTTTCTGCCAGGGCTCCATTTTGATGCTTGTAGGATTTTTCACAATTTTACGAAAAGAACTAGAAAAGGCCCGGGCAATAATCAGAAAGTATTCACTACACTTTTCCCGCAACACTGAATTCGTTGGTCGAGAGGGTCAAGCAGATAATGATCCAACTTCCTACCCAAGGGAACTTTTCTGAATGCGAGTTCGAAATAGAATTTGTTGTTGATTAGTCGAAAATTTTGGTGTTGGTTCGAACTGATGATCGGTTCGACCTCTGCACCGATATGGATCTTGACTCGATCCGAACTGTGAAGCAGTTCGTTCAATATCTATATGCAAGGGAGGTCGGTTCGAGTTGCGAATCGGTTCGAATCGCGCTTCGGTCCGAACAGTGAATCGGTTCGAATATTGGTCAGTACAGCAGTGATCAAGTTCGAACTGTGGTTCGGTTCGAACTGTGCACTGGTCTGTTTTGGGGATTGGTATGAGTTCTGCCTCGTTTCGAACTGTGATTCGGTTCGAACGGGGTACCAATACGGTTTTAAGATCGGGTCGGACTGTGACTTGGTCCGAACAAGAGTTAGTATAGTTCGAAATTGGGTCGAACTTGAATCGGTACGAACGGAATATCGGTACGAACGGAATTCGGCGGAGTGTGGAGCAACAATATTTGACAAAATACACAAGAAAAAGTACGAATTGCGTACTAAATTGACTCTCTGCGCTCCTCTCACTTTCCGGCTGAATTATTTTGTTTGTACAAGTGTGCGTGTTCTAGATGTGTGACATATGTTTTAAATGAAATTTTCAAAATTGATGCTAGATTACTTAATATTTCTAAATTACGATTACAAATTTCAGGAGTCTGGTCACTCTTCAAACTCTTAGACAGGTATTTGCTTCTTGTTTGGGTCCCGAAAATCGCAATTTTCTTTGATCCCACAGCTGGTCACCACTTGTAATGGTAACAATTGGTTTAGTGTTTTAAATTTGGAATTTGACTTATAATCAATTATCAATCTAGTGGCTTTGTTGAGAATCAATCCCACCGCTGCCACCAATTGTAATTGTAGGAAATTTGGTTTAGTTTATACTTTTTGATTGGTTTTTATTAATTTATGAATTGAGTTTAAATTCTAGTTTTGCAGAATTAGGATTGAATCACAGAAGAATTTCTGTGGAAAGTGAAATAGGAAACCTATTATTAAAACAAAGATTATTGGTAGAGCGTTAGGCAAGTGCACTGGAATGATTCTAATACAAGGATTATTATGCGAAATTTATGTTTATATTAAAATATTATGTTCCTATGGACGAAGTATACTTTCTTTACTCAATCCTAGTCCCGTTAGGTTATTTGCTTTAAGCTGTGTGTTCCTAGGGATTTCTCTCAGGTAGAAGGGTGCAATGAACTGAGGGTTCTTGAGGTTATTACTCCTACCTAATGGTTGAAATTCCTGAGAGGTTGCTGCCACCACCCTGGGTCGTATTCGGACACAGGGAATTACCAAACCTTTTTACCTGCAATATACCTGAATGAGTGAAAAGAGGGTGAACTGCTGAAATAAGTAACGACAGGTTAACACGTAGGGTTTTTATTCAGAAAAATAGCAATATTAAACCGTGAAGCGGAATTGGTTTCAAACTGCTCTGAAGGAGCTGACTTTCATTGAATATCAAGAATTATGCTTCAATACTTCAACACTGTTACGCACGTTATTTAAGTAAATGTATGAACAAAATATATGTATACGTTGTATTACGATATTACTTATGTCTATTTATGACTTAGACTTTGACTGAATTTTACAATAACAAATTGACTTAAGATTAACTTGACTTCTACTATTCTTCGACTTTACTTCTATTTTACAACTTGGTTACGATTTCAACTTTACTTTACAGGACGTTATGTTAAGGGGGAGTTTTTGCCAGATTTTTGAGAAAGTAAGCGCTTACTGGGATTTTGAGGGAATGGGCTCACCCTTTAGCCGAGCTTGGATCGTTTGTAGATCTCCGTAGCAGGTAAGTTGTCCAGGGCCTCGTCCGAATAAGGCTTGTAGAAAGGGGGTGCCTGGAATCGGGGCAGTTCTGCCTCGGTTCGGAGTTCGATCTTGACACTGGGTCGATCTGGGCGGCGAAACGGAGAAGGCGGCGGTGTTGTGGAGTTTTGGGCCTTGGCTAAACAAAACTGCACGAACACTGACTGGCGGGTAGACACTTTATACTATTTGTGAAATGTTCGCACTGGATCACCACGGTAAATTCTCAGTTCATAAAGGTCTCGTTACAAGGAGAGGGGATGAGTCGTGAGCTGGGTTCCAACACAATGGAGACGCGTGACTGTAGACTGAAGTCGGCGGGAGGGGGCAGGCCCTTACAACCCCTCGGCCATCCTGGAAATTGGCGATGGGGAGGGTTCCGACGGTGGCGCGCTCGGTGTTGGTGATCTCATGGCGGACATCGATGTTCGGTTATACGGTTGCTCGGGGTGATTTGTATGGAAGTAGGCAGTTGACATGGAAGTAGGTTTGCTGACAGGGAACTAAATGGTGATTTATGGAGTTGAGAGATGGGGTTGCTAAACTGGCTCATTACAGGGGTAGTTTATTTTTTTCCATCTCTTCTGGTGTTTCCGCTAACTGCAATCTCTTCTAATTGAAACCAGTTTAGTATAATAACTTTTTGCTCACGCAGGTGGCCAGGATGAGATCAAAGTGCCTCCAGCAAACACACCAGAGCGTTTTTCTGGAGTAGGCGAACGTAATGAAGGAACTCACAGCAGCAACGTCAAGATTAAGATTATGATGTTGAAGAGTCATCTCCTACCATAGACCACGCCCACCTTTTCACTGACTGGAACTTGACAATTTCTCCACTTCATACCTTGCCAGTAGAAACTTCTTTTAGAACTATTGCTGGGTGCGAGATTATAGACATTCCGATAATTGATTGTACTCTTCAGGACAATGGCAACCATCCCCAAGACTGGGAAATCTTTGGGACCAACGAACAATCCGAAGCTGAGGAGGGTTCAACTGCCGCACAGGATCCAATGTTACCAACATCAAATAGAAAAGAAGATAATGTCGAAAAGCCGGCAATATATTCACTGCGAACTGAATTTTTCTCGCCATCAACTTCCCACCAGAGTGCCACCTCTACCTCTCAGCACACAAACACACTTTCAGATGAAGAAGATATTGGCATACTCTCAGAAGACGAAGAATAAAGCACTAGTAGGAGAAAGAAAACTCGTCAGCAACGTTCCTTTGGTCGGAAAGCTTACCTATTTAAGACTAGTATTCTTGTGGGGTAAGACCCTACAATTTTTTTATTTTGTTTAGCAAGACTTGCTCACCTAACTTAGTCTTTTTAATTATATTTTATGATCTACTATTTCGTTAAAAAAGTTAAAAAGCAGTATTTTGCTGAACTGATTATATAAAGCAACACCGTCCTAGTTGTTTAGAAACTTTTCTGTGATCTTTTCATTGTTCGATGTAATCTTAAAGTTATTGAAACTTTCCTGTGATCTTTTAGTTGTTCGCAGTAATCTTGATTTTATTGAAAAATGTCCTGTGATTGGCACGGGTATTTACCACTACTAATCACGTAAAGTACTTAGTTATTTGAAAAATTCAGAGTTTACTTAAAAATAAAGTTTTAGTAAAAATTTATTGGTGTCTCAATTCTTTTCATCCTAGTTTTTTGGTGAAAATGATATCAAGAGGGGAAATACATATTATTAAACATTACAAGATAGGCTGTAATTTGCTATAATTTAGTGGAATTAAAAGACAACATGCTATAATTATAGCTATTCAGAGGGTGCCATTTGCTATAACTCAAACTTCAATACGCCAACATGATACAACTCATCTAGTTTTTTTGAAAAATAATAATTTATGTTAAAACCCATTAAACTTTAACCATTTGACCGACCATTTACAGAAACATTAAGAAACTTGAGCTTTCAAGTTGTATAAAAGAAGAAAAACAGTTTTTTGTCTCTCCTGAAAAGTAAGGAAAACTGAGTTATAGCATGTTGGTGCTTAAACGACGATTTGTCTCTGACACGCAAATAGCAATCAGAGTAGTTTGTGGCTGCGTTTTAGTTGGTAAGATCAGCACATTGGCCCTATGAATCACGTAGATGGATGCAGTTTGGCCCTAATAACTTTTCATTTAAATTCCAATTTGGCCCTTCGGACTTCTGACATTGAAACCGATTTCAGTTTGGCCCTTTAAACAAGAAAAAGCAGTTTGGCCCTTTGAACAAGAAAAAGCAGTTTGGCCCTTTGAACAAGAAAAAGCAGTTTGGCCCTTTGAACAAGAAAAAGCATTTTGGCCCTTTGGGCGCTCAGGTGTCGATATGACCTGCTGATCAACAGTCATCGGTGGGTCTAATGACGCCAGAGTTCTAGCACATGTCAGTAGGTCAGGGATATTCTCTCTCCATTGAGTAGGCTAAAGAAGACGCATCAGCTGCATCTAGAAGGTCATCTCATAACAACATGAAATCCCAACCATACGTGTACTCTCCAATCATATCGGAAACCCAAGTTCGATTCCAGACCGTGACATCAAATTTTTTCTAATTTAATAAATTACGTGTTTATTATATAATTATGTTGTTTATTAAACTCGAAAGTTATTAAATTTATAAAAACATTTTGATGTCAAGGTCTGGAATCGAACACGGGTTTCCCAGACAATCGGCGACGTAAACGTACAGTTGGGATTTTAGTAGTAGATAGGGAAAGTAATAGAAGGTAAAATAAAATCCATCAGATCGCATTCTTACAGCTCGGCATTTTGAATGTCTGAAGGTACAAAAGTAGAAAATAGGTACCTACTTGTTGTTGAAGTACCTAGTTTATGGCACAGAACAGTTGGTGAATAATGAGTAATATGAAATACATGGTCGACACATGTAGCCTTATAATCGTGTGTTGTGCTGGCTGTCTCTTCGAGTATTCATTTGCAATAGTTGGACAGCACAAAGAGATCCGACAATCAAATAACTCAGTGTACTTTTAAGCCGTGAGCGGTCTTCATATTTTAGAAATTTGCGTTTTAGATTTAATGTTAATTAATTCATTTCTCCGTTGGGAAATCATAACAGTTAAGGAAATTATACAAAACAGTCATTGTGCCACTCGAATTTGTAATTCCTATCTAAGCTGAGTGAAGTGACTTATTTTTATAGCAAGAGCTTTCAGGCAGAACTAAATGCCCTTATTCTGTGTGGAGTTAATATTCATCATGGAGGTGCTTAGTCGAGGTATTACTGACGTAAGTAGGCAATAACATCGTTTTAGCTGCTTTTTGGAATATTTTCTTACAATAGCCATAACTTTTTCATTTTCCGCCCAATGTCGATGAAATGTTCAGTGATTATACGGATTTAGGTGTAGATGGTCCCCTACGAAAATCATCGCCCCCAGATCTACAGTAGCCTCTGCGAATGCGTAAATGTGAAATCGATAAACAGTCATAACTTCTACAGACATGTACTTATTATTACCCACTGCAGTATGGCCAACCTTTACATTGACACCATAAAACTTCTGCAAGAGCCCATTGATTGCGTTGTTTCTGTCAGTTTGATTACATATAATACATAATTTTTTTGTTCGTATACAATAAAGTTTTCACCTGATGTTTCTAGTGTGGGAAATAAAGTTTTCATGAATTCATTTGTTCAAAAATTGACTTTCCTACTTGGTAATAAAAGGTTCAATTCTATGTGTAAAATGTTTAAACGAAAGTGAAAAAAGTTTAAATGAAAGTGAAAAAGGTTTAAATGAAAGTGAAAAAAGTTTAAACGACAGAGATAAAGGTTTAAATGAAAGACAAAACGGTTTAATTTAAAGTACAAGAGGTTTAACTCATTGTGAAAAAGGTTTAACTAAAAGTTAAAATACTATATCTTTCCTAATTCAATGTGTATCTATTATTTACCATCCCTAGTCCTAGGTTGATCTCCACCAAGGGATAGGTATTCAAACGAAACGTTTACTACAATACATCGCCAAGTTAATTATTCTCATTAACCCATTTCAAGCCGAGGGTAGAAATAACAGAGTAATGGGGGGGAGGAGGATGAACTATTTTACAGAATGCCGGCCGAAATAAGGCATCATTTGCTCACCAATCGAGAGCAAAAATGCTCCAAATTTTATGAATTTTACTTTTAATAGGATTTCAGAGGTCTCAGTTTTCCAATTCAATATGATTTAACCATTTTATTGTCAAAATTTTTAAATAAAAATCTATATAAAATCTAGAAATGTATTTTTATGAACCGGAATCTGTTTTGAATCATGGCCCAGAACGCTCACTCTCCCAGGATCAAATTTGAGCAACCATAATCATGCTTTCGGCCAAAAGGCCTCCTTTTCAAAAAAAAAATTCCTAAATCGCATTGAGCTCCCGAATATCGAGGACATTTTTCTTTGAAAAGTTTAGGTACAGCATAAACGAGAAAAAATTCTTCTACAAAGATTTTCCACTATTTCAATATTTTAAAAAATCATTATTATGACGATGCAAAAATGCATCAATGGCCGGAAATGGGTTAATTAATTCGATTGTCCAGATCCCCTATTACGACACTGTTTCAAATATCACCTCTAAATAACCTTGAGGAAATCGAATCGGTTATAACTGTGAATTCTGTGTGTCAGGGTCCACCGGGTCTGGTGGGGCCTCGCGGGCTGAGCGGGCGAGAAGGACGTCGCGGGCGCCCAGGAAGAGACGGCGAAAGAGGCGTCACAGGCGCCACCGGCGCCAAAGGTGAAGCCGGACCTCCAGGTCAACCAGGTAAGTGCTTCCACACTTTCACAGGGCGAATCCAGGTAGCCGTTATCTTTGGTAACACAATGTGTGTGTATTGGTAAGTGCTTAACCCTAGAGTTGTAGACTTCCCTGACACACAGTTATTAGTAGACTACGTAAAAAGGACGTGTGAAACTGAAAAAATATTTTCAACACAAAATGGTATATATTTTTCATTCATTCAACAAACATATTGTTTAGTAATGCATGCATTCCAGGGGACGTCCCATTGGATAAGCATTAGATCAGTTTTACCAGTTGTAAGCGATAAAACTGTTTCCCTCTATGTAATTTATTTAGTACTTTAGGCAAGAAATACTGACCCCCCCCACCATTATCCACCATTACATTTCTAGCGGCATGGGAGCCTCGAATCTGAAGAGCATTTTAAAATTCATGATCTACGATACCCAACATGCGAATTCGAGTTCACCCCCCACCCCCCCAACTCCACCACCACCAATGGTACCAGTCTGGCACCAAAGCGGAAATACGTCGTAACATTGAACTTTCATCTATTAGTTTTGGTAGGCAGTCCGTCGAAGTTCACATACGTATTCAAGGTGAAACAGAAAAAAAAACACGAAATAAGCGGTTTATGGTGTCCTGGCACCATGTCCTGGCACCATGGTGGCACCACTATTAGTTCCATGGTGGTACAGAGAATAATTCATGAAAATCCAGAGGTATAATGACAATTTTTCCTCAATTTCAAAGCTTGGGTACCATTAGTAAGCAGTAAAGGAACCGAAATATTGAAAAATCGGATATTTTGTGAATATTATCCCCCCACTCACCCCCCTCCCCTTGCGAATTTTGGTACTCTGGTAAAATCATGTACAACTCGGAAGTTATTTGAGTCAAACAAAAAAAGAAACACGCAAATCGGTTGGAAATTGAGGCCTGGGCAGAGTTTTCAAGATTATGCCCGCAAACGCACGTTTTTTAAGCATTAACCCCCCCTTTCCCCCTCTTAAAAAGCAAAATCCAAAATTCCGGCGCCGTAGTGCACAACTAGATAGTATTCCGCGTCGAAGAAAAAAAGAACCACGAAAATCGATTGAGAACTAAGGCCTGGGCAGAGTACACAAGATTATGCCCAAAAACGCACGTTTTTCGAGCATTAACCCCCCCTTTCCCCCCCTTAAAAGGCAAAATTCGAAATTCCGGCGACGTAGTGCACAACTAGATAGTTTTCCGCGACGAACAAAAAAAGAACCAGGAAAATCGGTTGAGAACTAAGGGCTGTGCAGAGTACACAAGATTTTGTTACACACACACACACACATACACACACACACACACACAGACATACACCTATGGTTTTTTTCGCGGATTTGGATTCAGAATGGTCTAAAACGGATTACTGTGTGGTTATTTTTTTTTTCTGTTGAGTGTTGTCCTCCTTCACCCCAGATCGATCGCATAAGGACGCCCAAGTCTTACTGTGGGACGTCCTAAAAAACGAACATAAACTCATTCTTCTTAGTATTTACCTTTAAGTGCGTATATAAAATAATGTTTTCTAAAGAGAAGCTATAAATACATGAATTATATCACATAAATGTTCTTATATAACATCGATTCTTACTCGATTTTTACTCGATTTTTACTCTGGCTAATATAGGTATTATACTCGATAAAATAAATGTATTGAAATGAATATATTATGCTTGAAATATTTTGAAAGAGAAAATGAATGAAAATTTGAGAAAAAAGAGAAATCTCATGCTATTTTGAGATGTGGAGAAATGGTTTCTCGAATTTTTCATAATATAAATGTTATAGAAAAACGCTGCAATTTATTTCACAAAGGTTTATTATTTTCCTGTATAGATCACCCTTCTGTTGGGAGGGATCTCCCATGCCAATCATAGGTACCTACTACCAACTAGGGCATTTTTGAAAATTTCAACCCCAACCACCTACCAAAGGGAAACGAAGGGTTGACGTTTTCAAAAATGCCTTAGTAGGTATTAGGTACCTATGGTTGGCAGGGAGGGACTCCAAATAATTTTCAACAAATAGTAGACTACGTATCTTTGACGTGTAGGCGTTGTGGAAAACCAAGATCCTGACGGGAAGAAGTGGAGATGAGGTCTTGACACCACAAAGGTCATTTCACCGCTAGGTACCGATAGCACTGGAGGAGGCCCAGTTAAGAAGGCCGAGAGGGGGAATTGTAGGAGTCTCATTTCCCCACTCATTACGTAATTTTTACGTAGTTTATCACTCTAGGGTTAAGTACAAGTGCTAGGGGAACCGGAATTCAAAAAATTAAGGAAAAATTTTTGGTTTTTATATATTTTCAATTTACATATAAAACACCACATACTTACCGAAAATTTCAGAGAATTTTACCATCTAGAAGGGGGTGAAATCTCGACGCAAACATGGGTACTATCTCTCTCCTTGGGTATGGCCGTCCAAAAGCTAGGTGACATCGGCTTTTCAAATAAATGTCTGAACCTCCACAATCGCGACAACAGGCAGCAGTAGAAAACACATAGCTTCCTCGTATCCATAACCCAATTATATAAATGATCCGATGCATAGTAGTTGATCTCAAAACACCAATCTCTAAGTACCTTTCACTTCCCTCGTAGGGGACCATCTACACGCTAAACTGGACAATCCTAGAAAATTTCATCAAATTCGGATGAAAAATGTAAATGTTATGGCTGTCACAAGGATTTTACGTATGCGCATGCGCAGAGGCTTCTGTAAATTTTAAAGCATTAATTTTCATTGGGGACCGTCTAGGTATAACCTAATCCGCGTAATCCCTAAAAATGTCATCGAAATCGAGTAGAAAATGTGGAAGTTATGGCCGTTACAAGGAATTCACGTTTGCGCATGCGCAGTGGCTACTATCAGTCCGAGGATGATGATTTTCATAGGGGACCGTCTACACACCAACCCGCACAATCCCTGAAAATTTCATAGAAATCAGACAATAACTTCTTATAGTTATGCTCGTTACAAGGAATTCATGACAGACAGACAGACACGGAACCAAAATTGTTCAGAAAGGTCTAAAACGCAAGACGCGAGTGAAAATTTTGATTTTAGAGAACTTTTTTTTTCGTCCTTGAAAAGTGAAAACAAACCTTCCGCTACCTTGGTAGACTCGGAAGCAAAACTTGGAAAAAAATGGAGATTTTTTGAAGACGAAGTCTCACGCTCAAATTGAACCAGACAATGGCGAAAGGATCATGAAAATTGGGTCAGCAGAACCTGAGAAGAGAAAATGTATCTGGAAGTTGCCCCTTTTTATGGCGGGAGGTGGTGGGTTCCGGATCCGGATATAAGTTTCCTTATAACTCAAAAGTACGCATCGTATAGAAAATTTTACTGCCTCCTGTGAGAAGGAGCATTAAATTTTGCGTCGAATGGCGTTTGAAACATTGAAATAGGTTTACTCGTACAGCCTTAAATGACCGTCAAAGATAGGAGATTTTCAGAAACTTGGCCTAAAAGTGCTAAACGCTCAACTTCAAACGCCTGTAGATCGAAAAGGACTACAGCGATTGATAATTGTCATAGGACCAAACTTGTAGGAAATTCAATTTTGAGTCAGATGGTTTTTGAAATTTGAAATTCGCTCACCCCGGTGGAGAGATATGAATATTTTAACCAGAGGAGTCCGTAGCGCCAAATTTCCTTCAAACAGTCCAACGCAGGAAACTTCTTTTGAGCTCAAAACGTCTGACTTTCTTGCATTTTCTCTCAAGTAACGGTAAATTTAATTAACTCATAAAACAATTTAAACTTGAGAAACCATCACATCAAGTTGTGAGATTACGAGGTAACCAACAACCTCAATGACTTACCAGACGATTACTAAAAAATATAACAGAAAGAGAAAACGAGAGAGTTGATCATTATATCATAGTATTTATAAAAATTCAAAAGAATAGTTACTTACTGTTATTTAGTGTTATGAGTTAGTGAGTTATTTACTGGGGTCGTACAATGGGGGGTGCGCCTTGATTTTTTTAGATTTTTAATCGAAAGTGGACTACATCCTGAGAATTTTGGCACCAACCTCGACCTTCTAGCGTGAGTAGATCTGTTTCTATGATTTTTAAAAGTTTCGACCGTTTATGACGTCACGCGCCCCTCTCGCCTGGGCGGGACCCCCCAGCCCACTGTGACGTCATAAACGGTCGAAACTTTAAAAATTCATAGGAAAAGATTTACACACGCTAGAAGGTCGCGGTTGGTACTAAAATTCTCAGAATGAGGTCTACCTTAGATTAAAAATAACAATAAACAGTTTTTCCTACCCAGGCGCACACCCTATTACGAGGGAATTGTACCAGCCGTCTTGTTCTTTTGGCCAGTAAGGTACCTACCTGATCTCAGTATTCTCCCCAGTAAAAGTCCCACGCCCACACTTGAACCAGACAGTTTGATATCTATATAGGCATTTTTTTCAAACTTTCAATGATGTGTACTTCTGTGTATTTCTGTAAGGGACCACCCACTTACATAATATATAAAATATAATTTTATAATGAAAAGCACGTCTTGCATTATTCCCAAAACTCAACTTTAATAATCCTTTTTCTCTCTAACCTCTCGTTTCTTGACAACCATACAACAAATACTAAATGATAACAAACTGGTGCAGCAATTCATTTAGTTAGGTAGTTACACCCCCCCACTCGGAGAAGTAGCATTGCTCCTGCAATGATATAAAACGCAATTCTTTACTGCTGCCTTCTTGATTTTTCCTTTCTCATCTTCGTAGAGAATTATTTTTGGGTATCCATTCATGTTGTTGATGCTTTTCACAATGAAGGGACCTTTGACGATTGGATCTTTCCCTTTGAAGCCGCACTGAACTAGGATTGAACAACCCTCTTCGAATTCTGAACCCTCTTCGGATTCTGTTTCGGATGTCTTCTATCAAACTGGAGTTTCATTTTTTCATTGTACGCTTGTTGATCTACATCCGACATCGACTTTTCACTCAGAAGATGGCCTTGGATTCCATACTTGCTGTCGGCTGGGAGGAAGGGAGCGTTGTTATAAGCTTTGAAGTGAGGTGAACAGCCTAGAGCGGTTGTGTGTGACCGGTTCATGTGTATAACACCAGCATAAAGACATCTTTTCCACCCGCCTTTGAAACTAGGATAGAGTGCTAGAAATTGCTTTATGTCTCTCACTTCCCTCTCTGCCAGCCCATTTCCTTCTGGATGGTACGGAGATGTGGTGACCCAGCTGATGCCTCCTGCCTTTGCAAATTCAGTGATTTCTTTGGATAAGAAACTGCAGTCCATTATCGGAGACTATCCGTTTCACCTTGTCAATGTGAGGAAAATCCTTGAGAAATTGTAGTACAGCAGTGCTGCTTTCTTTCATAGCCTTCGCAAAAGTGAGCCGGCTGAACTCGTCAACAACAACCAAGAAGGATTGGGTGACTGGTGTTGAATCCGACTTCTTTTTCTTTTCTCCAAAGTCGACATGAAGACATTCGTATAACATTTTAGCTTTGAGATGAATAACCATGGTATCAGGTTTCGGTTTATACTTGAATTTGGTAGTTTGGCATACATGGCATGTTTTAACATAATTATGTATGTCTTGCTTCATGTTTTTCCAGTAAAACCGCTTTCTAAGTTTATAGTATGTCATGAAAAAGCCATCGTGTCCGCCAGAATCAGGATCATCATGATATGACCGGAGTACACATCATTTTTCAAAGTACACAAAGTTACAAAGGTTGAGGATGATTTTCAAAGCTACCTGGAAAATTATTGACTACATTACGTTTGTGTTCTCGTAATTTATTAAAACCCCAACTTCAGCGCTCTCGAAAACAATGTTTTTCCCCGAAGAGGTTGAGGTTTCGGAAAAGCGTTGCTCTCCTCACTTAACCAAGAGTGAATGATTAAGCAGTTGCGGCTGCTGAATGGTGCTGCTGAGCTCAGCGGCCGCCCAACTTGTTGAAACTGAATTACCTTCCGTCGGCCTCCACTTCTGTATTCTTCCAGGCTCGTATCAAAGCTTGAATTATTCGTGTAGGGCGCTCTCGTTCCACACCTGTACCGCCCCCGTGTTAAAAACCTACCTTTTACGGGTTTCTATTTTGGTTTATTATTTTCAATAATGAACCTTCGGAATCGAGTAAGAAAAAAAATTGTAAAAAAAATCAAAATCAATCAAAATTTGTTAGTTTACTTTTCAAGGTACGTAGAATCCAAAATCGAATAAAAACGCTGCAAATTATTACACAATGGTTTATTATTTTTCTATATAGATCACTCGTCTACAAAATCACCAACCATCCAATATGAAAAAAAATAAAAATAAAAAATAAAAAAAAATAATAAAAAATAAAAAAAAATCAAAATCAACCATCGATCGCATTTCGGTCAGCTCTAATTTGAACGGAGATTAGGCCTCTTTTGCGATTCACACTCGTGTTTTGATTTATATATATATATATATATTTCAATATAAGCCCTTAAATTTTTGTAGGGAGCGAACGGTTTGTCCTACAGAGCTCCGGGTGGTCTCAAAAAATTCTAAAAATTCTATAGAATCCAAAATTGAAGGAAAAACAATACCTTTATATCAAAATTTTTTGAGTTAGGGCGTTTTCAAAATTTCAAAATTGATTTTGGAACCCTTAGAAGTGACCTACATCAACCAAAAGCTTCGGGGCACAACTAGACCCCAAATGGAGCCTACATACCAAATTTCATCAAAATCGGTCAATGCTAAGTGGCAAAAGTGCCGCGTACGGCGGACGGACGGCCAAATTTTTATTCGATTTTTGGATTCTACGTACCTTGAAACGTAAACCATCAAATTTTGAGGGGGTGTTAAAAAATTTTTTTTCTTGGTCGATTCCAAAGGTTCATTATTGAAAATAATAAACCAAAATTTGGCCTTCCGTCCGCCGTACGCGGCACTTTCCTTAGTTCCCATGGACCGATTTTGATGAAATTCGGTATGTGGGCTCCATTTGGGGTCTAGTTGTGCCCCGACGAATTTGGTTGATGTCGATCACTTGTAAGGGTTGAAATTTTCAAAACGCCATTGCTCAAATAAGTCGATATTAAGGTATTGATTTTTCTTCAATTTAAAATAGTAGTGTATTTTTAGAATCGAATGAGACCACCCAGAGCTCTGTTGGACCAACCGTTGGCTCCCTATGAGAACTTAAGTGTTGGACTTACGATAGATCAGAAACACGAGTGTGAATCGCAAGAGGCCTAATCTCCGTTCAAATTTTATCTGATCAATATGCGATCGCTGTAGGTACGTGGTAGGTAGGTGGTAACAATGGCAAAGCCGAGTTCTTTGCAGACAAGTGATCCATATAGACAAATAATAAACCTTTATGTAATTATTTGTAGCGTTTTTACTTTAACTTCTGGCTAATGTTGAGACCCGTCTAACTGGTTGAAATAGTGGTTCTGTCGATATGCCCGTCTTTCGATGTTCGAGACTTCGCCGCTTTGATGTTCAGGGAGTTGTATCAGGGACATAATTTATATTGCTCTTTAGGAGACTGTAGGGAAGCTTGTGAACTGAAGGGCAATGAGAAAATGGTGACGTTTGTCCACCCGCTATCGAAATGGAAGATTCCTCTGTACAGCAGCAGTCAGTCAGTCTATACCTGATTTCATGCAGAATTGACTGCGCGGTGTTTTAGGTAGGTGCAGACCACAGATCTATCTTTTGTCTAAAGACAAACAGCCGCACATTGCTTCAAAGAAGTTTTTTGCTGAAAAATGTTACGGTGATTTTCTATTATACTTAATAAATAACGTTGAATAAAACTGATTTATGCAGTAAAAATTTAATTGAAAATTACTGTTCTATCGTTTAATGGTTGGAGTTGAAAAATTCTACTCCTCATCCAGTGGGACAGCAACTGTGTAGATCGACCCAACAAATTACATTACGTAAAACGGATTGGGAATGGGGTCCAGTGAATGATAAAATCCTTCTTCGACGAGCTTTCGGTTAATATATAATCTTCTCCAGAAGAAGGTAATTACCTGAAGAACGTTAAATATATTATCCGAAAGCACGGCGAAGAAGGATTTTATCATTCAGTGGACCCCCATTCCCAATCTGTTTGACGAGATCCAGTGGGACGTAGCATGCGTTACTCAACTACTATCAACATATCTCAATTTAGCGAGCCTAATGCCCAGCAAAATCGCGAAATTTGTGTCCTACTGGAAGGGTTTTTCGTACAGCATGTAAATAAATTCGATAAATGAAAATAATTTGTTTCTCCACAGGGCTTCCTGGTGAGAAAGGGGAAAGAGGTCTTACAGGGGGTACTGGAGCCCCAGGGACTCCTGGCCACGAGGGCGCCACCGGTGAAGAGGGGCCCCCAGGTCTTCCAGGACTACCCGGCGAACTGGTGAGGATACTTGATACTGGTACTTGGTATTGATACTTGGTGCTGATACTTGGTATACTGATACTTGGTACTGCTACTTGATACTGATACTTGGTATACTGATACTTGGTATTGATACTTGGTATACTAATAATTTGTGGCTATACTTGGTACTGCTACTTGATACTGATACTTGGTACTGATACTTGGTACTGATACTTGGTGCTGATACTTGGTATACTGATACTTGGTACTGCAACTGTTACTTGGTACTGATTCTTGATACTGGAACTGATACTTGGTACTGATACTTGGTACTGATACTTGGTGCTGATACTTGGTATACTGATACTTGGTACTGCTACTGTTACTTGGTACTGATTCTTGATACGGGAACTGATACTTGGTATACTGATACTTGGTACTAGTAATGCTACTGTTACTTGATACTGATACTTGGTGCTGATACTGCTACTTGATACCGGTACTTGGTGCTGATTTTTAGTACTGGTACTGCTACTTGATACCGGTACTTGGTGCTGATACTTGGTATACTGATACTTGGTACTGGTACTGTTACTTGATAGTGATACTTGGTGCTGATACTTGATACTGATACTTGGTACTTGGTACTGATACTTGGTATACTGATACTTGGTACTGGTACTGTTACTTGATACTGATACTTGGTACTGGTATGTACAATTACTGTTACTTGATACTAATACTTGGTGCTGATACTTAGTACTGGTACTGCTACTTGATAACGGTACTTGGTGCTGATACTTGGTATACTGATACTTGGTACTGGTACTGTTACTTGATACTAATACTTGGTGCTGATTTTTAGTACTGGTACTGCTACTTGATACCGGTACTTGGTGCTGATACTTGGTATACTGATACTTGGTACTGGTACTGTTACTTGATACCGATACTTGGTGCTGATACTTATACTGATACTTGGTATACTGATACTTGGTACTGGTACTGTTACTTGATACTGATACTTGGTGCTGATACTTGATACTGATACATGGTACTTGGTACTGATACTTGGTATACTGATACTTGGTACTGGTACTGTTACTTGATACTGATACTTGGTACTGGTATGTACTGCTACTGTTACTTGATACTAATACTTGTTGCTGATACTTAGTACTGGTACTGCTACTTGATAACGGTACTTGGTGCTGATACTTGGTATACTGATACTTGGTACTGGTACTGTTACTTGATACTAATACTTGGTGCTGAAACTTATACAGATACTTGGTACTTGGTACTGATACTTGGTATACTGATACTTGGTACTGGTACTGTTTCTTGATACTGATACTTGGTGCTGATACTTTATACTGATACTTGGTACTTGGTACTGATACTTGGTATACTGATACTTGGTACTGGTACTGTTACTTGATACTGATGCTTGGTACTGGTATGTACTGCTACTGTTACTTGATACTAATACTTGGTGCTGATACTTAGTACTGGTACTGCTACTTGATAACGGTACTTGGTGCTGATACTTGGTATACTGATACTTGGTACTGGTACTGTTACTTGATACTGATACTTGGTACTGGAACTGATACTTGGTATACTGATAATTGGTACTGATACTTGGTACTGATACTTGGTGCTGATACTTGGTACTGCAACTGTTACTTGGTACTGATTCTTGATACTGGAACTGATACTTGGTACTGATACTTGGTATACTGATAATTGGTACTGATACTTGGTACTGATACTTGGTATACTGATACTAGGTACTGCTACTGTTACTTGGTACTGATTCTTGATACGGGAACTGATACTTGGTATACTGATACTTGGTACTAGTAATGCTACTGTTACTTGGTGCTGATACTGCTACTTGATACCGGTACTTGGTGCTGATACTTGGTACTGTTACTTGATACTAATACTTGGTGCTGATTTTTAGTACTGGTACTGCTACTTGATACCGGTACTTGGTGCTGATACTTGGTATACTGATTCTTGGTACTGGTACTGTTACTTGATACTGATACTTGGTGCTGATACTTGATACTGATACTTGGTACTTGGTACTGATACTTGGTATACTGATACTTGGTACTGGTACTGTTACTTGATACTGATACTTGGTACTGGTATGTACTGCTACTGTTACTTGATACTAATACTTGTTGCTGATACTTAGTACTGGTACTGCTACTTGATAACGGTACTTGGTGCTGATACTTGGTATACTGATAGTTGGTACTGGTACTGTTACTTGATACTAATACTTGGTGCTGATACTTATACTGATACTTGGTACTTGGTACTGATACTTGGTATACTGATACTTGGTACTGGTACTGTTTCTTGATACTGATACTTGGTGCTGATACTTGATACTGATACTTGGTACTTGGTACTGATACTTGGTATACTGATACTTGGTACTGGTACTGTTACTTGATACTGATACTTGGTACTGGTATGTACTGCTACTGTTACTTGATACTAATACTTGGTGCTGATACTTAGTACTGGTACTGCTACTTGATAACGGTACTTGGTGCTGATACTTGGTATACTGATACTTGGTACTGGTACTGTTACTTGATACTGATACTTGGTTCTTGGAACTGATACTTGGTATACTGATACTTGGTACTAGTAATGCTACTGTTACTTGATACTGACACTTGGTGCTGATACTTGATACTGATACTTGGTACTGGTATGTACTGCTACTGTTACTTGATACTGACACTTGGTGCTGATACTTGATACTGATACTTGGTACTGGTATGTACTGCTACTGGTACTTGGTACTGATACTTGGTATACTGACACTTGGTACTGGTATGTACTGATACTGTTACTTGGTACTGATACTTGATACTGGTACTTGGTACTGATACTTGGTATACTGATACTTGGTACTGGTATGTATTGCTACTGTTACTTGGTACTGGTACTTGGTACTGATACTTGGTATACTGATACTTGGTACTGGTATGTACTGCTACTGTTACTTGGTACTGGTACTTGGTACTGATACTTGATATACTGGTACTTGGTACTGGTATGTACTGATACTGTTACTTGGTACTGATACTTGATACTGGTGCTTGGTACTGATAATTGGTATACTGATACTTGGTACTGGTATGTATTGCTACTGTTACTTGGTACCGATACTTGGTACTCGTGTACTTGATATTTTGGCTGTGGAGTTGAGTCCCTGACATGTCGTGGCAGCGTATCAGTTGAGTCTCGATGAATAGTAAACTGTGTACGGTCATCTGTGCAGTTGGTAAACAGAATCGTCTGCCAACAGTCTGCACGTAGCTTCCTCGTATCCATAACGCGATTGTATGGAGTATCAGATACATTGTAGCCAATCTCAAGAAATCAGTCGTACCTTACACTACCCTCATAGGGGACCATCTACACGCCAACCGCACATTTCCTGAAAATTTCATCTATGATAACCTGCTGTCCTCCGTCATCTGGGAAGGACCTCCAAAATGTTAACCGAACCAAGTGCAATACGAAAACAAGTGCCTAAACCAATAAGTTTTAAATATAAAAAATGAGTGATTTATTGTTTTGTTCTTTCTATACAAAACAATAAATCACTCATTTTTTATTATCCTCGCGATGGAGTGATGTCACACTGATAGAGAGAAACAAAATCGATATTTTCACCCATTTTTGTGAAATTATCGAAAAGTATCGATACTTTTTGATACTTTCTAGTTGTATCGATACGATATTATATCGATTCTTTTGAAGTACCGGACATCCCTAGTTCTCAGTTGCCAGCAGGCAGTTGATGTTGTATTTGCCCAACCTGCAGGTTTATAATAATGGAGTTCATGACAAAAAATTGAAGCGTTTGATAGTAACTGGCTGGATATGCAGCAAAAGTTCCTGCAAGTATTCCTAAATGTAAGAGGTTCTTGTATGAGTTTCCTCAAGGCAGAACCAAACAGTTCGGAAGTGGAGGTTCGAAGGGAACACAACTTTGATGGGCGTAAAGTTCCTGTTCACAAGACGGGGACTCAATATTAATACTAAAGCCTGCGTCGATATTTCTCATCGTAGTTACTTCTTTTCAGTTTGTAGGATTTTGTGACGCCCAAAACAAAATTCGGGGTTTGTAACAACTTGAACCGCTGAAGGGGGGTGAGAGGACGGCGCTGAGGTTATACCCCTCCTGCAAGACCGCGAGGCGTTGCAGGTTAGCATCCTCCCAACCCCTTCAACCGAGGGCTGGTGTTGACGATGCTACGATCATGTTGTTATTAGTAAAAAAAAGTTATAATTCGTCATTGGGGACAGATCTCGACTCTTCTTTACTTTTTTGACCGATTTTGATGAAATTAGGTATTTGGGTTCCATTTGATTGATGAAATTTGGCTGAAATTTTCAAAACGATCAAATTGGCTCAAAAACTTTCAATAATATATAAAGGTTTTTGACATGGATTTTTGGACATGGCTGGAGGCTAAGTAATTTTTCGGACACTTTTTTTTTAACGCGGATATTAGTAAACGGATAGCTACAAATCGGTTGCTAAGAAGCAAGGTTCGGTTCTCTAGAATACAGCAATATATCGATACCTTAAAGCACAAAGGGGCCATGTCCATCCATCTTCCACATTTGAAATTTTTTTTCAACTTCAGAAAAACTCAAATTTAACAAAACTATTATTGACCTTCTTGACGATTATAGCTCGAAAATTTCTTGAAGAAATTAAAGAGTTTGGTGTAATAAGCCATAATTTTAGGAATTGTGCAGTGGTGACAACTTCTTTTGCGTTTTTCTCAAATTCCGTTTTTGGACAAAGCCCCTTTGTGCTTTAAGGTATCAATATTACGTGCGATCGGAGTTTTTTAAATCTTTTTTTTTGAAAAAAAAAAATCTGTTTATTTATAGAAAAAGTAAGCAGGTCGGTACATATTATTAGAAGAGATGCTACGTTGTTGATCAAAAAAATTAAAGTAAAGTATTATTTCAATTTTTGTATCAAAAATTAAAATAATTATTAACAAAAAAAATTTTGTAAAAAAAAAAAAAAAAAAAAAACTCCGATTGCACGTAATATATTGCAGTACTCTAGAGAACCTTGCTTCTCAGCTACCTATATGTAGCTAAAAAATAAAGCTAAGTAAATTGAAAAAATAAAATAAATTAAAAAATTGAAAAATTGGAACATTTTAATTTTCAAATTACACATACAACGATGGATCATCCTATTAATCCATGGCCCATTGATATCCATGGTCTATTGATTTTCCCTCTAATGGAGACATTTTACTTTTCTTTCAGTAGTATTTTAAGAATCGAATGAGACCTCCGATAGCTCTGTAGGAGAAACCGTTCGCTCTCTCGGACCGGTAATTGAAAAATATGTATATTATGATGATTTGAAATTGTAATTGTGTATATTTACCTTTATACAATTTATATAATAAATGATTTACTAAATTATTAAGTTGTGTATATTTGTTATGCTCAAAATGCAATAGTCGAGTGGGTACTCAAACATCTTCAAAACATACCCTGTGCATTCAGTATGGTATGGTGTTATGACAACAGGAAAAAATTTACGTGTGAGTACTCCATAAGTTTGGGGTGGCAAAACAGTATTTTTTGATGTTTTTAGATTTTTCAACCAAGAGATTGTATAATTTTAACTATTCGTGCTATGTGCCACACCCACAATACTGACTAGTCTGCCATATAGGTAGCTAATGTTTCGATTTCTTAACCATAGCTTTGGAGATTTCTTCGAAAATTCGCTTATCAACTCATGCTGCATCAATGGATGTTTTTCATATTGAAGATACGTTATTGTTGTTCTAACAGGGTCCGCGAGGGTTTGCGGGTCCTCGGGGGTTCCCAGGAGTCCCAGGACCCCCGGGAATTCCAGGGGCGGAGGGCGGAGGCGGGCAGAAGGGTAACCAGGGTCCTCCTGGCCAGGCGGGAGCTCCGGGGCAGGCGGGAGCTGCAGGTGCCGCGGGGCCCACCGGCGTCATCGGCCCTCCCGGACCTCCAGGACTCATGGTGAGATCCAAACCACTCCATCAATTATCACTAACTTACATTATTAAGATTTCTACATCTGAAGAAAACTAAACCTTTTACATGGACACGTTTTTGGGGCTGGTGGTCATTCTGAAACTGGCGCCATGAACAAGCTGCACCCGATTCCGATGAACTACCTTGGAAGGTTGGTGAAGGAAACGGTGTCCACGCAAACGTCTCGAATCGCAAAATGACAACAACAACATTGGCCAACAAGTATGTTAGCAGTTTGTATGTTCACTGCAGAACATGAGTAGTGAGAGCAGCTTCTCCCTGATCAGCTGGATGAGCTGTACTCACTCCGGGTGGACCCGCGAAGTTGATATGTCACAGGCAACCTAACTGAGACTAAGGAATGACAAGCTATACCAGATCAGCTGAGCGAGCTGAATTCACGTCTGGTAGCCTCATAAAACTGAAATTTCACAGGGTGCCTCTTGGAAACTGCCGATTTCTGATGAGAAACTCAGATTCCCTCCTCAAAAAGTTACTTTTTCGGCTGTAAATGAGGTAAAATGAAATCAAATCAAGAAAGGGACATCACCACGCGATTCAGCGTGGAAAAACAGTGCTAAGTGATGTGCCACACTTGAGGTCCACCTTCATCTCAACTATGGCGCAATCCCAGGGTTGCGCATCTTTGAGCGCTCGCTGAGCGGGTTGCGCGCATTAAATAAAAAAGTTGTCGAAGTAAAAAGTTCACAAAATTTGACGTAGAATTCGAATCTGCCATGAAAACTGGGGGTTCCCACTTGAAAAAACAAAGTTGGTCATGGTTGCGCGCGATTGCGCAAATGCGCGCTGCGCAATTTTGTCATTTTTTAATTCTACGAAAAAAATTATAAAGAATAGCGTTTGTCCCATTTTTCTTCTTTCACAATTAGAGAAAATAAGTGGGGGGAGCGTAGTTACTTGGACACCCTGTACAATAGAAATCGAATACATTTGCCTCGTTGGATCCAAATAACCCATTCATTCACCCATCCATAGATTCATTTGAATATTTTCCAAACTGAGTCATAAAATCTGTATTTTTATTATTTCCATGAAGGCTAACGGCCATGTTGTTGACGTCATGACAGGGACCGATGGGGAAGCCAGGACTGCCGGGGCTGCCGGGAGCGGATGGATCGCCCGGACCCGCTGGAACTCCCGGGCCGACCGGAGCCAAAGGCGATTCGGGAGAGCAGGGACCGCAAGGGACCGCCGGCTTCCCGGGCCCTCAGGGGCCCAAAGGCGACGAGGGCAAGCGGGGGGCCCCCGGCGACAAAGGAGACAAGGGCGACGGCGGGCCAGAGGGAGACAAAGGCGACGCGGGGCCCAAGGGCGAGCAAGGGCCTGTGGGGGCCCCAGGGCCCACCGGCCTCGAAGGCCAAGAAGGCCCCAAAGTAAGTCACCGCCAGGATTTGATCAAGTTATGAATAATCTCGCTTTTATCATTTTGGTTTATTATTTTCAATTATTAACCTTTGGAATCGAGCAAGAAAAAAAAGTTAACCCCCTCAAAATTTGATGTTTTACGTTTCAAGTTACTTAAAATACGAAAATAGAAATTTAAAAAAAGCTGCAAATTTTATAATTTTTCTGTATAGATCTCTTTTTTTACCTACCAATCATAGGTAAGTACTACCTACCACACCATACTGCCTTCACAATCAAGTTTATTTGGAAGAAATAAACGCTTCACACTCGACTCGAAGAAATAGACAGCTTCATATGGAAATTTGATTACTGGTTGCTAAGGCAGCATAACTAGGGAGGGGACATCGAACAGTAAACATCGATGTCGATATTTCATAAAAACATCGATATCGATGAAACATCGTATGAAAAACATCTATGTTAATAACATCGTAAGGTGAGAAATCGATGTTTTTAAAAAGCGGGAAATTTAATTCATTTGTCAACCAATTAGAATCAAGGGAGAAAACCTGACGAGGCTGCTCTTCCTCCATTCACAAGTGGATATTTTATTTCTGGATAACCTACTCCATTATAATTTTTTTCATTCGTGATAAATTATCCGATTTTTATGCACTTCATTTCGATATCTCATACATTCCCATTTCCATTATTGGTTCAAGCATACAGAGACTTTTTCCCTATTGTTTTCCAGTAATTATATTGTTATGTAACGAGCCAGTTTAGCAGCCCTGCCTCTCAACTCCATAAATCATCATTCAGTTCCTTGTCAGCAAACTTACTTCCATGTCAACAACCTACTTACATGCAAATCACCCCGAGCAACAGTACAGCCGAACATCGATGTCCGCCAGGAGATCACCAACACCGAGCGCACCACCGTCGGAACCCTCCCATCGCCAATTTCCAAGATGGCCGAGGGGTTATAAGGGCCTGCCCCACTGGGCTGAAAGCTGAATGTGGGAGCCCGAGAAGCGTTCTGATTGGTGGAGCTCCAGGACGTAGTTATAGCGGAAAGAACCAGATCGCGTTCACGGCCGGTTCACGATCGTTTGTTCCCAACCTCATCACAACAAGTCACCTTAATTATCACATATTTTTCTCATTGGTGCTTAACCGGCCGCATCCAAGTAATTAATTTGATAACATTTAGTTATATTCGCGATATGTACGAAAAAATCGGGCGATATTCAATAATACACTGGGTTTCAAACGTTTCTAAGGGTGGCAGTTGTCGATTCAACATTCGAACTACTGGCGATAGGGACAACAACAATTGCATGAGGAACTCTGAAAATATCATTCGCCTCGATTGGTTTTTCCAAGTAATTTTTGCAATTTGAAATGATGATGAAACGAAAAGACTTCAGTCTACAGTCACGCGTCTCCATTGTGTTGGAACCTAGCTCACGACTCATCCCCTCTCCTTGTAACGAGACCTTTATGAACTGAGAATTTACCGTGGTGATCCAGTGCGAACATTTCACAAATAGTATAAAGTGTCTACCCGCCAGTCAGTGTTCGTGCAGTTTTGTTTAGCCAAGGCCCAAAACTCCACAACACCGCCACCTTCTCCGTTTTCGCCGCCCAGATCGACCCAGTGTCAAGATCGAACTCCGAACCGAGGCAGAACTGCCCCGATTCCAGGCACCCCCTTTCTACAAGCCTTATTTGGACGAGGCCCTGGACAACTTACCTGCTACGGAGATCTACAAACGATCCAAGCTCGGCTAAAGGGTGAGCCCATTCCCTCAAATCCCAGTAAGCGCTTACTTTCTCAAAAATCTGGCAAATACTCCCCCTTATCATAACGTCCTGTAACCGCCCTTCCCTGAAGCTGCGGTTTAAACTTCCCGCCGCCTCAAATGCACCCCAGCACACTCTGGCGGAGAAGCGCGCGCGACATCAAGCAGAGATACCAACAGCTGATGATAACCCGAACGAGCCACAGCCACCTGCACCTACCGCGCATGCGCGCCGCTCCGCCCCACCACCGACTGGAGTGGGGGAGACTTCGAGATCGCCTCCCTCCGCGTGACCCACCGGTCATTCTACGGTTGCCACTGTTGGTGGAGAGAGAGTGAGTCAAGGTGTATACGGCCCCCCCCCCCGATCCTGCAGTCGTACACCGTATTTTCGCCCGTGAGCTGCCCTGCTGCCTGAGGATAACTCCGCAACTCTGCACCTCACACCGGACTCTTTGGATATCCGGCCCCTTCTTCTACACCGCCCTCGGGATCCACGGTAGGCTTTTGCCATTCCCTATAAACTTTCCTTCTTCGTGAAGACCTTTACTTCGAGCAATAGACAAGAGACTGAGAATTTAATGCTCATCATATAAACCATTTTTGCACTGTGCTTAATCATATTTAATATTGTAAATTGTAACTTTTATATTTGTACTTGTAAAGAAACTTACCTTGTTTGAAGAACTCATGGTGTACGCCCTCAGCGTCCACCATCTAATATCGTACACCAAGTCGTAACGTAACACAAAGATAATAATCTATTTTCTATAAAAGTACACATATACTTACCATATACTTACCATTGCATTTCAAGAGTCCAATTGATATTATTTTCGTTGTTGAAGTAACTTGTACCTACTTGGCTAGAAATACATCTAAGAGTCGTGACGAAAAGCTGTCTTCTCAGTTAAAGCTTCCCTCAAATCTCACTGCAATTCAGTTCATTCTTTGGGTCATTTCACTTAAATTGCCTATTAGGATCATTTAGCATTCAGCTTCATAATTCACAATAATCTTTCAAATATTCATTTAACTTCATTATATTCATAAGTCTTCGAGACGTCCTACAAACGTAGGTGGTGGCAGCTATCAACAGAAGGAACTACAAAGGTAAGAGAGATATATTTATTTGAGTGTTTAACCGACTCGATGTCCCCCTCGGTTGCATCCTTCAGAAGTAACCGAGAGTGATAAAAACGGGTTACATATTTGGTGAACAGCGGTGGCGATTCTGAGTCAGTTCACTTAATTGTGTTTGATACATAATTGGTGAACAGTCATAAATTCCTTTGACACTAAACGCCTAGACTGTCTAAAATCAGTAACTACCACGCATATCTCTCGAACCAACCTATTTTCTTCTGTTTAATAATAATTTTCTTGTTAGTAAAATCAATTTTTGAAAAGCAGTGAAGAGTTGAGGTTAGTTTTACTACAGCTCACGATTTTGACTTGTGCATGTGCATGTTACTAATAAGGGTGTCAACTACACAATTTTGGTAGGTACACAAAATTGCACCAACACATAATTTTGACTTGAATCGTACTTTATTGCTTCACAGTACACCGTTCACTTGAACGGCAATTTCAACATATTTCTGAGCAAGCTAAAGTTCGTTCATTCCCCGATTTTCGTACATGGTTAACGGTCCGAGACCGTACACCATATTTTGAGACCAAGTATTTTGTGGAGAAAGGTGTACGTAGGCTGATCCTACGTGCAGGAATTTCGTACCAGGTACCAGAAGGTCGAACCCTTCTGACCAAGCGGATTTTAGGTCTGCGACCCCGACTATAACAAAGGCGGACTGTTGAAACTCGAAGTTTCCCAAATCCGACCCCTTTTTACCTGACTTAGACAAATTGCACCTCTTGGTACAATAATTCCCGATTTTGACTAGTAGGAACTTCACTCTAAATTTCTAAGTACATATTTGGTACCTATAAGTAAAAGTAATTATTACATATTTGGTTCATATAAGTAATACATAATTGAGCGCATAATTACATAATTGGTTGCATTATCCCGACAAATTTTATTTCCGTAAAAATTCTAAATTTTGTTGAGTTTAACCCACGTGCAGGTTTACTAAGCGTTCACCCTGAAAATCGTTCACCTTCAGTGATTGTGTCTGCACGTTACATATTGATAACGATATTTGGTTAGTTACCCAATATACGTACATAATTGGTAGCAACTTTATAGGTTTACATAATTTAGTATTTTGTTTACATATTTAGTATTTTGTTTACATATTTAGTATTTTTTTGATATCTTGCATATTTGGTATCTGATAATTTTGAAAAGTAAAATCAAGAAAACACATTTTCCTAAACCTGTCCTTGACAAATTTTATTTTGGTATATAAAAACTTGTAAAAATTTCAGGAAAATCCAGTAAACTTGTTGAAATCCCCGTAGGAATAAAACTCCGGATCGTACACCATCAGTGTACGTTCACCCAACACATTCCCTTGTTTACTAGTTGAAAGTTAACTTTGAAGAATAAGGTCCAGTACCCTTGAACCCCAATCTTAACTTTACAAATTTGCTTTGGTGTACGCCTTCAGCCATACACCAACCACCATTCACCATCGTGGTGTACGCGTATAGATTTTAGCTACCCCCTCTTTTTCGGAGTTTATTCCGAGGCCGTACACCATCAGTGTACGTTCACCTCATACACCCAAAAACAATCCCGTGTTTATAATTGAAAGTTAACTTTTGGAGATAAGGTTCAATACCTTTGAACCTCAATCTTAACTTTACAATTTGTTGTTGGTGTACGCCTTCAGCTGTACACCCTGAAATCGTTCACTATTGTGGTGTACCCGTGGAAAACCGTCTACCATACACCATATCGAGTAATTTTAATTGTAAGCCCCATTCATTTCTTTTGGTGTATCAACCGTACACCCGCGATTTCTCCTTACCTTCCGAGTCAACCTCCGTTCGCGATCGCGCGTGTGGTTTGGTGAATCGCGAGTGATATATTTGATCGATTTTATTCTTTTTTTTGTAAATTCCAATTTCTATTTTCTTTGTGACGTTTCTACTCCACCATCATGACTGATGACTACGATCCTCAGAAGTTGGCTTTTGAAGCTATGGCTAGCGCCATGGGCAAGTTACAGTTGTTCTTGGAGGGAAAGCCGAACGACAAGGTCGGTGAACCCACTATTGAACAAATTCCACGAACGATGTTGCTTGAGGTTGACAACTGGGACCCAGACGACCTTGATCATGTTCCGATCGGAACCTACTTCGACATCTTCGACGGTATCACCAGTGATCTGACCGATGAACTACGCATCCGACTGCTGCGGATTAAACTCCGAGGTTCCGCCAAGTCATTTTTGTATGAAAATCGACACCTATTGGAAGGACCACAGCCGTATAATGAAATACGGAAAGCTATGGTGCGTTGGTACAGCCGCGACGATCCGGAAAAGGCAGCTGCGCGTTTATGGACCATTCAGAAGAATGCGGGCGAATCCCTTCGTCAATTCGCCGACCGAGTACGTCATACCGCACTCCAGGCTTCCCGAGTCGATGGATTCGACTTGACTGCCGGACAGCTACGGACCTGGATAACAACTCGATCCGTGAAAGCATTCTTGAAGGGGCTCCCAACACAGTTCGCCGGTTATTTTGTAAATAACCCTCCCGCAAACCTGGAAGATGCTTTGAAGATGGCTGAGGAACTTGAGGAAACCCTCGAACCTCAACAGGTGGACCATTGGAATATTGCTCGGGTCCAGGCTCAGGACGGAATGAGGCGATGTTATCGATGTCGACAACAAGGACACTTCGTAGCCCGTTGTCCGAACCCGCCTCGACCTCCGACTCCACCCATGCAGCGACGAAACATCGTCGGAATTCCGCGGAATCCTTGTTCTTATTGCGGAGGAAAAGACCACTTCCCGGCCCATTGCGATTCGAACCCTCGACACTACCCTTGCGACTACTGTGGTTTGCCAGGCCACTCTGAATCGGAATGTCAGATCAAGAAGAACCAGATGAACGACGAGACGAACCCTATGTGCGACTACTGTGGGTACTACGGACACTTGGAAGCGGATTGTCCGCAAAAGACTGAATCCTATGTGAAGCCGGAGCCGCGCCAAGTGATGGCTATCACCAGCAAACCGCACGAAGCCCATCCCTATCAAGCCGTAGCCCTTGCGAATCCAGAACCGAAGTCATCAGCAGCAGCTGAAGCAGAGAAACCCGACGTGTGTTTGCCCGCAATCGACTCACCTTTCAGGCAGACGATGAGAATGAGCGTGGATCTCAGTGGTCATCCTCGAACTCTGATCGTGGATACCGGAGCACAGATTTCGGTACTGACAACCCCAGTACCGGGTGTTCCCATCACGCCGACTAAGACTCTTGCCTGGGGAGCCGACGGACAACCTTTGCCCTTTCTTGGCCAACAACAACTGGTGGTCACGATCGGCCCGATCAAGCTCACACACGTATTCCGGATCTTCTCGCGGGACCATTCAGGATTGGACCTGTTGGGTCTGGATTTGCTCCGACGAATTCCGGCATCCATACATATGGACACGTGCGAGGTACGGATGAGGCACCCCCAAACGGGCCTTTCTGTCGTGCTGAGCGAGTTGGTTGATGGATACCTCAGCCCTGCTCGCCCTGCTCCCAGACCAGATGTGCCGCAGCCAACAAGACCACAAGTAGCAGCCATTGGAACAAAACCCATATTTGACACCACAGCGATGACCCCCGACACAACGATGCCTGACGATTGCCCTATTCTCGACGCTTCGGAAGAGTTCCCTATCGAGGACCTGGACGCACCCCTCCCTGCGTTAGTCAGTGTTCTCCAGTCTCAACTGGGTCACCTTCCGAATGCCGACAAGGATTACGTCGTTGATGTTCTTTCCGGTTATCGAGATCTGTTTCAGCGTCCCGACGCTCGGGGATGTTCAATGGACATTGTCCACGACATCGAAACAGATCCGCATCCACCAACAGACAAGTGCCAGGTTGTCCGCCTAAGCCGACTGAAACCCGCACACGAACGTGGCGTACTAGACGACGCTTGCGTAACGCCCCCGATTGCACCAGTCCCAGATCGACCCCTTGAGCCGATACCGAATTCCGATGGAATGGAGGAGCACGCAGACATGGAAGACAGCGAACTGCCGGTTGCTAGAATCGTAACTCCAGTGGACCTGACGTCACCCCTGGATGAAGAGGAGCAATCCGATCGCTCTAGTAGCTGTACACCATCGTACTCCGCCGCCACAGAGGAAATGGAGACTGACGACATACCACCTTCGTCGCCAACAGCAACGGATGCACCAAGCACACCCGCCACCATACCGGTCGAAACTGAAACTGCAAACAACACCAATGGCAGTATACCGACGCGTAAACTTAGGAACTTACCGAGAGTAGACTACCAGCAGCTACACACCGGAGCAGCCAAGAAGTCCTGAGGCGCCGGATGAACGTGACCAATTGAAACCTGAAACAAAAACATACTAATTAAATAAATGGTTATGTATAGAAAAGTATTATGTTGAAAAAAAAAAAAAAAAAAAAAAAAAAAAAAAAAAATCGTTTACACACTTACCTGTATTTCTGTCGAAGAATCCCTGTCACCCGATTGTCCAATCGCCGTTGCGACCGAACGCGAGGTTGACACCTGTAGAGTCATTCCCGAAATTTAGTAAAATCTTAGCATTATTTTAGTAAAATCCGAAATAGCCTGCACTTGGAATACTTATGGTCTAGTCGAATAGAGTCCCCTATCGCATTGAAACGAACAGAGCTTTACCATCAACGCTCAGTATAACACATAACACACTCACTAACATCTTTGTAGATTGACGCCCTAATGTAACTGTACATATAGGAACTTACTTTGTCATTAGTCGTAATAACTAGACTAAGAAGTGCAGTGATGTGTTTTACAGACAATGCCGAAAGGGAAGGACTTAACTCACTTGGGCCGTGAGATGGAGAGAGCTTGGGATGAGAGGCGAAGCCGAAGCAGTAGTCCGGTGTCACGACCAGCTTTACCGAGAGGAAGATCCAGATCCCCAGCAGCGACGCGATTCACGAGGGTGAGACAGAGCATAGACGTTGAGTACGAGTGGAGTGTCTTGTGGAGTGGCGCAGAGAAAATGTACCATGCAACCAGCACAACAAACAGAAACGCCGGATGGCAACGATTCGAAAGTGCAGCCGAGATCCTGCGACGACACATGGCGGATCTCACAACCGCAGCTCAAGCAGTGCCAAAGACTGAAGACATCGCAGCCGAACTGGTGAGGCAGCTGAACCAGTCCCAGTCACCACCATGCGACCCAGTGGAGATCGCAAGGACCGTCGCGGACATGATGACAGCACGTCCACGGACGCCACCAGTCGTCAATATGGCAGAATTGGCACGCTTGATATCGGAGAACTTGAAGATCGAGAGAGCACCACCATACTCTCCCATCGTGGATGTTACCAGAATCACCAACCTGGTTGAAGAACGCCTGGAAGCAAAGCAAAAAGCAGCAGCGCAACACCCCACCAGCCTCAGCGAAACAGCAGAAGTTTCGGAACTCACAGCCGACTTGCCACCATTGCGACTTAGTACATCATCCACATCTGGAGACGAATCAACAACAGTCGTCCAGCCAGCAACCGTGACTCCCATCGAGCAGACCGCAAGCACCTCAACCACCAGACCAGCAGCAACAGCCAAAGCCAGACGCAAGTCCGACAGGAGATGCCTAGCCTGTGGAAAAGCCAGAGCACACAACTCCAGACTTTGGTGCGAAGCATGCAGGATGTTCCTGGTCAGAGCAAAGAAGGCAGCAGAAACCGACAAACCCTACACCTGCGTTGTCACAAGCCACAACAACAAGCCTGATACCACCAATTGCAGAGGTTGCCGACTACGTCAGTTGCAAGAGATTGAGGAGACATTGGAGGCGGCTGAAAATCCAGAAGTTGCCAATGAGGGCATTGGCCTCGTGAGAAAGGGGGAGTGTAACCGCCCTTCCCTGAAGCTGCGGTTTAAACTTCCCGCCGCCTCAAATGCACCCCAGCACACTCTGGCGGAGAAGCGCGCGCGACATCAAGCAGAGATACCAACAGCTGATGATAACCCGAACGAGCCACAGCCACCTGCACCTACCGCGCATGCGCGCCGCTCCGCCCCACCACCGACTGGAGTGGGGGAGACTTCGAGATCGCCTCCCTCCGCGTGACCCACCGGTCATTCTACGGTTGCCACTGTTGGTGGAGAGAGAGTGAGTCAAGGTGTATACGGCCCCCCCCCGATCCTGCAGTCGTACACCGTATTTTCGCCCGTGAGCTGCCCTGCTGCCTGAGGATAACTCCGCAACTCTGCACCTCACACCGGACTCTTTGGATTTCCGGCCCCTTCTTCTACACCGCCCTCGGGATCCACAGTAGGCTTTTGCCATTCCCTATAAACTTTCCTTCTTCGTGAAGACCTTTACTTCGAGCAATAGACAAGAGACTGAGAATTTAATGCTCATCATATAAACCATTTTTGCACTGTGCTTAATCATATTTAATATTGTAAATTGTAACTTTTATATTTGTACTTGTAAAGAAACTTACCTTGTTTGAAGAACTCATGGTGTACGCCCTCAGCGTCCACCATCTAATATCGTACACCAAGTCGTAACGTAACACAAAGATAATAATCTATTTTCTATAAAAGTACACATATACTTACCATATACTTACCATTGCATTTCAAGAGTCCAATTGATATTATTTTCGTTGTTGAAGTAACTTGTACCTACTTGGCTAGAAATACATCTAAGAGTCGTGACGAAAAGCTGTCTTCTCAGTTAAAGCTTCCCTCAAATCTCACTGCAATTCAGTTCATTCTTTGGGTCATTTCACTTAAATTGCCTATTAGGATCATTTAGCATTCAGCTTCATAATTCACAATAATCTTTCAAATATTCATTTAACTTCATTATATTCATAAGTCTTCGAGACGTCCTACAAACGTAGGTGGTGGCAGCTATCAACAGAAGGAACTACAAAGGTAAGAGAGATATATTTATTTGAGTGTTTAACCGACTCGATGTCCCCCTCGGTTGCATCCTTCAGAAGTAACCGAGAGTGATAAAAACGGGTTACAGTCCTGTAAAGTAAAAGTTGAAACCGTAACCAAGTTGTAAAGTAGAAGTAAAGTTGAAGTACCTATAGTGGAAGTCAAAGTTAAGTTTAAGTCAAATTGTATTGTAAATTCAGTCAAAGTCTAAGTCATAAATAGACATAAGTAATATCGTCATACAACATAATATGTCATACAACAAAATATATATATATTATATATATTTTGTTCATACATTTACTTAAATAACGTGCGTAACAGTGTTGAAGTATTTGAAGCATAATTCTTGATATTCAACGAAAGTCAGCTCCTTCAGAGCAGTTTGAAACCAATTCCGCTTCACGGTTTAATATTGCTATTTTTCTGAATAAAAACCCTACGTGTTAACCTGTCGATACTTATTTCAGCAGTTCACCCTCTTTTCACTCATTCAGGTATATTGCAGGTAAAAAGGTTTGGTAATTCCCTGTGTCCGAATACGACCCAGGGTGGTGGCAGCAACCTCTCAGGAATTTCAACAATTAGGTAGGAGTAATAACCTCGCGAACCCTCAGTTCGTTGCACTCTTCTACCTGAGAGAAATCCCTAGGAACACACAGCTTAACCTTCTGTCCGGACCGTTGTCCCTCGTTGCAATGAGGACCCCCGTCCGTGGGACACCGACTCGCTTTTTTCATGGTTGTTATTGAAATATGACAGGATTTCGTTGTAAATACCACAAACTAACATAAAACATCTTTATTGCAACGTCTTTCTTCGTGTATAACATCAAATGAATTGGTTTTTATCACAATTTATCGATATAAAAAATAAGATTACACATTATTTTTATTTTTCACTTCCTGGATTTCATCCAGCTTAAGTATCACATCATTTTGACTACTCAGATAAAAAATTCAGTCTCAATTCACGCTCAAAATGACGTGTTCTACGTAGAATTGGAGGAAACATTCCAATTCAAAAACCATGGATAAGGGGACGCAAGAAACCCACCATGAGCAGGGGACGGGTGTCAGTGCTGAGGGGTCAGAACCGGAGCCTGAGCATACGGCGCCCCTGGTACCTGCGCTTGACCCCAATCTCCCATCAACTTCGGCGCAAAGGACCCCAAGGCCTTACCCTCTGCCGATTGGGCACCCATCAGCCCGACACGTTGCCAGCCCCGGTACTTCATCACAACAGAGGCCTTTGGACTCATCTAGTGGTGGTAACCGAGGGGGCAAAACATCAGCAGCCCGAAAGATGGCCAATTCTGGGAAACCACCACAACAGAGGCCCTTGGCCTCAACTAGTGAGGGTTCCCAGGTGGGCCAGAAAGCTTCCATGAAGCAACAAAGACCCCAGCTTCATGGACTTGCCAAACGAAAACCGGGTCGCCCTCAAGAAGAATGGCAGAGACGGAAGAAGGGCGGTCGAGGGAGGGGTCGTTAGAACCCTCCTTAGGGCTGGGCTTTGTCCAGGTGAACCTCCACAGGGCTGAAGTGGCCTCAGCCGCCCTCTGTGGGGTGTTTGCCGGGATGAAGCTCAAAATAGCCCTAATACAAGAGCCCTGGGCAGGCAAGGGCAAAATCAGAGGAATCCCCTCAAAAACTGGTAAGTTGGTGTATTGTCGTGAGGCTGATAGGTGTAGAGCAGCCATCCTCATTCACGACAGTGTATCATTCATGGCAATACCCGAATTTACTTCCAGAGACCTAGTAGCAGTAGTGCTGGAGGAGCGAACCAATCTAGGAAGTAGGAAAATTGTGGTGGCATCAGCCTACTTTCCTGGTGACGATACAGAAGCTCCACCAGCAGAGATCAGACAACTGCTAGATTACTGTCACCAGAGGAATCTCCATTACCTCATTGGATGCGATGCCAATGCCCACCACATATTGTGGGGCAGCACTAACACAAATTATAGAGGTGAGTCCCTCCTAGACTTTCTAACTGCATGCCAGGTGTCGGTGCTCAATAAGGGACATGAACCCACTTTTGTCACAAGAACTAGAAAAGAGGTTCTTGACCTCACCCTGTCTAGTTTTGTTGTGGCAAACAGAGTGAAGGACTGGCATGTATCAGACGAGATTTCCTTCTCTGATCATAGGTACATAATGTTCAACTTGGATTTCTATCATCAGGTTGAAGATACGTACCGTATTCCCAGGAATACTAACTGGGAACTCTATCGAGAAATCCTAAAGCAAGACCTTGAAGGACTTGATAGAGAAATATGCACTTCAGAGCAACTCGATGTTGTAGCAACTGAAGTGCAAGCCGCAATAATTAAAGCCTATGAAGAAAGTTGCGAGCTGATTACCAAAGCGAGCAACCGAAATGCTCCATGGTGGAGTCGTAAACTAGAAAGATTGCGTACTCTTGCGAGGAGACTCTTCAATAGGGCCAAAAGGACTGGAGAATGGGACTTATATAAAAGACACCACTCTGAATATACTAAGGCACTAAGAAGAGCAAAAAGGTCATCCTGGAGGAACTTCTGTGAAGGATTGGAAGAGGTCTCTGCAGTAGCCAAATTGCAGAAAGTTCTTTCCAAGGATAGGCCGAACCAAATTGGTTTACTTCAGAAGGCAGATGGAAGTTATACAAATGACGTCAAGGAGACTCTGGAACTCCTAATGGGAGTGCACTTTCCAGGCTCCGTCGTTGTACCAGGGGACCATTGGCCCCATGCTCAGGACAGAGAAGAAGATATATACCTGCCGAACCGAAGAGTCCTAAAGCGAGCAAAACAAATCTTTACTTCCAATAAGGTTAAATGGGCGATCAAATCGTTCCAACCTTATAAGTCTCCAGGTGGCGATGGCATTTTTCCAGCTCTTCTTCAGCAGGGACTGGAGATGCTTAGCCCAATAATTCTTAAGACTTATATAGCTAGCTATTCCCTAGCATACATACCTAAGGTATGGAGGAAGGTGAGGGTGGTGTTTATTCCAAAGGCTGGAAAATCCTCCTCAACACAGCCTAAATCGCAGAGACCCATCAGCCTCACCTCTTTCCTCTTGAAGGCAATGGAGAAAATCATTGGCCAGATGATCAGGGATGATCATCTCAGCAAGAACCCTATTGCAAAGGCCCAGCATGCCTATCAAAAGGGTAAATCAACTGAGACTGCTCTCTCAGACACTGTCTCACTGATTGAAAGGGCCTTGGAATCAAAAGAAGTGGCCCTCTGCTGTTTCCTGGACATAGGGGGTGCTTTCGATAACACCAACTATGTTTCACTGGAAAGAGCAGCTAGAAACAAAGGGATCGAAGACCCTACTACCCACTGGATCAAAGCTATGTTGATCAGTAGGGTGATTACTACCACACAGGGCGGGACGAGCATCACTGTTCTAGCGAACAGAGGTTGCCCGCAAGGAGGGGTTCTTTCCCCACTGCTCTGGCTGTTGGTGGCTGACGAGTTGCTTGAAACTCTAACTCGTGCAGGTTTTGAGGTAATAGCCTACGCGGATGATCTTAACATAATAGTTAGGGGCAAATTCGACTGCGTCGTATCAGACCGAATGCAGTGTGCTCTGAATATCGTCCAAAAATGGTGCTCTGACCAAGGGCTTCATGTTAACCCAGAAAAGACCACCATTGTTCCCTTCACGAACAGAAGGAAACTATCTCTAAAAACCCCCTATCTTCATGAGCAGAGGATTTCGTTCTCCAATGAAGTTAAATATCTGGGGGTTGTGCTAGACCATAAACTCTTGTGGAACAAGCACCTAGAGTATATCCTAAACAAAGGAACACGAGCATTATGGGCTTGTCACAGAATGCTCGGAAAAACATGGGGACTAACGCCTAAAATGACCTCCTGGTCATACAAAGCGATTGTCAGACCCATGGTCACCTATGCCTCAGTTGTATGGTGGCAAAAATCAAACCAGGCTACATCTATGCTCCAGCTAACCAAACTGCAAAGGCAAGCATGCCTTGGTATATCTGGAGCAATGAGTACCACCCCTTCAGCAGCACTAGAGGTTCTTCTTGACCTCACCCCTCTACATATCTTTGTTCAGAGGACAGCCTTCCTGGGGGCTATCAGAATGCTGCACTCGGGAAAACTCAAACTCCCCCCTCGTAAAGGGAGCCACCTGGAAATACTGGACCAAGTCCACACCGATCCAGTGGTCAAGTCAGTCCCTGACACTATGTCAGAGAGAATGAACTTTTACCTACCCTTTAGAGTGATCATTAATGATCGTGAATGCTGGAAAAGAGGCACGCCTCAATATGAACCAGGTTCACTTCTGTGGTACACAGATGGGTCTGTGATGAATGGAAAAGCTGGCCTAGGGATCAAAGGCCCAAATTTTAGCCTAACTAAACCCCTAGGAACAACAGCGACCATTTATCAGGCTGAAACCCATGCCATAGAAATATGCGCACGAGAGATCGCCAAAAAACGACTCAAAGGTGCGAGAATTTACATAATGTCTGATAGCCAGGCAGCCCTAAAGGCCATTGCAGCCTACTCAATAACATCAAGGCTAACCTGGGATTGTCTGGACTCCCTGAAGGCTGCGGCTCGGGGCAATAAGTTAACTTTGCTCTGGGTCCCTGGCCATGAAGGAGTAGATGGCAATGAAGAAGCCGATCGACTCGCTAAGCAGGGATCGGAATCCCAATGTTTTGGTCCTGAACCCCTACTCGGGGTTACCAAGAGCTTCATTACTCAACAGGTCCAAAAATGGGAGGATAGCAAGAGAGCTGCGTACTGGCGCAACACTCCAAAGCAGAGGCAAGCCAAGCAGCTAATCACCATCTCCAAAAAAAGAGCAAAAGCTCTGCTGTCGCTAAGGAGGAAGGACCTTCGCACCATTGTGGGTCTCCTGACTGGCCATTGCCCCCTGAGATACCATCTCAACAAGATGGGCAAGGCCAGGACAGTTGAATGTCGGCTCTGCTGCGAAGGAGTCGAAACAGCAGAACACATCCTCTGTGAGTGTCCTGCTGTAGCATCTACCAGATTCCGGCATTTTGGTAAGGGTACTCTTGTCCCGGCCGAAATTGCTCGGGTAACGCCCGAAAAACTTCTTCACTTTGTGAAAGAAGAGGTTTTCGAACGGGCACTTAAGTGAAAAAAGGGAATACGGTCACAATAGATCAAAACTATGGTCTCAGTGACTAAGGGCTTGCCCCGTCCCAGTAAATTAAAAAAAAAAAAAAAAAAATTCAAAACCTCTAGAATCATTAGGAGTCTACTACGTAGGTACCAAGAACATAAAAACTAGGAATAAAAAGTTTTATTCCTTTATTAAAGAATAAAACATAAAAAAAGGACACTTACCTGACCTTCCGCAGGGCCTGACAGGAGGGTACTGAGGATATGAGCCCACACAGAGGAAAGGGGTAGGCTCAGGGTGGGGAAAAGCCCCTAGCACCCGTCCCAGGGACGTGGGTCCGGACAGAAGGTTAAAGCAAATAACTTAACGGAACTAGGATTGAGTAAAGAAAGTATACCTCGTCAATAGGAACATAATATTTTAATATAAACGTAAATTTTGCACATTAATCTTTCATTAAAATCATTCCAGTACGCTTGCCTAACGCTCTACCAATATTTTTTTTGGATACTAAGTTTCTAATTCACTTTCAACAGAATTCTTCTGTAATTCATTCCAAGTTCTGCAACATTAAATCCAAATTTTAAATTTATAAACTAAACCATTTTTCACCGATCACAGTTATATAACGTGATTATTGTATTGAATCATCAAAAATTAACTTCCCTCGACCGGGGATCGACCTCCTATCGTTCCGACTAAACTATATTAAATATAGTAAATTTTACACTTCTGAGTCTGAGCTCGTTACCACTGAGCTAAGGAAGTGAATGGACAGAAATGCGAAGAGGTCGCTGATCACAACTATTGAAAGGTAGGAGATTTTCTTCAATTTCCAAGTAAATTCAATGAAGTTATCTGGTCTGAAATTGGATTTTGTCGGGTTCCCTTGCAGTACCTAGTAGGTCAAATTTATCAAACGATGTTATCAGACCATCTCGTCGACGTATCGATATCATCGGACCGAAACATCGATGTTTGAAAAACATCGAGTGTAAAACATCGATATTACGAGCAAAACATCGATGTTTCGATATTATCGATATGGATGTCCCATCCCTAAGCATAACCGACACAACCCCCAACTCGAAGAAACGAACAGCATTTGCGTTTTGGTTAGCTAAAATTCAATGGAGATTAGGCCTCTTTGGTGATTCAGACTCGTGATTCTGTTTTTTCGAAAGAAATTCTTGTAGGGAGCGAACGGTTTGTCCTGCAGAGCTCCGCGTGTTCTCAAACATTTTTTTAAATTCAATACTATTTTGAATTGGTGAAAACTACTTTTATTTCTGGAGTTTTCTAGCTAGGACACTCTTGAACATTTTCAACCTCTAGAAGTGACCGACATCAACCAAAAGCTTCGGTGCACAACTAGACCCCAAATGGAGCCTACATACCGAATTTCATCAAAATCGGTCCATGGGAACTAAGGAAGGTGCCGCGTACGGCGGACGGACGGAAAATCTTTTATTCAATTTTTGGATTCTATGTACATTGAAACGTAAAACATCAATCTTTAAGAGGGGGGGGGGGGGGGGTGTTGAAACTCCTTAATTGGGTATTTCGGTGGGTCGGAAATTCAGGTTTTTGACCTCAAATTTGGATTCAGCACCCTTGAAAACCTATAGACTCCAACTTTTAGCCCAATGATACTATAACATGTGGTAGAAAAATTAATTAAAGAGATCACACATTTGAAAAAGGCGGGCCGCTATAAATGCACACACACTAGGCAAGGACTACGCCGCGTGCGTGTGTGAGTAGTATTTTGTAGTATCCAAGACGTCCTCCAAGGGTTTCTGTGCATGGATACTTTTTCAAAGACAGTTGGCTAGCTACGTCACGATTGGCTAGCTACGTCACACCATTCAAATCTTCAACTTTCCTTAGCTTCTCTGATTTTTAAAAACATTTTCTCAACGAACAGACCCGATTACCGTTATTCCTGAGCCTTACTCTTTTGAAAAAAAATGAAAAAAATTGACTGAAATACCCCATTCTCCGTGGATCTTTACGTCCTATCCGTAATTTTACCTTTACAATATTAACAAGAAAATTCGGTTCAAGTTTACAACTCAATTGACTTTTATTTCTCTCGACATAATAATATGTATACATATTATGTATACCTGAAATTTACCGAAGCCATGTGAATTTGGACAGTGAAATACTGAAATAGTCAAACGAAAAAATTAGTTAGGAAATTATTTGGAAACCATAATTCACGCAGTTGTGACAGGGGGGTGTTATAATTGTTGACGTAGTGGAGAATGAAGAGGCGGAACAATACCTACTATTTGTTCAACACTTTTATTCACAACATTTCATTAGGACTGCCCGATTACAACTGCCCCGGAGAGGCCTTTCCACTAGGTAGAATGACATGAACACACAGGTTCACTTCAGGGGGTTAAAATTTTTCTTTTCTTGCTCGATTCCAGTGGTTCTTCATTATTGAAAATAATATACCAAAATTATAACATTGGATTTTGGTGCCAAATTACGTATAATTTAGAAGTGAAATCATCACGTTCCCGACATCTACTGAAATTAACAAAGTTTTCTCTACTTTCACAGGGAGTTGACGGGCCGAGAGGCGAAACGGGGCCGGTGGGTCCTGCAGGTGAGAAGGGGAAAATCGGCGTTACAGGATTCCCAGGATACGCAGGATCCGCAGGTGAGAAAGGCGACAAAGGATCTGAAGGCAGAATCGGCCCGACCGGCGAGAAAGGGGAAAGAGTGAGTGGAGATTCCCTTCTCCAGGGTTATCTTGTCTGCGTTTCCAAATTCTTCCACCAAAAATGTAGTTCCAGGTTTTTTATCATCAGAAAGTTACTTTAGAGATGGGGTTTACTTAAATTTGTCTCTTTTTCAGGGAAGTTTGGGACATGCTGGGGAACGAGGAGAGACTGGACCACGGGTGAGTCCAATAATACAATTTGAAAGTCTGGCAGGTGGGTGCGGCACACAGCCAAAGGGACTCGTAACACATACGAAGTTGATTCAAAAACATATTGTTGAGTAAAGCATTCATTCCAGGGGACGTCCCATTGAATGAGCATTGGGTCAATTTAAGCCAGTTGATAAGCGACAAAACTGTTTCACTCGATCTATTTTATTTGGTATTTTAGGCAAGAAATAGTGATCCATAACATTTCTGGTGGCGTGGGAGCCTCAACTTTGAAGAGCATTTTAAAAACCATGATCTACGACAGCCAACATGCGAATTCGAGTTCACCCCCCCCCCCCCCCCCCCCACCGACACCAATGGTGCCAGTCTGGCACCAAAGCGGAAATACGTCGTAACGTTGAACTTTCATGTATTTGTTTTGGTAGGCAGTCCGTCGAAGTTGACATCCGTATTCAAGGTGAAACACACAAAAACCCACGAAATATGCGGTATATGGTATCCTTGCACCATGGTGGCACCACTATTACTTCCATGGTGGTACAGAGAATAATTTATGAAAATCCGGAGGTGTAATGAGAATTTTTCTCAATTTCAAAGCTTGGATACAATTAGTAAGCTATAAAAGAGCCGAAATATTGACGAATCGGATATTTTGTGAATATTATCGCCCCCTCCCCATGCGAATTTTGATACTCTGGTGAAATAGTGAGCAATTTGGGAGATTTTTGAGTCGAACAAAAAAGAAACGCAAATCGGTAAGAAATTGAGGCCTGGGCAGAGCTTACAAGATTTTGGCTGCAAACGCACTTTTTTAAGCATTTACCCCCCCCCCCCACCCTTAAAAGGCAAAATTCGAAATTCCGGCGACGTAGTGCACAACCAGATAGTTTTCCGCGTCGAATAAAAAAAGAAACACGAACATCGGTCAGAAATTGATGCCTGGGTAGAGTACACAAGATTTTGTCACATACACACACACAGACCTATGATGTTTTTGTCTTTTAGAATGGTCTAAAACGGATTAGAGTGCGGTTTTTAGGACGTCCCACAGTAAGACTTGGGCGTCGATCTGGTGTGGAGGAGGACAACACTCAACAGAAAAAAACGTCTGCCAAGTGGGTGTGGCACATAGCTTCCTCGTATCCATAACCCGATTGTATAGATGATCCGATGCATAGTAGTTAATCTCAAAATACCTTTCACTACCCTCATAGGGGACCATCTACACGCTAATCTGGACAATCCTAGAAAATTTCATCAAATTCGAATGAAAAATTAAGTGAGTAGATGTATGTGATTGGTTCAAAAAAATTCTTAGCCTCGGCTGGGATTCGAACCCGCGATCTCTGGAGCACAAATCAAGACTCTCTCCTCTGAGCTATTGAAGCCTTATCATGAAAAGATTTGAGATTCTCACAGGAGACCATCCCTCTATGAATGAATCCCTCTATGAAGAACAATTCTCCATGATTTTCATAGGGGACCATCTAAACACTACTCTGTAACATCCCTGAAAATTTCATTGAAATCAGATTGAAAATGTAGAAGTTATGGCCGTTACAAGGAATTCACGTTTGCGCATGCGCAGTCGCTTCTATCAGTCCGAAGGTGGTGATTTTCATAGGGGACCATCTAATCACTACTCTGTAACATCCCTGAATATTTCATTGAAATCGAGTAGAAAATGTCGAAGTTATGGCCGTTACAAGGAATTCACGTTTGCGCATGCGCAGTCGCTTCTATCAGTCCGGGGATGATGATTTTCATAGGGGACCATCTACACGCCAACCCGCACAATCCCTGAAAATTTCATCGAAATCGGAAATATAACTTCGTATAGTTATGCGCGTTACGAGGAGTTGATGACAGACGGACAGACACACAGACAGACAGACACGGAACCAAAATTGTTCAGAAAGGTCTAAAACGCAAAACGCGAGTGAAAATTTTGATTTTGGAGAACTTTTTTATTTCATCCTTGAAAAGTGAAAACAAAGCTTCCGCTACCTTGGTAGACTCGGAAGCAAAAATAACCACACAGTAATCCGTTTTAGACCATTCTGAATCCTGTGTGTGCGTGTGTGTGTGACAAAATCTTGTGTCGTCTGCACAGGCCTTAGTTCTCAACCGATTTTCGTGGTTCTTTTTTTGTTCGTCGCGGAAAACTATCTAGTTTCTAGTCCAGACTGATAGTAGCCGCTGCGCATGCGGAAACGTGAATTCCTAGTAACAGCCTCAACTCCTACATTTCCCATCCGATTTCGACGAAATTTCTCAGGATTGTTCAGATTAGCGTGTAGATGGTCCCCTATGAGGGTAGTGGAAGGTACTTAGAGATTGGTGTTTATAGGTTAACTACTATGCTTGGGATCATCTATATAATCGGGTTATGGATACGAGGAAGCTATGTGCCACACCCACTTGGGAGATGTTTTTGTTTACTTTGGAGGGTAAAGAGTATTTTCATTGCAAGTGCGAGTTGGCGGAGGGTGTTTTCCTGCATCTGGAACTTGTGTGCTGTTATTTTTCCTCAATTAATTTTTTAACCACCATTATTGAAACCCACTAGACAGTACTATTTTTTCTAGCTTTCAGATGAATTGGAGCGATCTTCCAATTGTCTGTATCATTTTCTTTAACACCTTCAGTGCGGATGACCAGTCGACCGGTCATCCCTGCATACCCTCCATACGGAGGACCGGTCATACCTAGCATTTCAACTCTCTTTGGGAGGGGGCCTGGTACCTCCCCTTTTTGATATATTCCATTTTTGCTTTTTTTTCGTCTTCAGTATGAGTACAACTGTCTAAAACATTGTTTCGTTTTTGATGCCGAACTTTAATACGAATTTTGCGTTCAAATTCACCGATATCGAATTTCAAGCTCGAAAAATGTTCAGTACTGCAGGGATGCACGACTTTGGGACGCGCATTGAAGGTGTTAAGGTTTTTTTCAGAAAAAATTCTTGAAAAACTGGGAATTTAATCAAATTTATAATTCATCATATTTAAGAATGATTTAAGGGAAATTGGAATCGAAAGAACCCATTTTTATTAACACCACCTTAAAATGGTGATTTATAAAGGCAAGGTCCTTCCGATCAATTTCCTCCTTGTTTCTGACTAATAACTGCAAATCAGTACGCACGTGTGTGCGAGAGTGTAACAGTTACGATAAAAACGTGACTACTAAACATAGTTAGTGATAGTTAGGTGATATCATTAGGTGATAGTTTGTGAAATTATGATGTCTTGAAGATGTATACAGTTACTGACCTGTATGTGCTGCGGTCTTGTATAGATGCTGACCTGTATGTGCAGCAGTCTTGTATAGATGCTGACCTGTATGTGCAGCAGTCTTGTATAGATGCTGACCTGTATGTGCAGCAGTCTTGTATAGATGCTGACCTGTATGTGCAGCAGTCTTGTATAGATGCTGACCTGTATGTGCAGCAGTCTTGTATAGATGCTGACCTGTATGTGCTGCTGTCTTGTATAGATGCTGACCTGTATGTGCAGCAGTCTTGTATAGATGCTGGCCTGTATGTGCAGCAGTCTTGTATAGATGCTGACCTGTATGTGCAGCAGTCTTGTATAGATGCTGACCTGTATGTGCAGCAGTCTTGTATAGATGCTGGCCTGTATGTGCAGCAGTCTTGTATAGATGCTGACCTGTATGTGCAGCAGTCTTGTATAGATGCTGACCTGTATGTGCAGCAGTCTTGTATAGATGCTGACCTGTATGTGCAGCAGTCTTGTATAGATGCTGACCTGTATGTGCAGCAGTCTTGTATGGATGCTGACCTGTATGTGCTGCTGTCTTGTATAGATGCTGACCTGTATGTGCAGCAGTCTTGTATAGATGCTGACCTGTATGTGCAGCAGTCTTGTATAGATGCTGACCTGTATGTGCTGCTGTCTTGTATAGATGCTGACCTGTATGTGCAGCAGTCTTGTATAGATGCTGACCTGTATGTGCAGCAGTCTTGTATAGATGCTGACCCTTTCTGTTTTCAGGGCTATAGAGGTCCAAGAGGAAGGCAGGGATCTGATGGAGCGCCAGGGTCAAAAGTAGGTAACGTTGCTGCAAAACCCGGATATTCACCTACCGAGCATGATTAACAGCCTGATAAGTATGTGCTTTACGTGATTCATTCTTGTTTTGAAGAATGAATTTTTCTCCTAAAGCTTGAAACGTTATTTTGCCGTGTCTAAGTTCCTCAATGCGGTACCTTAAATGTGTTCGTGCCTTAGTGTGCTGTTACTTGGTACATGAAATAAGCTAGGAGCCACCTATTGTCAATTTGAAAGTGGAAATTCTTATGCCGGCAGGGCGACAGCGGGCAACCAGGACCGATGGGACCTCAAGGGGAGAGAGGCCTTCCAGGACCTGAGGGCAGTAGAGGATACAAAGGACCTCCAGGGGGTCCAGGAGAAGACTGCAAGGATGGAGCTCAGGGTCCACCAGGAGAGAGAGGTCCGCCGGTAAGTTCGAAAATTAGTGAAGAAGAAGTAGAAAAACGTTTATTAAATAGAAACAAAGTAATGGGAAATTTGCCTCAATTTAAGATTTTGGAATTTTAAGTCAAATTCTATAATAGGGCCCTAGAGTAACGTTTAACACCAAGAGTACCCAAGGGAAAAAAATTACCATAGAAGAAAATGCCTAACAAGCGAAGCCTCTGTCAAAAAACACCACGAAAAAAAAGCCGCAAAAAGTGTATTAACGATTTTACGGAATTTTGTTCTGAATAATGCTAACTTCAGTCAAATTGGAAATGGAAAGTGTAGTTTTTTGTAATTTTTCGAGGTCTCCGAATTTGCAGTAAAAGATAGCGATTCCTATTTCAAAGTCTGAGATAATTTTGTTTTTCCTCCGTCCTACATTGAGAATGGGGTATTTCGGTGGGTCGGAAATTCAGGTTTTTGACCTCAAATTTGGATTCAGCACCCTTGAAAACCTACATACTCCAACTTTTAGCCCAATGATACTATAACATGTGGTAGAAAAATTAATTAAAGAGATCACACATTTGAAAAAGGCGGGCCGCTATAAATGCACACACACAAGGCAAGGACTACGCCGCGCGCCTGTGTGAGTGGTGTTTTGTAGTATCCAAGGGGTCCCCCAAGGGTTTCTGTGCATGGATACTTTTTTCAAAGACAGTTGGCTAGCTACGTCACGATTGGCTAGCTACGTCACACCATTCAAATCTTCAACTTTCCTTGGCTTCTCTGATTTTTTAAAAACATTTTCTCGACGAACAGACCCGATTACCGTTATTCCTGAGCCATACTCTTTTGAAAAAAAAAAATAAAAAAAATTGACCGAAATACCCCATCCCCGCAAAAATTAGGATTTACTGCGTTTTGACTTTTTTTCAATACTTTAAATAACAGAAATCTATTCATTAACACGTTCCACGCGGATTGCCTACCGGCAGGCAAACGCGATTCTCTCGCCAGCGAGGATTGCCTACCAGTAGGCAAACAAAATCCCACCCCCTGAGCGGCTGACGATTCGAGCGCTTTCTATACGTTGAATGAACTACTAATTTTGGAGCGAGATTGCAACCCGTTTTGCACCTGGAACGCATCCTAGTGGAGAAGGGTATTACTAAGCAAAATCACATGGAGAAATCCCGTTGAAAAAAATTACGAACTGGTTCATCTAAGAAGAAACAGATGGCAGTAGAGCAGCGAAAAAGTGCCTACCGGTAGGCACCCCGCGCAGTCGGGAAGACCACCCTGTTTGGGATCCGCGTTGGTGATGAAATCGCCGTTTTGGGACCCGCGTGGAAGGTGTTAAGGACCGTGTATTGACTACTTAACATTGATTTCCGTAGTTTAGTGCAAACAATTTATGCTCTTCTTCTGCAGGGAGAACCTGGAGGAACTGGACAACGAGGGTTACCTGGAGTCATAGGGCCACCTGGGCCACCAGGAGAACTCGGTCCAGTGGGAGAATCCGGAGCTCCAGGATCAGCGGGGCCGCCGGGAGAATCCGGTCACCCCGGAGAGAACGGGAAGGACGGCCCTCCAGGTGCTCAAGGTCCAACAGGAAAACCCGGCCCAGTCGGCGTGCCAGGGCTACCGGGATTTCCTGGAGAGAGGGGTTTACCAGGGAGTCCAGTTAGTAGAAACAACCGTCTCATTTCTGAATTGTGGGAGAAAACAAAGGATGCTATTTTTTAAATAGTGGTTGTAAAGCAGTTATGTTGAGGGGGGGATAGTTTTCATCAATATTCATTCATTTGTTAGAAGTTAAGTGCACTTTCACTATGTTAGCATTGTCAGAACTTCTGGCTTATTTTATATAAAATATGCAGACCCTCAGTCCTATCTCGCATGTAGATTGTTAAGAAAGTATTGTAAGGTGGTGAGAAGAACAAGGACATGGATCATCGTTGGTGCTAAATGAGCTGCAAGCTGGGCTGAGCGTAGAAACTGGTTCTGAACGTGGATCCCACCCGAAACGGTCGTCTCACCTCAGCCTAGCTTGCTGCTAATTTTATACGAATGAAAGTGGAGCTGTTCAACAACACTAAGTCTTAGAGAGTTCTTAGTAGGAGGTTTGGTTCAGCTTAGAATTGGCATGATGTATTTTCAATCCGGCGCCATATTGTGATAAGAACGCGCCATATCCGATCTGGCGCCGTAATATTAGGCTGGCCAATCACTAGCGCTCCAAATGGCGTGGCATGGTGGATTTTGGTCAGTCCGGATATCCAACCTAGCCGACTGCTCCATCGGAATCGCTTTGGTTAACCCCGTTCTCACAACTACTTTGGCTGGATGGAGCGCTAGTGAATGGCCACCTTTACGGTAAAATCCAGCGCCTGATCAGATGGTGGGTCCATATCATCAATACGGCGATGGATTGAGAATACGTCTCGCCCTATCCAAGTCAAACCAAGCCTACTAGGAACTCACCATATTAAGATGGGTTCACATAGGTGCGCAATGTCCATAATGCGCAAAAAGAGAAGTGGGAGTGTTCTGTAATGCAGAAAAGAGCGCTCACATGGCTGAATGATTACGCGTAGTACATTCTGCGCACAATTGATTCCAAACCAAAACAATGATTCTGATTGTTTTGTCAATAAACGAAACTGAGTCAATAAACTTTCTGTGAACAAATAACGAGAGTTTGTTACGAAGTTTGTCCATAATGCGTAAAATATCAAATTTTTCAAAATGGTACACTCTGCTCCAAAATTCGACATCCGCAAAGATCAGTCCCGCCCCATGAATTGGCTCCAGCCAATAGCATCCAATTACGCATTACGGACATAACGCGCCTATGTGAACCAAGCTTTACAGTACGATCATCGTACTTATTAATGACCTTGGTGAAACGAGTAGGGTGATAATATTGATAAACGCATTTGTGATACCCAGGTATTCTTATGTTTGCTGAGGCAAGAATTCCAAGCGGTGGTGTAAGTTTGCAATTTAGAAACAAATTTGTTGACACTTCTCCAGTGCTTTGTGAAAAGTAGGAATCAAATTGAATATCTCAACCTCTTAAGAAGAAAGGTTCTCAGTATTGAATACTGAGCACCTTTCTTCTTAAGAGGTTGAGATATTGACCAGGAAATCAGTCTGGCTAGTAAAGAACAGGGATAGCCCTTTGGGCGCTCAGGTGTCGACATGTTCATTTTCAAGTACAGAATTTGGTTCAACTCTGTGAGCTGTCTTGTGGTGGTGAGGCAATAGGTAAATACAGCAATAGAAGCTGGGAAGTCGACTTTAAACGGCTCGGAGGATCTGATCAGCTGATCTCTTATCACCTCCGTACGAGCCAATTTTCCCAACAATGTAGCCAGTCGACTAGCCGTGCAGACTGTTGAGCCATGGGTTTTTAACTCAATCTATTCTTCCAGGGTGCAGTTGGTCTTAAAGGAGAACTGGGTCCAACGGGACCCTCAGGACCAATGGGCGAAAAAGGTCAGTCTGGCGAGCCTGGGAAAGAGGGTGCTCCTGGACCCGAAGGACGGAATGGACCACCAGGACCCGCAGGTGCCCTGGGAGCTAAAGGAAGTAGAGTGAGTACAGAACAATATTACAATGCACGTGAAATAATAGTTTTGTCGTAGGTATGTGTACACTTGTAGGCTGAGTATAACTATAATATTTCATGAGCATTGAAAAATAGTTTACAATTTGAAAGTTTGTAGGGGGATGTTGGCCCACCAGGATCGACTGGGAGAGATGGAGGTGTTGGCCCACGGGGGCTTCCAGGACCCCCAGGCCCACAGGGACTGCCAGGCGAAGATGGGGACAAAGGCGAAGTTGGGCCTGCAGGCGAAAAGGGGTTGAAAGGGGCTAAAGGAGAAATGGCAAGTACTCTTAGTATTTCACTTGATGGTGATTGCCAATACTTCAGGTACTAGATAGATATCATCCTTACATCGGACTCTTTTCAGGGTATTTCGGGTCCTATTGGTCCGCTTGGGCCCCGAGGTGAACCTGGACCTGTAGGAGCTCCAGGTGAGAAAGGAGGTCTCGGGGAGAGTGGAAGACGAGGCTCCAAAGGAGAAGATGGTCAGATTGGAGCTCCAGGTCCATCAGGTGCTCCTGGCCTTCAAGGCCTCCCAGGTCCAGCTGGCTCAAAAGGAGAAGCCGGTGATGTTGGCCCTAAAGGTGAGTATTGATCCAAATTTTCATTTTATGACGGTCTTATGAGTAAAACTCTCCAACGATCTTCGATATTTTTCCAAAATGATAATCGCTTGCTTCTTTTGGAAACTCTGCTGCAACGTGATCTCTATTTCAGGGCCACCTGGACGTCCAGGAACTCCTGGACCTCCAGGGTTAAGAGGAGGAAAAGGTGCTGAAGGGCCGCCAGGCGCAACTGGGTTTGAAGGCCAGCAAGGACCACGAGGTGAACCGGGAAACATCGGTCCTCCAGGGCCACCAGGTCTAGATGGAAAGCACGTAAGCACCACAGTATCACCTAGGTTTTCTAAATGTTTTGAAGGGGAGTTCTCTGAGGGCTGATGAGTCTTCAGGCGCAGGTTCTGTGTATTGCTACTCACTCCTACAGGTAACAAAGTAGCACCGACCACCAACTAGTCTGGGTTCTTCACCTTGTCGCAATCATGAAGGAAAGATGGGCGCCACTCCTCCGAGTGCAATAACTCAGCCAAATGGAGGAGAATTTGGGTGAGGGAGAAAAATAATATAGATTCAAAGTAGAAGACAAAAAGTATAAATTAAATTCAGACCGAACCTAATCTAACTGGTTCTCGCCAGTGCCTCTTCTAGCCCTAGTACTCTAACCTAGATGAAACTCTCGCTAAATGATTCCTACTATCGTGGTAGTTCAGAGTAGGATGGCCTTGCAAAACAAAGGGACAGGTCGATAAAAAAAAAAAACAGTGTTAGGTGCTCAACCACAGTTGAGTAAAAAATCGTTAGTAGACTCAAGTCGGTAGGTAGTAGGGCGCCTAGAAAATATAAATCAAATTATAAATATAATGGAATTTCTAGATTGTCTTCTTCTTTTTTCGATTTCTAGATGGATCTGTGGGTCTAATTTCTGCTATTTTATTTACTTATTCTTTATGAACCCGCAGTATACGATGTTGAATGAACGACGATCTGAAACTGACTTATTACTTTAGACACAACTATCTATTTCAAAGAGCACTGTGATCACATAACTAAGATTAACCTTCAATTATAGGGCGAACGAGGCTCTCAAGGAGTGAAAGGCGACGAAGGCAAAGCTGGACTTCAAGGGGAGGTGGGACCAAGAGGTCATCCAGGCCCGGAGGGCCCCAAGGGGCATTCAGGTCCACCAGGGTTCCCAGGCCCTTCAGGCGAACCAGGTCTGCAAGGGCCCAAAGGGTCGCCCGGTTTAGACGGAAATGATGGGAAAGATGGACTCGCGGGATCGCCAGGAAGCACTGGACCTCCCGGGGAAGCAGGTCCTGTAGGACAACCAGGGAAACCCGTAAGTAGTCAAATTCTAAAATAGTCAATCTTCAACAGAGACACATTTTCTATAAGAGCTAAATGTCGTAGTTACTGATGGGCAGAGAAAGTGGTACAAATATCACGTTATCTGGTTATCAACTGCAAAAGAGCGACCAGCGGCTGAAAAATTCGTGTCTTTCCGCGTTTATTCAAAAATTTCTCCCCTAAATCGATTTTAGAATATTTTTTTTGTACCACTGGAAAGCTGAGATCTTTGCACAGTCCTTGGTGTTGAGGTACGTGAAAAAACCATGTGGAAGTGAAAGAAAAAAAAGAAAGCTTAACTTTTACCTACCAACCATAGGCACCTACTGTAGGAAGGAAGCTTTGAACACGGAAGTACTGAATAACTAAATATAATTTTCTTTTTTATGAAAAGTACATGAGAGGTAAAACTTTACAGAAGTCGAAACGAAAAGGAATGATAAACACAGACTGGCGGCAAACAGCGAAACAGTCTTATCAGTTAATCATCACAAAGTAGAGATCATAATAATAAGGATACAAGACAGTGAGGTCAATCCTACAAACCTCCCCCTTGATCCGAACGATAGATTAAACTCAAGTAGCACTTAACTACTAGTATGTTAAACTCCTATCACGTGAAAATTTTGACAATACAAAAATACTCCAGAACATCAATATTAATAAAAATATAAAGTCACATGGCACAGTACAAATCTTAGAACATGAAAACATTTATAAATAACCAATATTCATTTAAATCATGCCTATCCCCTTCTTGCAAACATCTAACTTAGCTTTGGGTAAGGGCTTTATCATCATGTCAGCCCACATTTCACTGGTACAAACGTAACTTACATCAATTGACTTGTCCTGAATTTTTTCTTTCACAAAATGATAACGGACTGCTATATGTTTGGTTCTCTTGAACAAAGTTTCGCCATCAGCAATCTTTATTGCGCTCTGATTGTCACAATATAATTTAAGAGGCTTCTCGATTCTGGGGAGTCCTAAATTACAAAGAAGTTCATCAAGAAAATTACTCAAAAATACTGCTTCTTTGGAGGCCTCACTTAAGGAAATGTAGTACTCAGCTTCAGTTGAACTCATTGCTACACAATTTTGCTTCTTAGTGGACCAAGAAATGGCTCCATTCCCCATGAGAAAAACCCATCCACCAAAAGATTTGCAATCTGTGTCATTAGCCCAATCAGAATCTGTGTAACCAATAATGTTTTGGTCTCCACCAGAGTATTGGATTCCCAAACCTAAAGATCCTTTTAAATACCGTAAAACGCGCTTTGCAGCCACCCATTGAGTCTTGGTGCTACTCTGATTATATTGGCTCAGATAAGTCACAGGAAAAGTTAAATCTGGTCGTGATACTACGCACAAAAACATCAATGATCCAATCAATTCTTGATATGGACACTCAAAAGAATCCCCGTTTTCTATGTTTATAGTTCACATGGGAGTCCCAACAGGTTTTGAATCTGTCATGCCAAAGCGACTCAAGATTGTTTCAGCATATCCCTTTTGAGAAATAATTAAAGATTTTTTAGCCCTATCCCGATCAATATTTATACCCAGAAAGGTTTTTATTGGACCCAAATCTTTTATAGAAAACGCTTCAGCTAATTTTCGTTTGATCAATTTACCTTGATTAATATCATTGTAGAAAAAAGCCATATCGTCAACAAATAACGCAATTATCATTTTCTTGTCATTCTCAAATAAGGTGAAAACACAAGGTTCATATTTACTTTGGCTGAACCCAAGAGAAATCAAAGTTTTCTTCACCTTTTCAAACCAAATTTTACTCGATTGTTTTAATCCGTAAATTGACTTCAACAAACGACAAACCTTATTTTCTGTGCCCTTTTTAATAAAATTTTGAGGTTGCTCCATAAAAATCTCCTCAGAAATTTCACCATTTAAAAAAGCGGTCTCAACATCAATATGGTCAATTTCAAGATTTAATGATGCACCTAAAGACAATAACATTCTTAAAGAAGAATAACGCACAACTGGAGAAAACGTTTCATTATAATCAAATCCAAATTTCTGAGAGCAACCCTTTGCTACCAATCTGGCCTTATACCTAGGAGCGGAGCTATTTGGCTCAATTTTAGTTGTTAAAACCCATTTGCTTTTTATGACATTCCTGTCCCTAGGCCTATCAACCAATTTCCAAGTTTGATTTTTTATGAGCGAATCATACTCCTTTTTCATTGCATATAACCACAAATCCTTATCTTTAGATTTAAGAGCATTGTCAACAGATAAATTATCAATTTTGCATAGTGCACTAGTCAGGTCATAATCTTTGAGATGAAAAGGTAACCTGGTACTTCTTGACGATCTGCGGAGAGTCTCCCCCTCAATCTGGGGCGTAGTTGGCTCATTTTCTTCAGTACAGGACAGCCAACTCATCTCAGATCCCTCTGCATCCTCTTCAGTCAACGTTTGGTCATCAGACGCTGTTTCCTCCTCTTCCGTCTCAGTTTCTTCTTCTTGAACTACATTATTCTGCACGTTCGATAGATCATTTACTTCCAGCGGGAAAAGTTTTGAGAAATTTTCAGGTTCAAGTTTTCCTTGTTTCAGGCTAGCAAAATACATCTCTTTTTCAGCAAATATTACATCTCGTGAGATTGTTAGTTCATATTTGCTATCTAGCAGACGATATCCTTTGGTTGTCTCGCTATATCCCACGAAGATACAAACTTCACTCTTTGGGTCAAGTTTTCCTTTTTTAGGAGCTGCAATTTTTACATAAGCTTTGCACCCAAATAAGCGAATATGTTCTAAGGAAATCTTCTTTCCGCTCCAGCGTTGTAGTGGAGTTTCACCAGGAATTCTTCGCTGAGGTGATCTATTTAAGAGATAAATCGCTGTATTTGCTGCCTCCGCCCAAAAACTTTTAGGTACCTGCGCTTCAAACATAAGAGCTCGTGTCTTCTCGAGAATAGACCGATTATAGCGTTCCGCTACTCCATTTTGCTGAGGAGTGTAGCTACATGTCAATTGGTGCTTGATTCCCTTTTTCTTGAAAAAAGTCTCAAGTGATTTGTTCACAAATTCACCGCCACGATCTGAGCGCATGATTTTCACTCTCCTACCGGTTTCATTTTCCACTTCAGTCACAAAATCTGGAATGATGTCAGCTACCTCATTCTTTTGTTCCAGAAAGAAACCAAAAATTTTCCTGGAGAAATCATCAATTATAGTAAACAAATACTTGGCACCACTAAGTGACGGAACCTCCATTGGACCACACAAATCCATGTGAAGAAGATCCAATTTCTCCTTAGCTAACTTAGCCTTATTTTTCGGGAAAGGCATACGGTTGTGTTTGGCCATGACACATGATTCACAAAGTTTGTTGTCAGAACTGTTACTAAACAAAATACCATGGGCCAAACCATCTCGTAAAAGCTCCATTGAATGGTGGTTCAAATGACCCAGGCGAGCATGCCATAAATATTGGTCATTTTCGTACCTCGCAACAACTGCAGTTCCTCCTTTTGATGAGGTTCTGAACGTGTAGGTACCATTTTCACAAGGCGCTTGCAATATAACGTCTTTTTCTTTAATCCTTGAAACGTCTGAATCCAGAATATTGCACCCTTCTGAGTTGAACACAACAGAAAATCCTTTTGATACCAAAGCACTAACTGACAATAAATTAGTAGCTAGTCCAGGTACAAACATGACGTTGGAAATTTCAGACACTTCACTAGTGCCATCTATGTTGATGTCAACATGTCCAGTTCCACCACAAGTGACTTTCACGTCATTTGCCAGAGTGATTAAGGTGTCTTTATTTTTGTCAGACAAACAAGAAATCTGGGATTTATCCCCGGTCATGTGACAACTTGCTCCCGAATCTATATACCACGTATCATGTGTTGAACGAGCACACAGAGCAGCGAAAAATGCCCGTTTATCCTTCTTCTTATCACTATTTTGATCTGACTCACCTTTGTTTCCCTTTTCTGGACACTTGTTGGCGTAATGAAGATCGGATTTGCAAATCCAACAAACACCTTTCTTTGATTTGCTATTAGATGAGAATTTTTTCTTCTGGGCAGAAAGCGCCGATTGTTCAGACTTCGTCCACTTCACATCCTGAAGTAACTTGACTTTAACGTAGTCACTCGTCAAATCCTTCCCAGCATTCTCAAGAGCCATGACCATAGGTTCATACTCAGGTGGTAAACCCATCAACATCACAGCTGCAAGAAAATCGTCATCTATGGGTTTTCCAATCGCTGTCAACTGCTCTGAAAGACTGAGCGCCTCATTGACATACGACTCCATAGATTTATGTTTAGTCAATCTCAAGTCACACAAACAACGAAGTAATTTAACTCGCCGATTGAGGCCTTTATCCTCATACGCGGTCTGAAGGGCATTCCAAGCGTCTTTAGCCGTAGTCATTTTCATAACATGAGGATAAGCACATTTGTTCAATGAGAGGTTTATTTTTGATAAGGCCTTCTCATCCTTTCTCAACTTCTGATTTTCGGGTGTCTTATCATCGTCCTGATACCCAACAATCGTTTCCCACAAACCATCGTGTTTCAATAAATTCATCATTTGAAACTTCCACGATAAATAATTCTCAGTTCCATTTAGTCTTTCAACACTTACCGACGGCGCGGAGCCCGAATCCATGTTAGCCATTTTCAAGCTGGTTTTAGTGTCAACAATTTTCACGATAACACTTGAATTTTCAATACCGCACGTTCAAATCAAGACCTGGGCCCATAACCGATGTAGGAAGGAAGCTTTGAACACGGAAGTACTGAATAACTAAATATAATTTTCTTTTTTATGAAAAGTACATGAGAGGTAAAACTTTACAGAAGTCGAAACGAAAAGGAATGATAAACACAGACTGGCGGCAAACAGCGAAACAGTCTTATCAGTTAATCATCACAAAGTAGAGATCATAATAATAAGGATACAAGACAGTGAGGTCAATCCTACACCTACTATACTACCTACCTACTACACAGTCATCTTCACAATCAAGTTTATTTGGAAGAAATAAACACTACACACTCGATTCGATCAAAAAACACAGCTTTGCGATTGTCACTTTTTTTCACCTACCTACCACACCATTCTGCCTTCACACCTTCACAACAAGCTCTGTTGGACCAACCGTTCGCTCCCTACGAGAAATTAAGGTTTGGACTTACGATAAATCAGAAACACGAGTGTAAATCGCAAAAGAGGTCTAATCTCCATTCAAATCTTAGTTGACCAAAATGCGATCGCTGTAGGTAGTGTCTATGGTTGGTGACAGTGACAAAGCCAAGTTCTTTGCAGACGAGTGATCTATGTAGAAAAATAATAAACCTTTGTGTAATAATTTACAGCGTTTTGAATTCTACAACTTTTTGTTCAGGGTGTTGAAGGCCCAGCAGGACTCCAAGGTAGCGATGGCCCTCCCGGAGAGAAAGGCGATCAAGGAACTCAAGGAGCTCCAGGAATTCAAGGAGTGATTGGACCACCTGGCGAGCTTGGACCTGCAGGGCCACCCGGTTCGAGAGGTGCTGTCGGTGCGGACGTAAGTTTCAGGAAAATCTCATAGCCGACTCAACATTCCCTCCTTGGTGGAAATTCGCATCATTGGAATTATTGTTTGCATCTGCAGGGAGAAGTAGGTGTTCCTGGACATAGTGGCGCTGAGGGCCCACCCGGCAAAACAGGCGAACAAGGACAGAAGGGAAGCAAAGGCGAGAGAGGGAAAAGAGGACCAAAAGGACACAGAGGGGAAATTGGAATGCAAGGAATTAAAGGTCATTCTGGAGAAAAGGGAGACAAAGGCGATCGAGGCGACACTGGGATTCCTGGCTCTGCAGGTGAAATGGTAAGATGAACTTGACAGCCATAATGGGGTATTTTGGTGGGTCCTAAATTCAGGTTTTTGACCTCAAATTTGGATTCAGCACCCTTGAAAACCTATATACTCCAACTTGTATATACTACTTTGCAGTATCCAAGAGGTCTTCCAAGGGTTTCATCTCTTCTCTGTGCATGGATACTTTTTTCAAAGACAGTTGGCTAGCTATGCCACACCATTCAAATCTTCAAATCTGCAAATCCGTGTAACGGGCGAAGTTATTGTCCGATTTTGATGGCGTTTTCTGGAATTATGCGGATTGGGGTGTAGATGGTTCTCTTTTAAATTCGCCGCCCCTATAACATAAAAGCTAACGAGGAATCCTTAACCCTTAATTTCTCACTCGTTCAAAAAAATTGTTTTTTTTCGGATTTTTTAAATTAAATTTAGATGTATTTTGACAAATTAATAGAGCAAAAGGCATCTCAATTGCCCTATTATAGTCTGTCAGCTTAACCTTCTATCCGTACCGCGGTGTTGGATACCGCACCCCTCCCTTCAAACATCAATATACACTTCATAAGAAAAAGCAATGATCTCTTACCCCTTATTACCCTCCTAACATTCGACGAGAAAGGTCACGTGAGTGTCATTTGTTTATTTCTACCTGTCTGCTGTTTTCTAGTGACCTATTTACGGGTGTATCTACAGATTGAGCGCGGTCCCTCAGCCCTACCCGTACGAGAAACGTGCAATTCAGCCACTGTCAATGAGACTGTAAACGTTAGAATGAGACTGTTTTGATGAAGAGGTTTTTGCCATACCAATGGGACTGTAGCAATCAAGATAAGACTGTTGTTTTTTGTGTCAATAAAGTTTAAGATGAACTGATCTAGTTTTCATCCAATTTATGGAAACTTACCTACCAATTGTACGTACAGGGAGGTATTCTGGTGAAAACATTTCTCAAAGTCGGAATTAATTGATATATTATGAAAAATTGGTACTTAAAACTACTTACATTTTCAAAATGTATCAATAGTGATCGAATGTGAGGCGTATCCTTGAATGGCGGTATCCCATACCGGCGGTACGCTAATCAGTGGTAGAAAGGGGGTACGGATAGAAGGTTAAGAACGATCAAGGGGCGCAATTGCGCTACCTTGTCAGCAGAATCTGTCTATAAACCCAATTTTGTTGGAGTAGAAGAAGGAAACTTGGAAAAATCCTTGGTGAGATGTTGAGATCAGTTATTTCTCATAAACTAAGGAATAAGGTGGAGAAGGTTCACTTCATGGAGGGATCTGTGCTGCATCAAACAGTGGCGCCATCTCTGACGAGGAAACCCAACTAATAACCTACTTGGTGAGAGATGAGGGTAAAAGGTCCGAAGGCCATATTAAAGTCTATCAACTCGAGAATTTTGCTTCCGAATCTACCAAGGTAGCGATATATTTACACTTTTCATGGTTGAAAAAAAAAAGGTTCTCCAAAATCAAATTTCCACACACGTTTTACGTTTTAGACCTTCCTGAACAGTTCTGGTTCTGAGTCTGTCATTTATCATCTGATTTCGATGAAATTTTATGGGTTATGCGGGTTAGTGTGTAGACGGTCCCCTATGAAAATCATCATCCCCAGACTGATAGTAGCCACTGCGCATGCGCAAACGTGAATTCCTTGTAATGGCCATAACTTCTACATTTCCCATCCGATTTTGATGATAATTTCAGGGATCCACTTACATTTTTCATCCGATTTCAACGAAATTTCTCAGAATTGTTCAGATTAGCGAGTAGATGGTCCCCTATGAGGGTAGTGAAAGGTACTTAGTGATTGGTGTTATGAGATTAGCTACTATGCATCAGATCATCTATACAATCGGTTATGGATATGAAGAAGCTGTGCGCCACACCCACTTCGCAGACTTTTTTATTGTCAATTGTCATCATTTGCCATCCGTTATTAAGGAAACAAAATCAAAACAAAGCACTTTGCATCACTTGGGACGCCAATGACAACTGCCCAACATCTTATCCAGCTGGCTTTACTCGCGGGGGCAGTTAGCAACATCATTGCGCGCTCTAGGCAGATATTCTCGTGCCCGTTGGCTGCAAAAACTTTCTGTTACGTTTTTACAATTACCTTTTCTGACACAATCGATAGTTAGAGTATCAAGATAGACAATGGCTATCAGTTTTGTTGTAAAAGTGATGTAAAGGTTCACCTGTTGCAGGTGAAATCGGACATCCAAAAAGAAACCACAGGATATTAAGGGTTAATAAGCGTAGCTTCTACCGTTTTCATCGCTTTCTGTGGGATCTTCGAGGTTGTGGATTTCCTATCCGAGCTTCCTAATAGTCTTAACGTTTCTTTACGTCCTTCAGGGACCCCCAGGACCCATGGGGATGAAGGGAAATGATGGAGGACTTGGCAGCCTCGGAGCTGATGGACCAATGGGACTGAAAGGCTCTCAAGGTGCTGATGGACCGAAAGGTAACCCGGGCCCCCCAGGTGTTCCTGGGCCACCAGGACCACCAGCGGAGATGCCCATACTTCCCCCGGAACTCCTGTTTTCCAGCAACGAAGGATTTAGAAAAAGAAGAGAGACTGGTAATTTGTAAGTAAAATGAAAATAAAGCATGTTTTTAATTAGAGTCTCTACTAAGGTAACGTCACCATGACAGACATGCTTCTAAAGATGCGTCCACACTTGCAACATTCAGTCGATCCGAACCTCACTAAGATCCTCTGGCGTGTTCGGGGCGGCAAAACATCAAAGGAATGAGGATTGGAGGAGCGGACCGCAGTCCGATCGCTCCATTGGTGGTTTTTCATCTTGCATCAAAGAAATGTTCGGAGTGGGGTGAGCTTTATATGGGTGGAACGAGGTTTTGAGCGCTGCGATGTTGGAAGCAGAAGATTGAAGCAAGGTTTGGAGCGGCCGAATGTTGCAAGTGTGGACGCGGGGATCTCAGTCGGTGGCTGTTCCTTCCACATTTCGAGTCACATTCCCCCCTCGTCTGAAGGAACAACATTGCCACCCACCACCAGTTTTTCGCATTTTTCTCAGGAAATAATCATCCAAATCCCTGTTTCTTGTGGCATTCTTCTTATTTTTATAATCAAATAAATATAATCCGCCCTAATAGGGGGCGGGGTTTTTTTTTTTAGGATGTAACACTTTCCACACTGCTTCTCCTGATGTATGTTTTTCAGTCCTGCAGGGGCCTTCTGGTGTTCTCACACTTTTACTTGGTAGCATCTCGGTAAGGTGAGTAATAGGGGGAGTGCTTGAAAATCATAAACATGGGGGATGGCCCTGTGGATGATGGCATTGAATGTTACATCCTCAAGAAAAAGACCCCCTGTGGGTGCAAGGTTCAGTAGTAGAGGTTCTTTCCCCCACTGTAAGAGTTCAGATTGAGAGGGGGTCTACTCATAAAGTACATGTGTCCCAGATTCGGTCTAAAGCTTCCAATCAACCCCAGTCCAGCTCAAATCCACCTGTCCTCAACAGTGGAGTCCCCACATTCTTGGACAACCAATCTGGGAGTATCGTCTCCTTCATCACAGCCCCCTCGATCCCCACCACTCACCTGGGAACCGTCATCCATCCCAGATTCTTGTTCCCCAACTCCGCCAAGAATCATCATCTAACAACCCGAATAGAACACCAGAAGGCCCCTGAAGGACTGAAAAACATACATCAGGAGAAGCAGTGTGGATAATGTTATATCCTCAAAACAACCTTCCAACCCTTTTAGGGACAAAATACTAAAAGGCAAAAACCACCTCCATGCGCGGGATTTATGGATCCTTCACATCAGATGGCTTCATTTTGCTCATGGACCGCATCAAACTTCAGTTTCATTTCAAAATATTTTTGGCTGAGATCTGCTCCACCAGCCGCCACAAGTTCTTACTAGAGATGGGTTGTGACAGGTTTTTCGAGTCACAGGAGCAACTTGTTCCTGTTACTTTTACCTGATACTTGTCACAAATGTTCCTATGAGCCAAGTCAGCAAAAGCAATCCGGTGGGTGGGACTCCGCCTCTGGTCCCCTCCTCGTCCGTCTGACCCGCACCGGTGAGCTGCTGCAGCCAAAGTTCTTTCAATTCCAATTGTACTCGATCTCGATAGGAAGGTACATTCTTGGAAACAGAGCAATGGGTGCACACTTACTCTTGAAGTGTCAACAAACTTTCGAACTTCAATCCTTGCATTTCAATTGAAATACTGAAAATAAATACCTATTTCAACGAAATTTGTTACTTTTCTTTTTCTTCAATATTCATGGAACTCCCATGATTGTTACAATCTCCGAATTCCCCACTACCCTTTTCCCACTCCACAGACCCTGCTCAAAATTATTATTTTTCACTAGGAAGGGGAGAAAATCAAAAGAAGCGCTGGCGGTTGCACAGTGGAAAGGGGCAAAGGGGGAAGGTGAGGGTGGAGGGAGGCCCGTGAAAGAAAGGAAGGAGAAGAAGGACGGCAGCGGAAGGGGGGAATGGGAGAAGGACGCGAACGCAAGGACGGTGCGAGGGTGCAGGCGCATTGGCCGAAGATGTGACTGCCCGATGCGATTGTGACTTGAAAAGTGGTTGTGACAGGAAGAGGAAACTGAAGAGCCACCAGGAAAATACCTGGGACTGGACCGAAAATGAAAGGTACGAGGGAACAGAGCAAATGGTAACACCTACACGATGTGACCGCAGTCTCTGATACTTTCGACTTGTCACATTTGAGAGTACCTGCTACTTTCCAGTCACTGGGACAAAGTATCAGATTGATACAGATCAACCCATCTCTAGTTCTTACGGACTTATTTGGTTGGTGGGCAGAAGGAAATTCACTTATTTTTCGTAGGTATGCCATTCTAGATGTAAATACCTTCTTTCTGTCATTAAACTCATATTCTATTGTATTCTATTCTATTCCTAAAAGGCATGTTATTTCGGTCCAAAGTTGTGATTGTCTGTTACTGGTGTCACCCTACAAGGTTTTGGGAAATGCGAATAATAATGGAAAGCAACAGAGCTAAACAAGTTTGTTCGTACTAAGAACTGTTGTTAGTGAAGAAGGAAAACATAATTTCTTATTACACATTCAACTATAATTTTCCAAAAGCGAATTATCATACAACCCAAATATATTACTTCATTACTCGATGATAGAGATGGGTTGATCTGTATCAATCTGATACTTTGTCCCAGTGACTGGAAAGTAGCAGGTACTCTCAAATGTGACAAGCTGAAAGTATCAGAGACTGCGGTCACATCGTGTAGGTGTTACTGTTTGCTCTGTTCCCTCGTACCTTTCATTTTCGGTCCAGTCCCAGGTATTTTCCTGGTGGCTCTTCAGTTTCCTCTTCCTGTCACAACCACTTTTCAAGTCACAATCGCATCGGGCAGTCACATCTTCGGCCAATGCGCCTGCACCCTCGCACCGTCCTTGCGTTCGCGTCCTTCTCCCATTCCCCCCTTCCGCTGCCGTCCTTCTTCTCCTTCCTTTCTTTCACGGGCCTCCCTCCACCCTCACCTTCCCCCTTTGCCCCTTTCCACTGTGCAACCGCCAGCGCTTCTTTTGATTTTCTCCCCTTCCTAGTGAAAAATAATAATTTTGAGCAGGGTCTGTGGAGTGGGAAAAGGGTAGTGGGGAATTCGGAGATTGTAACAATCATGGGAGTTCCATGAATATTGAAGAAAAAGAAAAGTAACAAATTTCGTTGAAATAGGTATTTATTTTCAGTATTTCAATTGAAATGCAAGGATTGAAGTTCGAAAGTTTGTTGACACTTCAAGAGTAAGTGTGCACCCATTGCTCTGTTTCCAAGAATGTACCTTCCTATCGAGATCGAGTACAATTGGAATTGAAAGAACTTTGGCTGCAGCAGCTCACCGGTGCGGGTCAGACGGACGAGGAGGGGACCAGAGGCGGAGTCCCACCCACCGGATTGCTCCACGACCGTGACTTGGCTCATAGGAACATTTGTGACAAGTATCAGGTAAAAGTATCAGGTACCAAAAAGTAACAGGAACAAGTTGCTCCTGTGACACAAAAAACCTGTCACAACCCATCTCTAATCCAAATATATTACTTCATTACTCGATGATAAAGAAAAAAAAAGGAACACTGTCGATCATAAAAACAAAAGGCCATCTCCTGATGGGGTTGAAAGCGTCTCTGTGAGGTGGTCTTCTGACTTGCTCCTGAAGCAGCGCTACCTCCAATGAATTTGGGAACCAAACAAAGTTCAAGTAATACTAAATCCTGTTTCTCAAATCTTTTTTCAGAGGAGAAACAACTGAGTGGAGCACAACAGATAAAAACGACGAGGACAACAACGAGGTTGATGATGGACCGCGGTTTTTGGAGGTTTTCACGGCAGTCCTCAGCATGCGTCAGGAACTAGAAAAAGTTCGGAAGCCAGTCGGGACGAAAGATAATCCAGCACGTTCCTGTAGAGACCTGTTCCTGGCGCATCCGCATTTCAAAGATGGTAGGATGGAATGTCAATTACCGACCTACTGACTGGCACTGACCACTGTGGGAGAGGGAGGGGGGTCGCGACAGATATTTTGGGTTGTCTACAAACAATAGCAAATTTTTAGCTATTAATAAATATTAATTTCTCTCGAGTAAACCAACAAGTTTCGATGATTTTAAGATTAATTCTCGACTTTTCCAAGAATCGAAGTCCCCGTTATGTCTGTCATGAAATCTTTGTAACTGGCAATACTATTCGAAGATATTCTTAGATGTCGGTTTAATATTCAGGAATTGAGCGAATTGGGTTGCAGATGGTCCCCTATGAAAATAATCACCACTGATAGCCACTTCTACAGTTTCCGCCCAATTTTGATGAAATTTTTAGTGATCGTGCGGACTGGAGTGTAGATGAAAATCATCGCCCTGACTGATAGGTGCTTACAGATTGGTGTTTTAAGATGTGCTACTATATTTCTAATGTTTTTTTCATTTCAAAAAGTTCTTAAAAACATTTTGGGAAATGAATTATGATCACATTTATTCTTATTATAAAACGTCTGCCAAGTGGGTGTGGCACATAGCTTCCTCGTATCCATAACCCGATTATATAGATGATCCGATGCATAGTAGTTAATCTCAAAACACAAATCTCTAAGTACCTTTCACTACCCTCATAGGGGACCATCTTCACGCTAATCTGGACAATCCTAGAAAATTTCATCAAATTCGGACGAAAAATGTAAGTGAGTCGTGATTGGATCAAAACATTTCTTGGCAAGGCTGGGAGTCGAACCCGGAACTCCTGGGTGGGAGTCAAAAGTGCTACGTCTGAGCTATGGGGGCCAGGTGATTGGTTGAATAACATTTGAGATTCTCACATCACACGCGAGGGCGACAAATGGCCGGCTGTTACAAGGATTTTACGTTTGCGGATGCGCTGAGGCTACTGTGAATTTTAAGGCCTTGATTTTCATTGGGGACCATCTACAACCTTACCAGCGTAATCCCTGAAAATGTCATCGAAATCGGGTAGAAAATGTGAAAGTTATAGCTGTTACAAGGAAATTCACGTTTGTGCATGCGCAGTGGCTACTATCAGTCCGGGGGTGATGATTTTCATAGGGGGCTGTCTGCACACCAACCCGTACAATCCTTGAAAATTTCATCGACATCGGACAATAACTTCGTATATTTATGCGTGTTACAAGGAATTCATGACAGAAACACAGACAGACAGACACGGAACCAAAATTGTTCAGAAAGGTCTAAAACGCAAAACGCGAGTGAAAATTTTGATTTTGGAGAACTTTTTCTTTTCATCCTTGAAAAGTGAAAACATTGCTTCCGCTACCTTGGTAGACTCGGAAGCAAAAATTATGTAGAACCCTGGAAAAAGTAGAACATTGACCCTGGAAAACTCAGGGAATTTTTTGTCGGGGAATCACTGGACACCCTGGTTGTTTAAATTATCTTTCACAATTTGTATTCACTCGTCCTTAGGTTGGTTCTGGATTGACCCAAACATTGGAATGATCGACGACGCCATTTACGTCTTCTGCAACATCACCGCCGGAGGGGAGACCTGCGTCTACCCTGACATCCATTCCAGCCAAATGCCCAACATCCCCTGGAGAAAGGAGTCGGACAAAACGGACTGGTTCTCCAATTTAAGAGGCGGCTTCAAGGTTAGATTTCTCCACGCCTATTTTGATACTTGTGTCTCCCCGTCGAAGGGCGAGCACTGTCGTTGCTGCGCTCTAGTGGCATTTGTGAAAAGTAGGCTGCTCCTCGTTATTTTGATTCAAGTACCAACATCAAGTTCTATCTGAAATGAATTGTAGGTAGGTTTTGATTTCAATAATTGAAAATAAATTGCATTGAATTATTACACAGGGTGTGTCGAATAATGTAGTTAGAACTAATTTGCAACAATAACATATTTTTCACTTAAAAAATCCGACTTTTTTCACAATTTTTTACGCGGTTTTTATCTTTTATAGCTTTAAATAATGTAGTAACTACTGTAATTGATTCAGTAAGTTGAAATTTGAGGATTCAGATTTTGAAATGAGGAGTAAAAACGAGGTATTGCCTACTTTTCACAAATGCCTCTACAGCGCAGCAACGGCAGTGCTCGCCCTTTGACGAGGAGCCACAAGTCTATTTTGACAGTCGCTTAGTGAAGGTCGGCCATCGAACGTGAGTAGCTTTCCTCAAGAGCGTGTTCATCCAGAAGGAATCTTTGGTTTCAGATAACTTACGAAACTGTGGGCAAAGTCCAAATGCAATTTCTGAGGCTGTTGAGTGAAGAGGCGACTCAGAATTTCACGTACAGCTGCATAAATGCTGTAGCCTGGTACGACACGACGTCTCTCAACCACGATCTCGCCATTAAACTTCAGGGAGCGGAGGAAGCAGCAGTTTTCGCTCACAATCTCACGAAGCCTACAATACTTTCAGACGGCTGCAAGGTGACTAATGTGGATTCAAACTCTCTTTAACTGTTTTAAATTGCACAGGGCATAATGAAATTCTACATTGCTGGTGTTAAACATGATTAAAGAGTTTTTGCTGCCAAAATTTGACAGGCCCTGTAAAGCTAAGCACAGACTAGGGGCATCACATCACAAAAATGTGACTGGATTAGTTTAGTACATATTTCACCCTACATTTCAACCCTTCATTACCATTTGGTTGGTGGTTGGGTTTGAAATGTTCAAAAATGCCCTAGTAGTTAGTAGGTAAGATAAGTTCGGGTTTCTGGGACCATGGGGTATGTGGGTCATACCCCCCTACTACTCTCCATGTGTTAAGAGAAATTTTTCGGTGATGTTTTGGCATCACTGGCCAAGAAAACCTCTCAGAACAACAGGCCTTTCTGGTTCCAGCCATCTTGTACCTATTGCAGTAAAACACATGGTAAATTCTACCGAGTTTTATCGAGAAACATCCTGTGACCTACCCATGTTCTACAACATCTGGTGAGTACATTTTTCGTATTTTTGAAAGTTTGACTGTTTGAATAATCTAAGGAGACATTGTTTTTGGTGTGCATCTGTTTCTTTTGGCTAAACTGTTTGTTGGCTAGATTCTGGACGGGAGGTCCCAGCTCCCCCAGTCAGTAAAGGGGGTTTGGGGGAACTGGGCCACACCTCTCGGGTAACTGGGACACCCCTGGACCCAGTTACCCACAGGTTCCCTGGGACTCCAGTTACCCCCATAAACATGAATTAGCATGTAAGTAGTAAGCACCTAAATGCTTTGTAAGAAGTTTTTGATTTTGCTGTATGCTGTGATAATAATTTCTCAAAGTACCTGCCTAACGATTGTTATTAAGTATTTAGTTTGTGTTTTTCTTTTTTCGAGGTTGTAATGCAAAGAACTAAACCAAGAAAGACACGTAAAGGCGCAGACCAGGGATCGTACACGAGGGAGGATCTTCAAAATGCTGTGGAAGATGTCAAAAAATCCTTATAATCTTTATATGGGGTTTTATAATAAATACAAAGTTTAATGCATTTATATTAATTATTTTTTGGGATGAAACCCCTCAGAGCATTATGCCAGTCTTGCTTACATCTGCAATTTCACTAGTTTAATTTGTAGGAAAAAATCCTAGGATGCCAGATAGTTGACTAATGGGCCCAGATGTCCAAATGATTTGAATTGCCATTTACATGGAAAATGAAGGGGGGGTTTCCAGCTACCCCAACAGCCTCAAGTAACTGGGCCCACCCGAGTAATTTTTTTTATTTTTTTTTTTTTAAGAAATATATATTTCTAGGTATAAAAATGAGTTTGTTGCAGAAACCTATTGTATATAAACCCCTTGAACAAAAAAAATTGCCATTTCAAATTTTCAGTGTGATCAAAAAATACAGTGGGTAGAAATAGAGCGATTCATTTGCAAACGTTGTAAAACTATGGCCCAGTTACCCGAACTTACCTTACCTACGGTTGGTAGGGAGGGATCTATACAGAAGGGTGATCTATACCGAAAATAATAAACCTTTGGGCAATGATTTGCAGCGTTTTTGTTTAAAGTCTGTCATTCTGTATATCTTTAGATTTTTGGGGTTTTTAGTCACCTCTATACTAAACTACTCTAAGAGCAGGTCCCAAACGAGATATGATGACAAAAAATTCAGAAAATAGATATGGACGTTGTTACGTAGACAGGGTATTCATAATTGAAAAAACCGATTTCCATCGTAAAGAAAAAATAGTGCGAATAATGTATTTAAATAAAATGGACTGTATGAATTAAAGAAACAATAAATTAATAATTGTACTGCCTAAGGAGCTCCTTCACAAGGAAGTAAAATCCCTAGGGTGCCCTTTCTTAAATTTGCCGTTAAAAAATTAAATTATTAACAAATTAAAAAGATCTGACCAGATCGTGAAGGGATGGGAAGTCCAGGGAAACTCGACGAGAAGAGAGGAGAGGAGATTAGCCGAGAGTCGAGCGAATAGAGTAGAGCAGAGTGGAGTAGAATAGACATCAATGAAAGTAGAGTAGAGTAGAGGGGCAACCAATGCCTGCAGATCAGCAGCCGCAAACATAGGGATAAAATAATTAAAATTTTGATCTCCGGTTGGAAATGACGCAGATGCCAGAAGTCGCTGGACACTTACTTCATCCTCTGGATACGGGTAGTGTAGGTAGAAAATTCTCCGAGGAAGACTCCAGCCGGATGTGGTACTTTTAGGGAAATGTAGCAAATAGATTAAGATCGGAGGTCTGAATAGTCGCTGAACACAACGAGAGCTTGGTAAAGACTGAAGGATTGAACGACGTCAGGGAGCGTTAAGGGGTTCAGAAAAATAAACAAACGGCTTGTTGAGCGGCAACAGACGCACTAAACGAAATTAAGTTGGGTCGGAAAAACTGTTTATTGTTATTTTTAATCTAAACTAGACCTCATTCTGAGACTTTTGACACCAACCGCGACCTTCTAGCGTGAGAAGATCTTTTGCTATGATTTTTCAGTTTCGAATGTTTATGACGTCACAGTGGGCTGGGGGGTCCCGCCCTGGCGGGAGGAGCGCGTGGCGTCATAAACATTCGAAACTTTGAAAAATCATAGAAAACGATCTACTCATCTGAAGAGAGAACGGCTGGTGTCAAAATTCTCAGAAAAAAAGTCTACTTTCGATTTAAAAAAATCAGGCGCACCCCCCTTTTTTGGTCTTTTTACGAGCTTTTAAGTAGTTTCATCTGCCCCGTCGTCTGTCTGTTGGTGTAATCAAATCTTGCAAGTTCAATTTGATCCCAGTTTCCGATTGAGCTAAAATTTTATGAAATATTAATCGGATGACAATGCAATATTATTATGACATAGAGTTGATAATCAATAAGTAAAAGTTAGTAAGTAAGTAAGCAACCATTTCAGGTTGAATTTTCGTCCGACTGCCATTCTTGGCGTCGCGGACGTCATCAGCTGTCTCCCTAAGGGGAGATCAGAATTTGTTCTGATGATTTCGCTCATGGCTTCCCATTGGCCTCACCGCCCTGGGTTGTGACGAGAGATTGCCGATCGTCTAATAGACAGAAAACTTTCTGCTGGCGACCAGATTCGAACTCGCATCCCCGCAAGACGGTTCTTATCCTATCACCGCAGTCGGGTACACTGCCCACTAGACCACCGACACCCTATTAATAAATATAAAATAAGAAAGAAGAAAATATTAAATAATATATTAAAATAAATAAATATATAATAAAAGAAATATTAATCGGATGACAATGCATTATGACAGAGTTGATAATCAACAAATAAACAACAAAAGCTTGTTTTTGAAAAAGGTTTTTTAAAACGATCGCTCGTTTTTACCAATTTTTTGGTGAACTCCCTAGGGCTGTCTAAAATTCTTGGCTAACAAACTCTCCTCTTTGTTTTTTGCCAAAAAAATTGATATTTTTGCGGAACAATTACGTACTCGAGTTCATGCATATGAATGTTGGAAAACTTCATGAATCGTTTTAGAATGCTCCAAGACGGAGTTCAGTGAAAAAACAAAACAAAAATTATGAAAGTGCACCCTAAAAATTTTGAGTCCATTGCAATAGCTTCATTTCCTTCGAAAATTCACAAAAATCTTAAGGACAATTCAATTAACTTTTGGCCGACGGAGTCTAATGATGTTGTTTCGTGTGTTTTTACAGAGTCGGAAAACCAAGGGAGAATCGAGATTCGAAATACGAACGAAAAACCTGACAGAACTTCCAATCGCGGACTTCTACCCCGCGGACTACGGGCAGCCGCATCAGGCTTTCGGCTTCGAAGTTGGTCCAGTCTGCTTCAAGTAGCCGAGGAGATGTGAATAGCTGAGGTGTAAATAATCACGTGCATACGTCAACGCGATACTCATTCAATAGGAGTGCAGTGATGTCTCGTTCCGAAGTGTTTAACAAGTTGGCTGCGGGAGCCCATTCCCGAGTGTCGCCGTGTCCTGAAACTTTTTTTTTTCGAGCAAACCAGCGCCTAATGCAGGTTTTCCATCGCTTCTGCGCATAATTATGACAAAACAGAAAAAAAAAACATTTTTTTCCGTCAAATTAATTTTTTTTATTACCTGCATCATCCGGCCCAGGCGAGGAATTTTGCTCGGCGCCTGCAGAAACAATAGAGTTACAGCGGGCACATACAAAAATACAAATATACAAAAATACAAATATAAAAAAATACAAATATACAAAAATACAAATATACAAAAATACAAATACCTACGTACAAAAACGCACAAAACGTACAAAAATACAAATATGCACAAAAACGCGAGACTCACGTCGAAAACGCGAGCCTCGCGCATGACGTGAGTCTCACGGAAGACAGTTGACTCAGCCCTCTCGTGTTTTTGACGTGAGATAACCTACTAGGTCAACTCCTTGTTTTTGTGGCTGAGCTAATGGCCGCCATCAATCAGCTGATCATTCTGTTTCTTTCGCTTTGAAGAGTTTCAGTGAATCTTTTGCGAGTTCTTTATCTTTGGGGTCGCGGTAAAGTGAATTGAAGATTGAAGAATGGGGGTGAGCCTTGATTTCTTTTAGATTTTTAATCGAAAGTAGACTACACCCTGAGAATTTTGGCACCAACCGCGACCTTCTAATGTGAGTAGATCTGTTTCTATGATTTTTCAAAGTTTCAACCGTTTATGACGTCACGCGCCCCTCTCCCCTGCGCGGGACCCCCCAGCCCACTGTGACGTCATAAATGGTCGAAACTTTAAAAATTCGTAGGAAAAGATTTACACATGCTAGAAAGTCGCGGTTGGTACCAAAATTCTCAGAATAAGGTCTACCTTAGATTAAAAATAACAATAAACAGTTTTTACTACCCAGGCGCACACCCCATTGCTCCCTTATACATTTTGGTCTGTTGCGGCGTCTGAAGTGTGGATGGTGGATGTTCGATCTCGATGACATCAGTTGACATCGATCGATCTCAATTTCTTCCCCATTGAAGGCAAGTTTCCTCTACCTTTTTGACCGACTTCGTATTTATTTTACTTCAAAAAGGTAATATTGGAATATAATACGAAAAGATTGATTAGTCCGAGGTCGATCACAAACTACCAATCTCGTTGAATTGTCTGTCATCTACTCCTCAGACAAGGGGATGGACTGAAATGCATGATTAGGTGCTCACATTCATTTTGCATTTATTTATATATACTTATACGATTATTTTGGGTAATAAACGAGCGTACTTCATTGATTTCCTTATATTTTCCTTCCTGTTCTCCTTAATTGGTTCAATGAAAACAAAAACTGCGGGTTGGGATGACGTTACCTATGGAGTTGAAAAATCTGAAGCAACGCCAATTACGTGAGCCTCACGTTGGAAAGTTAGCATCCACTCGATGCTCGCCCTAGCAGCTTCTCACGTCTGAAGGGTTCCAAATGTTGCTGTAACTCTCTAATGAGCAATGCGCGTATAGACTAGACCCGCACAGCACCAACCTCTGCAGAAAACACCCCTATTCCAGAAAGTTTCTTTGTCTTCCTCCAAAGTTCTAAGACAGAAAAAATGTATTCTTACTCAGGAGGTGTTGAGGATCAAAACCATATAAGGATTTTTTTTAATGCCTCAGACGAAAATATTCAAGAAAATCGATTCAACTTCAAATGATTGGTAATCGAAAAACATCCTATCGATCGTAGAACTGAAGGTACCAGTCCATTAAAAAATCAATAGAGATTGAATTTCAACATCGATTACAATATCAAAATCGAAATTAGGCTGAGGAGCAATCGAAAACCACAGTCATGTCAGATGCTTTTCATGATTACCTGTCCATCATCCCATCCCGCACATGAGAACGATTTGATGAACTGACCATCGACCCGCACCTACGTGTTAATAGATCATCCAAGACAGCCTTTGCAGTCTCTTCTGTTCAGTTGTTTCAATTCAATCACAACTTTTTACTGTGCAAATCATCGAACACATTTAAAAGTGTGAGCCTCAGGACTTGAGGCGGGTAGAGCTGGAGGACTTTGGTCGGGCTGAATGGAGATAGGAGAGCCTCGCGGGAGCCCATTGAAAGGCACGACTAGCGCTCCCGGCAGCTTCGAGTACTATGTAATAGTCAGCTGATCGTGTATCATGTGAGGTACCACTGCGTTCAGGCAAGTGTAGTCACAAATTCGAAATCCTAGTACGGTTACTCCACAGGGTTCTCCAATGTTTATCTTTTCTTTAATTTAATTTATTCCCCTCGATTTAGAGTGAGAACCAAAGTGGTACTCAGCCTAAAACTGCTTTTATGGTGTGATACCTAAACATTTATTCTGTCCCCAGATTTATCAAAATCTACTTTTTATAAGATCCTAAGAGCAAAAAAACTGACAACTAAATTATTGATTTTTTGTTATTGTTCTCTCCTCCTTTTGGAATAAAATATTGGACAAATATGAAGGATCTGAATAAGGAATGTCGTGAACACAAAGCTTCTCTTGCTTCCGAGTCTACCGAGGTAGCGGAACCAGTTTTCACTTTTCCCAGACTGATAGCCACTGAGCACCCTGTAGAGAATTTTAGGTTAGACAGGTAGGTATTAAAAGGCTCAAGTTAAACAGGATCAATACTTCCCTTTGTTGGGAATGCGTGTCTATTCGTCCTTAATATGAGGCACCCTGTACTTGTACATCCAGTTTTTGGAACACCTTTATTGTTGAAGTCTACCGTAGCACCATAGGAATTGCGTGTCTTAATTACTTTACCAATCCATGCCTATTATTCAATACAAACATACCTGTTAACGTGTTCATCGAGTTATTTTTTAACCCTGAGAACCCTCATAAACAGTGAGTTCCTTATAGAAGTTGCATCTCTAGATAGGACTAAAATCACTTGCGATGAGATTGTGGAAAACCATTTTAATAAAAAACGGTGTTGAGAAGAACGTTGTCTATTTCAACGAAAATAATGATTTAAAAGTTAAATTGTTTTCGACGGTTAGGTCATCATCAGTAACTAACAATAACTGAAGGTAGGGTCAGGTGGGGTAATTGTAAACAAAATCTCTGTGTTTTGGATCAAAATTCTCCTCAACTCTTTATAAAACTCCGAATGTGCGAACTAATTTTTTCTCGTGAAACTGTAGCATCTGCTGAGTTAGGAGGCACCAAATTGTTTGATCTAATAGCACTTAAGACAAATCCAGAGCCAGTTTACATTTACCCCATAGGTTAAGGGGTAATTGTAAACAAGCATCTTCCAACGAGGTTCACCTAGGTCAAAAGCGTGGCAGACACAGTCATATGGAGACTAGTAGAAGCTTCGAAAACCATTTGTGAGATAGAAGAACGATGTTTACAATTACCCCAATCCGCCGTTTACATTTCCCCCAAGTACATTTTTCAATCAAGTTCCACTGACTAAATTTTCAAATTTCCGGGATGGACGGTGCTGAATGAATTAATAAACTCAAATCGTATACAGTAGGTATATTTCAATAAACTCCCAGTAAATAATCAAAGCAGCCTATGGAAACAGGCATGTTAAAAATTTGTACTTACTACAATGGTAGACTTAATAACGCAGTCTTGAATCACAATCAACTAGCAGTACGCATGAATTGAGTATCTTAGTATTAGTTGATCTGTCCTTCAAACTCAGTCTTAAATTGGTGACTTGGAAGTTCAGTCTACATTTTAATTACCTACATCACAGAGAGAATAGCTTCTACGAATGTCACAAGTGAAAGGGAGCTTGAATCCCGTTGTTCGAGAAAGTGAAAGTCATTCCCAATCAGATTAACCCATTAAGGACCAGATTATTTTTCAAATCGTTGAGCACTTTACCTCTATAGGCACCATATAACATGGGGAGAATGCTAAAATAATTTTTCTTGTCCATTTTAACCGTTTTTCGGAGGGTTGCCATATGGCAACCGTGGTCCTCAGAAGAACATTTTTGCCAAAAATTGAAAGTTTGCAGCCGATTTAGTCAAATGTCGAAAACAACCTAAACTTTGGTATTAAATGAATGGGGTTAGTTCCGCTAGTTATAAGAATACAATTATTATCTACGTACCGTATTGGAGAATCCGTCGTAACCAGCAAGTCGAGTACAGGAGGCGAGCGCTTTCGATGTAAAGACATGAAGATGATGTCTTTACATCGAAAGCGCTCGCCTCCTGTACTCGACTTGCTGGTTACGACGGATTCTCCAATATGGTACGTAGATAATAATTGTAACCTAAACTTTCATTTTTCAGTAAGGAGTCATTATTCAGGACATCACAGAAAAGCAATTGTCTAGGCTTATGTAGGTATACTATTTAAAACTATCACAGTTTTCTCATAGGAACGTAAATTCACACGTGCCATATGGGATTAGGGCACTCCCTATGCTTGAGGAGTATGGAATTTGAAAAGCAGGGAATGCTAAGTCCCACCTGGCTTTATTGACACATGGTCCTCATAATAGAGGCACAGTTTTTACCCGCGCACTTCTTCTTCTTTCCGTCGTCAGTGGAACAAACATAATGGTTCTTTTTGTCGAACCTCGCATCATGGAGTACTCTGACTCGATAGACTTCGAATTTCGGCCCTGAAGTATATTTCTTGTTCCATACATTTTCAAGTAGGAGTGACAACATTTCTCCGGAAGTCCAATTGTGAGATTGGGTGGTACCGCTTGTAAGTGATCCTGGCGATTGTCATAAGGACGTCCAAAATCCAGGTGAAAATTGGCCACCACCTTTTTTTTACTTCTTATCCCAATTCGGTAACAGCACAATCCGTTGTCCATCAAGTCAGTACCACCCATTGACTCGTTATATTTCCTCATAAAATTCAATGAAAATAACTAAGAAAAAAAGAAATTTGAGAAAAAAGTACTCTTAGGGACCACGGTTGCCATATGGCAACCAACGTCAAAATGCACCTCTTATCCCCCCCCTAACCTTCAAAAATTACGGATTCGCGATTTTTAACTTTTCGCTACATTCATCAAGGAGACATAAACGAGAAACTGACTTACTAAAAGTATTCTATCGGGTGTAAACAGTACTCACTGTAGTAGCGTCTGAAGCTCCTCCATGTCAGCTTTTTCAAATCCGTACAACGTGAGCACAATCTACCAACGGCACTAAATACTAATTTCAAAATTTCATGTAGGTATTACTGAAGAGAATCCACCTCATCTCCACCCTCTTAGCAGTTCGTGAACGAGCCCATACCCGTTTAAACCCTCCTGCTCTCGCGGTTGCCATATGGCAACCGTGGTCCTTAATGGGTTAAAGCAGATATAAGAGAAAGGAGAATCCTACTGGTTCAGAGAAGTGAAGGGATGTGGGAGGAACAACAAATAATGCCAATCTAGGCAGACAAAGTGGAAGGGAGCTCAAACATTGGTGAGGAGGGGGGAGCTATTGCAGGAATGAACCCATCAACGGTGAAACATGTTGAGGGACCACCTCATTTAGACATTTACGAGACCGACCACTCTCAAGAATCTCGAACTTTTCAAGCACATCCAACACACCTCCCTTCGGGCAAAAATTAGGAAATTCCATGTACTGTCCGTTTGTTAGATCAAAACTAAAGTTATGATTGGAAGAAAAATTGAGGAAACCACTAAGTTGTGGTAGTTAGGGTTTGATAGATCGAATGGGTTACACATGCTTACACCCCCAACACTAGAAGCTCTTCATTCAGTTCAGTAATGTAGGTGAACAATTATAACATTGTTTCGAAGGCAAAATATTTCACAGCAGTTCGTCAAACAGAAACTGAGGTCGCACGAGTGCTGACCAAAATGGCCTAGGTTGAACATTTTTCGGTTCGACCTCCAGCCACTAGGTTATTTTTGTTGAATCGTCAGAAATTAACTTCCCTCGACCGGGGATCGATCTCCTATCTTTCCGACTAAACTATTTTTGCATTCCTGATTCGGAGCTCCTACCACTGAGCTAAGGAAGTGAGTTAATAGGAATGCGAAGAGGTAGCATCACAACGTCTCTCCCCCTAAGGAAATCTTAGGTACTCTGTTACCTAGTCAGGGAGGCTGCTTTGGCCAGCGTTATACAACCCAGTGAGAAGACTCTATTTTTTTGACTGGCTTCAGAGTTTTACTGTTTGTAACCCCTTTTATCACTAAGGGAACCCTCGAGAGGGAGCAGAAGAATCTAAATAAGAGTCTAATAGAGAGAATCAAATAAAGATACTTCAAGGACCTATAATGTACTGCTATTATGAATCTATGCGGATACAACTTACCTTAGCTGTCTGTATTCCCTGGAGATGTAGAGCTGCCACCACCTACTTAGAAAGTAGGAACTAGTCTGTTGACTAGTTGAAGTTAAGTTAATGAAAATGAAGTTAATGTTGTCAAGTGAAGTTACGTTAAATTGTTGATAAAGCAAAGCAAGTGAATTTACTGTAAAAATACCTATTATTGAATTTACTGGTGAAATATACCTGGTCAGTAGGAGATAAGCCAGTGAAAGATAGAAGTACTTCCCTATGGGTGTTATATTGTCAAATCCGTGAATAAAAATATATGTTCACAACTCCAATCCTTACTCTCTACTATCTCTACCTATTCCTACTATCACTCTCACTCTCTCTCACTATATCAAAGGAAATAACTCTACTTGGTAGACAAAGGTGGACTAGTGGTGGACACTTATGGTGGACACCACGTGATGACAAGAATTTAGTTTGACAAATGAAAATAATGAAATATTACAATTTAAAATACAAGGGGGAAATTATGGAAAGGGCCATTCTCAGTCTCTGTCTATTTGCTGGTATTATGCGCCAGTTTCGCCAGTCTTTAGAGGAGAAATTATCACTTATAACCTATCAGTCGAAAATGTCTGTATGCAAATAAAGTGGATGAATCCTACCAGTTAAAAAGTTCGTTGAAGGCATGTGCTGTCGCAGTCTTGTCGAAGAGAAGAAGTCAGAGTCAGGGTGAAACCAGAGTGAACTCACAGTATGTTGGGGGGCCCCAGTCTTGGCAGGCTTGTACTCTCGTCCACAGCAGAAGCTACTCATGGAATGAGGAAGTCAGGGCTGTGCGTGGGGGTCCTTCGGTTTGGAGAGGGTGGCTCGTCGGTGGGGCGCATGCGTGGAGAAAGGGGGACGCAATGGTGGCGCTTCCGGTGTCGGCTGACGGAAGCTGGTGCTGGGCACTGGTGGCGCTATCGGTGTTGGCTGTTGGAAGTTCGGTTCTGGCGGCGATCCGGCTGATCGGGCCCGCGCGCGTTTGAAGTTGGTAGGGCGATTAAAGGTAATCCTTAGGGGAGGAACCCGGGGATTACACTGTTATTCCTTCTTGAATGGGGAGGGGGATCTGCTAACCTCAATGATTGTCCAAATAGGCGGTGGCTCGGTTGTTCCCGCCCTGTGAGAGCAACAGTGTTGTCTGGCCACAACAGCTCGACTCGCGACTTGAGGGAATCTTGAGTTGTTTTGATGATACAACAGTAATTATTGTCCTCAGAAAACGCCGAGGAGCCTTTTCGGGTCCTACAGACTGCGCCACTTTGTTTAACCATCAACAATGGGGTAGTTGCATGGGTCGGAATTTCGTGTTTTTGACTTCAGATTCGAATTTAGCGCACTTAAAAACGTATCTGTACCTGTTTTTAGTTAGAAATTCCATTTAGTTTAGCCGTATTTCAATAAAGAAGTAGGTACCGTGCTTTTTATTGTTGGCGGGCCACACCTCTTACGTCATCCCTAAACGAGAATCTCACAATAGAGTGTGTTGAGATCACTGCCATCGAGGACAATTCGAGTCAGAAACATTGAAATATAGTAGCAAAATAATGGTGATGATTAAAAAAACTTTGAAATATATTTTTCAAGCTTTACATGTTTGAATTAATCGTTTAAATTGAAAGTTTTGAAGCATATTTTGGTTATTTTTCTTGTTGTCAACCTCGCGTTACTTTTACGGTCATGTTATCACGTTATCAGTGGACACATTTCTGGTGGAGCAGTCTGAGTTCGTACCATAGTTTATACCAGTATTTACCTACCATAATTTATTAGTTGATTGGTTTGGAAAAGATAATGTTCTCTGTAAAGTTTCAAGAAGCTTTTAATAAACGCTTGCATACGAGTCTGCAACACATGTCTTCATTTTTTCCCGCTACCTACCTGATAATCTGCTTTCGAATGTTGTTGACAGTTCTTTCAACTCAGGGGTATATCTCAGTTTCTTCAGTAAGTACAGCGGTTTTGGCAGCATATAATTCATGCAAATATTTAGGGCTTTCCAACGAATGGTGAACGATTTTTCTACAAACACGAATGACAAAGATAAAGTTAGGTAGGAACGACTTCGTTGTAAGTAGAAATCATCAGAAAACCAACCGTAACTTTTTTCGTTTATGTGCCAAAGTATTGAAATAAAATATCAAATTGCCAAAAAGGAGAGCCATCGACTAGTTTCGAGGTGGCTTCCCTGGAAAATATTCCGTATTCGTATATTGGCATGTAGCACGATTTTTACGTCAATAAAAAGTTCGTCAGCGCCGAAATAAGAGGAGCCAAGAATGAAGGTAAGTTGACACTTTTGTAGAAAGTAAAAGATCAGTTGTTTTCTTGAGTGTAGCACTTCTTCATCAAAATGGTTGCAGTAGCTCATTTATTGGAAGAAGATCATTTATTGGTACAGGTCTGTACAACGTAGTACCAATGAGTGTTTGTAAATTGTTAAATAAAAGGATGTTGGTTATGTCCAACTTGGAAGAATCTAGCAAATTTGCGAGGTTGTGGCTCGAGTATCACCAGAACACCCGTTTCTTCACAACCATATAAGGTTTCAGTTACAGTAGAGGGAATGCCAGAAGGAAACGAAATTTTAGATGCAACATGTTTCGATTGCGCTGCTAGCAAAATTCAGTATGATAACACCTCAAACGAACGTAAACAAACAGAGGGTTGCTATCAAAGGACCCCCCCGGGCAAAGGATCCCTCCGGCACAGTACCCCTATGATAACCTTGCGTCAGGGTAACAGTGGTGTAGGGGTCTCTTGGCCCCCTTCACACCCGTGACGTAGTCCCCACCCCGCAGCGTCCTAGCCGTGTGTAGGTTTTCCCGCCTGAATCCGAGAATCCCGTTCTTTTGAAAAATCTCTAAATTTTTAGGAAGCGTTTCTGGGAGTTTTATTTGCAGATTCGTACTTCAATAGAGATTCTCTACACAGAAAAAATACAAAAAAATATCATGCAACCACCCCATTAACTTTCCTCGACCTAAGATCGATCTCCTATCTTTCCAAGTAAACTAAGTATATTTGCATTTCTGAGTCGGAGCCAAGGAAGTGAATTGGACAGCAATGCGAACAGGTAGCCGATCACAACATTATGGCAGTGCGTCGAGCCACGCTCCATAAGTTTGGAAAGAGAAACATTTTCGACTCACCCGTGCTGCGCAACTGGACAGCCTTTAATTGAATCTACTCCACTGTATTGGTGGCGTTGTTAGGCAAAAGAAAATTGTAAACTTCACAATTGTCCCTCAAACCACCCACTACATCATACCATTCACCAGCTACAATAAAGTTATCACTCAGATGATGAGTTTCAGCGCGATGGAAATCATCAATCCAAATAATTTTGCGGAGATTTAGTGAAAATACGCAAACAGAACGCAAGCCGACTTGCTCTTTTCCCAATTCTTCAATAACGATGAACTTCCTCAAAATTACTTTCATTTTCATGTACCCGAAGAAGACGCCAAGCGGGCCATTAAGCCAAGTAGCGATTTGTTTTTCATATTCTACAAGCGGGCATACTTTGGATTCCCACAAACATTTGCCAGAAGAAGTTGATAAGCAGGCTATATACAAAGACTCAGGTCGTAAGAATAGGCAATAAGCGAGAGGACAATATTCGTCCAACGCAACACAGACAGGCTCCTCGACTTCAAGGTAGACCTGAGATGCTTTGTTGGCGTCGTAGTAGATGGCTTTTCAATGTTGACAATCGTAGCTGCCTTCGATGAATCCACAGCCAACCTGGTTACTACAGAAGGACAGGTTTTCCAACAGGTCGTGTTTGTACGACCAGAGCTGAAGACCGTGCGGTGAATAAATTGATACTTCGTCCTTGTGGATAAAGAAAACTCGGGACTCTTCTGCGTGAATTTTAAAAAAATCATCACTCAAGTCAAACCTCAGCTTCTCTTCACATTTGACGTAGTCCCAAACGACCACAACTTGCACGTAGGTCTCGCGAAGCCACACGACGTCTTGGAAAACGGCTTGACATTCCACTATCCCGTCCGGTCTTCTGTCGTAAGTATCTCGCACAAATCCAGGAGCTTTTGATTCGTCTGAGCAGGATGTTAAAATGGTGTCGTCTGCGAAAGCGATGACCTTTTCAAAATAGACAGACCCTTCTCGAAGTTTGAAAATCACCACGTAGCCTTCTTTCGAGACAGCGAACGTGTCAGGACAGGACATCTGAATCTCAGGGCCACCCAGCCCGGCGTCTTGAGGAAGGAGGATTTTCCCCCAAGGCTCGAACGATCCATTGGAAAGACGATGGACTTCCACTTCACCCTTGAACAACGTCAACATGTACGGTAAATAGACAAAGACGACTTCTGCCGAAAATCCCGAGACTCGGGGCGACTTCTGATCCCAGTTGCGAATTGCGGTGCTGTAGTACTTGAAGCAGGTGTTGGCCCATTCACAATTTCGGAGAGTTCTGGCGTCACCTGTTGAAGAAACATATTGTTTAGTAATGCATGCATTCCAGGGGACGTCCCATTGGATAAGCATTAGGTCAATTACCACCAGTTGGTAAGCGAAAAAACTGTTCACTCGATGTAATTTATTAAGCATTTTAGGCAAGAAATAGTGATCCTCCCCCCCCCCTCACCCTTATCCACCACAACATTTCTAGCGGCGTGGGAGCCTCGAATTTGAAGAGCATTTTGAAAACCATGATCTAAGACACCCAACAAGCGATTTCGAGATCAACCCCCCCCCCCCCCACCCGCCCACCAATGGTGCCAGTCTGGCACCAAAGCGGCAACACTTCGTAACATTGAACTTCCATCTATTTGTTTTGGTAGGCAGTCCGTCGAAGTTCATTTCCGTATTCAACGTAAAACACAAAAAAAAATTTTAAAACCATGAAATATGCGGTTTATGGTGTCCTGGCACCACTATTAGTTCCATGGTGGTACAGAGAATAATTCATGAAAATCTGGAGGTTTAATGAGAATTTTTCCTCAATTTCAGAACTTGGATACAATTAGTAAGCTATAAAGGAACCGAAATATTGAAAAATCGGATATTTTGTGAAAATTATCCCCCCCACTCGCCCCCTCCTCTCGCGAATTTTGACACTCTGGTGAAATAGTGTGCAATTTGGAAGATTTATGAGTGGAACAAAAAAAAAGTCTGCCAAGTGGGTGTGGCACATAGCTTCCTCGTATCCATAACCCGATTAAGTATAAGTAGTTAATCTGAAACCACCAATCTCCAAGTACCTTCCACTACCCTCATAGGGGACCATCTACACGTTAATCTGGACAATCCTAGAAAATGTCATCAAATTCGGACGAAAAATGTAAGTGCGGTAGTGATTGGAATCAAAAAATTTCTTAGCAAGACTGGGAGTCGAACCTGGGACTCCTGGGTGTAAGTCCAGTACTTTGCTCACTGATCTACAAAGGGGTTGATTGAATGGCTTTGAGATCCTCACCTCAGACGCAACTGTTATGGCTGTTACAAGAATTTTACGATTGCGCATGCGCAGAGGCTACTGTAAATTTTAAGGCCTTGATTTTCATTGGGGACCATCTACAACCTAATCCGCGTAATCCCTGAAAATGTCATCGAAATCGGGTAGAAATTGTGGAAGTTATGGCCGTTACAAGCAATTCACGTTCGCGCATGCGCATCGGCTACTATCAGTCCAAAGGTGGTGATTTTCATAGGGGACCATCTAAACACTAATCTGTAACATCCCTGAAAATTTCATTGAAATCGGATGGAAAATGTGGAAGTTATGACCGTTACAAGGAATTCACGTCTGCGCATGCGCAGTCGCTTGTATCAGTCCGGGGATGATGATTTTCATAGGGGACCATCTACACACCAACCCGCACAATCCCTGAAAATTTCATCGAAATCGGACAATAACTTCGTATAGTTATGCGCGTTACAAGGAATTCATGACAGACAGACAGACACACAGACACGGAACCAAAATTGTTCAGAAAGGTCTAAAACGCAAAACGCGAGTGAAAATTTTGATTTTGGAGAACTTTTTTTTTCGTCCTTGAAAAGTGAAAACAAAGCTTCCGCTACCTTGGTAGACTCGGAAGCAAAAGAAACACTCAAAACGGTTGGGAATTGAAGCCTGGGAAGATTTTACAAGGTTATGCCCGCTAGCGAACGTTTTTTGAGCTTTAACCCCCCCCCCAAACAAACAAAATTCGAAATTCAGGCGACGTAGTGCACAACTAGATAGTATTCCGCGTCAAACGAAAAAAGAACCACGAAAATCGGTTGAGAACTAAGGCCTGTGAAGACGACACAAGATTTTGCCACACACACACACAGACATACACCTATGGTTTTTTTTTCGCGGATTTGGATTCAGAATGGTCTAAAACGGATCACTGTGTGATTTTTTTTCTGTTGAGTGTCGTCCTCCTTCACCCCAGATCGATCGCATAAGGACGCCCAAGTCTTACAGTGGGACGTCCTAAAAAATGCATGTGGGACTTTAGATTTTTCAAATTTGTTCGAAGAAAATGAAGCTATCGCAGTGAACTCAAATTTGTTACCGGACTTTTTGAAAAAATTCTCACTGAAATCCGTTTTAGAACATCCTGGAGCAATTCCAGAAATCATTCTAAAAATCTTAAATGCACAGGGTCCGGAAAATGACCGGAAAATTTCGGGAGTCAATTCTACAACTAATTTGCGTAAGAAAAAAAAAACTACAAGGTTTTTCGCGTACTTCAACACCAAAACCGAAGATCTGAGCTTTCCAATGGTACTTCATCCACCTCCCAAATCTCCCCATCAAAACGCGATTTCGTTTCAAGAAAATTCGTGTCTTTCCTCGTTTAATCACGTTTTCTCCCTCAAATTCGATTTTAGAATATTTTTGATTATACCATTGGAAAGCTGAGATCTTTGCGCAGTTCTTGATGGTGAGGTAAGTGATAAACCATGTGGAATTGAAACCTTATCAACCAAAAGAAAACGCTGCAAATATGTTCATTAATGCTGCAAAGGTTCAGTAATTTCCTGAATAGATCACTCCAACCTCAAAGAACACGGCATTGCCATTGTCGCCACCATAGATACTACCTACCTACCACACACCTGCTTCACAATGAAGTTTATTTGGAAGGACTGAAAACTGAATACAACTGGAAGAAACGAACAGCGATCGCATTTTGGTCAGGTGAAACATGAACGGAGATTAAGCCTCTTTTGCGATTCACACTCGTGTTTCTGATTTATCGTAAGACTAACCCTTTGAGTGGTCTCATTCAATTCTAAAAATGGGGTGTGCGCCTGGGTAGGGACGGCACGATACCACCGATATATCGGAGTATCGATACTTTTTTGGTATCGATAGCGATATTTGTATCGATACTTTTGATAGAAAACTCATACCGATATATTGGTATCGATACTTAAGCCTATAATATCGAAAGTATCGATACTTTCTTGACGATATTATCGATATTTTTGCCAAAGTAAAATGGTAAAAAAAACCAAATATTAAGCACTCAGAAAAAATACCATACTATAATATAGTATCAATGGAAACGATGTACCGCTTCTGTAATCCTTCATCGATATTTTAAATCTTTCTACAGGCTATCTCCCTGTAACCGCCCATTTTTTGCGGTTTTCATTCCTCTGGGTTTCTTGAACAGTTCGAGTTCCTTTTGATCATCGTTTTACTTTCAGTTCACAACAATTTTTTTGATTTACTTTTTTCAAATTCAAGTAAAAATGTACTTCACGCCAAATTTTTGTTTTTATGACTCGATAATAAATATTATTAATTTGTAATGTAACTGATTTATTACTTGATCCTTTCAATTTGTAGTAGATAAAAAAATCATTTCATGGAACTATGAATTCTTGGGAATAAGAATAGGAATAAATATAAAATGAAATGATCATTCATTTTTATTAAATTTTAAATTATTGACTTTTATGACATTTTAAATTACCACTGACATTAACTACACTTTAAATTATTTACTTTTATTAATATAGTAATAATGTTAATATTTATAATTTATAAGTTTCATTTTTTATAAGTTTTTATTTGGTTAGCGAAATCATTCGTTGGTTAATTTGAAGTATCGATAGTATCGATACTTTGAGCCGATATTATCGAAGTATCGATATCTAATAACATCGGTATCGAAAAAAAATCGGGTATCGATACTTACTGAGAAATACTGTATCGAAAGAAGTATCGATACTTTGGAGTATCGTGCCATCCCTACGCCTGGGTAGGAAAACATGTTTATTGTTATTTTTAATCTAAGGTAGACCTCATTCAGAGAATTTTGGTACCATCCGCGACCTTCTAGCGTGTGTAAATCTTTTCCTATGAATTTTCAAAGTTTCGACCGTTTATGACGTCACAGTGAGCTGGGGGGTCCCGCCCAAGCGAGAGGGGCGCGTGACGTCATAAACGGTCATAAGCGGTTGGTGCCGAAATTCTCAGGATGAGAGCTACTTTCGATTAAAAATCTACAAAAAATCAAGGCGCACACCCCATTGTAGAAAGTTATATTTTAAATTGATGAAAAAACAATACCTTTACATCAAAATTTTTTGAGCTAGGGCGTTTTCAAAATTTCAGCCCTTAGAAGCGACTGACATCAAGCAAAAGCTGTGGGGCACAACTAGACCCAAAATGGAGCCCACATACCAAATGTCAACAAAATTCGTCCATGAGGGCTTAGGAAAGTGCCGAGTACGGAGAAGGGATGGCAAAATTTTTATTCGACTTTCGGATTCTGCGTACCATCAAGCAAACAATTTTTTTTTTTTGGGGGGGGGGGGGGGGTTACATTTTTTTGACATGGATGTCTTGGCTGGGGGTCAAGAAATGTTTTCCACAAGCGACAATGTTTTACACAATGGTTTATTATTTGTCTGTATAGATCACTCGTCTGCAAAGCCACCAACCATCCAACATGAAGAAAAACATCGATCGCATTTCGGTCAACTAAAATTTGAACGGAGATTCAAGAACGCCTCTTTTGCGATTCACACTCGTGTTTCTGATTTATCGTACGTTCGAACATCAAGTTCTCATAGGGAGCGAACGGTTGGTCCTACAGAGCTCCGCGTGGTCTCAAAAAATTCTAAAAATTCTATAGAATCTTAAATTGAAGGAAAAACAATACCTTTATATCAAAATTATTAGAGTTAGGGCGTTTTCAAAATTTCAAAATTCATTTTGGAACCCTTAGAAGTGACCTACATCAACCAAAATCTTCGGGGCACAACTAGACCTACATACCAAATTTCATCAAAATCGGTCAAGTTTTCGTGACGATTTTTCAGTTTATGTGCCAAAGCAAAGACATGAAAATGTCAATAAACCAAAATCGTAGCTACAGATCGGTAGCTACGAAGCAAGTTCTCTAGAATACTGCAATATTTATTACGTACGATAAGTTTTTTTTTCAGAAAAAAAATCTGGTTATTTAGAAAAAGTAAATTTACCTATCTTATCTTGTGTGTATTTTATTTCACCGTTTCAATTTTCAAATTACACCTACAACAATGGACATATCCACGATCTATTGTTTTCCCTCTAAGCGAGAAATTGATAGCCTCTTTAATTAGCGAAATAAATGTCAATTCACCCACTTGGAGACTACTTGGAAGAGGTTTTCTTGGTCGATTCCAAAGGGCCATTATTGAAAATAATAAACCAAAAACAGGTTTCCCCCTTTTCAATGGTGCCCTTATTTACACCTTTTTACGGTAAATTCAGGTATTTGTGATAATTTTAGTGATATAAAGCCAAAACTCGAGAAAAAAATTAAAATTGAAAAACTGGAAAAAACGAGGGGTTCAAACAAAATTGCTAATAGACATTTTCTTACGTAAATTATTAGTGAAACCGACTCACGATGTTTTCTGGTCCTCATGGGACACCCTGTACAGGGAGTAAGCCACCCAGGTCTGCCGTACTGCAGGAGTCGACAGCTGATGAGGAATTTCACCATGTCGGAATTTTCTATTTTTGACCCCAAAATCGGATTCAGCACCTCGAAAAACCTTCTAAGGCAAACTTTCAGCCCGAACTTCCTAATTTACGAATAAACAAAACAGTGTAGAAAATATGAACGTTAGAAAAAACCGGGAGGATGACGTCATCCTGGAATAGTTCATTTATGGCCGCTTGAAGCGCTGAGATCGAGAAATCTATAGTCCTGAGATGCAACATTTCACAAAACCAGTAAAGATCGAAATCGAAAAACTGAAGAAATAAATAGAAAAAAGCAAGATGGGGAAAATTAGGTTTTCCCTGTTTTTGTTTGATGACTTTCCTCCTAGATAACAGGATTTTGTCGTACCATCGGGAAACACTGTGAGGAGATGGCGATCTGAACAGCCCAATCAGCGAGCGTTCCCACTTCACGTTGAAGAGATCCGTTTTCCCGGTTATTTTTTGAAATCATAAATTTTGATTGTCTTCCAAAAATAACAGAAGACTTATTTTCCGAAATCAACCCGATTTTCATCTGTCCCACACCATTAACTATTCAGGAAAAAAGCAAACAGAATTCGGTGAAATTCCTCATTGGCAACGAAAAACGTCTCTTAGCAATATTTTTAACCCCTCGTTGTTTCAATTTTTTTTCAATTTCAAGATTTGTTCGTGATTTTAACTATACGTTATTAAAGTGGTCACAACTCCCTTAATTTGCTGCGTAAATTCAAATTTGAGCATACCGGCGGAAACAGCATTAAATTCCCCATCGGTTAAATGTTTCAACTATTTTTTGAGCCAAGGGTTACGTAACCCGGGTAAACTTTTCGATTATCACGAAAAATAATGGATTCTTCAAGTTTTTTTAAAGCGATTTTCCTTAAAAAGGTTGCGTAACCTTGTGGTAAAATTCAACCTTGGGGTTACATTTTTTGAACCGGCCTAATTGAGTTTAATGTTCTCCCTATTCTTACCTCTTAGCTTCATTAAAACAACGAATTAAATCACCCTGAGTATCTGCAAAGGTGTAATCATTGGTTATCCTTCTCTCCAGGAGTTTTGGCTTCCAGAGGAGGTCACAGTTGACGAGGTCCCACCAGGCTCGGCAGACAGCCCGCGCCCTGCAGAGCTCCTCCAAACTCAGGGATGAGAATATCTCTAGCCATAACTCTGCAGACAGGTTGGAAGACATCTTGTGAGCTCAAAGACGCCATGTGACCTCTGAAACACACAAGGAATTTTCTTGTTGTTTTATTTAGCCTTTTAAATACAATATATTTACAGCGTTTCATAACTTTCATTTATCAAATTGGCAAAACTGCCTAGTCCCATCGAGATTTCAGCTTATTGACCAATCAGCGTGCTCCCAATTCTCAGAAAAATAATGGAGATCCTGATGAACTCTCCTAATAATATGGAGACTAACCTTCTCGACCCCTTCCAGTCTGGCTTTGGAGGCCTTGCTGTGAGTGATAGAGGATTTATGAAATGGCATTGAAAAGAGCCAATGCACCAAAATGGTCGGTCAAAAAATATAATCAAATTACAAAGCATAGATCAATATAACAATTCAATTAGATTATTATCACATTAAATCATAAAGTCTTACAATCAGCTTGAGAAATTCAATAAAAATCGCATTTCATAATCTTGAAACTTCACAGGTTTTTTAATTATCTACTCTAGAAGTTTTTAGACTAACATCATCCTCAGTAGTCTTGGGGAAGGGAGTGTTTAGCCTCACTCCCATCAGGCTGCTCAATACCAAACTCCAAATACTCAGGAGGGGACTCACTGGCCTGACAATCCACCTCACAAGACAGATCTTGGGATGATATGAATTTTTAACATTTCTTGAATGTTTAACAATTTTTCATAAGTATATAATATATTTCGAAAGTTTTTCAGCCTGGGCGTTTTGATAAACAGCAATTCTTTTAAATGTATATGTTGTTTATCAATACAATACAATATGTTGATGTTTATCAATACAAAAAAATTGCGTTTTGATAAACAGCAATCCTTTTAAATGTATAATATACATATAATATGTATAATATACAATATACATATGTTAAATGTATAATATATATGTGTAATATGTATAATATCTATATGTATAACATGTATATGTATACCTAATATATGTATAAACAACATAATGTTATTATGTTGTTTATCAATACAATACAATATCAATACAATATGTTGATGTTTATCAATACAAAAAATTGGCTCTACACGAGCAAGCACATGACAATATTCAAGGAACAACTAAATTTTACAACATAGAACTATAATAGTTCAAAAATAATTTTTGACATTCAGAATTTTTTGTTTATTTTTAATACGTACCTACCGAATGAACCTTTGGAGTCACTTTTAAGGGTTGAAAAATAAAGCCTGACATTTTCAAAACGCCCTGGCTGAAAAACTTTCGAAATGAAGGAACTGTTTTTATAACAATTTAAAATAACTTTGAATCATCATCATTCTTCTAGATGAAAGAGATGGTTTACATGACCCCACAAATCCTCCGAAATATCAAATCGCAATCAAACGCCGAACAGCTGAATTTACTAACTACATCGATAATTCATCAAATGTACTTAAGTACTAAACTTAAATTTACTCACCAAAAACGCACAACAATACGTCAAATTTGATTTTCCGTTCACTTTTGTCTGCCGACAAATTTTTTACATAATTAAATTATTAGCATTTAGGTAGGTACTTTCGAATTTACGGAAACTGCAAATTTTGAGGAAGCCGAAATAGCAAGACATTTCGGCTATTTCTTCTTCTTCTTCTTGATCTATTACTGTCCGTGGGATGTTTCCCTTGTAGACATGTATTTTCCTTAACCTCTTAATTTTTCTTGACTTTATAATCTATTGATTGAGAAACAAACTAACTTACCTCAAGTGAAGATCGATTTCGATTATAAGAAGCGCTCGGTCCTCGATGTTACACAATGTAGTACGCTCCTAGTTCAGTCAAGTTCAGCCGCCTGAGAACATAGGTACTGTATGTCAGGGTGAGTGTAACAATGTAATTCCACCAAAATGTGAATCTTCTGATCACCCAGTTTCCAAAAAGTGCCCACACGATTTTGCCCCAAATCGCGGGCAGTGTGAATGGGGTGTGCGCCTCATTTTTTTTTAAATTTTTAATCCAATGTAGACCTCATTCTGAGAATTTTGACACCAGCCGTTCTCTTTTGGGATGAGTAGATCTTTTTCTATGATTTTTCAAAGTTTCGAATGTTTATGAAGTCACGAGCCCCTCCTGCCTGGGCGAGACCCCCCAGCCAACAACATTCGAAATTTTGAAAAAATCATAGAAAAAGGACTTCTCACGCTAGAAGGTCGTGGTTGGTGTCAAAATTCTCAGAATGAGGTCTAGTTTAGATTAATATAAGCTGCTATCTAGCTGGATAATAGTAGGTAGAATGGTTTATCACCAAACTTAGGTAGGTTTTGAGGGAGATCCTGAAGGGACTGTACAGAGTGCCACACCATGTGTTCTTCGTGTGTCCAAATCGGCAGGTCTGAGCATGAGTTCTCAGGCGTCCACGTGGTGTTCTTCGTGTCTTCTCGAGGCACGTGCCACTCATTTTCCTCCAAGTCAGACCAGTTTTCAATATCTTCATCGACTGAGGTTCCTTTGTTCCAATTTTCGACAGTCCAACACTATTGAACGTCGTCGTTGTAGATAGTAGGGGAAAGGCTTGTACCTTGGGACGATTTTTTCAATTACATTTTTTTCACAGACAAAAGTAATTAAGCAATTAACGGAAGGGTGTATTATTCTCTACTACTCTTGAGGTTTAATAAAATGTATAAACCATAATTTTGAAAAAAGTTTAAATACCATAAAACTTGATTTTTCAAAATGTCTATTTTGTCCCGAGGTACAAACAGTGTATGTACCTCGGGACACCCATGTTTGTACCTTGGGACAGAAGGATAAATTTAGAAGAAAACCACCTAAATTATTCGAAATATTTTATTTAAACATTAGTTATCGCAAAAACAGACTTTAATTTTCAAATATCCTTTTAAAGGAGTTCAAACATAGACAAGTAGCAAAATTTGGTTACCTACTTTTACATTGCTATCACACAAATAGGATACTATCTTATCACAAACGGCATGTTCGGGATGAGTATTATCAAGTCAAACAAAGATGCTTCAAAGAATAATAAACTAAAAGGATCATTATTGGTAAATCTTGCTGCCTTTTCGACCATTGCCTTTTCGGCCTGTTGAATCATCAAAAATGTTGTGTGCGCAGGAGTCGGAAAAACTGTTTATTGTTATTTTTCTACACTAGACCTCATTCTGAGAATTCACTTTGTATTTAATTTGTTACCAACCACGTCCTTTTAGCGTGAGAAGACCTTTTTCTATGATTTTTCAAAGTTTCGAATGTTTATGACGTTACAGTGGGCAGGGGGGGGGGGTCCTGCCCAGGCGGGAGGGGCGCGTGGCGTCATAAACATTCGAAACTTTGAAAAATCATAGAAAAAGATCTTCTCATCCAAAAAGAGAACGGCTGGTGTCAAAATTCTCAAGGTGAGGTCTACTTTTGATTAAAAATTTTAAAAAAATCAGGCGCATCTCCCATTGACTTCCGTTGACTTGGGATCAATCTCCTATCCTTTCGACTAAACTATATTAATTTACACTTAGGAATCAGAGCTCGCAACCACTGAGCTATGGAAGTGAATGGACAGAAATGCGAAGAGTTAGCTGATCACAACATCTCTCCCCTGTTGGGAAATCTTAGTTACTCCGTTACTTAGTCAGGGTGGTGAGGGCTCTTTAGCCAGCCTTATTCAACCCAGTGAACCATTATTTCTTCATGAACGGGGCGGGGCATCTGCTGACCTCAACGTTTGTCTGAATAGGCTGTGGCTCGACTCGTGTCTTGGGGGAAGTTGTTTTGATGACAACACTAATTTATTATTGTTACCAGAGAATGCTGAGGAAACCATTCGGGTCTGTTCGACTGCGCCACTTTGTTGAATCATCAAAGATTAACTTCCCTCGACTGAGGATCGATCTTCTATCGTTCCGACTAAACTATATTTACACTTCTGAGTCGGAGCTCGCTACCACTGAGCTAAGGAAGTAAATGGACAGAAATATAAAGAGGTAGCTGATCACAACAGGCCCATCCACTGGCTGCTGATTCACTCCATCCTTTGATCGTGGCATCTGCACATGAATGGACCAACATCTTAACATGGTAGCTTAGGCCAAAACCGAACATAAATTACATAAAACGAAAAAATATTGTGTCCCAAGGTACAAACCTCAACGTGTCCCAAGGTACAAACATTTGACATTTTCCAAAAAATTTAATTATTGACATATCATGATATAATAACATTTTAAAAACATCAAAATCATAGAGATGAACCTTGAATTGAAGGAAAGCAGTTGCAAGTGGAAGAAATTCAAACTTATCTTTCTGTCAATTGATCGTGGTATGGAGCAAAGACAAAACTTTGGAACCGGTGATAACAAACAACGAATTTTCATCATCACATGGTCGGTGATAACAGAAAAAGGGGCACATACACGGTGTTGCCTTCACATCCAAAGATGATTGGAGCCCAGTCCAATTTTTTTTGTGCCTCTTTTCTAATTGATTTAAGCATTGTCCCGAGGTACAAGCGTCCCAAGGTACAAGCCTTTCCCCTACCCACTGCTACGCGGTCTCCAACTGGGTCTCCCATTTGCGGTTGGGGCGTGGCCCACGCTGCGTTTGGGGGTGTCCGACCGCTGCGTTCTGTCTGTTTTCTCGGGTGCTTCAATGCTTGTCGAGATGGGCGCCCCGTGAGCCCCTCACGCTTTGTTGGTGGGCATGTCCGCCTGCTCAATCTGGTTTCCCTTTAGACGTAGGTAAAGGTGTTCTTCAGGGGGCGTGTCCCTTGTCTCATGGAAGGGCGTGTTCGCGCTTCTCTTCTATTAGTTTTCTGCCTTTCATAGGACATCTAGCCCTAAGAGATCTAAAGTGGCACTTTTTCTTGCAAAACAAGAAAAGTATGGTTGAAAGTGTGTTCGTTAATTTGTGCTCGGATATTCTGTTCTCCCGCAAAGCAAGGGCTACTCTGTCCACTCCCCATGCTACGGTGTGTGTTGGATGCAGTGGTAATCCAGCTACTGGTCGAGCTAGAATGGAGAGTGCCCCTCCAGTGTCTACCACCATGTTGCGTTCTTCTATTCCCAATTTGACGGTCATGCGCATTGTTCGTGACATGGGTGCCTCGACAGCAGGGATATGTTGTTCGACAGTAGGTTGCTTGAATCTACTGACCTCCATTGTGTGGGCTGGTTCCTTAATTGGTTGTGACACGGGTAAAAGTTCCTTCTTACGGGGACAGTCTACCTCGAGATGTTCTCTCCCGCCACAGAAGTCACAGAAAATTGTCATTTGTGGACTAACTGGGCAATTCTCAGGAAAGTGAGTTCTGTCCGCACAGAACATGTAGGGGTAACGAGGGGTTGGTTTCTCCTCCCTCCTACGTTCATCTGGGATGTAGTTTCGTTGTCCCTCGTCCGCGTGTCTCTCGTATTTCTTCGGTAGGTTATCTTTTCGGGGACACCGCGCCACAAAATGTTCAAAACTGCCACAGTTGTAACAGCTACCACCGTTATCAATCACGGCGAGGTCCCATCGTTCCTCTACTTCCACCGCGTCTTCGAGTGTCTCTTCTAGGTCCTCAGCCTTTTGGAGTGCTTGTTTAATATTTGTTGGACAGTTTGCAACAAGGTGACGCCAATGGTCTTTCCGACTCCTCGAATACAGGCATCGAGCCTTTAATTAAGAAATGGCTGCTTTCAACATAGGTGACATGTTCCATCCATGGAGCTTCTTGGAAGAACTCTGGGATGGACGCCTAAAGGTGGCCATTCACTACCGCTACAAATGGTGTGGCGCGCCAAAGTGGTGGTGTGAATGGGGAAAACCACTGCGATTTCGATGGAGTGGTCAGATGGGTTGGATATCCTGGCCAGCCAAAATCCACCGCGCCACGCCATTTGGAGCTGTAGTGAATTGCCACCTTAAGGTGTTGTTCGGCGTCCTGCAGTGGGGGCAGACCACGCCCCTGGGAGCTGGCCTAGATCGCCCCTCCATAATCCTCACCGCAAGTGGCTATGTAGGGGGCGGCGTCTTGGGGTTCAGGAAGGGGGTGTTACTTTACCCCAGCCCTGCCACTTTGATGGTGTTATCAGGGGCTCACATTAAAAATAATAATAAACCGTTTTTCCGACCCATGCGCACACCCCATTCAGCCTAGGGGTTGGACTTAGGATAAATCAGAAACACGAGTGTGAATCGCAAAAGAGGCCTAATCTCCGTTCAAATTTTAGCTGACCAAAATGCAATCGTAGTTCATTTCTTCGAGTTGTACTCAGTTCCGAGTCCTTAGCAGTAATCAAATTTCCTTGTAATTAGGGCAACCTCAATCCCTTTTCTGAGTGCGAAGCCTTCATTTCTTCCAAATAAACTTGATTGTGAAGTAGTTACGTGGTAGGTTGGTAGTATCTTTGGTTGATGGTGACAATGGTGTAAGCCGCTGCTTTAGGCTGTATACTTATCAAATTGGACATCAGTGATAGGGGTCAAATCCTACCGCTGCCACCAATTTATAAGCCCGTGCTTGTCTAGGTAAAGTTGACAAATGAATTTAGTTACCTAGTCCAAGTAGCAACTGAGTAGGTTCCTGAAGGGAAACTACTTTGTGTTTGACTGAGAAATGGGGGAGTCAAGAAAAGACCGAAACAACTTAATTCTACGTTAAATTTAGGATAATAAATTGTAATTACCTGTGAAGTATGGGAGCTCTTCGAAGGTGTTGACTCCTGGGTTGTTTGAATACTAAATATAATGCTGTTAAACCTGAAGGGTGTTTCGTTTTACTTCGGACCTCCAAAAGTGTCCTATGCCAGAAGGGCGTGTCCTTCGTGTCTTCTGTGTCCCTTGTGTCTTTTGTGTCTAAGACACAAGTGACCCAACCGACCACGAGGATGTGTTCTTTTGCGAAATGTGTCCTAAGGACATGACCTGATGGGTCTGAATGAATTTAAGAATAAATTGAAAAAATTGAAGTTATTTATTTACCCCTAATTGCCTCAGCTGATATGGTGCAGGATGAACTCAGAGAGAACACAAGATATGGAGTAAAATACCAGGTAAATAGGTTTATTCAAAGGCACAAGTGTGTTGGTAACAAAATAGGACAAGCCTGAAGGGTGAATGTTAAAATTGACAAGAAGTACGAATGAGATCGTGATATAGTTTAAGACTAGGGTTTCAACAAGATTTCCAAAATAGACAATACTTTCCAAATCCCTTTTCCAATACAATTTCCAAGCTGTGTCTTCACCGTGTTCTAGTGTGTCTTTTATAGTTCGTGTCTTTTTCTCTATTACAAATTACAATCTTTTCTCTATCAATTTACTATAGATTTAATTTAATTTTTAATTTACTTTTTATTTTACTACTACTAGTAAAATAAAATTTACTTTTTACTACTAAATAAAATTTATAATTTACTTTTATTTTACTACTACTTTATTTTACTTTTTAATTTACTAATTTTAATTTACTTTTCTCTATTAATTTACTATACCGGTACTGAAAATCGAAAAAACCAATAATAGCCGTGTGGGTACTCTATGAGTTCTAAGTAGTACTCTAGTAGTACTCTATGAGTTCTACTACTCTTGAGAACTTTATTCACTGTTTTACGTTTTCACCTGCCTAACTATTTTTGGCCAAAAATGAGTTAGATACTTAGTTTGTGCACTCACGTGTTGGGCCCGAAGGTATCCTCGACGATCTTGATGCGGTTGTTAGAAGTTCTCCAGTCGGATGAAGGGGATTTCTGAATAGAGAGAGGTTTGGGGACTACAACTCGCCAAGTTCAGGGGGTTAGTACTCTCGCGCTGACTTCTTGAGAAGGGGGACAGGGGATGACTTTCTGCCGGAACGTACTCGTCGCGCAGTTGGGGAAAAACGTTCAGCCGGGACTTACTAGTTTGAGCTCAGGGGAAGGTGTGATGGCTGCCGCAGGCCACTGGGTCTCGAGGGTTCCCCCTCCCATTCGTGACGTCATCCACGGCCTTCCTTTCCAAAATCAGGCTGCCATTCGGGTTCGGCTGAAGCCCTGCTGCTGTAGCGGACACTGGTGGTTTGTTTCACCCCTGGCATTCGTGGTTGAAGTAGTGTTCGGACGCCTATGGTGGAGTTCAGCGTCCTTATCGTAGGGGGGCGGACCACGCCCCTGTAGAGCTGGCCCAGATTACCCCCCCACAGTCCTTCGCCGCAGGTGGCTCTGTGGGGGCGGCATCTTGGGGTTCAGGAAGGGAGGTGTAAACCTACCCCAGCCCCATCACCTTGTTGGTTTCAGTGAGCAGGGGCTCACATGAGTGTAAAGCGTTCATTTCTTCCAAATAAACTTGATCGTGAAGTAGTTACGTGGTAGGTTGGTAGTATCTGTAAGGGTCGCCCCCTATACGGCTTTAGCGATTAGGTCTGACTTATTTTTCGGCCTACTCGTGGATTCAGGGGGTTCGGCCTAAGCTCCCTAACTGGCTATCACCGAAGATCGGGTAGATCTGGGGGCAATTGCCTCTGGATCTAAGATTTTGATTATCCTACTTTTGTCCTTACACCAGACGGGCTCTGTTGAATGACAGTAATGAAAACAAAAACTGATAACGCATTGCATTGAACTGATTGCAATTGGAACGTTCGTTCTTCTTTTGATTTCAAGTTAATTGACATATGTAAGAGAACAGAGACTTAGATGGCGAATTAGTCTACTCCTACCGACCGCGTGAAGTTACGATGACTCGCGGCGCGTGCGGGTTTGCAACGGTAACGGCGGACGTGAGGTTTGGGGTAAGTTTTGATTTGGTGTTCGGACTGACCTGATGATCCTTTCTGATCGAGGTAATCTTTGAGATTTCGTCCCAGGAGGCGTTGATGTGGCAGCTACCCACTTCTTCCCCTGGAGGCGGCAGGTACTCTCGGACCAAGTAGACTGTGGTGATACCGCTCTCTTGTCACACAGCGGAAGGCAGCAGATTTGGGTGTGTCTTGGATCGAAGGGCACTGGGTTCCAGATGCTGATGCACGACCTCGATTTTGGCCGAGCGCAACAGTTTTGTTCAACTGCTGGGGGCGTGTCCTCAGTAATATTTGTGGCTGAATATTTTCCGTATTTCTCCTACTGTCCTTCCACCTCTCCTCGCTGGTTGGATGCGGAGCTTTTCCTGGGCGTCGAATTTTCGGCTGATTAGCGAAAGCGGGGATAGATTTCCGCTCATCAGGCCGCGGTAATTTTTTCCGCGGTGGGGACTCCACGTGCCATGTTTTTTGGCGACGTGGGTCTTACGAATTGTATTCCCCGGGAGCCGTCGATTTTCCCTTTCCGGAGTCGAATTGCACCGATTCGGTTTCCCAGGGAGAAACATGAGACTTTGTCAGCGTTCTCGTCTGACAGTATCTTTGGTTGATGGTGACAATGGCAAGCCGTAATCTTTGCAGACGAGTGATCTATATAGAAAAATAATAAACCTTTGTGTGATACTATGCAGCGTTTTTTTTAACCTCGAGAAGTGAAAACAATGCTTCCACTACATTGGTGGACTCGGATGCAGAATGATCACGATGCACGATCGAATGTAAAAGACTTTTTATTAATTAATCCATCCCGAAGTGTAAACCACTTCATTGGTGTTTGTCTTCATCCATGAAACGTGGCAACACTCCATTGCACAGGGCAATCTGTAGGGCAAGCTATACTCACCGGTGGATATTTTACACTTTCCATGTGATGATGATCCATACATTATCCGCGGCGCTTCCATTCTTGACTTCAATTCGAGTCGAGCTTCGAGCCGCTTCCCCGTCCAAACCCGGCTAAAGCTGTTTTCTTTCACTCGAGCCGTTTTAAATTCACGTGGTTCTTTCGTTTTCCTTGTTTCTCGAATTACATCACTATCCCGTAGAATTCGCATTCAACGATCAACTTCGATCATGCCGCCGAAGAGAAAGGTAAGTTTGAGGCAGCTCTAATCTGAATTGCATGTGGTCTGACACTTTGGAAATGCTCACTAACCCCGACTTTTCTTGTAATATTATTAGTCCAGCGCCTTTTATTCAATAAATAACATTAATTGGCTTTGGGATTGTGTGCTAAATTTGATTTGACGCTGTGTGATTCTCATTGGATCGGGAATGCTACCGTTTCCCGCCCAGAACGTACAAGGTAGGTGTTTCCCGCCCATGTTTCATGTATGTGGTGTTGAAATACTACTTCGAATTTGGCCAAGTTTTACCTAATACATTTTTACAGTAATAATGCGGTAGAATCCGGCGCCGGATCGGATACGGCGCGTCCGTATCGTGAATTCGGCGTCGAGGGTACGTCCCGCCGTTAGGCCGAACCGAACTAGGATTTTTGTCATGAGAGGTGTAGGTAAGTAGCAGTCATGGTGATTATTCAAAAAATCATCCGTGACTGAAAACCTTTAAGCTATATTGCAATGATAAATGCTTATTTGATTATAATTTTTGATCATGTTCTTGATAAATTGAAAGTTTCTATTCATATTTGAGACAGCTATAACGACTCCAGATGCGATTGAGGTTTCAAATTGAAACTGGTTAATTTTCCTTTTAATTCCTCTCCTTCACTTTTTTTTAAAATGTGAAGTGTTGCGAGTAAAAGGCTCAACACGGCCTTATTATAGAAATTCACTTTTTGAAAAACATTCCTATGTACTTATGTTTGAATAGGGTGTGCTCCTGGGTTGGAAAACCTGTTTATTGTTATTTTTAATCTTAGACCTTATTCTGAGAATTTTGGTACCAACCGCGACTTTCTAGCATGTGTAAATCTCTTCCTATGAATTTTTGAAGTTTCGACCGTTTATGACGTCACAGTGGGCTGGGGGGTCCCGCCCAGGCGAGAGGGGCGCGTGAAGCCATAAACGGTCGAAACTTCGAAAAATCATAGAAACAGATCTACTCACGCTAGAAGGTCGCGGTTGGTGCCAAAATTCTCAGGATTCTAGTCTAGTTTCGATTAACCCTGGAGTGGAATCGTCACGTAAATTTTACACCTGTGGCCTTGAAACAGTCGCCCACCCCATTAGCGAAAAGGGCGGGAAGGCACCACCCCACCTATGCTATCCCTAGGGTGTCCCCTTTCAGTCGCGCATGCCCTCTGCCACCGAGTTTGTCGCTGTTGTCTCTCTCAGGCCTGTAAACTGAACACATGGTGTAATTTTTACAAGGTTTCCAATAAAGTAGGTAGAACGGTGTAATTTTCACACCACGTTTCCATTCCCTGCCCCATTCATGGTGTCAAAATAACATCATTTTTGTTTCACAAAACAGCCATATATAAAAAAAAACACAGTAATATTCCTAAATCTTCTATTGCTTCCAAGTCTACCAATACGAAGCAATTTGCTTTCCTGTTCCTTTGAAGTGATATTCATTGTTGGAGGTTACTTTTTCTAGTCCGTCAAATACCTTGAAAGACTGAGAGGAAAACTGTTGAGTTATATTTTGTAATACGAGCTTGAAAATAAAAATGTGTTCATTGTTGAAAAACTATTTATTGGACTGGTAGTAGCACCTGGCAGTACCCCTTTTGCTATTGAAATCAGCAGAAGTATTGAACTTGGATATTGAGCCCAGGAAAATGAATAGAAATCAAGGGAAAATAGAGAAAGCAAAGAGAATTGGCTCAGAATCCCCTCATTTTAGTAGTATAGAGGCAATAATTGTCTTGAGAACGGCCACAAATGTAGTAGAGAACTATATTTGAATGAAAAAAGTGTAAATCAATGCAGAGAGCTGACGAAATAGGTTGAATATTGATGTTTTCTGACTGGTGTAAAAATTACACCTGACGTTTCCATTAAGCACACATTGGGTGACAATTCCATTCCAGGGTTGAAAATCTAAAAAAAATCAAGGCGCACCCCCCCCCCCCCCCATTGCGATGCTATAGCTTCATAATTATTTAATTTAGAGGTCCAGTTGTTCTCAAATTGAAGCAAATTAAGCCTACTCTTAAAAGTTACTGTGCTTGAATGATTCATCATCATTCAATTGATGATCGTCATAGATAGATTAGACGTTAAGGTAAAAAAACTGAAAAGAGTGTCCAAAATTTCATGGTTTCGGCGCACTATGAGGTATTGGACAGCGAACAGGGTTTTCAGGGTTGGAAGTTTGGATATAAACTAGCCTGTTAGGGATCCTAACAATATGATGTTTAAAAAATCGTAGATACCCTCGCGGTTTCAATATTTATTGTATAAATTGATTGGGTAACCCAATGAACCAGCGAAATATGAAGACGACATGGTTGTTGTTGGGTTTGGAATTCGGTGTTTTATAATCATCACATTTTGGGTAGCATCCGAGTTGATCCTGCCAGAAACTGTGTTAATGTTCTTATTTGCAATAAACCCGATGTCAAGTTTCACCGTATTTTCACGCAAATTTTATTTATCCTATTTGTATTCTATTAACAAAAACAAAAAAAAACGTAGCCTGTTCAGAAGGAAACAAAAGCTGGTGAAGCGGTGGCCGCAGAGACGGCCCTCGTGTCTCTGGAAAATAATGAAGAAGTCGTCGAGAATGTCGAAAAAGGAGTCGATGACGCAGTTGAGGACATCCAGGGCGCATCTAAGAAGGCTGCGTCCAAGAAAACGAAAAAACCTAATAACCACCTGAAGGCAAGTTATTACTATTAACAATACAATTGATATTGATGTTTATTTGGAAGGGTTGCTAGGATTCTGTATGCACAAGTTCGTCCCACCACAAAGAAAGATTTCATTACAAGGCTCACTCATATTTCCACTTTTTAGGACGTCCCACAGTAAGACTTGGGCGTCCTTATAAGATCGATCTGGGGTGAAGTTGGACAACACTCAACAGAAAAAAAAAATAACCACACAGTAATCCGTTTTAGACCATTCTGAATCCAAATCCGCGAAAAAAACCATAGGTGTATGTCTGTGTGTGTGTGTGTGTGTGTGTGTGTATGTGTGTGTGTGTGTGTGTGACAAAATCTTGTGTACTCTGCACAGGCCTTAGTTCTCAACCGATTTTCCTGGTTCTTTTTTTGTTCGACGCGGAAAACTATCTAGTTGTGCACTACGTCGCCGGAATTTCGAATTTTGCCTTTTAAGGGGGGGAAAGGGGGGGTTAATGCTCAAAAAACGTGCATTTTTGGGCATAATCTTGTGTCGTCTGCCCAGGCCTTAGTTCTCAACCGATTTTTGTGGTTCTTTTTTTGTTCGACGCGGAAAACTATCTAGTTGTGCACTACGGCGCCGGAATTTCGAATTTTGCCTTTTAAGGGGGAGAAAGGGGGGGTTAATGCTTAAAAAACGTGCGTTTGCGGGCATAATCCTTTAAAATTTGCCCAGGCCTCAATTTCCAACCGATTAGTGAGTTTCTTTTTTTGTTTGACTCAAATAACTTCCGAGTTGTACATAATTTCACCCGAGTACCAAAATTCGCAAGGGGGGGGTGTAGTGGGGGGATAATATTCACAAAATATCCGATTTTTCAAAATTTCGGTTCCTTTACTGCTTACTAATTGTACCCAAGCTTTGAAATTGAGGAAAAATTCTCATTATACCTCCGGGTTTTCATGAATTATTCTCTGTAGCACCAAGGAAATAATAGTGGTGCCACCATGGTGCCAGGACACCATAAACCGCATATTTCGTGCTTTTTTTTTATGTTTCACCTTGAATACGGATGTGAACCTCGACGGACCGCCTACTAAAACTAATAGATGAAAGTGCAATGTTACGACGTATTCCCCCTTTGGTGCCAGACTGGCACCATTGGTGGTGGTTGGGGGGGGGGGGGTGTGAACTCGAATTCGCATGTTGGGTATCGTAGATCATGGATTTTAAAATGCTCTTCAGATTCGAGGCTCCCATGCCGCTAGAAATGTTTTGGTAGATAATGGTGAGGGGGGGGGGTCACTATTTCTTGCCTAAAGTAATAAACCAAATTACATCGAGTGAAACAGTTTTATCGCTTACCAACTGGTTAACTGATCTAATGCTTATCCAATGGGACGTCCCCTGGAATGCATGCATTACTAAACAATATGTTTCCAGACAGTAAATACCACCGTGAAGGTGAACATCTGAGCCAGCTGATACTTACTTTAGTTGATGTAACTGATGCATTTAATGAAGTGAAATAATAGGTTTGTTTCAACAGAGGAATGCATTTGGAAGGCAATCGAACCGCAGTTCACAGCCTTCTCAATCGCATTCCAAAACTGTTGAACTGTTCAACTTCGCTGTAGGAACGCTTTTTGCCGTCCCCTTATTTAACGTTACACAAACTGGAGCTCACGTTACTTCCAGTTTCACGTGTAATTTCACCTCTGCTCATTTCGACAAAAAAATTACTAGCCATGTTTTGTTTACCTAAACGAAATTATGTGGTAAATTTGTAAAACGTTTATACATTTGGTACAACTCTTACTGAATTTGCTTTCCTAAATTAGGGACGGCACGATACCACCGATATATCGGAGTATCGATACTTTTTTGGTATCGATACCGATATTTGTATCGATACTTTTGATAAAAAAAACTCATACCGATATTTTGGTATCGATACTTTCTTCCTGAAATATCGGAGGTATCGATACTTTCTTGACGATATTATCGATATTTTTGCCAAAATGGAATAGTAAAAAAAAAATTCCAAAATTTGGATATTCAATATCAAGTACCTACTTAGATACCATACTATATCTGCCACTGAATGATACTCAGAATAGTATCGATCGAAATGATATATCGCTTCTAATATCCTTCATCGATATTCAACAACTTTCCACAGTAACCCTGTAAAATCGCATTTTTTGCGGTTTTCACATTCCTAGGATACTAAGTCCATGGGTTTTCATTTCTCTGGGTTTCTTGGACAGTTCGAGTTCCTTGTGACCATTGTATTACTATCCGATTCACAACAATTTTTTTATTTACTTTTTTAAAAATTCAAGTCAAAACTTACTTCACGCCAAATTTTTGTTTTTTTATGATTCGATAATAAATATTATTAATTTGTAATGTAACTGATTTATTACTTCATCCTTTCCATTTGTAGTGGATGATGAATCATTTCATTGAACGGAGAATTCTTGGGAATAAGAATTGGAATAAATATAAAATGAAATGATCATTCACTTTTATTAAATTTTAAATTATTGACTTTCATAACATTTTAAATTACCCTGACTTTAACAACATTTTAAATTATTGACTTTTATTAATACATTTATAATTCTTGATTAATGGAGTTTTTATTTGGTTTGCGAAATCATTTGTGGGTTAATTTGGAGTATCGATAGTATCGATACTTTGAGCCGATATTATCGAAGTATCGATATTTTATAATATCGGTATCGAAAAGATATCGAGTATCGATACTTCCTGAGAAATATCGTATCGGAAGAAGTATCGATACTTTGGAGTATCGTGCCGTCCCTATCCTAAATTCAAGTTACCAATTGTGTACCTATGTGATTTTTGTTGATTCCTTCCAACATTTACAATCCATTATTATTTGTTTACATCTATGTATTCTGTCGTGAAATGCTATTTTCATCTCCATTAAAGTTGTTTACTCAAACACTCTTTTAATTAGCTCTTTTAATTTTAACGCTCTACCTCTACCTCTCCTGCGTTTGAAAACATAAAAACCGCTGGAAATGTATACAACTATGGGCCATTACAGTTTGTAAGAAAACGACTCGTACTATTTGGGATTTCTAGTAGACTTGCCCTGAAAACGTGAAAAATTAAAGTGTATTGTTTTTTCGAAATAATAAAGACTTTTGGCATACCAATTTGAACTTTTGGCAAATCCCCTATGTTTCGGCAACTACTGGAGTCCTTGTCCACCTGTTTAACTTCTACAATGTTCAATAAAGTGTTTTTTTTTTTCTATCAGGATTAAAATTAATTGATAAATAGACCAGGATGATTTGTAATAACCAATGCTGTGTAAGGACGACCATTGGCTGGTGGGGGGAAAAACTCTCAGAAAATACACTAATAACTGCATAACTCACTAATAAAAATTAATTTAAGCAGTGGAGTAATGATTGATTTTTGGGGTAGTTGTAATTGAGAAGTCCGTGTTGCATTAACACATTTATTAAATCAAGAAAAAAATGGAACATTTTTCCTATAATATCCATACTTTCCCAGTCAGTACTACTTTAAATTCATTAATGTATAGCTTACAACTAACGCAGTACATTAAAGGAAAAACCAGGTGGACCGATATCCAAAAGTTGTAAGGAGAAAAGGGCTGAAGAACGAACAAAATACGAACCCAAAATCAACACTAAACCCTATTGGTTTGGAGGAGATGCGAAGTGAACTCCACGAATTCAATTTTAGAATGAGCAGGTTATGAAAGAGGTTTCAAATGGGAAAGGTTTCCTTTTCGACGGGACCCCTTCGAGCCGTCGACTTCCTTCCAAATGCATTCCAACTGCAGTTGAACGGATTATTCTGTTGGAACAGCGGTTGGTTTGATCCGTCCCACGGCTCGTCCTGTAGGAACAGCAGTTGGGCTACTGCGCATGCGCCAGTTGGTTTCCTTCCAACTGCCGTCGCTGTAGGAACAAACCTAATATTCTTAGAGGGTAATGGGGATATTTGGGGTTAGGAAAGAGCTCCTGTAAACTTTTCCAACATGCTTTTGCGATCTAGCAGTAACCTAAAAAAAATGTCATTAACTAGAAATAAATGCCATAAAACCTAACTCCAAACAATTTTTATTCTAAAACGCTGATAAATATCACTACGTACATCACAAAAAGTTGTGCATCATCCTTATTCAGTCAGTAATTTACACGGGAGAATGTTTGGAAAGAAACGTGTGAAACATTGCAAAATTGAAACAACAGAAAAAACCTGAGGTATTTGGATTAATTTTCTATTAGAAATGTTTGATTTATGGTTGGTAAGGAGGGATCTACTCAGAAGGGTGATCTATACAGAAAATAATAAACCTTTGGGCAATAATTTGCAGCTTTTTTTACCTACCATCTATTGGTAGGTACTACCTACCTCACCATACCGCCTTCACACCTTCACAATCAAGTTTATTAGAAATAACTAAACGCTTCACACTCGATTCGAAAAATAGAAAGCTTCATATGGAAATTTAGGAGCATCTAGGGGAAGAAAGTGGTGGAACGGCGTGAGCGCTGCCTAGCGAAGATAAGACGAATCTTCCTGAGCTCAAAAACCTAGGTTATCTCTCTTATCAGTTGGCTTACGTGATGTAGGTATCGTGTGTTGTGTTTTTCTAATCCTTTCTTAAATAATTCAATGCTTTAAAAATTAATGTTGTTTACCTACGAGTGCGTAGATTTTCATTTCAGACTGAATCCCTTTCTTATTGATGCCTCAAACAGATTTGATTGCTTTTTTCATTGAGGGCAAATTTCTGGTTTCCTATAGATTAGGCAGGGATCTACAGACATTACCACCGGTCGATAATGGAGGTGCATCCATCTTGCCAAAAAAGAAGAGAAGGTTCATTTAATCATCGCTAGATAGCGCTCGGGCGGTTTCACCACTTTCTTTCCCTAGATCTCAAAAAGCAAAACTGAATATAAAGCGAAGAAATGAATAGCGATCGCACTTTAGTCAGATAAAATTTGAATGGAGATTAGGCCTCTTTTGTGATTCAACCTCGTGATTCTGTTTTATCGAAGGAAAACCCTTAACACTCTCAACGCGGGTCAATAATTAGTAGGACTGTCCCTGGCCTGGACGAATAACCTTCCCGTTGACTCTCTCCTATTCACCATCCTCCATGTGCGGTTTTCGCATGTTATGTTGGACAGACTGAAGGGTTATAATCTCTCACGGGACTTTGAAACTGTTTTACTGCTGAAACACTGATTTTGAACGTTTGGAAGTCTCCTTCAAACTTCGCCTCGTCCACCATGTGTGTACGGCAGGCTGAGGGAAGGACTGCAGCTTCCACCACCAGTGGACACCCGCGTTGAGAGTGTTAAGTACTCGTAGGGAGCGATTGGTTTGTCCTGCAGAGCTCCGGGTGGTCTCAATTTTTAAAAATTCAATACTATTTAAAATTGGCGAAAAAACGATACCTACCTTTATTTCGAGAGTTTTCGAGCTAGAGCACTCTTGAACATTTCAACCCTCAATTTTCACCTCTTAGAAGTGGCGGGAGGAGTAGGATGAACCGGAGGCGGGAGGAATCGGCGGTGGGTGGCGGGGAGAGTGGCGGAATCGTGTTTGCCTGCTTTTAGTAGGCTTTACAGCTAGTACAATATAACATAACAACAATATAATATAAAACTTTAATATTATCAAAAGTACAGTTTTTCTTTTCTCGCAAAATGTAATTTTAGTACCTACTGATGTGATTTTTTTATTTTTAGAAAAATAAGTGGGTTTTTCAAGTTTTGTGTGTTTTTAGGAAAAAAGTTCAAATGGATAAATTAATCTAATTAAAGTTTCTTCTGTTTCAATGTGCTAATTAGATAACACTTTTCAACAATCCAACCCCCAAATTTTACTCGTGCGTATTTACTGCTGATTCAAAGTGATGGACTTTGGTGTGTATCAAGTCCAACAACCACTGTAACATTTTGTTTCGATTGCATGTATAAGTATCCTCAATCTAGATTAATTTGTGATTTTCTGGCTGGATACTGAGTAGTTGAAAACAATATTCTTACCTACTCAGTGTCCAGCCAGAAAAGTCCAACTTCTCAATAAGAAGTTTGATCCCTGGGCGAGCTTTCACTACTTCATTTGGGTACCAGAATTGTTTCAAGTTTCTGATTACTAGGTATGAAGTTTACGTTCTCATTACAGGCATCTGAATTAAAGGGAGAAGTGAAGGAACAGAGCCCAGATAAAGATGATGGCAAAGAAAATGTTGAAAGTACCAAAAAGGAAGAAGACAACTTGGTTGGGAAGGAGAAACCACCACGTAGAGGCGCCAAACGAGGTCATCCTGTTGAAAAAGCTCCGTCGACTCACGTTAGTCTCACTTATTGCATTCTAGCCATCTCTAAATTCAGCTCTAGTTCGAAGATCAATGATATTCTTCGTTGCATAAGAAAATATTGAACTTATTGAGTTGGATATCCTCCAGATTTAATTTAGAGAATTCTTCTCTGCTCTAAATAATGAGATTTCATATTGAAATGTTCGATGTTTGCTCTGAGAGGTTGATTATATGAGCACAGGTTGTTGGTTAACTTTTATCTTCAGAACAATGTGCAATCAATTAGTGAAAAATAAAAAACGCACACATCCACGAAAATTGAAAATATTGATGAATAGTATGAAAATTATTAGAGTTTTTGCATGCCACTGTGGGGGCTTGTAGAACCTCCTCACAAAGCTCGGGGTGTAGGGGACTGTGAAGTTGCCTGCCCTTCAACAGTGGGGGATGAGGGGGTCAGCTGTGACTGAGCGAGCTACGGCATGTGTCTTGGGAGATGAGACTCGGACCAGTTGCAGGGGCTGTGAGTTCAGGGCTCGCCTCGGGAGCATATTTTCGGGCAAGTCGGTCGCAGTTCCCTCTCGTCCCAACCCAGGGCAGTGAGGCCAATGGGAAGCCATGAGCAAAATCATCAGAACAAATTCTGATCTTCCCTTTGGAAGACAGCTGATGATGTCCGCGACACCAGGAATGGCAGTCGGACGAAAATCCAACCTGAAATGGTTGTTTACTTACTTACTTACTTACAGTGGGGGATGATAAAAGGGTTCCCCCTGCTCCATACCTAAATGGGCCTCCTTCAACTGGGTAGCATCGATGTTGCTTGCGCTAGTCTCCTCCTAATGGAGCCTGTCATGTTTTGGCTGCAAAAATTCCTCGTTAGAGAGTGCTGCAACGGCGATGCTTCCCAGTTGAAGTACAAGGCTCCAAATATGGACTTGAGTGGTGAGGTGCTCATGCTGGAGGGGGGGGGGATTTGGAACCCTTTTATTATCCCCCATTGTTGAAGAGCAGGCATCTTCAAGGTCCCCTGCGGACCCTGAGCTTTGTGACGAGGTTCCATAGGCCCCAGTGGTGGTATGCAAAAACTCCAATAATTGAATGAGGAATTTCACCGAATTCTGTTTGCATTTTTCCTGAACAGTTAATGGTGTGGGATAGATGAAAATCTGGGCTGATTTCGGAAAATAAGTCTCCTGTCATTTTTGGGAGACAGTCAAAATTTTGAATTTCAAAACTAACCGGGAAAACGGACGTGATGCGGGAAAGCTCGCTGATTGGGCTGTTCGGATCGCCGTCTCCTCCCAGTGTTGCCCATTGGGACGACGAAATCGTGTTTTCTAAGAGAAAAGTTAACAAACAAAAACAGGGGAAACCTAATTTTCCCCATCTCGCTTTTTCTATTTTTTTCTTCAGTTTTTCGATTTCGAACTTTACTGTTTCGTGAAATTTTTCATCTGGGGACTGTAGATTTCTCGATCTCAGCGCTTCAAGCGGCCATAAATGAACTATTCCAGGATGACGTCATTTTCCCGTTTTTTTTAAACATTCGTATTTTCTACACTGTTTTGTTTATTCGTAAATTAGGAAGTTCGGGCTGAAAGTTTGCCTTGGGGGGTTTTTCGAGGTGCTGAATCAGATTTTGGGGTCAAAAATAGAAAATTCCGACATGGTGAAATTCCTCATTATAAAACGTCAGTTATTCGAAAAGGAGCTCGAGAGGCTGGAAGGTAGTAGAGAAGTATCTCGGTGGGGGTCACATAACACTCTCGCTTCTTCATCCTCAGATTTTTTGTGCTATGGATGACACAGATGTGACAAGTCTTCACCATTAAACGTACTCCATCTCCCAAGATTCAATTTATTTGATCAGTTTTCCACCCAAGTAACGGGGTCCTAGTTAAACGATGATATCCAAGTCTTTTGGTCAGTATTCTCCTCGATTTAGCTCAAAGATTAATGACCTACCATCGTTGATGGTATGATTTGAAGGATTTCATTCATAATCAAGTACTGATATATCAGTTCAAATCTTGATCGAACTACCAAACCAGATTCAGAATTGAAGTTCCATCATTTATGAACCTACGTACTTGTTATCGGAATTATCAAGTTCCATCTACATTACAGGAATCTGAATTGAAGAAAGAAGAGAAGGAACAGAGCCCAGAAAAAAATGATGGCAAAGAAACTGTCGAAACTACCAAAAAGGACGAAGATAACTTGGTTGGGAAGGAGAAACCACCACGTAGAGGCGCCAAACGAGGGCTTCCTGTGGAAGTTGCTCCATCGACTCACGTTAGTCACATTTATTCCATTCTTGTCGTTCCTAAATTCAGCTATTTGAAGCTCCTCTTTTATTATTGTTATTGTAGGGGAGTCTTTCTCCGATATGAACATTTCCAGTAAGCGGTTTCCTTATTGTTGGAAGTTAGCACGTTGTGCTGAATAATAACGGGATTCTGAATTGAAGCATCGTCGTTGAACTTATTCCATCCCATACGATTCAATGGAGTGTGCGCATGGGTCGGAAAAACTGTTTATTGTTATTTTTACTCTAAACTAGACCTCATTCTGAGAATGGGGAATTTGCCTCAATTTTAGATTCTGGAATTTCAAGTCAAATCCTATAATAGGGCCCTAGAATAACGTCTAACACTAGGAATAACCAAGGGGAAAAAATTACCGTAGGAGAAAATGACTAAACAAGTGAAGCCTCTGTTACAAAACACCGCAAAAATCGAGGAATATTGTTGACGTCATACGAAAAAAAAAAAAAAAAAAACGTCGCGAAAACAACTCCGACAACAGACAGAGTTCTAGCACCGCCACACAAAACGATCCAGTGGAATGACTACTCGAATAATGTTATTCAAATCTTGAAACTAAATAAGAGAAGATGAAGACTAATAATGCTTGATAAACTAGTTGGTAGAATCGTATTGTAAAAAAGTGAGTAATATTGTTTCTTTTGGTCACTTTTGTGTCTGGGTTCTTCCTGCCAGTTCGCGGCGCACTCTTGTGCGCACTACTCGTAAGCTAAAAGTTCGTGTATGTTCCGCTTCTGTGGTAAGCGCCACAGAACCTCCTTTGAAGTCAGATTGGTAGAATATCCGTTACGTTTCAAACATGGCTGCCTCTTACACATTGCCACCACATTCAAAATTTCCATCTTCCTTAAATTCTCTAAATTTTTTGGATGCGTTTTCAAGCAGCTCACTATGGTTTTATTCCATAAAAATAAACCCTCATTCGAAAAAAAAATGTGAGGCAAATTCCCCATTATAAAACGTCGGTTATTTGAAAAGGAGCTCGAGAGGCTGGAAGGAAGTAGAGAAGTATCTCGGTGGGGGTCACATAACACTCTCGCTTCTTCATCCTCAGATTTTTCGTGCTATGGATGACACAGATGTGACAAAAATCTTCACCATTAAACGTACTCCATCTTCCAAGATGCAATTTATTTGATCAGTTTTCCACCAAGTTGAAGTGGTTCGCCCAATTGTTATAGTTAAACCATATGTTTATTAGTTGAGAAGTAATTAAGTTACCGATATTCCAAATCATTCCTATTCATGTATTGAAGGCTTAATTGAATAAAGCTCAGTTTTGAGTTCATTATTTCAATTTATTCAATTAAGTCACACGATGGAAAAAGCATTGAAACCACGTCGTTTCGAAACACTTCCGGACGCTCCGTCAGCAAGTAAGGAATGGGCTCACTGGCTAGCAACATTCGACAATTATCTTGAAGAATCGGAACCCACCATCCCGGAAGGGAAAAAGATGAAGGTACTCGTAAATTTCCTCTCTTATTCGGTTTATGAATTTGTTTCTGAATGCTCTACTTATGCGAATGCGATAGAAACTCTAAACAGCCTTTATATCAAGCCAAAAAATGAAGTCTTCGCGCGATTCAAGCTATTGACTAGGAAACAGCAGGCTGACGAGTCAATAGACCAATACATCCAATCCTTAAAAAGTCTTAGTAGGGACTGTAACTTCAAAGCCGTCACAGCCGATGTCAATCGGGACGATATGATCAGAGATTCCTTCATAAACGGGCTAATATCTGTAGAGATACGCAAACGTCTTCTAGAAAATATTACTCTTTCCTTGGATGAGGCCATCGGGAAAGCTCGTGCAATTGAGTCTGGCGCCAGACATGCACAATACTATGCCGCTCAGCCTTCCACATCTGCATCTACAAACATACAAGACCCGCTCGCTTTCACTGCTGCTTCGATTTCGTTCGATAGACAAAAACCCAAAAGACAGGAAACTAGCAAGCAAGACTCTTGTTGGTTCTGTGGAAAGTCCCGACATGTACGTTCAGAATGCCCTGCTCGTGATGCTATATGCAAATCCTGCCAGAGAACAGGTCATTTCGCCGTAGTCTGTCAGTCAAAGTCTAAAGGGAAAACTGCTTCTGCATTAATAGATAGCTATGAAGAGACAGCCGCAACACTCATTGCTGCCAATCCTGGCTTACTGCACAAGGCCGTAGTTAAGTGTAAGTTAGGAAGGCGACTGCACGCGAATTGTCTCATAGATACCGGCAGCTCCAGCAGCTATATAAATGAAGATTTCGCACTTTTGCACAAAATGCCCATCGTTCCTGAAGCAAGTAGAGTATCGATGGCTTCGACGACTTGCTCAGCGAACATAAAAGGCTATATTGTAACAGATTTGAACTTACTCGACCACTCCTACTCAAAACTGAAACTCTTTGTGTTACCAAATCTGTGTGCCGACGTCCTCCTTGGTCACGACGTATTCAAAAACCATGTTAGCTTAACTGTAGATTTTGGTGGACCTAAACCTCCTTTGTCCATATGCTGTGTTGCGCAGGTGAATATTGAACCTGTCCGACTCTTCACCAATCTTACTGGAGATATAAGGCCCATTGCTACGAAGTCTCGGAGACACAGTGAAGGGGATTCAAAATTCATCCGAGAAGAAATAGAGAAGCTATTGGAAGATGGCATAATAGAAGAAAGTCAGTCGCCTTGGCGCGCTCAAGTTCTGGTCGTTGAGAGCGAGAATCACAAAAGACGTATGTGTATAGATTATTCCCAAACCATTAATAAGTTCACACTTCTGGATGCGTATCCTGTCCCAAACATAGACGCAATGGTATCTAAAATCGCACAAAATTCTATTTTCAGTACACTCGATTTAAAAAGTGCCTATCATCAGGTCCCAATCCACGTTGCTGATCGACCATTTACAGCCTTCGAAGCGAATGGCTCCCTTTATCAATTTCGAGTCATTGCCTTCGGGTTGACCAACGGTGTTGCCGGATTTCAACGATTTATCAATAAAATAATTCATGACGAAAATCTATCCGGAGTCTATGCATACATCCTAGTATGCTATCATGCTAGTAAAATAAAAAATGATAAAATAATGCGCTGGCGTTTGGAACTTTCAGCATTCAGCTTCGATATTGTATATAGACCTGGCAAGGACAACATTGTTGCAGATACGTTATCGAGAATCTGTGGCGCTGTGAATACCGAATCACTGTTCTCAATGCATGAAGCTCTATGCCACCCAGGCATAACTCGGATGTTTCATTGGATAAGAAGCCGTAATCTGCCTTATACCTTAGAGGAGGTACGTAGAATGTCGAATGCGTGTTCCATCTGCGCTGAAATCAAACCTAAGTACCACAAGAAGCATCCTGGGAAGCTGATAAAGGCCACACAGCCATTCGAACGGTTAAGCGTGGACTTCAAAGGGCCGCTGCCAACATCCACAGGACGTCCTTACATGTTTACTGTAGTTGATGAATATACACGATTTCCTTTTGCCTTCCCCTGCAAAGATGTAAGTTCGTCTACTGTTATACGATGTTTCACCGAACTATTTACCACCTTCGGAATGCCAGCTTGTGTACACTCGGATCGTGGTGCTTCTTTCATGTCCCACGAAGTTACCGAATTCCTCCATTCTCGTGGCACGACCACCAGTCATTCAACGCCATATAACCCTCAAGCCAAAGGCCAAGTAGAGAAATACAACGACACGGTGTGGAAAGCTGTATTACTAGCGCTCAAAAGCAAAAAACTGAAGAACACTCAATGGGAGCAGGTCCTACCAGAAGCTCTACACTCAATTCGATCTCTGTTGTGCACAGCCACCAACTGTACCCCGCACGAAAGAATGTTTTATCACCATCGACGATCAACCTACGGACGTGCTCTACCAACCTGGCTGAGTGAACCTGGGGTCGTTCTTCTCAAAAGACATAATAGAACTAATAAGTATGAACCTCAGGTTGATGAGGTCGAATTATTGGAAGCCAATCCAGAGTATGCTTTGGTAAGACACCCTTCGGGACGAGAAGACACAGTGTCACTCAAACATTTGGCTCCTCGTGGAGATACGACCCTCCTTGACGGGAGCACACCACGAAGTCCTCCTGCTTCTGACCCAATACGCCTACATACTCCATCCAGCCCTCCATCCTCATTCCCGCCGCATTCAAGCCTTACCAGTCGAGGAGAAGACGAATATTCGACAAGGGATCCTCCTATCGATTCGGATGATCCTCAAGTCGGTCATGGTCCTACTGAAGAGAATCCAAGTACTCCCTACAGTCGACCGATCAGAGAACGACGACAACCAGCATACTTGAAGGACTATGTGCTGTGATCTTCCTGGGAGGGGAGAATGAAGTGGTTCGCCCAATTGTTATAGTTAAACCATATGTTTATTAGTTGAGAAGTAATTAAGTTACCGATATTCCAAATCATTCCTATTCATGTATTGAAGGCTTAATTGAATAAAGCTCAGTTTTGAGTTCATTATTTCACAAGTAACGGGGTCCTAATTAAACGATGATATCCAAGTCTTTTGGTCAGTATTCTCCTCGATTTAGCTCAAAGATTAATGACCTACCACCGTTGATGGTATGATTTGAAGGATTTCATTCATAATCAAGTACTGATATATCAGTTCAAATCTTGATCGAACTACCAAACCAGATTCAGAATTGAAGTTCCATCATTTATGAACCTACGTACTTGTTATCGGAATTATCAAGTTCCATCTACATTACAGGAATCTGAATTGAAGAAAGAAGAGAAGGAACAGAGCCCAGAAAAAAATGATGGCAAAGAAACTGTCGAAACTACCAAAAAGGACGAAGATAACTTGGTTGGGAAGGAGAAACCACCTCGTAGAGGCGCCAAACGAGGTCATCCTGTGGAAGTTGCTCCATCCACTCACGTTAGTTTAATTTATTTCATTCTTTTCGTTTCTAAATTCAGCTATTTGAAGCTCCTCTTTTATTATTGTTATTGCAGGGGAATCTTTCTCCGATATGAACATTTTCAGTAAGCAGTTTCCTTATTGTTGGAAGTTAGCACTGGTTAGGAAACGCAACACAATTCCCTAACTGGCAGGAGTTTGGGTGAAAAGAATTGAAAACGAGAAAACAAGCATGTTATTGAACTAATAATTTTATTCAAGAATAAAGAATTATTTAAAGAATTAATTAAGAATAAGAATTATTATTAAAGAATAAAGGATTGGATGACAATGGCACAAGCTTTAAGTTGGCTACCTATGAGGAGCTCCTTTGGTATGCGTGAGGGTACAACTTTTAGGTAGTAAGATGTTCTAGATATAAAAATTGTACAGATCTGACCTTCTTTGAGGTTTGATACCCTGGCGAAATGTTCCGTAACAAGTGGAGGCGGCAGGACAGACGACGAGGCGGCGGAGAGTCGGAGGCGGCAGTGGATTTCCCAATGTGGCTGCGACAATGGGACGGCACAAAAATTGATCCGAAATTATCGGTGAAATCCCGGTCGATCGTGATCGCGGGATCGCATACAGAATAGGTGAGTAGAGCGACCTATTTCCGTGTAGGTGTAAATCGTTTAAATCGGGAACGATTCTCCTCGTGGTCGACTCACTATCCGCAATAATAATTATTTTGGAGCTCCGATGATTATTAATTGCGCACGTCGCACGCTGTTGAGGTACTGGAGAATCAACCCAGAAAAGTCCTGAGCGAGATGTCTGGTGGGGAAGAATCGGCTTCCTGGATTGGCTGAGGTCACTGAAGGACCCGATAGAAACGTCCAATCATCCGCGCGGGTTTTCACGTACGCGCACTCACTGCCTACCGATTGTGTTGAGGGATTAAGGGTCCACTTCGCTTCTTATCTTCTACCGAATCCTACCTACCTTCATACCTACCGAGTCCTGGACAAGCACGTTGTGCTGAATAATAACGGGATTCTGAATCGAAGCATCGTCGTTGAACTTATTCCATCCCATACGGTTCAATGGGGTGTGCGCATGGGTCGGAAAAACTGTTTATTGTTATTTTTACTCTAAACTAGACCTCATTCTGAGAATTTTGACACCAACCGCGACCTTCTAGCGTGAGAAAACCTTTTTCTATGATTTTTCAGTTTTGAATGTTTATGACGTCACAGTGGGCTGGGCGGGTCCCGCCCTGGCGGGAGGGGCGCGTGACGTCATAAACATTCAAACTTTTAAAAATCATAGGAAAAGATCTATTCATCCTGGCTGGTGTCAAAATCCTCAGGATGAGGTCTACTTTCGACTAAAAATTTAAAAACAAATCAGGCGCACCCCCCATTCATTTTATCAATCTGCTGTTCAAATAAAAATAACGCAGTCGTCATTCGAGGATCGGATTTAAACGATGGAATTCAACTAATTTGAGCAGTTTTCTACCTTATTGGAGATGAACGAGCTTGTGGAGTGAAGTTTTGTAATTCATGAAGCGATTTCAACCCAAAATTCCACCTGTTGTCCAATTTCTGAGAAAACATGGTGCTGATGTAGAGTATTTGACCGTAATCGTAATTTGACCTATGTAGTTAATTATTAACTACATATATAATAACTATTATTAACTACCTAATAATAATGATTAACTACATAATAATTATTAACTACCTATATAATAACTTCCTATATTTTATAGGAAGTTCAATTTACGTTACAGGAATCGGAATTGAAGGAAGAAGAGATGGAACAGAGAACTGGAGAAACTGTTGAAACTGCCAAAAAGGACGAAGATAACTTGGTTGGGAAGGAGAAACCACCACGTAGAGGCGCCAAACGAGGTCATCCTTTGGAAGTTGCTCCATCCACTCACGTTAGTCACATTTATTCCATTCTGGTCTTCTCTATATTCAGCTCTTGCTCAAAGATTCTTCATGGCTCAAGAATTTATTGAACTTTTTGAGTCAGATATCCTCCAGATTTAATTTTGAGGATTCTTCTCGGCTCTAAATAACGAGGTTTCGTTTTGAAACCTTTCGATGTTTGCTCTGAGAGGTTGATGTGGCTTCTGCGCTGAAGTTTTCAGCTAAGAACTTGTTATACCAGCACAGATTGTTGGTTAAATTGTATCTTCAGGACGATTTTGTATCAATTATTGGTGAAAAATGTTCTGGTTTTTCTGTTGGGGTTGTTTTTCCTTTAGTTACTGCCAAACTTGATACGATCTTGATGTTTCACGATTTACTTGTAGGAGCACGAAGGAAATTACAATTGTCAAGAAGATCTCGAGAAACCAAAGGAATCTCTTAAAAGGAAACGCGGAGGACAGAAGAACGTTCAGGTTAACATGAGATTCTCTGAATAGGGTCTGCGCATGATTAATAATAATTGAAAAAAAATCATAATTATTAAGTGACGATGCTCTGACTTGTAGTGCAGAATTCAGAGTCCCTCCTCTGGACTTAGGGCGGCCTCAAGGTGGCTTTCGGGGAAAGTTTTCACTCGTCCGTATTTAGAGTGGCAAGACTTGAGGGCGACCTCATGTTTGAGCTGAGGCTGGCCTCAAGGATAGTTCCAGCCTCCAAAACCTATTCTGAGTGATGAGATTTCACATGATTTGGGAAGGTATGGCTATACCCCCACCATGACAGCATAAGCCAAGGCAAACTATCGAGTAGCTGTTTTGTGACCTTGAAAGAAGAGAAAATATGGAAGATGAGCCATGGGTTACGCTTCCTTAGCAACAATAATCAAGTTTCTTAGTAAAGGAATTATTTATTTCCTTGAATCAGTGAAAACATGGTTGGTCGGTAGTGACAATGGCAAAGCTGTCCTCTTTGCTGGTGCTTGATCTATGCAGAAAAAAAAACCTTGGTGTAATAATTTGCTGCGTTTTTTCACTATTGTTTATTCCTCTGAAGCTTGGTTCACATAGGTCCATAATGTCCATAATCCGTAGTGCGTAATTGGAGAGTTCCTAGTGGTTTTTGATACGGTGTGACGTATTACACACACACTCTCAACATGGAAGATATACTTCTTCGATGCTCTCAATCCGGCGCAGAATTGTGACAAGAACGCGCCATATCCGATACGGCTCTGTATTGTTACGGTCAAATGCGTCACTAGGAGGCAATCCGTCGCGCCGTATTGAAAACATGGCGGACGATCCAGTTTTGGTGCGCCGGATCGACCCTACTAGGAACTCTATTGGATGCTAATAGAGAGTTCCTAGTAGGGTCGATCCGGCGCGCCGGAACCGGATCGTCCGCCATGTTTTCAATACGGCACGCCAGATTGCCTCCTAGTGACCTATTCGACCTTAACAATACGGCGCCATATTGGATACAGCGTGTTCTTATCACAATCCGGCGCTGGATTGAGAGCATGGAAGAAGTATATTCTTCCATGTTGAAGAGTGTGTTTGTAATACGTCACGCCTTATCAAAAACCACTAGGAACTCTCTATTGGCTGGAGCCAATTGAGGCGCCCCCTGTGTGAGGCTCCCGCCCGGAGCAATCTTTGCGGACGAAGACTTTTGGAGCGGAGTGTTTAGTTTTGCAAAATTAGATATTTTACGCATTACGGATGAACTTCGATAAATTTCGGCAAACTTCGTGAAAGCTCTCGTCGCCTGTTCATCGCTCAGCTGTCCTTCGTTGACTCGGTCTCGTTTTTGGTTTATTGACAAAACAATCCAATTGCCGATTCCGTGTTGTTATTTGGTTTTCATTTTCGTTTTTGCATTGTGCTTTGCTGGATATGAATTTAAGTGAGTTTAATGAGAGCCTCATTGATCTCGTCTGATCAAATCATGTCAATTAATCCTCAGAAATCAAATCATTCTCCAATAACCGCATGAAAGAAGTCTGCTATTATGTGGAAATATGATTGATTCAACTTCCGAAAACCTATTTTTCAATTGATTCAACTTCCGAAAACCTGGGTTAAAATACATTTTTGAGAGAATTTGGTCGTTTTGAACATTGCAATGGGGTATTTCGGTGGGTCGGAAATTCAGGTTTTTGACCTCAAATTTGGATTCAGCACCCTTGAAAACCTATATACTCCAACTTTAAGCCCAATGATACTATAACATGTGGTAGAAAAATTAATTAAAGAGATCACACGTTTGAAAAAGGCGGGCCGCTATAAATGCACACACACTAGGCAAGGACTACGCCGCGCGCGTGTGTGAGTAGAATGTTGTAGTATCCAAGAGGGGTTTCTGTGCATGGATACTTTTTCAAAGACAATTGGCTAGCTACGTCACGATTGGCTAGCTACGTCACACCATTCAAATCTTCAACTTTCCTTAGCCATACTCTTTTGGAAAAAAAAAATAAAAAAAATTGACTGAAATACCCCATTCTTCACAACAATTCAATAACATTATTTTTTTACATCAAAGATACCTCGTTTTCTGAAATGGGTATACCCAGAGTTGGGCATTAGCTAACTAATTTATTACCTAGTTAATTTTTTAACTAATAGCTGAATTAGCTTATAGCTTTTTTGATAGCTAAAAGATAAATTTAGCTATTAGCTGTCGAGGAACAGCTAAATCACCGTAGCTAAATCTTTAGCTATAAGTTTTCGACCAATAGCTAACTCTTACCTAGAAATATTATCTGTTCCTCGACAGCTAATAGCTAAATATTTAGCTGCTAGTTTTAGCTAAATCGTAGCTAATTTAGCTGTTAGCTATAGCTAATTTTTGCCCAACACTGGGTATACCATTCACCGGGCCTACAAGTAGGCAAATCACCAAAAAGACAATGAAAATCATTTTTTTCGAAGTTGATAATTCAAAAGAAATTATTCGATCGATGAACAGGGCGAAACAACAAAACATCTGAACGCGGGAAAAAAGGCGAGTGGGAAAACAATTCTGCGCAGAATCTACTGCGCGCTTCTGCGTAATCGCGTAATCATTTGGACGTGTGAACGCTCTTTTACGCATTACGGACCACCCCCACTTCTCTTTTTGCGCATTACGGATTACGGACATTACGCACCTATGTGAACCCAGCTTAACTAGTCAAGGTGTTTGCCTGACGAATATTGTCACCTGACGCCACTGATCACTCCTCTGCAAAGAATTCAGCTTTGCCATTGTCACCATCTCTTTTTTTTTTTTATTATAAACTCCCCTCAAAGACAAAATGTCTTTTTTGACGGAGGGGGCACGCCATAAATAAAAATAAATAAATAAATTTAAAAAAAATGGGGAGGACGCCCAGGACTCACCCGACGCCGGCCCTAGGGATGAGGGAAGATGAGGAAGAAGGGGGTGGGAGAGAGGGATGAAGGGAAGTGCCTCTATAAAACGACCACCAGTTCAAATATGAGCTGAGCAGGACACGGGTGGTGATACCACGGAGTACGCCTACTGAGATGCCCAACTCCGTGGCACTTTTCCCGCACCACACCCCGCGCCAAGATAAGGTAGCAGCCATCACCCTGATGTTGTTGGGTGCCACTCCTTTTAGCTCCGACACCGCTTGCCGTAAATCATTTCTTTCATGCTTTCTTATCTTAGCCCGCCAAGTCTGCTCCATGTCCAAGCTGCCATTGACAATTTGGACATCCAGGATAATGCAAGACTGGTCGGGCTTGACGGCAACGATGTCGGGCTTCTTACCCTGGTCACTTGGCATGTGATACAATCTCTCCCTCTCAACATCCCAGCCGCTAGATGACAAAGCACCTGCTATCCGCCGCATGACGTAAAATGCGGCCCCCATGAGTCCGAGGACATTGCTGCACTACATGATACATATGTTCATTTCCACTCCGACAGGCGCGGCAAAGGGGTAGAGTTGTCCCACGACTACCCCTCGAACACCGTACCGCCGTTGGCAGAGTTGCCATGCGGACGGCGTGGAAGTGTCGGTAGTCGCGGGCCCCAATGCCCTCCGAAGCCCAATCTACCCATTGGGATGAGACAGGGCTCTCGGAGCACTGCCGGAGTTCTTTACCATCTACTGACTCATGCTGGGCAGCAGCGAACTCAGCAGACGAACTGGGTTTCGAAGCAGATGGTGTTGCTCGGTCGCACCATGCTAACTGCTGCCTGACAAAATCAAGATCAGCAGCCGCACGGGCGACCTCCCAGCTCGACCCTTGAAGGGCTAGCAACCATAGATACTACCTACCTACCACATACCTACAGCGATCGCATTCTAGTCTGCTAAAATTTGAACGATTCACACTCGTGTTTCTGATTTATCGCAAGTCCAACCCTTAAGTTCTCGTAGGGAGCGAACGGTTTGTCCTACAGAGCTCCTAGGGTCTCTGAAAATTCAATAATATCTTGATGGAAGAACAATACTTTTATATCGACATTTTTATGGCTAGGGGGTTTTCAAAATTTCATCCCTTATTTTTCAACCCTTAGAAGTGACTGACATCAACCAAAATCTTCTCGGCACAACTAGACCCCAAATGGAGCCTACATACCAAATTTCATCAAAATCTGTCCAAGGGAACTAAGGGAAGTACCACGCACGGCTGACAAATTTTGAGGGGCATTAACATTTTTTTCTTGGTCGATTCCAAAGGTTCATTATTGAAAATAATAAACCAAAATTAACTAGATTATAAACTTGTTAGGTAGTGCCCATCTCACGTGTAGGTACATCGCCGATCGTCTGGGAAATCAGGGTTCGATTCCAGGCCGTGACGTCGAAATTTTGTTCACATATCTACGATTTGTTTTTGCCTCCTTTTAGAAGGCTTTTCACAGCTTCTTACAACATAATCCGTGGTTGGCTTAGTAGTGGTGTTGAATGTTTTGAAGTGATTCTCCCCTTCCAATGAAAATTGTTTTAAACAAATCATGCGTAGAATCCATAGATACAGATTAGCTGAGTAATATTGTTGAGGGATAAACAGGTTTATTGTGTTGCAGGAATCACAACAAGCAGCGGAAGCAGAACCTTCTAGAACACGAAGAGGAGGCCAAAAAAATGCTCAGGTCTTTAGCACTCTTATTCATTGTTACTTTTCCTTGAGAAAAATTTCAATATAAATTGAAAGGTGTAATGGGGTATTTCGATGGGTCGGAAATTCAGGTTTTGACCTCAAATTCAGCACCATTGAAAACCTCTATACTCCAACTTCTTGCCCATTGATACTATAATATGGGGTAGAAAAATTAAATAAAGAGATCACACTTTTGAAAAAAAGGCGGGCCTCCATGAACGCACACGCACTACGCCACAGACGTGTGTGTAGTATTTTGTAGTATCCAAGGCCACGAGGCGTTCGAGACCGCACGGGATTAGTGGAATGTCTCGATCCAAGGTCAGCAACTTACTACGTCACATCATTCAAATCTTCAACTTTCATTAGCTTCCCTAATTTCTTCTAAACATTTTCTCGATGAACCCGTTATTCCTGACCCATGCTCTTTTGAAGAAAAAAACGCTGCAAATTATTACACAACGGTTTATTATTTTTATATAGATCACTCGTCTACAAAATCACCAACCATCCAATATGAAGAGAAAAAAAAAAAAAAAAAATCAAAATCACCAACCATTGATCGCATTTCGGTCAGCTCTAATTTGAACGGAGATTAGGCCTCTTTTGCGATTCACACTCGTGTTTGGAGTTATATATATATATATTTCAATATAAACCCTTAAATTTTCGTAGGGAGCGAACGGTTTGTCCTACAGAGCTCCGCGTGGTCTCAAAAAATTCTATAGAATCTTAATTTGAAGGAAAAACAATACCTTTATTCGAAATTTTTTGAGTTAGGGCGTTTTCAAAATTTCAAAATTGATTTTGGAACCCTTAGAAGTGACCTACATCAACCAAAAGCTTCGGGGCACAACTAGACCCCAAATGGAGCCTACATACCAAATTTCATCAAAATCGGTCAATGCTAAGTGGCAAAAGTGCCGCGTACGGCGGACGGACGGCCAAATTTTTATTCGATTTTTGGATTCTACGTACCTTGAAACGTAAACCATCAAATTTTGAGGGGGTGTTAAAAAAATTTTTTTCTTGGTCGATTCCAAAGGTTCATTATTGAAAATAATAAACCAAAATTGACTTAAATACCCCTTTGAACTAGTTTAATAAGAATTATGGCTAGCGTGAACGAATTTATCTACATTAGCAGTTATTGTATTACGACTAGAATTGAAGAACCGCTGAATGTTCGATGCCAATAAATTAGAAGTATTTAATTATAGTATTTACTTACCGTCATTCTCACGTTGTACCGTTTTCTTTTCAGGATCTCGAAGACAAAGTATCTTCGGAAGAACATCCCGAAAACCATAATGAATCTCCCGTGAAGAAACGAGGCGGGAAGAAGAAAGTTCAGGTTCACAAAATCGATATTACATAAATTCAGAGGTAATTAATGGTCTTGTCGGGTTCTTTCAATTTCTATCCTTTAGTTTGCTGTGTTGCAGGAATCAGAACAAGAGGTGGAATCTTCAAAAACAGGAAGAGGAGACCAACAGAATGCTCAGGTATGGTGTTATTTTCCTGATAATATGTTGTGGTCTTTTTCTTTTATTCAAATAAGTAGTGGTTTTCTCGATGATCAAATGTCCTTTGCTGTTTCCAATCACTTGTATTCGTGGAGAGCTTACGACAACCCTCTGGTTGTCTTCGTCAATCCAATAGTAAGAGGACAGGATTTCTGTGTTGAGCACAAGTAGCCACTACTGCAGAAAACTAACTAGGGTAGGGTGGGGCAAAGATCCGCAATTTCAGGTTTTAACTTTTTTTCTCACCCAATAAGTAAAAGGTCCCACATGTTTTGGCTTCGCTGGAAAGCTTAATTTATGTGCTACAATGTACCATTTTATTAGTAGCGAAATAAGCACCATTTAGAAAAAAAAAACCTTGCCTTTGCGGACCTTTGCCCCACTGTTTGGGGTAAATGTCCGCAGCTGCGAATCTTTGCCCCATTGAGACGAAATGAATAGAAAAATTAACTTTAAGCCGTTTATTTACTGACAGTTATGAGTAAAACCATTCCAGTTCACTGACTGAATAATAATTTCGGGTTGTGCTGGTTTTTTTTGGCTCCTTTATGCTAGAAACGACTGATCCCTATTCATAATCGAGAATGTCAGGCCGGTCGGGCCATTTCCATGATTTTCCAGCTTTCACCATTGACAATACAGTGGCATGGGTTTTTGAAACTTGAACATTTTTGAAAATTAGAACAGTGAACGTGAACAGCGCGCGGACATTTGCCCCAAGCAAAGTGCGGACCTTCGCCCCATTTTGTTATTGTCAACACAAAACTAATCTAAAAACAAGAGATTCGCATTTGGCCAAAATATTGTCCTTAGATCCCCTTTCAAAACCTGAATTATGGAATTGAACCAGTATAGAAGTCAGCAAAGCGTACAGAATATACATTTTCAACTGAGTATGACCTAGGGATTATTACATCGAAACAAGTAAAAAGCATTCTCGCCTCATTGTTATTGTTGTGCCGGTCGCGCGCCAACTAACTTTTGTGAGTCGTCTGCTATCAATGTTGCCAACATAAAAATGTGTCTAAAACCACGACAGTATTTGGCAGTCATTTTAAATTGGGGGTGCGGATCATTTCCCGTTGCGGATCTTTGCCCCACCTTACCCTATACCTGTAGTAACTCCCTCACTATTGTAATACAAACCCCCACGTATTCCTTATTTTTCCTTACAGTTGAACCTTTTTCACTTCGAATTAAACCTTTTCTACTTTCATTTAAACCAGTCTTACTTTGTATTGAACCTTTTTTGGTTTTGGTTATTTTAAATTTTGGAATCGACCAAGAATAATTTGTTTAACCCCACTCAAAATTTGTTTGTTTACTTTTCAAGGTACGTAGAATCCAAAAATCGAATGAAACGCTGCAAATTATTACACAATGGTTTATTATGTTTCTATATTGATCACTCGTCTGCAAAGCCACCAACCATCAAACATGAAGAAAAACATCGATCGTATTTCGGTCAGCTGAAATTTGAACGAAGATTAGGTCAATTTTGCGATTCACACTCGTGTTTCTGATTTACCGTAAGTCCGACCCTTAAGTTATCGTAGTGAGCGAACGGTTTGTCCTACAGAGCTCCGGGTAGTCTCAAAAAAATTCTAAAAATTCTATAGAATTTTTCTTCTATCTTGAATTGAAGGAAAAACAATACCTTTATATCGAAATTTTTTGAGTTAGGGCGTTTCCAAAATTTCAAAATTCATTTTAGAACCCTTAGAAGTTACCTACATCAATCAAAATCTTCGGGGCACAACTAGACCCCAAATGGAGCCTACATACCAAATTTCATCAAAATCGGTCAATGCTAAGTGGCAAAAGTGCCGCGTACGGCGGACGGACGGCCAAATTTTTATTCGATTTTTGGATTCTACGTACTTTGAAACGTAAACCATCAAATTTTGAGGGGGTGTTAAAATTTTTTTTTCTTGGTCGATTCCAAAGGTTCAATATTGAAAATAATAAACCAAAATTTGATTCAATCATAGAGAATGGTTTTTCATAGAGGGATTCATTCATAGAGGGGTGGTGCCCTGTGAGAATCTCAAATCCTATCCATTACATTACTAGGCCTCAATAGCTCAGAGGTAGCGCATAGAATTATCCTCCAGGGGTCGCGGGTTCGAATACCAGCCGAGGCTAAGTATTTTTTTGATCCAATCACATACATCTACTCACTTAATTTTTCATCCGAATTTGATGAAATTTTCTAGGATTGTCCAGATTAGCGTGTAGATGGTCCCCTATGAGGGTAGTGAAAGATACTTAGAGATTGGTGTTTTGAGATTAACTACTATGCATCGGATCATCTATATAATCGGGTTATGGATACGAGGAAGCTATGTGCCACACCCACTTGGCAGACATTTTTTTCTGTTGAGTGTTGTCCTCCTTCACCCCAGATCGATCGCATAAGGACGCCCAAGTCTTAGGGTGCGTTCAGAAAGCGGAGGTAAGAGGCACGCTTGAGGGTCGATGTCGCTATCGATGGCTATCGCGGGAAAACAAGTACATAGAAATGAATGGGGGCGTTCAGAGCAAGGCGGTCGCCGTAGCGCTAGGAGGGACGCTGGAGGGTCGATGCTTTTGGTTTTCAAAAAACTTTGATCGCGGGAGGTCGATGTCGCGATGTCATCGCTGCTCCCTGGACTGTGATTGGTTGTTTGAAGGCCGCACCTCCACTCTCTCATCCCAACTGCCACAGTTTTGTTTTTATTTATTAAATATGAATATGAAAGTAAATGACGGAAGGTTTCCGTTGAATGAATTACTGTTTTTGGATGTTTTATTTACTCGCGTTGCGTACAAAAGAAACAAAATTGTTACAGAAAGAAAGGAGAATGAAAATCTGAAATTTATATTTTTATTCAATACTTTAATATTTAATATTCAAAATTAAATATTAATAATATTCAAACATTCAAATTCGAAATTTATAATTATATAATGTAATATTAGTTTAGTATTTAATTAATTTGTGCTAAGTAAGATACTTCCTGTCTATTTATTTTATTTTTTTTGGGAGAGAGTGTTTTGGGAGAGTACCGGCTAAATGGCATGAGTCAATTGCGGCCTATCCTTGTTCCGTTACCCTCTAAGATTTCAATTTTGTCTAGATAGATTATGTTACGATTCAAGTATCGAAATTTACCATTATACATAAAATAATATTAGTCTAGTAGCTATTTAATTATTTTGTGTTTGGTAAGATACGTCCTATTTATTAACTTATAACTTATTTTTTTTACGTATTTATGTATATATATAGTAATTGTATCATATTTATTTTACCATGTATATAGCGTTATCGAAATTTTGTTCATTAATATAGAGTCCTCTACGTTGGATAAATGTTGTTTTATTTTATTTGCTATTGTTTTTATAAGGATTTATTTGTTCAGCAATGGACAAATGAAATAAAACAAGTTGTTCGTTACAAGCTTTAGAAAAGGTGCGTTCTGCATGAAAGATTTATTAACTCTGGGTTACTGAAATAATCTGTAAGCAGTATTTTTGAATATGTAATTTATGCTACCAAGTTCCGTCTCTGTTTCAAAGTCTTCTTTGTTTAAATTTAATTTAAATAAGCTAAGCACTTCCCGGCATCCTCTTCCGCTGTGGTATCAAATGATGAAATTCCCCGTATTTCGAGTGTATTCCCTTGTGGGGTAGTTCTGGAATCATCTGCTGTTTAAATTTCCGATAATAATCAATTTGGCTGCCGTTCGATCGAGGATGAGGTTATTCCTCCCTCTATCCTGACCTCTTCATCGACCTCTTTGTTCTGAACGGACTAGCCAGGAGGGAGGATGACTTGACATCCCCCCTCTGCCTCGACCCTCCATCCAGCCTCCTAGCTTCCCTCTTACCTCCGCGTTCTGAACTGTGGGACGTCCTAAAAAGGTTTGAATGAAAGTGAAAAAAAAAAAATTATCTGAAAAGTAAAATTCTATATTTGCATTAAATTTTTCTTCTTTCTGTTTCTTACCTCGCTTACTCTTTCTTTTTTAGGAATGAAATAAATTGTTGAAAAAGTAGCGTAATACAATGTGCAATGATTCTGATTCGATATAATGCAGTTCTGTTGGATTTTGGTTCTAACGTTTCACCATGTTCTTGCAGGATGACGAAGATGTCGGGAGTGCTGAAGGGCATCCTGAAGACCAGAATGAGCCTCTCAGAAAGAAACGCGGAGGAAAGAAGAACGTTCAGGTAAACCAAACGTAGGGTTAATTCAGCTTACTTGTAGGAGTTATTGTAAGTTCAGAATCAGCCCTTGCGATAACTTTAGAGCAGGTTAGCTGTGTATTAATTTATCCGCGATGTGGCTATTCAGTGTACTGTCCCAAGTAGTTTCACCCCAACTTATTAATTACTTGTACCTACCAGTCGTGGCTGATGAATCAATTTTATCAAGACCTTATCAGAATAACGGCCTTCAAACACGCTAGGAACTGGACAAAAGAATGTTCTTGAATTTGCTGTGATTTTGATAATTTTCCAGCTTTATGTGATTTTAGTTTCGGTTATCACGCGTTATGCTGGGTTCACATAGGTGCGTAATGTCCGTAATCCGTAATGCGCAAAAAGAGAAGGAGGGGTGGTCCGTAATGCGTAAAAGAGCATTCACATGGCCAAATGATTACGCGATTACGCAGAAGCGCGCAGTAGGTTCTGCGCAGAATGAGGAATTTCACCATGTCGGAATTTTCTATTTTTGACCCCAAAATCGGATTCAGCACCTCGAAAAACCCCCTAAGACAAACTTTCAGCCCGAACTTCCTAATTTACGAATAAACAAAACAGTGTAGAAAATACGAATGTTTGAAAAAAAACCAGGAAAATGACGTCATGCTGGAATAGTTCATTTATGGCCGCTTGAAGCGCTGAGATCGAGAAATCTATAGTCCCCAAATGCAACATTTCACGAAACAGTAAAGTTCGAAATCGAAAAACTGAAGAAAAAAATTGAAAAAGCAAGATGGGGAAAATTAGGTTTCCCCTGTTTTTGTTTGATAACTTTTCTCTTAGAAAACACGATTTCGTCGTCCCAATGGGCAACACTGGGAGGAGACGGCGATCTGAACAGCCAATCAGCGAGCGTTCCCGCTTCACGTCCGTTTTCCCGGTTAGTTTTGAAATCAAAAATTTTTATTGTCTCCCAAAAATAACAGGAGACTTATTTTCCGTAATCAGCCCGATTTTCATCTATCCCACCCCATTAACTATTGAGGAAAAATGCAAACAGAATTCGGTGAAATTCCTCATTGTTTTCTGCTCGCCTTTTTTCCCGCGTTCAGCTATTTGCTGTTTCGCTCTGTTCATCGATCGAATAATTTCTTATTAATTATTAACTTCGAAAAAAAGGATTTTCATTGTCTTCTTGGTGATTTGCCTACTGGTAGGCCCGGTGAATGGTATACCCAGTGTTGGGCAAAAATTAGCTATAGCTAACAGCTATAATTTCTAGCTAAATTAGCTATTAGTCGAAAACTTATAGCTAAAGATTTAGCTCCGGTGATTTAGCTGTTCCTCGACAGCTAAATTTATCTTTTAGCTATTAAAAAACGCTGCAAATCATTGCTCAAAGGTTTATTATATTCTGTATAGATCACCCTTCTGTATAGATCACTGGTTCTCCATCAATAGAGAGTTCCTAAACTGCATCTTGCTTAACGGCGAACGTTACAGGCATCGCCGTTATGGATCTGTCTTGGGCGAGTCAAATCGGATGCTAACCCTTGATGAACGTTAGCGAAAATAACGGCGATGTTGAACAATTTTACGGCGATGACAAAAGTGACGCGAAAGTTAAAGAGACAGGAATTTCTGGCTTCGCCGTTAGATCCTCAGTTCTCTACTGTTGACTGCCTTCGTTTTTCAAGTTCGTTGTTCGCTATTTCAAGTACATCTTGTCAAGGTGTTTGTTCGCGATGGATCATTTTATGAATTAATATGTTGCGGGTCTACTTTCCGCTGAAGATATGATCACTGTGCTGGAGACGTACGTCGAAAACGTTCCACGAAGACGGCGGCTCTCGGAGTACGGGCGTTTCTCACTGCCAAGTCTATCTTACTACAAGGTAAGGAATCGTATTGTTATTTACTGTGATAGGTACTCACACATAGCCTACCGACTTATTGGTATTTTCAACTACTTTGAGTGAGAAGAGAATAGCAAAATCCCTAATTTTGTGCGGTATAAATTTTGTTCCAGATTCCGGGAAACGAGTACCTACCTACCTACTAACGAACATTTCGGAGTTCCCGATGTCTTTTCAGAACAAAATATATTTATTTCACTCAACCCAATTATATCTTCAAAATTGATGAATCGCTATTTTACTCATGTAAAGTTTCATGTACCTAACTTAAAAGACTGAATGAACATTATAATATTATGGTATTCAATAAAACGTAAGATTTATATATATAACCTAAGTTATTTCTACCTTCACATTCATATTTCAATATCAAGTCAATTTCATGTTACAATTTTCATCTATCTCGTCATACGTCATCAAACTATGTCGATTACGGATATTAAAAGAATCATAAATTCGTGGTAAATAGTTTTTCAGGTAAAAGAAGGTAAGTTGGTATAAAATACGACTATCAGCGTGATTATTTGAACAAAAATTATCAATTTTAGGGTTTTTCTTAATTTTTGGAAGTTTTTATGCAGATAGGTACACATTTTATAGAATAATTAAAAATTAACTACCTATTTTTTAACTCAACTATTTTAATTTTAAGGTAGGTACCTAACAATTTCCGAAAATGACGATATAAGTATTTTTTATTGTTTTAATCTCACTTACTGTCACATGGACATCATCATTCAATATTGATATAAAAAATTCTGTTGATAATTTGCTGGGTTGTCAAAAACTCAATTCCATTGGAAATACTTTCTAGACTAGGTTTAATAAAGTGCCTACGTAGTTATATTAATTAATATTAATAATAATATCAATTAATATAATTAGTTAATAAAAAATCAGTTCGAAAAATAATAAAACGTCAAAAAACCACTCATTATGACGATCGGATATTATTTTTTAAATATTTACCAGAAATTATATACGTATGTATCAATTTTATTCTCACAATCATTTAATTAACAAAACTAATAACCCATAATACGGAAAAAATGCACAGCTACTCGGAAACTGAAATATGACTTCGGATAGGTTAGAAAATAAAGAGCGTTTTTTCATAAAGACAAGCTACCAAGGTACGTTTAATTTCACACCTAACTCCCCACTGACATGCATCATCAGATTCTGTTAGCAGAGTACAAAAATATCTAAAATTTACTTGTAATTTTACTAACACTGAAAGTTGTCGTTGTTCCTCGCTTTGATCTGCCTTACAATCGTGAACATGAGGTGAGGTTTGTTTTGAAATTGATGTTGGTGGTTGCAAAACTGTTATCCGCATGTCAGGTTCACTCTGCTCTAACGGCGGCCGTTAGTCACATCGACGTTAGCAAGATCGCCGTAAGTTAGCGGCCAGAACGTTCGCCGTTATGTGCTCGGACGTTATTTGATCGCCGTAATTTTCTGCGCATGCGCAGAAGGTGATCTACGATCGCCGTTAGCTTCGCCGTTATACCAAAATCGTCTTTAGGAACTCTCTAATAGCACCTACCACCATCTGTATTCTCCCTTGACCTTCCCTCTCAAATTTCAGCTTCCTGCGTTCAATAGGATTGAAAATGGCTTCGGAGCTCACTCAGCTGATCAGTGATCTGAAGAGTGAAGAAGATCTCCTCGAATGCTGAAGACGCCTGGAAGAGCACTTCCATTCAATAGGATTGAAAATGGCTTCGGAGCTCACTCAGCTGATCAGTGATCTGAGGAGTGAAGAAGATCTCCTCGAATGCTGGAGACGCCTGGAAGAGCACTTCCATTCAATAGGATTGAAAATGGCTTCGGAGCTCACTCAGCTGATCAGTGATCTGAAGAATGAAGAAGCTTTTGAGCAGTGATTTGCAGCGTTTTTTACCCACCAACATTTTTTTTACCTACCAACTTTTTTTTACCTACCAGCTAGGTGCTACCTACCACACCATACTGGCTTCACACCTTCACAATCAAGTTTATTAGAAAGAACTAAACGCTTCACACTCGATTGGAAAAATAGAAAGCTTCATATTGAAATTTGATTAACCCTCCAGTGGTAGACCTAATCTCATCTCGCAAAAGGTAGACCCAGGAGCGCGGCGCTCTTTCGGTTTTTCCTCCCGAAAAAATCAATATTTATCATATTTTTTTAATGTTTTTGGTCAGAGTGTGATACTCAACTCATCTACTGGTGTATCTAAAAGTGTTCAATGAAAAACATATTGGTAAAAAAAAGTTTTTTAAAAAATTGAACTCAGGAATACGTATTGGTAAAAATAGGTTCCTTTTGCTCAACTTTGAAATACAAATAACTGAGCAATTAAAATGTGACTAATTAAAGCCGTTTCAGTCAGATGCACGTTCTGCCTTTTCGACAGAATCTTCCTGCAGCCACTTCTTGGGGTCAGAAGAGCGCTCAGACTTAAGAGCGATCTGACACATTCACGTTTTAGTGCAAGAAACCAATCCATAATAACCCTGAGGGGGTTTGGGGACTGAGAGGAGGGTACAGTCCTGCTTAGAGGTGGTTTCTAGGAGGGAACTGTGAATCATAGCCCTCAGGATAGCCACTGTGAACCACAGTATTCGAAAAATGGGCTGAAGGAGCGCCGCGCTCCGGGGTCTACCACTGAAGGGTTAATGGTTACGCAGAAGGCAAAACTGTATACAAATCGAAGAAATGAACAGCGATCGCATTTTAGTCCGATAAAATTTGAATGGAGATTAGACCTCTTTTGCGATTCACACTCATGATTCAGTTTTATCGAAGGAAAACCTTCAAGTACTCGTAGGGACCGAACGGTTTGTCCTACAGAGCTCCGGGTGGTCTCAAAAATTTTTAAAAATTCAATTCTATTTAAAATTGGTAAAAAAACGATACCTTTATTTCGAGAGTTTTCGAGCTAGGGCACTCTTGAAAATTTCAACCCTTAATTTTCACCCCTTAGAAGTGACTGACATCAACCAAAAGCTTCGCGGCACAACTAGACCCCAAATGGAGCCCATATACCAAATTTGAACCGAATCGGTCCAGTGTTGCTAAGAAAAGTGCCGCGTACGGCGGACGGACGGAAATTTTTTTATTCGATTTTCGTGTTCTACGTACCTTGAAACGTAAAACATCAAATTTTGAGGGGGGGTTAAAAATTTTTTTTCTTGCTCGATTCCAAAGGCTTATTATTGAAAATAATAAACCAAAATAGGTTTTCGGAAGTTGAATCAATCATATTTCCACATAATAGCAGACTTCTTTCATGCGGTTATTGGAGAATGATTTGATTTCTGAGGATTTATTGACATGATTTGATCGGACGAGATCATTAAAATCACTTAAATTCATATCCAGCAAAGCACAATGCAAAAACGAAAATGAAAACCAAAATTCATATCTAAACACGGAATCGGCAATCGGATTGTTTGGTCAAGAAACCAAAAACGAGACCGAGTCAACGACGAACAGCTGAACGATGAACAGGCGACGAGAGCTTTCACGAAGTTTGCCGAAATTTATCGAAGTTCATCCGTAACGCGTAAAATATCTAATTTTGCAAAACGATACACTCCGCTCCAAAAGTCTTTGTCCACAAAGATTGCTCCGCGCGGGAGCCTCACACAGGGGGCGCCTCAATTGGCTCCAGCCAATAGCATCCAATTACGCACTACGGATTAAGGACATTACGCACCTATGTGACCCAAGCTTCAGCCTCAAAATTTGAAGCAGGTATGGACAATTTTGAAAACTGTGACGATCCTACTTTTACAGAAGGGGCAAACCGATTTGGTTTGTTCCCAATTTGTTGGAGCTACGCCTAGGGGGATATTTGATTCAGAGATGTGAATCGATATCCTCTTCGGGCTGGCTGATTTATCTAATCACTGGTTTGAAGGGGTAGGGTCGTCACACCCTCCTCTGACTAATTATGAACAATTAGGTGAATTTCAATCTGAAATTCAACCTATATTGTTACATGGTAGCAGAGCGTGGTTAGGTGGAAATGTACTGAATTTATTCCCTCATTTCTCCTCCACTTTTTCTTGGGTATTCCAGAAGGAATTACCCAAAGAGATATCCAGAAGGAATCTCTAAATTAAATTCATTCATTAAACTTCGCCAATCCGGCAATTAAACTCATTCCCTTGTTAGGCTTTGCCAATCTGGCATTTTATTAATTTCAATTACGTTTTTCTTTTATATAAGCCTTTTCTGCATTTGCCTTTTCAGTCATTACACTTGAATGTTTCGTCGTTCGTATTCTTTATTTAGTTTGCTTTCTCCTCAGTTCCATTGATTTATTCTTTTATGTATAAATGGCCCATTCGTGGCATAAATGACCCATTCGTGGCATTCTTCTTCTTCTTCTTCTTTTTCAATAGTACCATTACGATGGAGGAATCCCCTTGAAGCTTCCAGACGTCCTTTCCTGGGCTTCATGCTATTTTCAGTCACTTTGACTTTTTTCAAACATACTTCTGTTTGAAACCCGGAAGTATGTTTTAGGGAGGGGAGTATGACGATTGAAAAGGCTGAATGGGGCTTGGAAGGTAAATGTCCAATGCCAATTATTCAAATCCTGTTTTCAGGCTGAGTGATAAAAATAGCCAAACAAATAAATGAAATAGTGATAAATAAATAATAGTGATAGCTCAGAAGGACCACTCCAAAATTAAGTGTTTGGAGACACTGAAGTAATAATATCTAGTGTAAGTATTTTGTATGAAAAGAAAAGAAAAGGTTGCAGGTTGATACAAAATGATAACAAAAGGTTAAATGGTAAATACTGTTCAACTCTGTATAATAAGTCATTCGCAGGGTTACTAGGTCCTACCTAAACGGCCGTGGAGAAAAATGAATTATAGGTAAGGACTTATACCAAACAAACATGAGTTGACCTATTCAGTTTGGATGCTGTGAAATTCAAATGTTCTTTCGACTACCTAGTAGGTAACTGAAGATAAACGGCTGGATAGAAGAAGTGTTGATGTCAGAAGTCCAAAAGGGAAGGTATTTTCGCGATACTAATGAGTACTTGTTTCCTCAGGTTGGTCTCGGCCAACAGGTATCCAAGGTAGGTATTTTATTGGACATGTAACTCACCCAAAAGTTGAGAGAACCGATACCATCCACCTGTATTTGCGTTTGCCGGGAACTCTTGAAGCGTCAATCCTCAGGCAACATCATCTTTCAATAAACGGATTCCATCATATCTCGATCGAGAAGTGTAGAGCAGATACGAGCGTCTTCACCGGCTGAACAGCCCTTCCAATGGTACTTCGATGTATTACATCCAAACAGGACACCGAGAATGATTCGGATGCAACTCGCGACAAAACCGCGGAACGCCCGAGGCCACACATATACAAGGAAAAGTTGCGTGACACAAAGATACAGTTTAAATAGGTAAATGGCAAAAGATAAAGGTTCGAGGTGGTTGGTGGTACGAGCATGGAACAAGACAACGGAGAAAATCCTGCGCCGTTCGAATCCCAGAAAATGCAGTGCTGACATGATAGATGAAGGCAAGGTAGCTGAAGAAAGGTTGACTCGAGACACTTCACTGCACTTTCACAACGCCAAACTCATCCAGAATAATTAGAGAAACAGGTTTAAATTGATTGAATAATTGATACAAAATTACACACGTACATTGTGTGAAAAAGAAAATTAACAAGAACTATATATAAGTTGGTGCACCTGAGCCATGAAATCGGAGAAATTGGTTACTGGTACAAATAACATTGACTTTCCAGACTTGCGGTGCAAATAACAAAGTAAACAACAACAATGTCAAATATTTTTGTGGTGATAGAAAAAAAGAGAAAATTTACGGATATTGCAATAATTGGAGGTGAGTCAGTGACAAAATATTATTACGGCGTGTCCATACTCCCCCTATTTTGGAGCAGTACTCACCACGCAGCATGCATCAAGCAACTTTCATGATGCTGAATCCATAGGATGCACAGGCAGTGGCACCAGATTCACAATGGATCGTTTGTAGACTCCATGGCTTGTTCTGACGGTCACCACACGAACAATGCCATCAGCTCCAGGGTGAACTTCCTGTACTCTGGCCAAAGGCCAATAGCTGGGAGCAGTTTTTGAATCTCGTAGTAGCGCTATGTCTCCAGTCTTCATGTTATGCTGCTTTGTCGACCATTTATTGCGGAGTTGTAAGGTGCTGAGGTACTCACGCTTCCATCTGCTCCAGAAATGCTGCACTCTCTCACGCAGGAGTTGCCAGCGATTGAGTCTACCCACAGGAAGATCGGTTAAGTCCTGCTCAGGCAAAGCATTAAGCGGCTGGCCAATGAGGAAATGTCCTGGTGTCAAGGCTTCCAAGTCATCCGGGCTGTCAGAGAGTGGCTGCAAAGGACGAGAGTTCATTATTGCCTCGACTTTGACGAACATGGTAGAAAGTTCAGGTTGAGTAAATGATTGATTACCAAATTCCTTGACCAGTAGACGTTTGGCTTGCTTGATCTGGGACTCCCAGCTACCTCCCATGTGGGGTGAAGCAGGAGGGTTGAAACACCACTTGATGCCAAGATGATTAGTGTGATTCATGATGGATGATTGGTGATGTTCACTCATAAACCACTGATAGATATCACGCAGATAACCAGAGCTGCCCACAAAATTAGTGCCGCAGTCAGAAAATATTTGATCTGGCAGACCTCTCCGTGACACAAAACGGTCAAACACGTCCAAAAATGCTTCAATTGACAAAGAGATGGCAAGTTCAAGATGGACTGCTCGTGTAGCGAGGCAAACGAAAAGACATAAATATGATTTTACAACGCTGGTCTTGCGATTTGAAGATGTGCGGCACATGAAGGGTCCAGCGAAATCCACTCCACAGTTGAGAAATGGACGCACACAGTTGAAGCGAGAAGCTGGAAGGTTTCCCATGTAGGGGTTGTTAGTAACATTAGAATATCTTATGCATTTTATACATTTGGATTTGTGCATCCTGACTAAGTTCCTTGCTCGAGGAATCCAGAACCGCTGGCGCAGGAATGCAAGCATGGCTGAAGGTCCAGCATGGAAGTTTACCTTGTGCACATGATCGATAATCAGATTTGTTAGATGAGATCTTGCTGGTAACAATACAGGATGCTTATGGTCTGTTGTTATAGGGGCATTGGCTAAACGACCACCAACACGAAGTAACCCAACATGATCTATAAAAATAGCAAGCTTCTTCAAATCAGTTGGTAAGGATTGAGAGTCATGCTTGAATGCCTCTGGAAAATAATAGCGTTGTACAAATGTGATGCAAAGCTCTTGAGCTTGATTGAACTCGAAAATACTGATGGTACCAATGCGACGTTTCCTTCGCTTGCGCTTTGGGATCCGGGAATTGCTGATAAATCTCCTGACATATGCCAATACTCTAATGAGTTTGGTAAAAGATGAAAAGCGATTGATAAAGCTTATGTGTTCTTGATAAGGGCTGACAGTAATCAGAGTGAGATTCCTTTCTGGTACTTCCAGGCTAGGGATGAGATCAGACGAAAGGGGCCATTGAGATACAGGCTGGCAACACCATTCAGGTCCAGACCACCATAACTCATGGTTCACCAGAGCAGAAGGCAACACACCTCTTGAACCAACATCGGCTGGATTATCCACGCCCTTGATATGAAACCACCATTCTGGTTTGGTGACATCCAAAACCTGTTGCACTCTATGGGCAACAAAAGTCTGCAGTCGGTGAGGTTGAGTTTTCAACCAGGACAGAACCACAGTAGAATCAGAGAAACAATAAGTGGCACTGATGAGATAATGCTTCATGACAGGTTCGAGAGATTTAATTAATTGTGCCATAAGAACTGCGGCGCATAGTTCCAAACGAGGAATGGTTAAAGGTTTGAGAGGGGCAAGACGGGTCTTGGCCTTCAATAAAGATAATGTTGAAGTTGAACCATGTGTTGATCGTAGATACGCTACAGCGCAATAACCATCTTCTGAGGCATCACAGAAGTAGAGGAGTTGATATGAAGTTGATGAAATGGGTAACAACCGAGGTATTGATATAAGTGTCAGAGACGAGAAATCGCTCACAAACTGACTCCATTGGGTCTGAACAAAATCTGGTACAACGTCATCCCATCCGATTCCTGCCTTCCAGGTTTCTTGAAGAATCTTCTTGGCATGGAACACAACTGGAGCTAGGTAACCAAGTGGGTCGAACAATCTGGCAATTATGGAAAGGATAATGCGTTTAGTATATCCATCCTGTGGTTGGGTTACTTGATAACAAAAGGTGTCCGAGTTGGGATCCCAGCTCATACCGAGGATTTTGGTCACAGTACCCTCTTCAGTACAGAAGGGAACAGGTTGTTGAGATACATCCTCCAATTCAAATAAAGGTGTATGATTGGTCTTCCATTTGCTCAAAGAAAAGCCTCCTAAGGACAACAACTGTACCAAATCAGTTTTCAAGGCGAAAACCTCATCAACAGAATTTGCCCCAAAGGCCAAATCATCAATATAAGTGTTTTCTCGCAGAATGGCTGCACACGCTGGATAACGATGACCCTCATCTATGGCAAGTTGATGGAGCACACGTTGTGATTGATATGGTGAACTGGTAAGCCCATAAGTTACCGTATTCAACTCATAGAAGGTCAATGGATCAGTTGGTTGAAAGCGCCAGACTATTTGTTGATATTTACGATCATCAGGATTGACCAAGATTTGTCGAAACATCTTAACCACATCACAAGAAACGACATACTTGAAACGACGAAAATTTAAAATGACAGCACCCAGATCTGATTGCAATTTGGGACCTGTAAATAGATGTTGGTTCAGCGAACCCGTAGGTGTGCGGAAGCTGGCATCAAAAACCACTCTTAGTTTTTGCCCACCTGTATTATCATCTTTATATACAGGATGGTGAGGTATTAGGTATGATGGTTCTGTGGTAGCTGGACTCATATGCCCTAGATCCAGATATTCTTGCATGAAAGCAGAGTACTCCTGATGTAGCTGAGGATTCTTCAAAAATTTGGTCTCCAGAGAATGGAATCTACTGATGGCTCTGTTAATATTTGGTACAATAGATGGTTGAGGAGATCTAAAAGGCAGGGACACAACATATCTACCTGCATCAGTACGATAATGATGATCAACAAAGTGCTTCTCACAAGCCGCATCCTCTGGAGCAACAGCAGGTTCCATACACGGTTCCTCTACCTTCCAAAATCTTTCAATGATGTCAGTAGTATCTGCAATTGATAATAAGGAAACGGAGTGAGAAGAAGCATCATTGCAGGAGAACCTACCCATCACGGTAAATCCAAAAATGGTATCTATAAGGCGGGGACCATTTTCATGGATTACTATAGGTGTGCCGGCAATCACCTCAGTGAACAGATCCGCACCAATCAAAAACGAAATTGGTAAAGACTGCGTGAACTGTGGGTCACTGAGTGGGTATGACAGGTAATCTTGCCAGATAGCAGAACTCAGAGGAACTTGCGGGAGTGGTGGAGTTATGGTTGGTATAACGATAGCCTCAGTCTCCAATAGAGACATGGCAGACGGAGGTGAAAAGGCAATGTTAACTTTGCCCGAGATATTGCGAAGATGCGATGAATTGACACCAGAAATGGTTCCGTTATAAGGACGGGTTGATTTTCCCAGTTTCTTGGCGCAATTTGAGGTGATAAAACTAAATTGACTCCCTGGATCCAAAAGCCCTCTAAATTGCTGGAGTTGACCTTTGGAGTCCACAATACTGGCTTGTACTGTCCCCAAGAGAACACCTTCCTGTTTGCTAGAAGCTGTACTAGCACCCACAAACAATGAGGGATCAGAACGGGAGTTAGATGGCAATGCAGGTACTTGTTGATGAGATGGTGACTGGTCTGCAGTCTTAGATACAGGCGATAAGTGCAGGTCTGAATGATGTCGACCCTTACAGATACGACAACTGTACTTTGATGTACATTCCTTAGTTTTATGGAAGAGATGAAGACAGTTACGACATCCAGAAAAACCCTTCAAGAGATCAAGACGTTGTTGTGGATTGCTTTTCTTGAAACGATTACAATCCGAGATAATATGTGTACCCTTACAGATATAGCATGATAAGGTAGTTGGTGATAGTCTGGAAACGTTGCCAGATGAATGACTACCATTATTGGCAGCATCGGTGGTAAGCAACACCTGTTTCGGTGATGAATACCTGTTTGGAGGTTTGACGTTGATTGAAGATTGTTGTAAGACATTGCTTGATGGTTTAGAATGCGAGGGGTATAATTCCTCACTCATCTGTAGAGCATGGCATCTTCCCCTGACAAATGTCCTTAGCATGTCGAAGGTAGGGAAGTTAGTGTTAACCATGGAGAGCTCGAAGGCTTCCCTAGTACGTTGGTCAAGTCCTTTCAGCGACAGTTCGCAAAGTAAGTACTGTTCTAGGTCTGGTATACCTAAATTTTGCAAAGATACCACGGTCTCTGTGACACTTGACAAATAGGTTTGTAAGGAATCTGAAGTAGGTTTTCCATGGCTGGGTTTGAAAGAAAGAAGCTTATCTAGGTAGTGGCAAGCTAGCTTCCTTTTATTGTCATACATTTTACACAAACCATCCCAAGCCTGCAAGAAGTTGACATCACTAACTGGGACATATTTGATGCAGTCCCTCGCAGGTCCATCCAAAAAAGAAATGAGGTAGTGAAAGCATTCGGCATCAGTCAGGTTCTCATCCCCCATTATCAGAGAAACAAACATTTGCTTGAAGGTGGGCCAAAGGGAAATATCCCCTTTAAATGGCTTGATATGTATTTTTGGGAGTATAGCACGAGTTGTGTGTGCAGAGCCTAAGGTTGCATTGATACTCGACTGGTTGGTAGACGTTACAGCAGTGGGTGTACTGAAAAGTTGAATGCCATATCCCAGCGCATCATAATAATGTGCTTTTACCGATTCCAGATAGGCTGTATCGTCGGCTGTTGGAAAGATGATATCGTGATCCAAAGCATATTCAATTGCTTCATCCCATTTTGCAATGAATTTGTCATACAATGGAGTCAAAGAACCGTGCATACCCCTAAAAACATTTCGTTCAGGTAAAGCAGTGATTGCAGCGAGACCTTTGTTGCGTATGGCCTGAATGTCAGAACCCATATCCTTAATACGGCGCTGGATCTTGTTGATACCCCTCACTGATACATTCGAAGAACCTCCGTCATTCATGGTGAGAAATGTTTGACTCAAAGGAGTATGGTGAAAAAAAAGGGACTCAAAATTAGTAAGTAAATCTAGATTGAGCAGATCAAAAAATAGAAAAAATATCACTGCTATGTAAAGGCACCACAAAAATATCAAAGATTTCAATATCACCCAGGAATATAATATGCACACGGAAAATAGTTAAATAGATATATTAAGTTGCTAGAGAATTGGTAAATTATACCATAGATAATAAACAAAACAGATAGAGGTAGGATTTTGCTAAGTACCTACACAAACAACACAAAAATAAAGGACTATAAGTTGATATAGAAAAGGTAGGTAGGTAAAGAAGGCTCGATATATCCGGCTTCGAATTTGGACCAATGAAAAGGCTGAATGGGGCTTGGAAGGTAAATGTCCAATGCCAATTATTCAAATCCTGTTTTCAGGCTGAGTGATAAAAATAGCCAAACAAATAAATGAAATAGTGATAAATAAATAATAGTGATAGCTCAGAAGGACCACTCCAAAATTAAGTGTTTGGAGACACTGAAGTAATAATATCTAGTGTAAGTATTTTGTATGAAAAGAAAAGAAAAGGTTGCAGGTTGATACAAAATGATAACAAAAGGTTAAATGGTAAATACTGTTCAACTCTGTATAATAAGTCATTCGCAGGGTTACTAGGTCCTACCTAAACGGCCGTGGAGAAAAATGAATTATAGGTAAGGACTTATACCAAACAAACATGAGTTGACCTATTCAGTTTGGATGCTGTGAAATTCAAATGTTCTTTCGACTACCTAGTAGGTAACTGAAGATAAACGGCTGGATAGAAGAAGTGTTGATGTCAGAAGTCCAAAAGGGAAGGTATTTTCGCGATACTAATGAGTACTTGTTTCCTCAGGTTGGTCTCGGCCAACAGGTATCCAAGGTAGGTATTTTATTGGACATGTAACTCACCCAAAAGTTGAGAGAACCGATACCATCCACCTGTATTTGCGTTTGCCGGGAACTCTTGAAGCGTCAATCCTCAGGCAACATCATCTTTCAATAAACGGATTCCATCATATCTCGATCGAGAAGTGTAGAGCAGATACGAGCGTCTTCACCGGCTGAACAGCCCTTCCAATGGTACTTCGATGTATTACATCCAAACAGGACACCGAGAATGATTCGGATGCAACTCGCGACAAAACCGCGGAACGCCCGAGGCCACACATATACAAGGAAAAGTTGCGTGACACAAAGATACAGTTTAAATAGGTAAATGGCAAAAGATAAAGGTTCGAGGTGGTTGGTGGTACGAGCATGGAACAAGACAACGGAGAAAATCCTGCGCCGTTCGAATCCCAGAAAATGCAGTGCTGACATGATAGATGAAGGCAAGGTAGCTGAAGAAAGGTTGACTCGAGACACTTCACTGCACTTTCACAACGCCAAACTCATCCAGAATAATTAGAGAAACAGGTTTAAATTGATTGAATAATTGATACAAAATTACACTCGTACATTGTGTGAAAAAGAAAATTAACAAGAACTATATATAAGTTGGTGCACCTGAGCCATGAAATCGGAGAAATTGGTTACTGGTACAAATAACATTGACTTTCCAGACTTGCGGTGCAAATAACAAAGTAAACAACAACAATGTCAAATATTTTTGTGGTGATAGAAAAAAAGAGAAAATTTACGGATATTGCAATAATTGGAGGTGAGTCAGTGACAAAATATTATTACGGCGTGTCCAACGATCCTACTTTTATAGTAGGGGCAAACCGATTTGGTTTGTTCCCGATTTGTTGGAGCTACGCCTAGGGGGATATTTGATTCATAGAGATATGAGTCGATATTCTCTTCAGGCCTGCTGATTTATCTAATCACTGGTTTGAAGGGGTAGGGTCGTCACCCTCCTCTGACTAACTTATGAACAATTAGGTGAATATCAATCTGAAATTCAACCTATATTGTTACAAAACGTTCTCAAAACGCTGCGAATCATTTCACTAAGGTTTAGTCACCGACCACAGGTACTACCTGCCTACCACATCATTCTCCTGTCACACCTTCACAATCAAGACGTAGTCAAACTTCTAGTAGTGGGAAACTTCTCACGCAGCTTTAGATTTCCGTGATGAGGTTTCCCAATGAAATATTGCATTTTCCTCGATCAAGGTGTTAAAGTATTCATGTACTTCGCTTTGTATAGTATGTCATTGTATTCATACCTATCGCTTGCCCGCCTTGGTCGAGATGGGCGATTGACCGATTCAGAATAGTTTATAATGACGCTCGTTCTTGCAGGAGACCGAAGTAGTCGGCAATGCTGAGGAACATCCCCAAGCCCAAATTGAATCACCCAAAAAGAAACGCGGAGGGAAGAAGAATGTTCAGGTTGGCGCATTTTCCATTGAGTCGCATCCATTTGAAACTACTTGGCAAACAGCGAACTTTGCAATACCTTCGTTTATTTGTGGTGTTGCAGGAGCCGAAAACAGAGGCAGAAGCTCCTAAAACACGTAGAGGAGGGCCGAAGAATGTTCAGGTATTTCAATTTAATAGCATCCTTTTTTCATAGATTCTGCGATGAGGTAGATCACTTGACATAATGTTCGACTTTCGCGCCGTTATGCCAGAATTCTGGCCTCACTCCCAGAATTGGTGATCATTCAAATATTCTGGGTGATCCAATTTGGTCCGTGGATTTCTAGAACTGGTCTTGGGGTCTCCTCTACACCATTCCATGTTCCATTATCCAGAAACAGCTTCAAATATTCAGAATTTATTATCCAAACAGCCTTCATTGTCCACAATACGCTCAAACTGCTAACTCTGGTGTAGCTGGGGTCTCCACTCCGGTGAAATTTAAGTGAACTGCCAGGCCACTTACTATTACATTAGTATATAATATATAAATACGTGTTATTAAATTTAAATTATCTATTATATCTGATATTAATTGATATTAGTATGCATAAAAAATAATAATTAGTATCTGTTGAAGGGTGTATTATAATTACTGGTCGGTAGAGCTAGACCCATTGGGGAATTCGCCTCACATTTTTGAAGAGAACTGTTGTGTGCTACTCAAAAAGGCATTTAAAGAATTTAAGGGTACAAGGAGATTTTTTCGAGTAAAAATTCGATTTTTTAAAAATAATTTTTTGTTAATGTGCATATAATCACGGACCAATTAAAAAAAATCATGAAAAAATCTGAACGAGAAGTGGGTCAAATAAATACGCAAACAGACCTGTGTCAGGGTTTGCGCTAGTAGAGTCCGGCACTATACGCTGGACTGTCCGCATATTCAAGACGATTCAGCACAGCACAAAACGAGACATAAACATAGAAAAAGACGAGTAAACAACGAAACAAGAGGTTTAGCTTCTTCTTCTTCTTTGTTTTCATCAAATCGAGTCACCTTGGAGCAAGTTGGAAGCGTTAGGAAACCGTATGATGACGTCATGAGATGAACATTGTTTAATTTCAGAAAATCGTGTTTCCTGAAAAATCGCGTTTTCTAGCTCTCGTGTTCCATTTTGTTGAGTTGTACTGGACTTATCTCCTTGTTCTTTTTTTTTTACTTGTACGTCAGTATCTTATACACCAACTGTGCATAGGGATTGGCGTATTTTTCCCGACAACAAGATAAAAATGTGGTCCGTTTTGGTGGGTTAGAGCCCTGATTTTGATGGTTTTTTCAAAAATCCGCCTTTCTTTCCTCAAGCGTTGTACGAAATTATCCTTTGCACCAGTTATAGAGCATAAGATGCTCGACAATATTTAAAAAAAATCAAGGTGATCGGTTGATTACAACCCGAGAAAACGGTACATACGTTTTACGGGAAATTGTACTGTCGGGGAAAATTTCCTTGTACCGTTAAGGAAGATGGAAATTTTAAATGTAGCGGCAATCTGTATGGGGTCGGCCATTTTGCATCGCATCTGACTTCCTAACCAATCTGACTTCATAGAGGGGTCTGTGCTGCTTACTACAGTACTGCTACCTCTGGAAGTGTAAATGAAACTACTAGCTCACGTGGTCAACAAAGGAGTGCGCCTCTGGGGGAGGGAAAACGCAGACGCAAAAGTGGTCAAAAGAAGCAATTTCACTCACTCATTTTGCTTCCGAGTCTACCAAGGTAGCGGAAGCTTTGTTTTCACTTTTCAAGGACGAAAAAAAATGTTCTCCAAAATCAAAATTTTCACTCGCATTTTGCGTTTTAGACCTTTCTGAACAATTTTGGTTCCGTGTCTGTCTGTCTGGCTGTCATGAATTCCTTGTAACGCACATAACTATACGAAGTTATTGTCCGATGTCGATGAAATTTTCAGGGATTGTGCGGGTAGGTGTGTAGACGGTCCCCTATGAACATCACCACCTTCAGACTGATACTAGCCACTGCGCATGCGCAAACGTGAATTCCTTGTAACAGCCATAACTTCCACATTTTCTACCCGATTTCGATGACATTTTTAGAGATTACGCGGATTGTAGATGGTCCCCAATGAAAATCAAGGCCTTAAAATTTACAGAAGATTCTGCGCATGCACATATGTAAAATCCTTGTAACCGCCATAACATTTACATTTTTCATCCGAATTTGATGAAATTTTCTAGGATTGTCCATATTAGCGTGTAGATGGTCCCCTATGAGGGTAGTGGAAGGTACTTAGAGATTGATGTTTATAGATTAACTACTGTGCTTCGGATCATCTATATAATCAGGTTATGGATACGAGGAAGCTTAGTGCCACACCCACCAGGCAGACGTTTTACAATACGATTCTACCTATTAGTTAATCAAACATTATTAGTGTCCATCTTATTTAGTTTCTCTTTTAGTTATTTGAATCACAATAGTTGAGTTACTTGCGGTTGTTTCGTGTGGTCGCAAGGGCGCCTACAACTCGTCCTTCATAATCACATTCTTTGATACTATTTGCTGAAATACTTCTTTTTCGCTCCGCCAGAGCACAGCAGTGTGAATTTGGAATTCGATTTTCGTGGTGTTTTTTGATTTCACGTGTTCAGGCGTTTTCTTCTACGGTAATTGTTTCCCTTGGGTATTCCTGGTGTTAAATGTTATTCTAGGGCCCTATTATAGGATTTGACTGTAAGTTCCAGAATCTAAAACTGAGGCAAATTCTCCGTTGTCTTGGATATGGCGTTATCTGTAAGAGAGTAGTTTAGTTTACGATTGTGTTGGCAGAGTACTTGATGAGGTCGGTTTTCTTGTTAGAATCACTCTTAGACGCCTTGGGGGTTGAAAATGATTTATTCGTTGACGTCTCTCCCTTCACTATGGGGTTCTAATCATAACTTTCGATATGGATTTCTTCCATTTTTCTTTCTTTAAAACAACAATTATCCAGAGTTGAAGGAGAAATAATTTTAAAAAGTAGTGTCAATCACTGGATCTCACTCAAAGAAGAAATTGAAAACAGAAAACTTGTAGGAAGCAAACCAAAATGTATGATTAGGGCCTCACTGTGAAGGCGAAACCGTCCCGAAGTAAATCTAAGAGTTTCTTGAGAAGAAAAACCCACCTTATCATCAAAACAGCACCAGAAGGTACCAAAAAGCCATCTTCGAAAACAACTGATTACTGTATTTAATGTAACGTATTGTTATGTATAGAACGCCTTGATATGGCCAAGTATGCTCCAGTCTGTGTACTTAGAATGAGGTAAGTATCAAGCTTGAAAGTCGCTTGGTAGCTAATTCTTCATCTGCTTCATTACTGCTTGGCTTGATTTGTTTGAACTGCACTGTAACTCTTGGGCAATATGGGCATCGCTTTCCTTCGCATGGTACACGTAGAATTTATTTTATTTTTTTGAAATTTTGTTGATTTGTTATAATTTTGTTGATGGTTTGTATTATTCATGATTCACAAGCGAAGTCTGTTGAGCTGGATTCCCCAGCTTACTCACAAAGAATAATATCGACATATGGAATCAGTTGGTTCTAAAACGATTGCGTTGGTTCATTGGTAGCTATTTATTTCCATACTGTCGGCAGTAGTGTTTTTTTTTATGAACTAATTAATAATAACATGTTGGCAAGGCATCAACAATAGTAAAATTAGGCAAAAAAGGAAACAAAAAGCATCCAACCCTGCGAAATTCAAAGTGGAACAGGAAGTTATGTGAAATAGGAACTTGAATGATAGGGAACTTTTGGAACACGGTGTGTGGAGCGTTACCGCACTGGCCGGCTTGAACCCACCCATCACGGCGGCTCTCCGAACTACGCTGTCTCCCGTAGAGGCAGACCACCCATTTCAATAGAAGCGCCAAAGGGGGCCGACCCCAGGCTGGCCAATAGTGATCCAGAATCGTCAAAAAGCTCTCAAAACTCGATAAATTTTGAAATAGTTGCGCAAGAAACCTGAAATTCTGCACACTTACCAGTCTCACAACCACAGTGAAGGTGAGGTGATAAGTCATTCAAATGTTATCAAAGTTGAACATTTTTACTAAAGTAACCAGTGTCAAATAAAAATAATTTTTAAATTTAAAACTAGTGAAAAAATATAAATATTTCCAGATTGGCGTTTTGCTGTGGTAAAATAAAGTATACCTTCAAAATGGTTTGACCTTGGAACGAAATGTTTTAAAGATTAATTAACACCTTCCACGCGGGTCCCAAAACGGCGATTTCATCACCAACGCGGATCCCAAACAGGGTGGTCTTCCCGACAGCGCGGGGTGCCTACCGGTTGGCACTTTTTCGCCGCTCTACTGCCATCTATTTCTTCTTAGATGAACCAGTTCGTAATTTTTTTCAACGAGATTTCTCCATGTGATTTTGCTTAGTAATACCCTTCTCCACTAGGTTGCGTTCCGGGTGGAAAACGGGTTGCAATCTCGTCCAAAATTAGTAGTTCATACAACGTATAGAAAGCGCTCGAAACGTCAACCGCTCAGGGGGTGGGATTTTGTTTGCCTACCGGTAGGCAATCCGCGCTGGCGAGAGAATTACGTTTGCCTGCCGGTAGGCAATCCGCGTGGAACGTGTTAACAATCTGGCAAACCTAATCTAAACCTAAGCCCGAAATTAGAGAGAGCTATACTGCCGTGCTGAGCCAGAAAGTCGTATCTTGACTTCACCCAACTTTAGCGAAAACAACCTAATAGGTTTCGTAGCGAAATAATTCTTTCGCGGTATTATTTTTCCTCCTTTTACTACAATTATAAGTTTTTCTTAAAATAAATTAGTAGCCGAATCGATTTCTGGAGTCAAAATTAAACATTATTGAGTGTAAACTGTCAAAAAACAATGATACGAGATTACGCTCTCGTAAACCCGAAGTTACAACTATTCTGTTCATTTTAATTCTTGAAACATTAGAGAGTTCCTAGTGGTTTTTGATACGGCGTGACGTATTACACACACACTCTCTCAATCCGGCCATGTTTTCAATACGGCGCGCCGGATTGCCTCCTAGTGAATAATACGGCGCGCTGGATTGCCTCGTTGTGAATAATACGGCACGCCGGATTGCCTCCTAGTGAATAATACGGCGCGTCGGATTGCCTCCTAGTGAATAATACGGCGCGCTGGATTGCCTCCTAGTGAATAATACGGCGCGCTGGATTGCCTCCTAGTGAATAATGCGGCGCACCGGATTGCCTCCTAGTGAATAATACGGCGCGCCGGATTGCCTCCTAGTGAATAATACGGCGCGCCGGATTGCCTCCTAGTGAATAATACGGCGCGCCGGATTGCCTCCTAGTGAATAATACGGCGCGCCGGATTGCCTCCTAGTGAATAATACGGCGCGCCGGATTGCCTCCTAGTGAATAATACGGCGCGCCGGATTGCCTCCTAGTGAATAATACGGCGCGCCGGATTGCCTCCTAGTGAATAATACGGCGCGCCGGATTGCCTCCTAGTGAATAATACGGCGTGCTGGATTGCCTCCTAGTGAATAATACGGCGCGCCGGATTGCCTTCTAGTGAATAATACGGCGCGCCGGATTGCCTCCTAGTGAATAATACGGCGTGCCGGATTGCCTCCTAGTGAATAATGCGGCAGGCCGGATTGCCTCCTAGTGAATAATACGGCGCGCCGGATTGCCTCCTAGTGAATAATACGGCGCGCCGGATTGCCTCCTAGTGAATAATACGGCGCGCCGGATTGCCTCCTAGTGAATAATACGGCGCGCCGGATTGCCTCCTAGTGAATAATACGGCGCGCCGGATTGGCTCCTAGTGAATAATACGGCGCGCCGGATTGCCTACTAGTGAATAATGCGGCGGGCCGGATTGCCTCCTAGTGAATAATACGGCGCGCCGGATTGCCTCCTAGTGAATAATACGGCGCGCCGGATTGCCTCCTAGTGAATAATACGGCGCGCCGGATTGCCTCCTAGTGAATAATACGGCGCGCTGGATTGCCTCCTAGTGAATAATACGGCGTGCTGGATTGCCTCCTAGTGAATAATACGGCGCGTCCGATTGCCTCCTAGTGAATAATACGGCGCGTCGGATTGCCTCCTAGTGAATAATACGGCGCGCTGGATTGCCTCCTAGTGAATAATACGGCGCGCCGGATTGCCTCCTAGTGAATAATGCGGCGGGCCGGATTGCCTCCTAGTGAATAATACGGCGCGCCGGATTGCCTCCTAGTGAATAATACGGCGTGCCGGATTGCCTCCTAGTGAATAATACGGCGCGCCGGATTGCCTCCTAGTGAATAATACGGCGCGCCGGATTGCCTCCTAGTGAATAATACGGCGCGCCGGATTGCCTCCTAGTGAATAATACGGCGCGCCGGATTGCCTCTTTGTGAATAATACGGCGCGCCGGATTGCCTCCTAGTGAATAATACGGCGCCGTATCAAAAACCACCAGGAACTCTACTAATTCATTTCAATTATTATTTTAATTCAAGAAACCATTTCACATTGATTATTTTGTCATCCTACTTGGCTCGAAGTCAATCGTATTTCATATCTCTGTTCAGAGTGTAAGGAAAAACTGCTGGATCAATAAAAATAAACGGTTATTCACTTAGAGTATAAACATAAAGTCACCACTAAATGTTGAGTTTTCAGAAGGAAAAAGTCGTATCATGCCGATTTAATGCAAGAAGTCGTATCGTCGAAATAGGCAGATTCCCGTATCAGTGTCAAGATACGAGTCTGAATCGCTCTGATACGGCTAATTTCTTAGCAGAATCAAGTTAACACGCCTTAACGCGAAAGTCGGGGACTTGTTTGAGGCATTTCTAATAGAGATACGACTCTAAAACTCGGAAAATCTATAGAAATCGACCCCCAAAACCCCTGGGTATCAATAACTCAATTTGGTCACATTTTCACGTTACGACTTTCTGGCTTAGCACGGCAGTATAGTTAGAGGACAAAAAGAAATCTGATAGGTTGATGATGATGATTCATAAAATAACTTTTTGTCCTTCAAACATCCCACTAAAACAACAAAAAACAAGTCAATCTTAACGGTCAGAACCAGTGAAATTGGAGGAACGATTTTGATACTTGAGGATTCCGGAAATTTCCTTAATTTCTAGTAGGTACTTTGAAGATTAACCTTCCCGTAATCAAGAGTTACGAGAAAATACTTTTTAAAAAATCAAGTTTTGAGCGCTTTTGACGATTTTGGACCATTTTGCAACGCCCGATTCATGAAACATAACCTTCACACGGTTAACCTGACAGGTTTCCTACGTTAAGAATTGTTTCCGATTTATGCTAATTTCCCTAATATTTTTGCTGAACATTCAAAATTCTACTGCTAATCGGGTTGTTATGAAGTTTATCAGTAACTTTTTTGAACTAATCTCTGCCTACCCTCCAAATTGAAGCAAAATCGGGCGAATATCTCTTGAAAAATCGACGTTTCTGGCCAATCAAGTGTTATTTTTCGCGTGTGTAGGCGGAGGTGTAATTATTTGGGACCGTCCAATCCCTTTTTATCAAAATCGGAACATTATTTTCATATGATTTTGTCTGGAAATGTAATCCAAAGTTTTTCTGCTGATTCTCGATTATTTACTGTGCTAATCCTGCTTTTCTACTGTGGAGCCTCATCGTTCAGGGGACTGCAGGAAAACAATAAATTCCTTGTAATTCCGAATGTATAGGCAATAATCTTGAAGGCTAAACGCAATAACAAGCCGATTTTGAATGATTTTAGACTGCAAGGAGCTGAGAAACGTTATTTGAAAAGGAAACTAATTCAATGTAAGAAGTCCAATTTGATTCCTCTGAATTCATGGTTGATTATACGATGAATTCTGGTTTACAGGCAGCGAAAGAGGTGGCCAAAGAAGACCACGAACTGAGTGATGATGGTCCCAGTGAGCCAGTTCAAGAAGAAGCGGGTGCTGGGAAGAGAGGAGGTCGCAAGGCCAAGGTAGAGCAACCCAGCAAGAAGAACGGAGCGGAGCCCGAAGAGAAGAAGAGCAAAAAGGAGGAAGAAGAACCCACTGATTTCGGCTGTGAAAAGGAAAACAAGAAAGGCGAGAAGTGGAACCTGAAGATATCCACGTGGAACATCGCTGGATTGCGGGCCTGGGTGAAGGTGAGGAACATCAATCATTGGCACGAAGGCCCAAATGAGGTTTTGCGCTATAATTTTCGGTTAGGTAACTTTACTACTATCTCCTCTGCAGTTAGGGATGGCATATCGGAAACTTACTTATTTGAAAGGTCAATTAAAAAAAAGTAATGCAGATATCGTTATATATATATATATTTTTAATTTTAAAGGACAACTCTTAAATTCTTTTTTCATATGGGTTTAAAAATCTCATCCATCAAATGATGGCCCCTATTGTTTAAACATTGGTTGAAACTATTTTTAAAGTTTCTCTCCACTCTGATCAGCATATCGACGGGTACTTCGGCAATGGCGGCGCGAATCTTGTTTTTTAGGTGTTCTAGGGTTCGTGGACGATCGTTATAAACAGTCGACTTTAAGTAGCCCCATAAAAAAATGCCAGAAATGTGAGAATGGGCCTCATCGCTGAAGAAAACGATCGCGTCATGAGGCAGGTTTTCGAGCAGTGCTTCACATGCAGTTTGGCGGGCGATTAAATCCCTTTCGCTCAATTCCTACACTACAGCCAATTTATAGGGATGAAATTGAAGATCATCGTGGAGAATCCGTCTAACAGTTGTCCCAGGAATCCCCAGAGCAGCTGCCTGTCTGCGAGCTGAACGACGGGGGGAGCGCAAAACCGACAGCCTCACTCTCTCAACGTTTTCTGGGGTTCTGGAGGTCCGTTGAGGTCCAGTTCGGTTTCTGGCAACACTTCCAGTCTCCCGAATCGTGGTAGCCCAAGTTAGAATCGAATTTCGACCGGGAACCGCTCCATAAGGACGAATTTCGAACCGCGCACGGAAGGCTCGTTGGGTCACAATAGCTGACCGATCATTGGAAAAAAAGGTTTCTAGGGCAAACGCCCGCTGCTCTCTCGTCCAAAGCATGGTGGCAACTAACCGTACAGGTAACAAAACTTTAGGAGCTCCGCCTTTGAATGGCCATTGTCCCCCCTTCTACAACCCCACCAGGCTGAACGGCGATTTTTTCAAATAAGTAAGTTTCCGTGGCTCACCCTGTATATCGATATATAGATCAAATGATGATATAGATGTCAATGAGATATCGATGCCTACGATATATCGGAGGAAATATGTCGATATTTCGATATATCGGAAGATTTACTTGGAAAAACGTGTTGAAGTAAGTAGGTGAATTAAAACGTTTCAAAAATTGAAATTAATTTAGGAAGACATTTATCGACATATTGGAAGATCTACTTGGAAGAACTTGAAGAAGTAATTAGATAGGTGAATTGAAACGTTTCTAACATCATTTTGGAAGAAATATATCGATATATTCGTCATACCAGAAGATCTATTTGGAAAAACCGGGCGAAATAAGTAGTAACTTACTTTCAAAAGTTACTGGGTATGAATTATCGAAATTCATAGTTTAAAAACGAAAAAAGTGCGAAAATGTCATTGCAATGTTAAATTAATTTATAAATTGACAGGGGTATACTGCAGACAATCATGATCATTGAAAATAATTGTTGCGGAAACCTGCTTCACATCGTACGGTAGGTAGTTTTAATCTAGACGCGCCTCCATCAATTTTGGCTCAAGTCAAGTAATTGAGCCTTTGAGAGCCACTGTAGGTGAATACTATGTACACAATCATGTCTGAGCTGAAGTCAACAGTGTGAAATCTACCCATCACGAAGGTACCTACAAAATTTGGAATAAAATTACTTGCTGTTATTACAGTTACAGGCGTCCCTTCTCATCCATTCATTTCAATATTTCGTCGCTGCCACAGCAACACTCGCTAAGTGACATTTTGGCGATTTTCAGGTTTTGACGGATTCTTATGTAATTTTTCGTGATGGATCGATTGGTGAAGTCGGTTTTTTGCTATTGGCAACACTGACCCAGCTATCACGAAAAAGGCAACACTGACTAAGTGATTTTAGTTCGGAAACAGTGGCTATCTACATGTTTTTACCTTACAATCTCCTACCTCGTGTGACCACGCCATTGGTTTTCATGATGATTAAATGGAATAATTTCTACTTTTTCACTCATTTCGGGAAGAATGAAGTTCGATTATCAATATTTGAGCTTTGATTTCATTGAATTCGGTTGAAACATTTGGTTTTGAGGTGATGAAAGTTTTTAGTGCAGATAGCTTATGTTGTTGTGCACTCTTGATGTAGTTAGCCTCTGTTATTTAAAACCAGTTTTTTCGCTCTCCTGAAAAGTTGGCAAAAATCAGATAGCCAGTGTTGCTGTGGCAGCGACGATTTAATTTTCACTTGTTGAAAACAAGTTGCGATATATCGGTCAATATATCGATATCGATCGATATTATCGGTTCTCTACATCGATATAAATATATCGATATACGAAATATATTGATATATTGTTGCCATCCCTACCTGCAGTCGTGTCCCGAAGATTTTGAGTTGAAATTTCCAAAACGCCCTGATTCAAAAAAGTTCAATATGAAGATATTCGAGACATGTCCAGAAGAGTGATCTATTTATGTTAGCTACAAAAAATGCATTTAAGAAACTGCATGGTGACGTTAGTAACTTGGATTATTGCTTCCGAGTCTACCAAGGTAGCGGAAGCTTTGTTTTCACTTTTCAAGGACGAAAAATAAGTTCTCCAAAATCAAAATTTCCACTCGCGTTTTGCGTTTTAGACCTTTCTGAACAATTTTGGTTCCGTGTCTGTCTGTCTCTCTATCTGTCTGTCTGTCATGAATTCCTTGTAATGCGCATAACTATACGAAGTTATTGTCCGATTTCTATGGAATTTTCAGGGATTGTGAGGGTAGGTGTGCAGACGGTCCCCTATGAGAATCATCATCCCCAGACTGATGGAAGCGACTGCGCATGCGCAAACGTGAATTCCTTGTAACAGCCGTAACTTCCACATTTCCTACCCGATTTCGATGACATTTTCAGGGATTATGCGGATTAGGTTGTAGATGGTCACCAATGAAAATCAAGACCTTTAAATTTACAGTAGCCTCTGCGCATGCGCATACGTAAAATCCTTGCAACAGCCGTACATTCGTCGCTCTCGCGTGTGACGTGAGAATCTCATTCATCTCAGAAAATTTCATTCTGGGATGTTTCAGATTAGTGATAAGATGGTCCCCTATGAAAATCATCACCCCCGGACTGATAGTAGCCGCTGCGCATGCGCAAACGTGAATTCCTTGTAACAGCCGTAACTTCCACATTTTCTACCCGATTTCGATGATATTTTCAGGGATTATGCGGATTAGGTTGTAGATGGTCCCCAATGAAAATCAAGGCCTTTAAATTTACAGTAGCCTCTGCGCATGCGCAAACGTAAAATCCTTGCAACAGCCGTACATTCGTCGCTCTCGCGTGTGACGTGAGAATCTCAAATCTTAGGGCGGAATTCATAGTCATTACTTGAGTCTGAGTGCACCCTCAAATGCATGGATAAGGGTTGGCGGGCACTCAATCGTATTCATAGACAAGATTTGAGGGCGCCCTGAGGGAGCACTCATTGCGATATCTGAGGTATTCATAAACCAAACTCAGCGTTGAGTTGAGGCCCACCCTCGACTCATTGGTGCTAAATCCTGAGTGCTGGCCGGAGGTACCTTAAGTGCCCCTCAGCCACAGTTATTATCAGATTTTCCTACTGAAAATAGTGTACAGCAAGTCAACTACCTATCTATTTTGTTTGTATGCAAAAAACAAGGCGATTAGACAGGGTTTCCCGTCAAAAATATCCAATGAAAATCATCGCAAACTTGAATTTCCTTATAACAGTCTTTTCAATATTTTCTCCCCGAACTCGGTGAAATCTTCCGAGATTTCTTGAAGTTCAAACATTCTCGCCTTCGTTCTCAATCCTCATTCTTGTTTTACGATCTAGTAAAATGATATAGTAGAAAATACTTGTAGAAAATTATATGGGTTCGTAATGAAGTACAAGTTGAATAACAAAACATACGAGGTACGAGTTTATTTCGGGCTTTATATTGTTTCACACAGGTGAATAAATAAGTAGGTAGGTAAAGGTTTTGAAGGGTTCCAAACGTCATAAATTTTCGTATATTTGCTTGTGGATAAACCTTCTTCATTCGGCCGGGAGAAGTTCATTTTGTCTGAAACAATCAATGGGTTGATTTGGTTAAATAATGCCTAAGAACACTCATAAAAAGGATACCAAAATGTCTTTTTGGTAAAAAAAAAAAAATGCAATAAGAAACTTTTCATTTCTGTTATAACCACAAAGAACCAGCGACAAGGTTATAAAGAAGCTAGAACCAGGAACCAGGTTTATAACAAGGAAAAAGAAAGATTTAAGATGCAGAGCTAATTTAATCAAGGCAAGGGAAAACTCAACTGGTGAACAAAATGTCCTCTCACACAGGCGGGAGGTAGTGTAGCAGTGCTACCAACATTATAACAAAAAACACTGTAGAATAGAGAGTCCTACAGGTTATAAAATACGAGAGGGAAATTTCCCCGTGCTTTTTACCCGAAATATCCTTGAAACAGGGAAATATCCCCACCAAGGCTGCCAACTTAAGATGAAAATGAGTTGAGTAGCCCCTGAGCGTCCCCTCAGGCTCATTGTGCACTCAGGCGACCACAACACTCAAGTGGGCCGTCTCAATCAACTATGAATACAGACTATTGAGTCGAGGCTGACCCTCAACTCAGATAATTGAGTGCTCGCTCACATTCAAGCCTTGTCTATGAATTCCGCCCTTATTCAACCAACCCCTTGATAGATCAGTGAGTAGTGCTCTGGACTCCCACCCAGGAGTCCCAGGTTCGACTCCCAGCCTTACTAAGAAATTTTTAGATCCAATCACTACTCACTTACATTTTTCGTCCGAATTTGATGAAATTTTCTAGGATTGTCCAGATTAGCGTAAAAGGTGCTTAGAGATTGGTGGTTTCAGATTAACTACTATGCATCGGATCATCTATATAGATAATCGGGTTATGAAAAGAGAAAGCTATGTGCCACACCCACTTGGCAGACTTTTTTTCGAGGTAGTCACCATCTCTCTGAATGCAGGATTAATTTTTTCATACCTGCCTGCTAGAACTCTTCCTTCTCTTCCTAGAATTTAGACATTTTTTTCCCTCCATGTGCTTCTCCAGAGCGGTAAATTGGTGCTAATCTGGAGGCTCCAGGTTGGGAGAATGCGATGGGTGGTTCAAAACATCCCGTCCGAAGGAGACCGAAAATAGCTTTGTCTGGTTGACTGTGTGGGGTCAGTCATTGTCGTATGTTTTTTTTCTGGCAGGCAGGTGAGAAAGTCTTCAAAATCTACTGGTGGAGTTAGAGCTCATAAGATACCTTGATAACCGTGTCTTCATGGTTATGTGGGATTCAAACCCACTGATAAAACACCTCCTTTCATCCACATAGGAAGCTCAGCCTGGAACCGTTTACCACATTAAAGTTAAAGCTGAGTGCTGGAGCGCTTCATCAGTTCTATATGGTGCTCCCTTCTCTCTCTCTCTCTCGTTCTAACGCTGTCTTCCTCGTCAGGGCACTCTGGGTACTCTGCCTCAAGTCTCCTGCTCCTTTCACCTTTCAGCGTCTTGCTGACGACAGCTTCTGTTGTTGAACTTTGAAGAGCTAAGCTGCTAGAAGCTGATTTCTTTCAGCCGCTCATTTGGTGCATTTGAAAAACGCTGCAAATTATTACACAAAGCTTTATTCGACTTGTCAAAAGACGGTCAAAGACCTTTGCCAAAAGACTTTTTGTCAAAATTCGACATTTTGTCACAAGGTCCGACTTTGTCAAAAGACAACGCTTCTTCGCGTTGTTGATGAGTCACCGAGATATGACGAAAACGGTTTACCAAAATCCCATTATCACTGAAACAAATGTTTGACTGCCCCTTCTGCATCAAGATGCTTTTGGGTTGAGTCGCAAAGTTTCAAATTTCCCATTTTCAATGGATAGTTATGTTTGGTACTTCGTTTCGATCTTTCGGATCTCTTCAGCTAAGCGTGTGCGAACCTAGCCTTTTCAGGCAAAGCGCTAGCTTAGGACAAAGTTGAGTTTTAAGTCTTTTGACAAAGTCGAATTGCTGGACAAAGTCTCGAAGTTTGAGATGTCTTTAGCAAAACGTTTGACCGTCTTTTGACAAATATTACACAAAGGTTTATTATTTTTGTATATACATCACTCGTCTGCAAAGACCACGGCTTTGCCATTGTTACCACCAACCAACATGAAGAAAATCATCGATCGCATTTCGGTCCGCTAAAATTTGAACGAAGATTAGGACTCTTTTGCGATTCACACTCGTGTTTCTGATTTATCGTAAGTCCAAACCTGAAGTTCTCGTAGGGAGGGAACGGTTTGTCCTACAGAGCTCCGCGTGGTCTCTAAAAATTCAATACTATCTCAAATTGATGGAAAAACAATACTTTTATATCAAAATTTTTTGTGTTGGGGGCGTTTTCAAAATTTCAACCCTACATCAACCAAAATCTTCGGGGCACAACTAGACCCCAAATGGAGCCTACATACCAAATTCCATCAAAATCGGTCAATGCTAACTGAGGAAAGTGCTGCGTACGGCGGAAGGACGGCCAAATTTGTATTCGATTCTTGGATTCTACGTACCTTGAAACGTAAACCAACAACTTTTGAGGGGGGGGGGGGTTAAAAAAATTTCTTGGTCGATTCCAAAGGTTCATTATTGAAAATAATAAACCAAAAGTGTACTGCGCATCATGTCTTCTCTCTCTTCTGTCAGTGCAGACATGTTGGGGCAGTTACCTTTCCCATTTTATGCAGGTAGGTAAAACTGTCCGTGTCCTGTGAAGAACTGTGTAAGGAAACAGTCCACTTCCTGTCCGTCCGTTTCTGATTGGCACTAGCCTGGCAGTCCACCGTATTTATACAGGGTGTCTCACGGGAACCGGACGAAAAACAAATGAATGTAACTCCAATGGTTGAAGTCTTGAATTTTTTATATTTTTTTCAGAAGGTAGGGAATTAAATGCCATTTTAAGTTTTAAAAATAACATCGGACAAATGGTGCCCATCTTGTTCGAAACACGTGGCAAGTCTGTCCAGGAAGTTTCGGTGGACGCGCTCCAGTAAGTCTTGATCAATTGACGCAACTTGAGACGTTATTTCTTCCTTCAAAGCTTCCAAAGTGGAGGGTTTTGATTCATAAACGCGTGATTTAAGGTATCCCCAAAGGAAGAAGTCACACGACGTCAAGTCTGGGTCCTTGGGGGCCATTGCACGTCCCCAGAGCGTGACACAAGGCGATTGGGGAACATCTGGCGCAAGAGGGCGATTGCGGCTCTGGAAGTGTGAGGGGGCCCCATCTTGCTGAAACCACACAAGCTGTGGGTAATCAGTAGGTTTCAACTGCTGAACGATTGACAACTTGTACGGATGCCACTTTAAATTACGCTTGATGATTCGATTGAGAGAAGCGGGTGAAATGTGCAGTGATTGAGCTCGTTTGCGCACAGAACGGCCAGGGCTGTGGAGACGCTCTGGGGACGTGCAATGGCCCCCAAGGTCCCCAGACTTGACGTCGTGTGACTTCTTCCTTTGGGGATACCTTAAATCACGCGTTTATGAATCAAAACCCTCCACTTTGGAAGCTTTGAAGGAAGAAATAACGTCTCAAGTTGCGTCAATTGATCAAGACTTACTGGAGCGCGTCCACCGAAACTTCCTGGACAGACTTGCCACGTGTTTCGAACAAGATGGGCACCATTTGTCCGATGTTATTTTTAAAACTTAAAATGGCATTTAATTCCCTACCTTCTAATAAAAATATAAAAAATTTAAGACTTCAACCATTGGAGTTACATTCATTTGTTTTTCGTCCGGTTCCTGTGAGACACCCTGTATTCTCCCGTCCATATCTCGCCAGCTTGCCATAGTGCGCTCTTATTTTTCCTTGGTCATGCAGGACCTGTCTCTTTGATCCCTTCTTTCTTCTCTTCTTCTTCTTTTTCTCTCTGAAACCGTCAGCTGAATGTGTTTGACACTGACTAGGACAAAGATAGCGGGTTCTGACACTGTTCGGATCTAACATTTTTCTTGGCCATTGTTCAAACTCTGAAAGTTGAGGAACTCTTGATTTCAAGGGACCCTCCTCATCTCATTCCGATCTGGGTGGTTAGTTTTAGTCAGCAAAAACAAAACTAGAAATTACAAGCCTTAAAACTATAACTTAACAACCCAAAACATCTGCTGCTCAATTTTTGCAGAAACTAAATTTTTCAAGAATTAAATTCTCTTATTTTAGACAACATAACATGTTTGAAATGATTTACGCTCTCACACACGTCAGGATTAATTCTACAAGCGTAAAAGAAATTCAAAACCCTGTAATAAGCACTCCTTCTGGCTCTCTCAGTGCCACATCTAGGTAAATTAATATTTAAAGATAGTGCTGTGCGTGTGTGCGTGGTACAACTTCTACGCTCTGGCCGAATGCCAGTTTTAAACACAAGAATACTAAAATTCTCCCGTCCATTCGTTCAATATTATCTTCAACTTGATATGAATTTTATTTTCGACCTCCCTTCGCTCGAGTGTGCCTATTATCTTATCTTTTTTGTTTTCCAGAAAAACGGTCTCGACTTCTTGAAGGAAGAAGATGCTGACATCATCTGCTTTCAAGAAACCAAATGTCCTGAAAAAAAGGTTCCTGCCGAGGCCCAAGTGGACGGATACCACAAGTACTGGGTTAACGGTGAGAACAATTCATTTTTGAAAGAAAGAAAACCAATCTAATCTTCGTATCATAAGGCGTCCGTGCGGAGTGGGACTCCTTAACTTCCTGGAAGTTTGCAGGAATGAGGATCTATTATCCGAAACTAAACCACATCGTCAATAAGTTAGACGAGTCAAGATCACATGAATGTGCCGTTGGATTGTGCTCCCGAAGTAGATAATTGCAGCATACGAACTTGATCGCCACTTTTATGATGCTATTTTTATTCCTCAGGCGTTAAGGATGGCTACGCTGGTGTGGCGTTGTATTCAAAAGAAAAACCCCTCAGCGTGTCGTACGGGCTGAACAACGAGGTGCACGACGAGGAAGGACGCGTCATTACGGCTGAATACGAAAAGTTTTACTTGGTTACTACTTGTGAGTACATAAAACTTATTATTGAAGTTGTTTAAGAAACCGAAGTATGCGAGATATCTGCTGCCAGTGAATCTACTCAAATTTTGTTAGGAAAGTTATGGTGCTGGGTTGGTGTCTTTCATGATAAGTTTTTCATCATCAACTATAGTCAAACCAAAAAGAACATTGTCATTGAGACCCTTTCATCCTCACATTAATACGAGCATTTTTGTTCCCGTTTGATTAAAAAACTCCATTATTAAATCTAAATCTGCCTCCATCATATTTAGACCACATTTCCAAAATTATGACGTTCGAACTTTTTAATAAAACTCATTCTCATGATTCTTATTGGAAAACTTGACCAGGTGGCATCCATTGAGGAGGCGTCAACTCCCACTAGGGGCGCTGCTGGTAAAAGTAGTTTCTCATTTGTCCAATAGAGTGCTCTGATTAAAATTACCTTGGAGAATTGCATCAACTTTTTACAAGTGCCGATATATTGCATTTTCATCTGTTCCTGGGCAAAACGACTCTCGGTTTTTTTTAGGTCCTTTTGGTTTATTATTTTCAACAATGAACCTTTGGAATCAAGCAAGGAACAGAAGTTAACCCCCCCCCCCCACCCACCTACAAAAAAAATGCATCTTTTACCTTTCAAGGTACGTAGAATCCGAAAATCGACCAAAAAAATTTCCGTCCATACACTTCAACTAAAACTCATTAGATTTTTATTGGAAAACTTGGTCTTGTAATATCTTATATTTACGTTTTCTTTAGTTAACTTTTATCCTCTTCAATAGTTTCTGTTTCATCAACTACGTTTACTTCTCGCAGATGTCCCCAATTCTGGCCAAGGACTCAAAACACTGCCTAAGAGGATGGAGTGGGATAAAATCTTCCTCAGTTACCTGAAGGAACTGGACGCAAAGAAGCCGGTTATCCTCTGCGGCGACCTGAACGTCGCTCATCAAGAAATCGACCTCGCAAACCCCAAAACCAACACGAAATCAGCGGGATTCACCAAAGAGGAGAGAGAAAATATGACTGCACTCCTGAAGGAAGGCTTCGTCGACTCCTTCCGCCAGCTCTACCCTGAGAAAACTGGCTGCTATACGTTTTGGACGTATATGGGAAACGCCAGGTCCAGGAACACCGGATGGTGAGTTCAATCAATCAATATATTTTATTTGCCAAAACACGTAGTGTATGAGCAATGGTCAGCATTCTTACAAGTAAAATTAAACATTTGGTAAAAAAAAAAAAAAAAATTACAAAATGATATCAAATGACTAGGTAGGTATAACAATAAAACATTAAAAAACACCTAGGATATCAACACAGCGTCAGTGTGCTCAAGATCACTAAGAAATTCGTAGAAATTATAAGGAGCCAGACTGACGAGGTACTTGCTAATGCGTGCCTTAAAAATGCCGATCGGAGCATTGCGCAAATTCATGGGAAGGGCGTTGAAAAATTTAAAACCCCACCAGGTGGTACCATTACATGTAGTAGCAAGTCGATGGAACGGGATACAAAGATTATTTTTGCTACGAGTGGAGTAACTGTGATCTGGAGTATGAAAAGACCCAATATTTTTCCTTACATAACATAGGCTTTCAAGGATGTAGACAGCGGGGATAGTTAGAATTTCCAGTTCTTTATAAGCTGATCTACAATCCTCCTGGTAACTCATACCAGCTACGACTCGCTCAGCCTTCCTTTGGCTAGAAAAAATGGTGGAGGAAGCTGCAGAATGCCCCCAACTGAGGATGGCATATACAGCTCTGCTCTGGAAGCAGGCATGAAAAGCTGCCAGAACGGCTGACCTTGTCAGCCTCTCGGATAGGCGCCTCAAAACAAAGATGTAGCTGCCGAGACATGACCGAAGTTGAGCACAGTGAGGCTTCCAGCTGAGCTCTGGGTCGAGAACGACGCCAAGAAATTTGACATCTTCCAGATTATTGTCAAAACCAGACAAATCTCTCAACCCAAATTGCATCACATTGGTCTTTTCAGCATTAACCGAAAGCCTGTTCATTATGAACCAGCTGGAAACCGCATCAAGAGCAGCCACTTCGGCGTCGCACAGAAAAGAAAGCGATGGGCTTTTTAAAATTAACACGTTCCACGCGGATTGCCTACCGGCAGGCAAACGCGATTCTCTCGCCAGCGCGGATTGCCTACCGGTAGGCAAACAAAATCCCACCCCCTGAGCGGCTGACGATTCGAGCGCTTTCTATACGTTGAATGAACTACTAATTTTGGAGCGAGATTGCAACCCGTTTGCACCCGGAACGCATCCTAGTGGAGAAGGGTATTACTAAGCAAAATCACATGGAGAAATCCCGTTGAAAAAAATTACGAACTGGTTCATCTAAGAAGAAACAGATGGCAGTAGAGCGGCGAAAAAGTGCCTACCGGTAGGCACCCCGCGCAGTCGGGAAGACCACCCTGTTTGGGATCCGCGTTGGTGATGAAATCGCCGTTTTGGGACCCGCGTGGAAGGTGTTAGCACCTGACAACACATCGTCAGCAAAAAGAATTGAGTGGATTTTGAGACACAATGGTAAGTCATTGATAAAAATAAGGAACAATATTGGTCCCAAAACGGATCCCTGTGGTACACCAAACTCAACAGGCAAGAAGCATGACAACTCATCGATGTGTCGCACAGCCTGAGTTCTACCAGAGAGGTAGCTTTCAATAATAGAAATTGCACTATTGAAAGCTACCTCTCTGGTAGAACTCAGGCTGTGCGACACATCGATGAGTTGTCATGCTTCTTGCCTGTTGAGTTTGGTGTACCACAGGGATCCGTTTTGGGACCAATATTGTTCCTTATTTTTATCAATGACTTACCATGTGTTCAGTTGTCTAGTAGTTTGAATATCTGTGACGATCAAACCGTTGTACGTTGTAGCTCATGAATCCTTGTCGCACACTTATATAAGTAACCCCCCCCCCCCCCCCAACCACACAAAGTTATACATAATTACATGTTATGGTGGGTTCCTCCTCCCGAAGCTGACCTTCCTCTTCGTCGGAATACATGGTATTTGCAAAGGAACAGCACTTCCGAATTGTAAACTAATTTTATTACCTAAAGAAACTGTACTATTTCAGAAACGGAACTCGAGTTAGCGATACTCCCCCTCGACAGCATTTACTACAAATTTGATATCAAAATGATCACGTGACACCTCGAACTGTTAAGGGGACACATATGTCAATTTTCGGTCCGGACGCACAAATTTTTTTTTTTTTCCCATAATTTGTAAATAGACTCAATTCCGGAAATTTCAAAAAAATGTCTAAATCCGATGAGTAGAAGTGCTCCAAATTTGGGTTGAAACCTAGGGAGTCACTAGTGCTGAGGAGCGCTTGGAAGCGCTGTTGAAGGAATGGTGCACAGGCTGAGCTAGATCAACGTTTGTTATAATAATAAGTAATTATTTGAAGGTATAAATTATAACTCTCATTTCAATAAAGACCTGGACCATAAGCGGGATCATCACCTTCTTGTTCTCGCGTCTGTTCTTCAAGATGTTTACAAGCTCAGGATCTTCTTTTTCGGGCAAGCTGCGATTCTTTATTGGCTGCTATTTACGCAAATCTCATCCTCTCTTTGTCGATTTCGCACAGTCCCTTAGCACAATATTTCCCGGGCACAATAACTAATTCATCAAGGACTCGACACTTCACTATACAACCATCATTGAATGATAACGGCATCGAACACACCAAAGCGCAGAGCAGGTAAAGAGACAAAAGTGACACAAAAATAAGACGTGCTCCTGTAAACATACACTCTGGTTATCTTTGAAGTTTCGATGCTAAACTATGTATTCTATTCGATATATATCGATGTTGAAATATCGAGAGTTGATACCGCAATTCCATTGGTTGAAAACAGGCAGGAACAGTCATTCAAATTTCGATAAACCTGACCGCCCAAACTCGGCCGCGCGTTTTTGATTCAAACCGCTCTCCAGTAAAATTACGTTTTTGAGCTTATTTGTTCCTTTTTCTCAGGAACTATTCATCCGATTGGAACCAAATTTTTACAGGATGTTCTTCTAGTATGTACCTATAATTATGATGGAGGGTTTTGCCGAATAACGCCATGGAGCCTAAATATGAGTGTGTGAAAATTCAAAATATCGTTAAAAATGTAAAACCCTCATAACTTTTTTCTGTGAACTTCATAAAAACTTTGTTAATCAAATTTGCTTCACTAAGTATACTGATGGTGCTGTCAAAATTTCAGACCGATAGCTTGAGTATTCTCAGAGAAAAAGGAACATTTATATCAAAAAATTAGGTTTAGAACAGCTCAAGTTTGGAATTGTAACTTTTTTTTGGATGGTCTGAGTGAGTTCAAATTTTTACCATCCAACCAGAGTATATTGAGGATTAGTCCCTTAAAACGTCATCAAAATCGGACGAACCATTGAACAAATATCGCGAAAAAACCAAAATTGCTGCCGTAGCGTGGAAATGATATACGTGGGGTATATCAATCTCTTAACGTATAAGTCCCCTTAAAATAGGAACAGAGGAGGGCTCAACAGGTGCCCGCTCTCTTCTCTCAATAGTTTCAAAACCTGTCACGAGGGGATTTTTGAGCAGCTAGTGACGACACTACTGTGTTTCTCGATTTTAAAATAATAACGATTGTTTAAAACAACAATGTCAGTAAATCTGATGATAATTCAAGTAAAATGATAAACGTTCAATCGGGTTCGATCAGGGTTTGAGTCTTCGTTTTCGTCAATCCATCACATACACATTTGTGTTATCTTTATAGTGTCACGCTCAGTTAGGAATGGTAGCATATTTTCATGGTTACCTAGTAAATCAAAAAAACCCTGTGTTGTTGCCTGTAAAGTCGGTATACGGGCGAAAGTTTTACGTGACAACGACTTTGAGTGGTAAAATAATTTTAATGTTAATATTCATTCGTATAGTAGGAAGAAGGATAAAATAAAATTCTTTGTCAAGTTGCACAGAGTAGGTATTTCCCATGGGTGGGGGGGGGGGAGTGAGTGCCAGGGAAGGGGGGCGGGGCGCTCCCGCTTTTGTGAGCGCGGGGGAGGGGGAGGGGCCGCCCGCCTTTAGGGAGCGCCAAGCTGCACCCCCTCCGTGAGCGGAGCGTAACGCAGTTTCTTGAAGTGTCCCTGTAAACCAATTTATAAGACGTTATCATGTCAATATCATTTAAAAAGCCAAAAACGCTGCAAATCATTGCTCAAAGGTTTATTATTTTCTGTATAGATCACCCTTCTGTATAGATCACTGGTTCTCCATCAATAGCACCTACCACCATCTGTATTCTCCCTTGACCTTCCCTCTATTATGCTTCCTGCGTTCAATAGGATTGAAAATGGCTTTGGAGCTCACTCAGCTGATCAGTGATCTGAAGAGTGAAGAAGATCTCCTCGAATGCTGGAGACGCCTGGAAGAGCACTTCCATTCAATAGGATTGAAAATGGCTTCGGAGCTCACTCAGCTGATCAGTGATCTGAAGAGTGAAGAAGATCTCGAATGCTGGAGACGCCTGGAAGAGCACTTCCATTCAATAGGATTGAAAATGGCTTCGGAGCTCACTCAGCTGATCAGTGATCTGAAGAGTGAAGAAGATCTCGAATGCTGGAGACGCCTGGAAGAGCACTTCCATTCAATAGGATTGAAAATGGCTTTGGAGCTCACTCAGCTGATCAGTGATCTGAAGAGTGAAGAAGATCTCCTCGAATGCTGGAGACGCCTGGAAGAGCACTTCCATTCAATAGGATTGAAAATGGCTTCGGAGCTCACTCAGCTGATCAGTGATCTGAAGAGTGAAGAAGATCTCGAATGCTGGAGACGCCTGGAAGAGCACTTCCATTCAATAGGATTGAAAATGGCTTCGGAGCTCACTCAGCTGATCAGTGATCTGAAGAGTGAAGAAGATCTCGAATGCTGGAGACGCCTGGAAGAGCACTTCCATTCAATAGGATTGAAAATGGCTTTGGAGCTCACTCAGCTGATCAGTGAACTGAAGAATGAAGAAGCTTTTGAGCAATGATTTGCAGCGTTTTTTACCCACCAACATTTTTTTTGCCTACCAACTTTTTTTTACCAACCAGCTAGGCACTACCTACCACACCATACTGGCTTCACACCTTCACAATCAAGTTTATTAGAAAGAACTAAACGCTTCACACTCGATTGGAAAAATAGAAAGCTTCATATGGAAATTTGATTACTGGTTACGCAGAAGGCAAAACTGTAAACAAATCGAAGAAATGAATAGCGATCGTATTTGAGTCAGATAAAATTTGAATGGAGATTAGACCTCTTTTGCGATTCACACTCATGATTCTGTTTTATCGAAGGAAAACCTTCAAGTACTCGTAGGGACCGAACGGTTTGTCCTACAGAGCTCCGGGTGGTCTCAAATTTTTAAAAAAAATTCAATACTATTTAAAATTGGTGAAAAAACGATACCTATATTTCGAGAATTTTCGAGCTAGGGCACTCTTGAAAATTTCAACCCTTAATTTTCACCCCTTAGAAGTGACCTACATCAACCAAAAGCTTCGCGGCACAACTAGACCCCAAATGGAGCCCATATACCAAATTTGAACCAAATCGGTCCAGTGTTGCTAAGAAAAGTACCGCGGACGGGGGACGGCGGACAGACATTGCAAATTTGGATTCTACGCACCTTGAAACGTAAAGTGACAAAGTTTGAGGGGGGGTTATAAAATTTTTTTGCGATACGATCACATAGGCTTATTATTAGAAATAATAAACCAAAAGTGTGATTTATGTAAGAACCTATCACGGATGACCTTGAGCTAAAAACGCTGCAAATTATTACACAATGGTTTATTATTTTTTCTATATTGATCACTCGTCTACTAACCATCCAACATGAAGAAAATCATCGATCGCATTTTGGTCAGCTAAAATTTGAACGGAGATTAGGCCTCTTTTGCGATTCACACTCGTGTTTCGGATTTGTCGGACGTCCAACCCTTAAATTCTCGTAGGGAGCGAACGGTTTGTCCTACAGAGCTCCGGGTGGTCTCAAAAAATTCCATAGAATCTTAAATCGAAGGAAAAACAATACCTTTATATCAAAATTTTTTGAGTTAGGGCGTTTTCAAAATTTCAAGTACCTAAGATTTGAAATGGGGGGGGGGGGGGGTCATCAGCGACCTTTTCGCATTTCTGTCCATTCGCTTCCTTAGCTCAAGTGGTAGGAGCTCCGATTCAGAATCGGAACGATAGGAGATCGATCCCCGGTCGAGGGAAGTTAATTTTTGATGATTCAATACTCCTATTTGAAACTTTCCCTTTCACCAGCCGACCAGAGTTGAACGAAGGCGGTTCCTCTCTACCTTCTACCTCTCTGGTTACAACTACCGATTTTGCTTAATATGCGTGATTGTGAAGTAGGTATGTGGTAGGTAGTATCTGCGGTTGGTAGATGGTGACAATGCCGTGTTCTTGGCAGACGAGTGATCTATACAGAAAAATAGTTAACCTTTGTGCAATAATTTGCAGCGTTTTTAGGACGTCCCACAGTAAGACTTGGGCGTCCTTATGCGATCGATCTGGGGTGGAGGAGGACAACACTCAACAGAAAAAAATTACTAATCCGTATTAGACCATTCTGAATCCAAATCCGCAAAAAAACCATAGGTGAATGTCTGTCTGTGTGTGTGACAAAATCTTGTGTCGTCTGCCCAGGCCTTAGTTCTCAACCGATTTTCGTGGTTCTTTTTTCGTTCGACGGACAAACCGTTCGCTCCCTACGAGAATTTAAGGGTTGGACCGACGATAAATCAGAAACATAAAATTATAGCTGACCGAAATGCGATCGATGTTGGATGGTTGGTGGCTTTGCAGACGAGTGAGTGATCTATATAGAAAAATAATAAACCATTGTGTAATAATTTGCAGCGTTTTAATAGACAAACTATATTCCAGTACTTAGAATTTTCACGAGAACGAAAAATTTCTATTTTTATCCCTATCCGGCTGTTTAAGGGTTTTTGTGTGTTTTTTACAGTAAAAATTTCCCCAAGAAGCTACGAATGAAAAAATTGCAACCGTTCTGGTCGAAATTTTCCTAGCAATACGTTCGTAAAAAAGTTCCGCAGGCGGTACCTAATCTCCACGATAATCCATTCTGCTTGATTCGTCACTCATAAATTCAATAACAGTTTTCTTCTCCTTACAATAAATTTAATAAGGCAGGAAAGTAGAACCGTCAAATTTCTAAATGAATAATAATGTTGGAATGAGCGGTAAAAACGAGGTACAGCGTACTTTTCACAAATGCCGCTAGACCGCAGCAGCGGCTGCTCGTCTTTCGGCGGCGAGGCGCAAGTAAGTATGGAGACCCAGAAAAAAAAGTGATAATGGCCGAAAATGTCACATAGCCCCTTTCAAAAAAATTGGGTTCAAATGCTCTTCAATTTCGAGGCTCCCACGCCGCTAGAAATGATATGGTGGATAAGTGTGAGAGGCTCAGACCACTACTTAGTGAAGTTGAATCTCCGCGAGCGACTGGCCGTAGTACCTAGAGGTCTCATATGTAAAAGGACCCGATGGGACCTGGAAAAGTTCAAGAATGAAGAGGAGGCTAAGAAATTCGCTGATGATGTTATACTCAAGTTGAGTGTCAGCAGGGAAGTAGATCAGAGTGGTACCGAGGGTATAAATGCTAAATGGAAAAGTATAAAAACTGCACTTGAAGAGTCGGCCAAGCTTGTGATAGGTGAGGAAGGGAGGAGAAGAAATAAAGAATGGTTCGATGATGAATGCAGAGAAGTACTAAAGGTGCCCGTCCACTAGGTCGACAGCGCGGCGCGGCGCGGCGCGACGCGAAAAAAAATTTCTAGAAATATAATGGGAAATAAAAGGGAGCCCGTCCACTAGGTCGACAGCGCGGCGCGGGTCGAAACTTTTTCGCAATCTGTCGCTCTCCAGACTTCTGGAGCGCGGCGTCGCGCCGCGCCGCGCCGCGTTGTCGACCTAGTGGACGGAGGGCGAAGCGAAAAATTGTCGACCTCGGTCATTTTCGTCAGTGTTCGGCTTTTGTAAATGAGGCTTAATCAATGTGTGAAGCTCGAAAAACTTCCCCCTCGACATTCTAAAATACTTTATAAACTTTTGCTCGTCTCTTAGCAAATCTTTTAACAGGTGATTGTGCTCCCCCAGGTTCATCCTCTTTATTGGATGAACCCAAAATCTTCTCCTTTTCCTACCAATTTGGTCCTCCTCATCTGCTTCCAAAGCTGCAACTAAAAGGAACATTTCTTCGTCGTCCGATGAAAACATAATACCTATGCCCGACATTTTCCTGAGAAGGCACCGTGGCAAAACGGCGGGTCGAAAAATTTTATCCGCTCCAGTGGACGGAGCCTAGGAATTTCGCGTCGCGCCGCGCTGTCGACCTAGTGGACGGCCAGCTTAAGATTACGAAACGAGAATAGACTTGCCATGATCCAATGCCCCACAAGACATAATACAGCAAAGTACAAACAAAGCCGGTCTCTAGCCAGAAGGGTTATTAGACTGAAGAGAAGAGGGTACCTACCTGAGACGAGAAGTGGAACAGATAGAAGAATTAAGAGAGAGTAATGAGTCAAGAAAGTTTTACGGAGCTGTGAAAAGAATGAATAGTGGTTTCCGACCACGGTCAAATGGATGTAAGAACAGATATGGTACTGTGATAGAGGATAGCCAAGAAGTAATGGATAGATGGGCTGAGCACTTTGGTCAACTGCTATCAGGTGAACCACAAGGTAACGCTGAAGATGACCCACCAGAAGAATCCAATGCTGTAGGCAATCAAGAATTAATATCTCCCCCTACAACCGACGAGGTAAAGGAGTCTGTGGGCCGACTGAAGAATAATAAGGCCCCAGGCGAAGACCAGCTTGTCGCTGAGTTCTTCAAGCATGGTGGAGAGTGCCTCCACAATGAACTCCATACATTAGTGTTGAGGATTTGGGACTCTGAATGTATGCCTGACGAATGGTGTTCAAGCGTAATTTGCCCAATATTCAAGGAAGGGGACAAGCTCAAGTGCGAAAATTATCGGGGGATTTCGCCCTTAGCTGTCGCTTATAAGATATTTTCCAACATTTTGGTGAAACGTCTGAACGTATACGCTGAACGCCTCCTGGGAGATTACCAGGGTGGCTTCAGGCGAGGACGTGGGACAGCAGATCAAATATTCGTCATGAGACAAACGATGGAGAAATGCTGGGAGTTCAACATCGGTCTGCACCTGCTCTTCATTGACTTCCGTCAAGCGTTCGACCGGGTGAGTAGGAGTCGACTGTTGGCGGCACTGAAGGAACATCAAATACCCGAGAAAATAATAAGACTGATAGATATGACGCTGGCAGGGAGCTGTGCAAAAGTTCTTGTGAACGGGGAGATGAGCCGAGAATTCCCGGTTAGTTCAGGGGTTCGGCAAGGGGATGCCCTCTCCACCACCCTCTTCAACCTCGCCCTTCACTATGTGATAGAGAAAATGAATGTACAAGGCAACATAGTGAGCAAATCCAAGCCGATATGCGCGTACGCGGATGATATCTGCTTGGTCGCCAGAAACATGCAATCCCTTGAGGAGATGTTTCGCCAAATTAAGAGCAAGGGAGAGGAAATGGGTCTGAAAATAAATGTCGACAAGACGAAATACATGCAAATGTCCCGCCAAGGTGAGCCTGAGTCCACGCAGGATTTGAAACTCGATGATTGCGTATTCCAGAAGGTCCAAACATTCCCGTATCTTGGAGTAGATCTCAACGACAAAGCCAGAATGATGAATGAAATTGAGAAAAGGATCATGGCTGGAAACAGAGCGTACTATGCCAATCTTAAGCTCCTCCGATCCACTCTTCTCTCCAGAACAACCAAGGTTCGGCTGTACCATACACTGATTCGCCCAATAGTTACCTATGGTGCCGAAACATGGGTAATAAGTACTGTTGCCGCCAATAAACTCCGTGTATTTGAGCGAAAAAATATTAAGAAAGATTTTTGGGGCAGTGTGTGTTGGTGGAGAGTGGAGGATCCGGACCAATGATGAGCTCCAGCACCTTTACCATCAGGAGGACATCGTCCATTTCATTAAGGCTCGGCGGATTGACTGGCTCGGTCACGTAGAGCGGATGCCGACGCGAATGCCAAAAAGCATATTGCATGCGAGGATGATGGGGACTCGTCGAATGGGACGACCAAGGACTAGTTGGCTCCAAGATGTCGAGGGGGACCTAAAAAAGCTTGGTATACGAAACTGGAAGCAGAGAGCGCAGAACAGATCTGAATGGCAGACCACTGTTAGGCAAGCCAAAGCCCACCCCGGGCTGTAGAGCTATTTAGTAAGTAAGTAAGTGTGAGAGGGGGGGGGGAGGATCACTATTTCTTGCCAAAAATGCTTAATAAATTACATCGAGTGAACAGTTTTTTCGCTTACCAACTGGTATTAATTGACCTAATGCTTATCCAATGGGACGTCCCCTGGAATGCATGCATTACTCAACAATATGTTTTACTCTCCAGTATTCATGCTTCATCCCTCATCTTTCATCTTCTTCTCACAGGCGACTCGACTACTTCGTCCTCTCAGAGCGGCTGATGGACCAAGTTTGTGACGTCACCATCAGAAACAAAGTCCTCGGCTCCGACCACTGCCCCGTCACCCTCTTCATCCACGTCTGAGTCTCCTCTCTCCGCCTGCCATGCGAATCACCCTCACGTTTATCTCATGTGATTTATTCTGTCGTTATTTTGTAATCGTTGAATTTATTTGTTTCCCATTATTCGTGAATAAGTATTGTTTTAATTCTCGATTGCGCCTCCTGTAGAGAGCATACTTTCCTTACCTTGGTGGGCCAAATAATGTTGATTTTCACTTCCTATGTTATTGTCTGTTATCGTCTGCCATCATTTGTTCTCTGGTTTCGCTTATTGGAATCTTGTAAAAACTTATCTTAGAATAATAAAATGACTTTTCCTACTTCTGTTGATTTTATTTCAAACAAACTGAGAAAATATTCACGACTTATTCCATGAAAGAATTTATTTCAATTGCAAAACTTCCTTCCGATCGGCAGCCACATCTCTCAATTTCTCTTCTTTGGGTGGGGACTGTTCAATTCAAATCAAAGTGTTGTTTTTTCGACGAAATAAGATGATAATTAGACATTCGCTCAAATTTGTCGTTTAGAATTGGTTCCTATTAAATTAGCCATTCAGAAACAATAATTGAACTTGTTTCTAAAAATTTACTTTTTTTTAGAACTTAACAAACAATTGCGGGGTGGATTTGAAGTAATCAGCAAAATGGTGGGTGATCGACCCAACAAGCAATTCTCTGTCAAATTGATTGGGAACGGGGTCTTCAGAAATCAAACTCCTCCTTTGCCGAGCTTTCGGTAAATTTATCACCTTCCTCAGGGCTCGAAGAATGTTTTACCGAGTGAGCATGAAGATTTGGGGCTATTGCAGGCAGTGGCGTCTGGTGAGAATATTCGTGAGGCAAACAGCTTGGCCAGTCACAGAGGAATAAACAATAATGAAAAACGCTGCAAATTATTACACAAAGGTTTATTCTTTTTCTGAAGATCATGCGTCAGCTGTACCCTCGTCACTACCTACCAATCATGTTTTCGCTTCAAAATGTTGTTAATTTAGATGAAATAAACCCTTCACACTCCATTTGAAGAAATAAAGAATTCCTTGGTTTAGAAATTTGATTACCGGTTGGTTAAGGAAGCAAAACATGTACAACCCAAAGAAACGAACATTGATCGCATTTTGGTCAGCTAAAATTTGTAAGGTGATTTATCACCTTATAAGGCCTCTTTTGCGATTCACACTCGTGTTTCACATTTATCGTAAGTTCAACCTTCAAGTTCTCATGGAGAGCTGATAGTTTATCCTCTGGGTGGGTTCATTCGATTCTAAAAATTCAATGGTACCAATCTCAAATTGGTGAAAAAACAATACCTTCATAACGAGAGTTTTTGAGAGAGGGGGCCTTAAGACGTTACAGCCCCAATGTTTCACCGCTTAGAAGTGACTGACAAAACCTTCGGGGCACAAGTAAACCCCAAATGGAGCTCTTATACCAAATTTCATCAAAATCGGTCCATGATAATTAAAGAAAGTTCCGCGATTTTTTTATATTAGATTTTCAAAATATACGTAGTAGCTACCTACCTCAAACGTAAACCATCGAGGGGTTCAATATTATGCAATTATTTCCATGTAGGTACCAATCAACAAGAAAAACGATTAGGAACAGTGAAATGTACAGTAAAATTGGGAACGGGACACCAGTCAGCGCCAGGCAGCCGCTATTTGCGGTGGCGAAAAAACTAAGTTTTCCTTCCTTGAGATAATGTGGTTGGATGGATATGTTATGTCTTGCCATGCGTGGGTTAATTAGTATCCATGGCTCATCTTCTCTGCTTTCAAGGTCACGAAACAGTTCTCCGATTGTTTGCAACAGCTGATAGCGTGGTGGTGGGGGTGTGGTAATACTTGACACCGTGGTGACCCACCCGCCGATCGTCGCCTCTCACTCTAAACAGTCCCAAAAAATTCATTTTTTTGAACTGCTTGCCTTGCATCACTTTGCCCCGCGCTAGTTTGCTTATCATCTACATTACCGACCTCTCCAAGTCTTTGGTGTGTTGCGGGCTAGTATCCAGGGCAAAATACGTACTTTCTTATTCCATTCTCCTATTTCATCTAATTTATTTGGTAATAATGAAAAAGTACCTAAATTATATTAAAATTTTCCAAAATTGGCTATTATATTACTTGCAAAAAATGGGAATATAGGAAAATCTCAACAAAAATTAATTTATTCATTTTGCTTATTTTTAGTAAGGCAAACAGTGTTTGCTATGTTTGTCTGGAGGAGGCGCCACTGATTGCAGGTAAGATGGGAAAGGGGAGGGGGGATTTAACACTTTCCGTGCGGATGATGGTAATAAACATCATGCCAAGTTTTGCGAGTGGCGTATGATGGTTTATACCATCACAGCTCTAAGCATATCTCCGAGCTGTTCATCGTTCTGCTACCTAGTGGATGACTTAAGAACCTCTTTCGGATTTTTCTCGTGCTCAGTAGGTCCTCATGTCGCCACAAGAGTGCCCTGTTTTCACTTCTGGGGATTCTGTTATCTTTAAGATTTGCGGGTTTGCACTACCGAATTCCTGACAAAAAGGTCTCCCGCCACTGGCGAAAACCAGTTTTTTAGGTCCGCACGGAAAGTGTTAAACATCATTTCCAGCTATAAATATGGAGTTAAAAATAGAGAATCTATTTCTATAGAGCTCGTTTTTCTGAATCAATCAATACAATAACTAAGAAACGCCAAATTTTGAGTTGTGACAGTAATCAAACAAGGGCGCGATCCAGCAAATTTCAATCTTGGTATGTAACAATATAGGATGAATTTCAGATTGAAATTCACCTTATTGCTCATGATTAGTCAGAGGAGGGTGTGACGACCCTACCCCTTCAAACCAGTGATTAGATTAATCAGCCGGCCCAAAGAGGATATCGATTCATATCTCTATGAATCGGATATCTCTTCAGGCGTAGCTCCAACAAATCGGGAACAAACCAATTGGTTTGTCCCGTATAAAATGTAGGGTCGTCACACTCCTCTCCCTAAAACATACTTCTGGCTTTCAAACAGAAGTATGTTTGAAAAAAGTCAAAGTGACTGAAAATAGCATGAAGCCCAGGAAAGGACGTCTGGAAGCTTCAAGGGAATTCCTCCATCGTGATGGTACTATTCAAAATGAAGAAGAAGAATGCCACGAATGGGCCATTTATGCCACAAATGGGCCATTTATACATAAAAGAATAAATCAATGGAACTGAGGAGAAAGCAAACTAAATAAAGAATACGAACGGCGAAACATTCAAGTGTAATGATTGAAAAGGCAAACTTAGAAAAGGCTTATATAAAAGAAAAACGTAATTGAAATTAATAAAATGCCAGATTGGCAAAGCCTAACAAGGGAATGAGTTTAATTGCCGGATTGGCGAAATGATTGAATTTAATTGCCGGATTGGCGAAGTATAATAAGGGAATGAATTTAATATAATTTAATAATATAGAGATTCCTTCTGGAATACCCAAGAAAAAAGTGGTGGGGAAATGATGAAATAATTCAGTGCATTTCCACCAAACCACGCTCTGCTACCATGTAACAATATAGGATGAATTTCAGATTGAAATTCACCTTATTGTTCATAAGTAGTCAGAGGAGGGTGTGACGACCCTACCCCTTCAAACCAGTGATTGGTTAATCAGCCGGCCCGAAGAGAATATCGATTCATGTCTCTATGAATCGGATATCTCTTCAGGCGTAGCTCCAACAAATCGGGAACAAACCAATTGGTTTGTCCCGTATAAAATGTAGGGTCGTCACAGGTAGGAAGTGGATATCAATCTGCTGGTTGGGCACGTGGTTCGAAGTTACTTCCAAGTACCTACACCTACCAGTTTTTAACGGTTCTGAATACCTCATTTCTTTGACGAGAAAATGACGAGATTTCTTCATTAATTTTTCTCAATAAATCAAATTATTCATGTATAAATGTATATATATAATGTATAGTAGGCTCGCCATAAAAAAAAAAAAAAACAATTTGAATAAAAACAGAAAACAATTAATTTATTTTGTTTTAAACTTACAATCAATTTTATATAGGTAAGCTAATAAATCAAATTTCAAGCACAAGAGAAAAAATCAAAGAGCGAATTGATTCCCTACCTAAATCGAAAAAAAGGTACATAATAACCTGATAGTTTCATGAAAATACCGAGGATTACACAAGGGACGTCAGGAATATTCTAGATCCTTGGGACGAAGTTGATATCCAATATGAGGAGAAGAGTCCAATAGGGGGAGAAGTTGGCCAGCTGAGGAGCTAAGAGACACCTGAAACAAAACGCAGAAAGAAACTCAGCCAGGTAGGATGAACACAAAGGAGGAGTTTGATTCCAAAAGGAACTATTACACAACTCTGCATTATTTTCGTTGTTTCAAAACTAATAGGTGATTCTGAATGGATTTTTAGCGCTGAATTAGAATCCGTTGGAGTTTTTTCGCTATCACGTCTAGATATTTCACAATATTCACATGTTGAGGTTTATTTATCTCTTGCGGGATTTATTTTTCCAGAGTACAACAGGTGGCAATCCTGAGCTGAGACCGCACTCCTGTGATTCACAGGCTAGCCCTCGGTTATTTACAATGATCCTTAACCCTAAATGACCTTTGAAACCTCCCGTGTAGACAAGTTCTTGTTGAGTGGACACGAGTATTTTCGATGTTTCTAGCTTTTAAGAATGAGCGTGAACCAAAGGCGTAAGTGCGTGAACAATCCTAATGTTTTTTGCTTCATATGTGGTTCTTACATAACTGAAAAACAAAAACAGGTGGTAACTTCTTTCGTGATGAAAGCATACCAGAGCTATTTCGGAATAAAGCTGGACGATCAGGACAAACCATGGGCCCCCCATCTTGTGTGTCGCACTTGTGTTGAACAAATAAGATCTTGGATTGAAGGTAAGAGGAAGTCAATGCCTTTTGTCATTCCGATGATGTGAAGAGAACCTCAAAACCATGTGAATGACTGCTACTTCTGTATGAGGAATGTGGTGGGAATTTCATCAAAGAACAAGAAATCGCTGATTTATCCCAATTTGCCGTCAGCTATGAGACCCGTACCCCACAATGAGTCACTTCCAGTACCAGATCCTCCAGCGAATTTGGAAGATGATGTTATAGAAGATGAAATCCCACATTTTGAGAATGAAGATGTGGAAATTGAAGATCCTTCCTACGAGCCCACCGAATCTAGCTTCCCCAAGCGATTTTCTCAAGGCGAGTTGAATGACTTGGTAAGAGACCTGAATCTTCCAAAAGATGCAGCCGAAGTACTCGGTTCACGTCTAAAATCCAAAAATTTGTTAGCCCCTGGAACCACATTTGCTTGGTACCGTCAGAGAGAAAAAGAGCTTTTACCTTTCTTCGAAGAGAGAGAGGGAATGGTTTTTTGTGGCAACGTTGCTGGAGTGATGGGATTTTCTGGAATCGAGTACAAAGCCGCAGAATGGAGACTCTTAATCGATTCCTCAAAATCAAGTTTAAAGGGAGTTCTATTGCACGGAAGTCTACGAAAAGGAAATTTTCAACGACTTGAGAATCCGAAATTCTTTATGTTATGATTTGTCTCATGTATTATATTATAATAGCAAGTTAATAGCAGAAAAGCCTTTTTTCAATATATTCCCAGTCTGAAGGCCAAGGTCTGCAGGGTTTAAGGAACAAAAGTGAGCCACTTTTATTCATCTTTTGTGGAAAATCTAGACGTGATAGGTAAAAACTGAAATGAAATTCGTATTCAGCGTTAAAAAAACTTGCAGAATCACCTATTAGTTGCAGAACAACGATCGAAAACATCCAAAATGCAGAGTTGTGTTATCCATTTTGATCAAACGTGAGAAAAACGCGAAAAACCATAGCGACCTGAAAAACGTGTTATAAATCACTGATGTTATTTTTTATATATTTCTAAATTATAATAAATATTTTTGGAAAAAGAGGTAAATTAGTTCCAAGTTTCAAATAATTTGCGCCCATCGAAATGGGCAGGTATTTAGAGTGAAAACTTTGGTCAAAGAAAGTCAAGTTTCAAAAAATTTGTAAAGTTTACTTTTTGAAACTATTTTACTGCTGAAAGATTTTGATTTTGCACTAGGTAGTGTGAGCTGATTCCCAACAGCTCACTGTTTCCCATCACAGGCCCCACAGGCCAGTAAGCCCTGATTGCCCTCTGGAGCCAGCAAATGCTATTATTATTATTATTCCTCACTGACCTTATTCAAAAGTGCTCTGAACAACACCAAAAGAGCACAAAAACACCAATCTTCACGAACATGGAAGTAGACTGCTCAGCATCCATTCAAGAATCGGAAGAAGGACAACTTTTCGCCTTGTCAGGTTGGCGCCCCTGATCAAGACAATGAAAAGCTCTAGTCATCATCATAATTAATCAGATCCCGTTAATCCGCCTTGCCAGCAGTCTTTGAAGTTGTCTCCCCCGTCCGTGAAGCGCTCATTCCCTTATATCGCGATACGTCAAACAGTGTGGTATCGACCCTCCTGCCTCCCCCCAGAAGCACTTAGAGAGAAGTAACTTCTGGTATCGTCCTGCCTCCCCTGGATTCCGTCGTGTCTCCAGTCCATTCCCGGCTACTCCCCCTGCATCTTCGCCTCTCCGTGAAACCTGGACTCGCTTCGGTACCCCAGCACGTGAGTGAACTAAAGTGTATCTATGCTAGATTGGCCAATACTAGGTAGATAGAGTGAGAAGTGACTCAAAATACTAACAGTAACTAGTCAAGTAAAAGTACTAACACCATTCAAAGCTTGTGTATCGTAGTAGAACTATTAAAACTAACCGTATTGCTTGGTATTGAAGACTGAACTAATTTACTTTTGAACTGTATTGCAACTGTATCGCCCTTCTGGCACATCGGATCATTGGATCCGATAGTACTATCTGCTCATTAAACATACCGTATCTCTTACCTACCTTTTTCCTTCTACACCTGCACCCCTGGTTCTGAGTTTCACGAAGTGTATCGAATTAGGTAGTTAGAGTCATTGAACAAAGAGTAACGTAAAATCCTTTTATTTCTTGCAACATATCGATACAGAACGCCCTTCAGGCACAATATCACAAGTAAACTTTCAAGGTATCGTAACTGGAACGCCTTCGCCTGTTCGCCTCACCGCTCGGGAACACCGCTACCAACAGAACCAGTTAAGTACCAATTTTCGTAACTAATCATAAGTTTCCCGATAGTTTTGTTTTAGGATCGGGGTCGATACCCTTCAGGTGAAACCCCCTTGTAACATTAGAGAACTCACATACACAGTAAATACCCCTTGCTTCCCCAATACGTGTAACTGCTACCATCTCCGGCTTACAAATTTGGTGGCAGCGGTGGGATTTACTGTAACAAATACCGTAACGGCTTACAAATTTGGTGGCCCGCGTTGGGATTTTTGCGAGTCGCTATTCCGTAGTTGTATATCGGAACGGTATCGGACCGGTATATCGCTCGGAGTCGCGCAGGTTCGCCCCGCACGAATCCACAAAACCTATAAGCCGGAGTATCGCTAACACTTGTATTTTGCCAGTAGAGTCCTATCGGGAATGAAAACAGAACCAGGGTGTAGTGGTAGGTATTGTAGCGCATCGATATACTGTGAACCAAAGAAAAGTGACACCCTTGAATACCACATATTAACCTTGTACCACACCTGTATCGTTATACAGAACACCTGTGTCGTCACACAGATACACTTACTACATACCGAAACTTGACTGTAACGACCCCAGAGCTGACCGTGTGTGACTGTGCTGTGTTCACCGTATTGCTTGTAATCAATAGTGACAATGTCGGTATCGGATCCAGATGACATGGAAGAACCCCTACCTTTTAATAATAAGGAGGCGGTCGATACCCTTACTGAAACAATGAAACAGATGAATGTTTTATTGATGAAGTATAACGAGACCACCCGTGAAGAAGACCGGAACGGTATTCCACGATCCCTACTCTTGGAACTGGAACCGTGGGACCCTGATGCCACCGGATCGCTTAGCGTCGGATCGTTTTTCGCGAACTTCGATGCGGTAACCGGCGGATTGACCCAGAAACAGAAACTGCGACTCCTAAGAACCAAAGCTAGGGGTACTGCAAAACAGTTTCTTATTGACAGAGACGATACCCTCGATTGTGACAATGCGTATGACGTAACCCGAGACGAGATGTTGACATGGTTCCGGCGCGAAAACCCGCAACACGCCGCTGCATTGCTGTGGACGGTCAAGAGGAACTCTTCGGAGACACTCCGCCAGTTCGCGGATCGCATTCGAAGTTTGGCTCGATGCGCCGTATTGGAGGAAGGGAACCACCTAGATCGACATGACCGAAACGAGTGGGTCGAAAGAAAGACTCTCAGTGCGTTCATTAGGGGTGTCGGCAAAAGAATGAGCGCCTTCTTGGTAATGAATCGACCCACTACACTCCGGATCGCCCTAAAGAGCGCCGAGGAACTCGAGGAGACCTTAGCGGAAACTGATGAACCAGAGGAACATTGGGACCTTGCTGCCGTAACTAGCGACCCGAGATGTTATAGTTGTGGAGGAACCAACCACTTCGCGGCCAGGTGCCCGCGTAGAGACCAACCCGCATCGAGACGAGAACAAAAGTATGGAGAAGACCGCCGTAACCAATGGGGTCGGGAACTGCCGACTCGGAAGAACGATGGCAAACCGGTGCCCCGATACCCCTGTATGTTTTGTGCAGGGATGGATCACTTCCCGGTGGATTGCCCCAAGAGCCCCCAGAGAACCATCTTCTGTAATTTTTGTGGAACTCGGGAACATCTTGAGAATGAGTGTCCCGAAAAGCGGAAACTCCTTCCGGTATCGCAACCCCCTGCGGAACCAAACCATATGAACGAAGTGAACCGTTATCAAGGAACCGAGAACAAGCTGTGTGTAACGTCCGTGGAACGCCCCATGGTGAGAACCCTCAGGATGGAGGTGGGTCTCGGACCCGAGACTAGAAACATGCTTATCGATACCGGAGCTGCCATATCGGTGCTCGCCTCTCCTATAGCAGGAATACCTCTACTCCCAACTAAAACTGTAGCATGGGGAGCGGACGGTGCCATCTTGCCCTTTGCGGGGGAACAGTGTCTCGACACCCGTATTGGCAAGTATCGGTTCCAACATACGTATCTCGTGTTTGCCAGAAAGGGGGCCGATCTCGACTTACTCGGACTAGACGTATTGCGGCGGGTTCCGATCACCTTAACAACAGGACCGGACATGGGTTGGAAGAGGAACGCCGACATGACCGATGAAGACATGGAGAATGTGTGTCGTGACTTAAGACGAGTGGGGGTAGTGCTGCAGCCCGTGAGGAGGGAGGATACCGTGTCGCAGTACCAAAATCAAAATGATGGGACGGATACAACCCTCCCCAGCACCTCTCGGGCGGTAGCGGCGGCCCTTGCGGAACGAGTCGACGACGCAAGGACCAACGAACTAGAAAAGGAACAGGTGGTATCGCCCGGGGTATCGCTCGGGGTATCGCCCGAGGTATCGCTCGGGGTATCGCCCGGGGTATCGCCCGGGGTATCGCTCGGGGTATCGCCCGAGGTATCGCCCGGGGTATCGCTCGGGGTATCGCCCGGGGTATCGCCCGGGGTATCGCCCGGGGAATCGCTCGGGGTATCGCCCGGGGTATCGCCCGGGGTATCGCCCGGGGTATCGGCGGGTGAATCAACAACCTACTTTCCACAATGTGACATGACGATTGAGGGGGAATCGCCCAACGTATCGACAGGAGTGTCGGTTGCCCAATTTTTGCTACACTCTCTAGCGAAGGACGGCGGATCGGCCGACGTGTCGGCGGATATCTCGGCGATACAGGACTACAGAACCTCATCAAATGAACCCTCATTGGACCACCTCAGTGACAACCTCAGCCAGAGCGCCCCCGACGTGAACGGAGGAAGGCGCAAAAGGGCTCATGAGGAACTGATCGACCACAAATCTGAAGATGACATCGTAGTTCAGGCGGAATGGTCACCTGAGCTCGTAAGTTCCGACCTAGACGAGTGGGAACGAATACCTACGGACCAGTGGGATGAACCACAACCTGACTTGCACTCTCTAATTCAAACCAAACTCGTCCATTTGGATGAAGCGAATCAAGAACGAGCGATGGGAACCCTCGTCGACTATCAAGATCTTTTTCAACCCCCAACTGGAGAGGGTTGTAGTCTACAGGTTGCCCACGAGATCACAACGACCCAATCAGAGGTGACGAATCAAAAACCTTACCCCATACCACATGCTCTTCGCGGCGTTGTAGAAAAACAATTGAAGGATATGCTAGCGTCGGGAGTGATCAGCACTTCTACTAGTCCCTGGTGTGCCCCCGTGCTGTTGGTGAAGAAAAAGACACCCCCAGGTGAAGAGCAGAAATGGAGGTTCTGCACGGACTTCAGACAGTTGAACCGCATCACCAAAGGCGACGCATATCCAATACCCCGACTACAAGAAACCCTAGCATTGTTAGGAGGATGTAAATGGTTCACCACGATAGATCTCGTCGCTGGATATCACCAAATACCTGTACACGCAAATGCGAAGGAGAAAACGGCCTTCTCTGTGTTAGGTCGACATTTCGAATATGAGAAAATGCCGTTTGGCCTAAAAAATGCACCTGCCACCTTCCAACGGGTAATGAACAACGTGCTGGATGGGATATTAGGAAACAACTGCTTAGTCTATTTAGACGACGTTATTGTGTATTCGGCTACAGTGGAGGAACATCTTCAAAAGCTTCGAGAGGTTTTCGATCGGCTTAGGGATGCTCGACTAAAAATCAACCTATCAAAATGCGAATTTATGAAGGAGGAAGTACGATTTCTAGGACACCGTGTAACTGCCCAAGGCATTTATACAGAACCGGAGAAGATACAAGCCGTCAAGGAATTTCCCGCACCCACAACGAAACTCAAGTTACAGTCCTTCTTAGGGCTAGCTGGATTTTATAGACGTTTTATACCCGATTTTGCCAAGATAGTTATTCCCTTGACGGACTTGCTCAAGAAAAACAACCCTTACGAGTGGACTGAAACGCAACAAGCTGCGTTCGACGAGCTGAAGACCCGCCTAACAGAAGAACCTGTGTTGGCCTATCCAGACTTGAGCAAACCCTTTGTACTAGCAACAGACGCGTCCGGATCAGCATTAGGTGCGGTTCTCTCTCAAGAACACGATGGCGAGGAGAGACCTGTAGCATTTGCTAGCCGCAAGCTGAATTCCGCTGAAACTCGTTACTCCGTAACAGAACGCGAACTGCTTGCAGTGGTCTGGGCCACCAGACATTTTCAAGAATACCTGTTAGGACAGCCGTTCGAGTTGCAGACAGACCATATGGCACTCACGGCTGCCATGAGACTTAAAGATCCTACCTCTCGCATTGGCCGCTGGGTCCTTAGGTTGGCCGAGTATGATTTTGTCCCCAGATACCGGCCGGGATCCCAGATGGCACACGCGGATGGCCTTAGCAGAATGGACGTAGCAGTCTTGACATTAGAATTCCCGCGTGATTTGATGATCTCCGCCCAAAACCTTGATCCTTGGGTGCAGTCTACCGTCATGTTCCAGCAAAACGGAAAAACCAGAATATCAAACGGAGTCTGCGAGATCCAGGTTCGGTTGGACGGAAAAAACGAGTGGGTCCCTCTCATGCCGCTCTCCTTGCGCGATTGGTTGTTGAACCGTTGCCACCGCAACGAGTGGGCCGGACATCCTGGAGCCGAGATGACTGAGAAAATAGTACGCAAGTTAGGATATTGGCCTACCCTGGCCAAAGATGTAAAAGGATATGTGCGGAGCTGTGAAACCTGTCAGCGTCGCAACACTCCAAGTGGACTGCGCAACCCAATTCAGAAACCGCTACTTCCAGAACGCCCTGGCCACATCGTGGGAGTTGACTTCGTGGGACCAGTCACGTCCGGAGCCACTCCAAAGTATCTTCTCACCGCTATCGACCACTTCACTAAATACGCTGAAGCTTATGTGGTCAATGATTGCACGGCGGGAACAGTAGCACGTATGTTGGCTACTCGGTATATACCGACTCACGGCGTACCTGAAAGATTGGTCTCGGATAGAGGCACTGCCTTCACAGCCAGATCCACGCGAGAACTGTGTGAACGTTGGGGAATACGCCAAATTTTCACGACGGCCTATCACCCCGAAGGGAATGGAGTTTGCGAGCGGTTTCACCGCACACTCGCCAACATCCTATCCAAACTGGTGAAGAAGACGACCGCTTGGGAGGCTGTCCTACCCGTTGCTCTTGCAGCGTATAGGTCGACCCCCCACAAAAGTACTGGGTTTACCCCAAATTTCCTAACCTATGGACGTGAATTGAGACTACCCAACGAGTCCTTCCAGAGCCTCACAACCGACGAAGAAGGACTAACCAACCTGAGACGACTGAAAGCGGCGCGAAACGCAGCGACACACTACCTGCATGAAGCATGGAAGAAGAGGAGTCAAGTCATAAACGAGCGCCTCACTAGTCGATCCTTTAATCCCGGGGATCGCGTGTATTTGCGCGAAATGCAACCCCCCACCGGAGCCGCTAGAAAACTGTGGAGCCCGTGGTCGGGACCGTGGGTGGTTACTACCAAGTATACCGAAGTGACATACGAGATTCGTGATACGGCAGACATCAAGCGCCAAACCGTGCACATCAATCGACTTAAACCAGCTTTTGTGAACGGCGTCCCTGATGACGCATTTGCCGAATTCAGCGCCCCTCCCTCACCCGATGAACCACCTGTTAAACCTGTCCTTGACCCCTCGCTGGAGGAATACTTACTAATGGAAGACGACGGAGGAATCGCAGAACTCATCGATATAATACCTCCCCCTAAAGAGGAAATGACACCGAAAACTGAAGGAGTGGGACAACCCGGTTCCACCAACCCGGGAACCGTCGGAAGTCCAGCTACCCCTCTCGACATTGATACCTTGCCCTCTACCAGCGAGCTATGTGAACGTTCCACCGTTCCCCCGAATGATGCTCCGGAGAAATGGAGTCCCAATCTTGTGGTGCCTGGACCGAGTACCGCCGAACCAGTCGTTGAAGCCATGATGGAAGAGGAAGAACCAATAGAACCTCCTCCCCGCTACACGTTCCGACAACGAGTACCGGTGGACTACAGTCAGCTCCACACTGGAAAACGCTCGACACACTGACAGACTACTAGGGAAGGACAGAAACATAGACAAAACACAAAACACATAAAACACATATAACACAAAACACATAAAACACATATAACACAAAACACATAAAACACATATAACACAAAACACATAAAACACATATAACACAAAACACATAACAAATAATAAAACACACACATGCAAACATAAAAACTAGCACACAATTAACATAAAAGGTAAAATGACCATGATCACGGTTAGGAACCCGTCAGGTTCCTGATACGTTTTAGGACCCTTCAGGTCACCGAGTATCAGAAAACCCTTCAGGTTACCTAATATCTTAGGACCCTTCAGGTCACCTTGGTCAAGATAAATAAATAAATAAATCCCAAAATTGAGACACGATCTTTTGAGACACGTCGCTTATCAAGCCTGCATGCAAACGGCCACCATATCTCATGAATAAATTGGGGAAAGAATGGTGATGGTATGTGAAGTACAAGGTTGCACTTTTCCGAGGTCGGGAACTATTAGGAGCTTATTGTCTATTGTAGGATGAATCAGGGACAATTAGAGGATCCGGAAGAAAGGGAGTTTCCACCACCAATGGAAGAAAGTGCCGCCTCCATTCGTCAGTCTATCTTCCAGAAGAGACGGGAGTACGCCATCATTCCCCCTACGGTTATGGACACCCCTGAGCCCAAATGCTATCCCGAGCGCACCCTAGCTTCACTGGCCATGTACATCCGTTGGATGCAGGGAGCAGAGTTGTACGAACCTCGTGCAGCTGCTGCTGACGCCGCCATCCTTTCTCTTAAACGAGTGGCCCGTTGGATGCCGGTTTACCAGCGAATCGCCCAAGAGAGAGATGTGCTGTTGGAGGAACGCCAGGAGCTTCTGGCCGAGATTCGTCGACTGAAACAGGCATCACTTCGTCGGGAGTCAACCGATGTGGTGCCGGTGGAGAATGCCGTGGAGCCACCCGCGGCGAGGACCCCGTCTCATTCTGCCACTTCTCCAGACCACGAAGATTCGCCTCCTCCATCTCCCTCATTGCAAACCTCCCAGAGCCAACCAGCCCAGGAATGCGCCAAGGAACATTCCCAAACGCCTGCTGCTCCAACCGACCCGACCGAGGAGACCACTTCATCCCAGGCTTCTACGTCAGAACCCCCGACCACCGTCATTGAAGCAGATCCCCCACCACCGATGGGATCCTCACCGTTCAGCTCCGGACCGGAGTTTTCCACCTGGATGGCCTCACCCCTTCGTTTGCCGCGGGTGAAGCTCCGCCGTTGCCGCACCACTCAGGATCCGCAGTCATCGACCCCCCGACCGGACCGGTCGTCGGCAAAAGCAGGGCCGTTGACTTGTCCCGTCTGCCAGAAGCCATGCTCGGCTCTTCTCAAGTTCCGATGCGCACCTTGCAAGACCTTCTGGCAGCGGCTTCGGAAGTCCTTCCTGGCGCAGCGAGAGCTTCCCACGTGCCCACCGGACCATCAGGAGCAACGCATCCCCAGAACCTGCCCAGGATGTCGTCGTTACATGTATGAGACAGGTCTGCGACGTGCTTATCCATCGCAGATTCTGCCCATACCCAGTGTTCTCGTTGAGAACCCTGGCTCCCAGAGAGGCGGGGAATGTGAGCTGATTCCCAACAGCTCACTGTTTCCCATCACAGGCCCCACAGGCCAGTAAGCCCTGATTGCCCTCTGGAGCCAGCAAATGCTATTATTATTATTATTCCTCACTGACCTTATTCAAAAGTGCTCTGAACAACACCAAAAGAGCACAAAAACACCAATCTTCACGAACATGGAAGTAGACTGCTCAGCATCCATTCAAGAATCGGAAGAAGGACAACTTTTCGCCTTGTCAGGTTGGCGCCCCTGATCAAGACAATGAAAAGCTCTAGTCATCATCATAATTAATCAGATCCCGTTAATCCGCCTTGCCAGCAGTCTTTGAAGTTGTCTCCCCCGTCCGTGAAGCGCTCATTCCCTTATATCGCGATACGTCAAACAGTGTGGTATCGACCCTCCTGCCTCCCCCCAGAAGCACTTAGAGAGAAGTAACTTCTGGTATCGTCCTGCCTCCCCTGGATTCCGTCGTGTCTCCAGTCCATTCCCGGCTACTCCCCCTGCATCTTCGCCTCTCCGTGAAACCTGGACTCGCTTCGGTACCCCAGCACGTGAGTGAACTAAAGTGTATCTATGCTAGATTGGCCAATACTAGGTAGATAGAGTGAGAAGTGACTCAAAATACTAACAGTAACTAGTCAAGTAAAAGTACTAACACCATTCAAAGCTTGTGTATCGTAGTAGAACTATTAAAACTAACCGTATTGCTTGGTATTGAAGACTGAACTAATTTACTTTTGAACTGTATTGCAACTGTATCGCCCTTCTGGCACATCGGATCATTGGATCCGATAGTACTATCTGCTCATTAAACATACCGTATCTCTTACCTACCTTTTTCCTTCTACACCTGCACCCCTGGTTCTGAGTTTCACGAAGTGTATCGAATTAGGTAGTTAGAGTCATTGAACAAAGAGTAACGTAAAATCCTTTTATTTCTTGCAACATATCGATACAGAACGCCCTTCAGGCACAATATCACAAGTAAACTTTCAAGGTATCGTAACTGGAACGCCTTCGCCTGTTCGCCTCACCGCTCGGGAACACCGCTACCAACAGAACCAGTTAAGTACCAATTTTCGTAACTAATCATAAGTTTCCCGATAGTTTTGTTTTAGGATCGGGGTCGATACCCTTCAGGTGAAACCCCCTTGTAACATTAGAGAACTCACATACACAGTAAATACCCCTTGCTTCCCCAATACGTGTAACTGCTACCATCTCCGGCTTACAGTAGGTAGCTTAGGAATTTAACGCTCTTTCTAACGGTGTAGTCAGATTTGAATTTTCAGGAGAAATAAGGGAGTTATGACCATATCAGTGCCTTAAGGTCGAAAACGCGAAAAAAAACTTCAAAGTGAAAAAAAAAAGAATCTTGAGTGGGTTAAAAGAAAATTGCTACGAGACATATTTTGTTGGAAATGTATTGTAGAATCGAACCCTGAAGTTATGCCCATCTTAAGTGTAGACACCCTGTTTATCAATCGTCTGCAAAGAACACGCCTTTGCCATTGTTACCACCTACCAACACGAAGAAAAACATCGATCGCATTTCAGTCACCTAAAATTTGAACGAAGATAAGGTCAATTTTGCGATTAACAGTCGTGTTTCTGATTTATCGTACGTCCAACCCTCCCTCCTCCAACTCCTCCCGTCTCCGATTCCGCCGACTCTCCCCACTCCCACGACCCCTCCATGAATACGTACGTACGGTTGGCGTTTTATATTATTAGATAATGAACCTTTGGGATCGACCAAGAAAAAATGTTTCTAACACCACCTCAAAATTTGTTGGTTCACGTTTCAAGGTACGTAGAATCCAAAACTCGAAATTTGGTTTGTAGGCTCCATTTGGGGTCTAGTTGTGTCCCGAAGATTTTGGTTCATGTAAATCACTTCGAAGGGTCAAAAAATGAATTTTCAAATGTTGAAAACGCCTTAACTCAAAAACGCTGCAAATTATTACACAATGGTTAATTATTTTTCTATATAGGTACATCACTCGTCTACAAAATCACCAACCATCCAATATGAAAAAAAAAACAAAAAAAAAGAAAAAATAAAAAAAATAAATAAAAAAAAATATCAAAATCACCAACCATCGATCGCATTTCGGTCAGCTCTAATTTGAACGGAGATTAGGCCTCTTGCGATTCACACTCGTGTTTTGATTTATATATATACATATTGTAATACACTGATTTCACAAACAGATTTATTACACCAAATAGCTTTACAAAATAGAGTCTCGAAAACTATACTTTTTCGAAAAATCAACTCAACGCTTTTTTTATAAAAGCGAACCAAAACGTATTGTTAACAACCAAATCACATGACTATAATATTAGTAGTGACTTGAACCGCATATCACTACTCCCTCCCATTTTTTTGTATTTGGCCAGCCGATCTACGTGAACAACAAACTCTCGTCCAGTGGGCAACTTGATCCTGTAAATGACATCGGTAATTTGTTTCTTCACTTTGCAAGGCCCAACCCAGGGTGATTGTAATTTGGGGCAGTAGCCAACTTTCCGCCTTGGTGAATAAAACCAGACAAGATCCCCTTCTCGAATAGTAGGCTGTTCAGCTCGTGCATTATACCGTTTCTTCAAATTTGTTGCTGCCTTTCCCAGCTGATTTCTTGCCTCCTGGTGCACATATTCCAGACGCTCTTCCAATTCTCTTGCAAATTCCGTGGTTGTGGTCTGGTGTGGTACTCGGCCATACAGCAATGTGACTGGCAGTCTCAGCTCCCGTCCAAACATCATCATTGCTGGTGAGAATCCTGTTGCAGAATGGTCTGTAGCCCGGTATGCTAGAAGCACAAGTGGAAGGTGCAGATCCCAGTCTCTCTGATGGTCAGCAACCATCTTTGATAAAACTTCCCAAAGCGTCCTGTTGAACCGTTCCACCAGGCCATTGCCTTGTGGGTGCAAAGGGGTGGTTCTGGTTTTTCGAATTCCCAACATTTTTATGACTTCCTGAAAAACACTAGATTCGAAATTTGTACCTTGATCTGAGTGCAGCTCTTGAGGAATGCCATACCTGCTGATCACCTGATTGACTAAACCTCGTGCAATTGTCTCAGCCTTCTGGTCTATCACAGGGAATGCCTCAGGCCACTTGGTGAAGTAGTCCATGACTACGACTATGAACTTGTTACCACTGTCAGACCTTGGCAGAGGACCAACGACATCAATGGCCACACGCTCAAAGGGTGCCCCCACTGAGTACTCCTGTAAAGGAGCCTTTTTGACTTTCCCTCCTCGTCTCCTACCACATACTTCACAGCTGGAAACGAAAATCCGAACACTCTTATGCATTCCAACCCAGCAAAACATCCTTCTCAAAGTGCTAATCATTCTCTTCTCTCCAAAGTGTCCTGACTGATGAACGTCTGCCAGCACACAATTCTGCAATGAGTCAGGGACCACAATTTGTAAAACCTGTTCTCTTCCCTTTTCCCACTTTCGCTTCAAAATCCCATTTTCCATCACAAGAGCATTGAACATTGCCCAGTACGCCTTGATCTTTGGGCCTTGTGGAGTCATGTCAATCCATTCCGGTTTACTTCTATTGCCAACCCAGCGGGCAACTTTACTCAACACTGGATCCGCTTTTTGAGCCTGTCCCCAATCTACCTCTACTTCTAGAGATGTACGGCAGAGCTTGTCATCCTCTGCTTGCTGCTTCTCCTCCTGGCGTGAACAGTATCGGCATCCATCTCCCAAACATGGCCTCCTGGACAACCCATCAGCATTTCCATGCTGTTTTCCAGGACGATGAGATACTGTCACATTGGCCGGAGTTACAACCTCCATCCAACGAGCCAACTGCCCATCTAGATCTTTGAAACTTTTGAGCCAGGTGAGGGAAGCATGATCCGTTCTGACCTCCACTGAGTGGCCACTGCCTATACCATAGGAGGCAAAGTGCTTTAGGGCCTTCACCAAGCTCAAAAGCTCTCTTCTGGTGACACAATAGTTTCTCTCAGGCTTGGACAAGCACTTGGAATAATAGGCTAGGACAGTCTCTTTTCCCTGTTGCCTCTGAGATAAGGTTGCTCCTACTGCAGCAGCACTTGCATCTACATCCAGGATGTATTGCCCATCCGGAGTAGGGTGGCCCAATACAGGCGGGTTTGTTAATGCACATTTAACATCCTTGAAGGCCCGATCACATTCCGAAGTCCATATGAAATTCCGAGATTCATCCTGTAGACTGTACAAGGGACCAGCCATCTGTGCAAAACCCTTAACAAATGGTCGATAATAGGAGCAAAAACTTATGAAGGACTTGGCTTCCTTTGAAGTTCTGGGTATAGGCCATTCTTTAACCGCTTTAATCTTGTCTGGATCTGGAGTCACACCGTTCCCTGATATCACATGGCCTAGGTATCGCACTTCTCTTCTGAAAAAGTCACACTTTTTGGGGTTAAGCTTGATCCCTGCTGTCCGTAGAACTGTGAGTACTTCGTGCAAGTGCTGCAGGTGTTGCTGAAACGAGGATGATTTGATCAAGACATCATCCAAGTACACCCTTACACTACCGGCCCTGATCTGGTTGCGAAAAAGTTGACCCATGGCCCGCTGGAAGGTAGCTGGTGCATTACACAACCCGAAGGGCATGACTCGGAACTGCCACAGTCCATGGGGGGTGCAAAATGCTGTCTTATCTTTGGCAGATTCAGCCAGTGGGACTTGCCAATAACCATTTTGGAGGTCCAGTGTGGTAAACCAACAGCTACCAGCCAGTGAGCCAATAATTTCATCAATTTTGGGAAGAGGGTATGAGTCCTTTCGTGTAACATCATTTAAACGGCGGAAATCTATACAAAAACGAGTTGAGCCATCCTTCTTCTTCACCAGCACGATAGGACTGGCCCAAGCACTACATGATGGCTCAATGACACCCATGGCCTCCATCTGGGCCACCAAATCATCTACTTCAGGCAGGCAATGTGGTGCCAACCGTCTTGGAGCTTGGCGAATGGGCCTAGAGGTTCCTACATCTATGTCATGAAAAACACCAGAAAATTGGCCCACTTCTTGTTTATTAACTGCAAAAACATCAGAAAAATCATTAATAAAATTGTTCATAACCTGTAACTCCTGTCCAGATGTCCTCCCAGCAAAGCTGTCCAATAATGGCTGTAGATGGCTACCAGGGACTGGAACAATTACCCGAGTCTTCTCAAATCTTTGTAGATCAGTGCACCCTCCACTGTCCCATTCTTCCACCATGCCAATAACGTTATCTTCCATCGTAACTGTCCCTCTTGATGCGTCAATCACACATCCCCACGAGGCAAGAAAATCCAAGCCAAGGATGCAGTCATCAATAATGTCAGCCACTAAAACTTGATGTTGTCTTCTGGTTCGTTCTCCAAGGTCAATGGTGACTTCTTGCTTACCCAACACAGGAATTGTTGTTCCAGTAGCAGTTCGGAGGATGCCAAATTGAGCTTTGGAGGTACTGTTGTAACTTAACCCAAGGATTTCCTTTCTTACTACTGTTGCAGTTGCACCAGTGTCAACCACCATTGCACATGGCACTCCGTTGACAGCCCCTTGTAATATGATGGCAGAACAATTACTGATTCTGTACACCTGGCTTTCTTTTGGGAAATCACTTGAACTGTGAGGCTCCTGCTGGTCTGTAAGCCGCCTCCTACTTAAGACCTTGGTCCGTTTCCCTGTTTGGTTGGGCACTCTCTGACGTTATGACCCGTTGCATCACACCTCCAACAGATGACAACACGAGTGGGGCAGTCACGAAAACCATGACCAACTGTATCACATCTCCAACAAATTAGCTTACCAGCAGGCCTCAAACCAGGTCTGTCACTTTGTCTGTAAACTTCTTTCTGGACAGCTCTCACCTGCTCCTCCTCCTCTACTCGCTGGATTACTCGAACTGGAGGTGCACCAGTTGAACGTCGGGCTCGTAGTACAGCTGCTTCACTTCGTAGGGCCAAACTGAGGGCTGACTGAAGATCCTTAGGTGCTCCCAGCATGACTAGTTCACGAACTCGCCCGTCACGTAGCCCCTCAACAAATTGGGATACGACCAATAGCTCAATACTGTCCCCTGGGATCCCAGGCAGGGCCTTCCGAGCTAGGACTCGCACCTCTCAAGCAAATACTGAAATGTCCTCTCCTTGCAATTGGCTGCGGGCACGAAGACGGTCCATGTAAAGCTGGGCACGATTGGATTCCCCAAACTGTGAATTGAGGGCACTTATCGATTTTCCATAATCTTGAGAACCAGCTAACTCTGTAAGAATGGGAAGTGCCAAGCCTGTCAAAGAGGATGCCAATGCAGAACCCATCATGCCCTTATCCCATCCGTTGGAGCGTGCAACAGTCTCGAAATGACATTGGTATTCCTCCCAGGGTTGAGAACCATCAAACTTCTCAGGTCTGAAAAACCCTCTGGTGACTGCCTGGCCTGGAACAGTTTGTGGCCTCTCTTGGATGTCCTCCTGTGGTGCGTCCTCATGCTGGTTACCTCCCTCTTCTCCTGGGACATGACCCCGAAACTCATCCCTTATATCATGAAAAAAGTTGCGCAGCATGCTTGTCACCTCTTCCATGATAGCCTGGCGGAATTCATCCAATTGAAGCTGCATACCTCGATCAACATCACTCATCACTGGCTGATCAATGGGTACATTTTGGGCTTCCTGCCCCCGAACATCATTAGCCACAACACGACCACTCCTCAAAGACATCCCTTCGTTATCATTCAATTCCGTACCTTGCATCTCGCTGTCTGTTCACTTCTGACACCAGTGTAATACACTGATTTCACAAACAGATTTATTACGCCAAATAGCTTTACAAAATAGAGTCTCGAAAACTATACTTTTTCGAAAAATCAACTCAACGCTTTTTTTATAAAAGCGAACCAAAACGTATTGTTAACAACCAAATCACATGACTATAATATTAGTAGTGACTTGAACCGCATATCAATATATATCAATATTAACCCTTAAATTTTTGTAGGGAGCGAACGGTTTGTCCTACAGAGCTCCGGGTGGTCTCAAAAAATTCTATAGAATCCAAAATTGAAGGAAAAACAATACCATTATTTCGAAATTTTTTGAGTTAGGGCGTTTTCAAAATTTCAAAATTGATTTTGGAACCCTTAGGAGTGACCTACATCAACCAAAAGCTTCGGGGCACAACTAGACCCCAAATGGAGCCTACATACCAAATTTCATCAAAATCGGTCAATGCTAAGTGGGGAAAGTGCCGCGTACGGCGGACGGACGGCCAAATTTTTATTCGATTTTTGGATTCTACATACCTTGAAACGTAAACCATCAAATTTTGAGGGGGTGTTAAAATTTTTTTTTCTTGGTCGATTCCAAAGGTTCATTATTGAAAATAATAAACCAAAATGTTGATGCAAAAGTATTGTTTTTCCATAAATTTAAGATAGTATAGAATTTTTTGAGACCACTCGGAGCACTGTAGGACAAACCGTTCGCTCCCTACGAGAACTTGAGGGTTGGACGTACGATAAAACAGAAACACGAGTGTGAATCGCAAAAGAAGCCTAATCTCCGTTCAAATTAAAGCTGACCGAAATGCATCGATGTTTTTCTTCGTGTTGGAAAAAAAACACTCGGCTTTGCAGACGTGTGATCAATATAGAAAAATAATAAACCACTGTGTAATAATTTTCAGCGTTTTTAGGACGTCCCACAGTAAGACTTGGGCGTCCTTATGCGTGTGTGTGTGTATGTGTGTGTGTAACAAAATCTTGTTTACTCTGCACAGGCCTTAGTTCTCAACCGATTTTCCTGGTTCTTTTTTTGTTCGACGCGGAATACTATCTAGTTGTGCACCACGTCGCCGGAATTTCGAATTTTGCCTTTTAAGGGGGGGAAAGGGGGGGTTAATGCTTAATGCGGGTTAATGCGTACGTTTGCGGGCATAATCTTATAAACTCTGCCCAGGCCTCAATTTCCAACCGATTTGCGTGTTTCTTTTTTTGTTTGACTCAAATAACTTCCGAGTTGTACATGATTTCACCAGAGTACCAAAATTCGCAAGGGGAGGGGGTGAGTGGGGGGGGTAATATTCACAAAATATCCGATTTTTCAATATTTCGGTTCCTTTACTGCTTACTAATTGTATCCAAGCTTTGAAATTGAGGAAAAATTCTCATTATACCTCCGAATTTTCATGAATTATTCTCTGTACCACCATAGAACTAATAGTGGTGCCACCATGGTGCCAGGACACCATAAACCTCATATTTCTTGGGTTTTTTGGTGTTTTACCTTGAATACGGATGTAACATTCGACGGACTGCCTACTAAACCTAACAGATGAAAGTTCAATGTTACGGCGTATTTCTGCTTTGGTGCCAGACTGGCACCATTGTTGGCGTTGGGGGGGTGGTGGGGGGGGGTGAACTCGAATTCGCATGTTGGGTGTCGTAGATCATGGATTTTGAAATGCTCTTCAGATTCGAGGCTCCCATGCCGCTAGATGTGTTATGGTGGATAATGGTGGTGGGGGGGTCAGTATTTCTTGCCTAAAGTAATAAATAAATTACATCGAGTGAAACAGTTTTATCACTTAACACCTTCAATGCGGATCCCAAAGTCGTGCAACCCTACCGTACTGAACATTTTTCGAGCTTGAAACTCGATATTGGTGAATTGGAACGCAAAATTCGTATTAAAGTTCGGCATCAAAAACGAAACAATGTTTTAGACAGTTGAACTCATACTGAAGACGAAAAAAATCAAAAAATGGAATATATCAAAAAGGGGAGGTACCAGGCCCCCTCCGCAAAGAGAGTTGAAATGCTAGGTATGACCGGTCGACCGGTCGTCCGTATGGCAGGTATGCAGGGATGACCGGTCGACCGGTCATCCGCACTGAAGGTGTTAACAACTGGTTAAACTGATCCAATACTTATCCAATGGGACGTCCCCTGGTTGGATTCTACGTATACCTTGGAACGTGAACAAATGAATTCCGAGGGGGGTTATAAAAATGTATTTTTCTTGGTCGATTCCGAAGGTTCTTTATTGAAAATAATAAACCAACATTAGAAATATAGTAGCTAATCTCAAAACATCAATCTGTAAGCACCTATCAGTCCGGGGCGTTGATTTTCATCTGCAATCCAGCCCGCACAATCCCTAAACATTTCATCGAAATTGGATGAAACTGAAGAAGTGGCTATCAGACGGTGATTATTTTCATAGGGGACCACCTGCAACCCAATTAGCTCAATTCCTGAATATTTAACCGAAATCGAAGAATAACTTCTGCCCGCCATTCATCCCTGCCACAGCCATAACCTCTACATTTCTCATCCGATTTCGATTAAACTTTCAGGGATTGAGCGGGTTGGGGTGGAGGTGGTCCCCTATGAAAATCACGGCCCCCGAATTGAAACTATTCTGTGCGCATGCCCAAACGTGAAATCCTTGTAACAGCCATAACTTCTACTTTTCCAACAATATTCAGAATTTGTGCGGGTTGACGTGTAGATGGTTTTGTGTCTCTACTAAGAAATTGGCTGTTTCAATGATTAAGCTAGTTTGGTTGCTACGATTGAGGAACGAAATCAATTTTTATCCCATTTCATGGAAATTCACAGTTGTTTTTCCGTTAATTTTCACTTGGAAGCTCAAAACATGAACATGAATCGTTCATTGAGGAAAAACATTATTTTTCATTATTATTCAAAATTAAAATTTATTTGATTAAACAGGGTGTCTACGCTTAAGATGGGCATAACTTCAGGGATCGATTGTATGATTCAAGAATTTTGAAAATTTATTTGTGCTTTGGGGAATTGAAAAACTGAAAGATTGCCGCTAGAATCATCAAAATCGAACAATAATTGCCAGAGAAAAATAGAAAAAACCGTTTATTCAGATTGGTTTTTCCCATAATTCTCTGGCAATTATTGTTTGATTTTGATGATTTCAGCGGCAATCTTTTCGTTTTTTGATTCCCTAGGGCCGTGCGCTAATTAATTTCTAAAATCCTTTAAAATTTAGGTACAACGTTTCAAGTTTTTGCCCCTTCAATTTCGCGAAATACTGACCCGGAACCGAACGGCGACCGACTGAGACCCCCCGTTCATTACCATTGAAAAAATACCTTCTTTTAGCACAATAGTTTGATTCATTACGGATGTCAGCATTTAGGTGTTGCGTCTACATCCCAGTAGGATAGATCTGTACTTCCGTTTTTGTGATAGTCCGTACTTCCTGTTAGGTGGAAACAAAGTACCTACTCTAAATTATCTAGAGGTAAGTATGTTAAATAAATGCAGTAAGAACCTCGGAAAACCAACTTTGTGGTGTTCGCTACTCACCCATTTAAACTACCTTTCTAAAGGTGAATACGATCAAAATCATCACTAGGTAGGTTTTTTATATCGCAATGTAGGGTCAGAAAGAGGTGTAAACAGATATCCAAGAAGTAATTAATTTTTTCAACACAGGGAATATTCCAATTTTCATTCTGAAAAACTTATTTCGAGACCCCCCGGAGTCTGAATCAGCTGTCGGCCATTTTCGAGTGACTTCAGCGTCCCTTCCAGAGTCCCCACCTTATCTTGAGACGACTCGAAATCCACCAAAAAATTAGCATCCGCGTCTGCTGGCCCCATCAGTCTCTAGACCACGATATTGAGTAATCGCGCTCGACATGGCGAAAACTCTCTATTGTCAACTTTTTGGTGGGTCCAAGATCTCAACTATGTTTTGCAAATGCCTATACAGGGTGTCCCAGAAGTTATGGTCCACCCTCCGGCATTTCCATATTTAATTACTTACAAAAATGGGTCCAACGCCATTTTTCATATTTTTTTTTGTAAAAAATTCAGGAAAAATACTTTTGCGCAAAAAAATTGCGCGCAATTGACACTAACTTTGTTTTTTCTAATGGGAACCCCCATTTTTTATTGCAGATTCAGATTCTACGTCAAATTTCATAGAAATACATACCCGAACCGACTTTTTTCATTGCGCGCAACTGGTACTTTTCGCGTGCAAAGTGACCAGGGTGCGCAAAAGTGCATTTTTTTTAAACCCCAAGTGTGGCACGTGTTTTGTCATTATTTTTTGACGCTGAATCACGTGGTGAGGTCCTTTCTTCGATTACATCGTTATTTTTCCAAATTTAGAAGGAAAAATTATGTTTTTGGGCTTTATTTTCCCTCCCCCTTCCGCAACACGGGCTGGGGACCGGCTATGGCGGGATTAAAAATAAATTCCTCACTTCTGAATTTTAAAAAAATGTTTGAAAAGTGGGAAAATGTTGGAAAATGTTTGTTAAGTAGGTATACTCACCTACTTTAATGTGAACAAAAATGAAAAAGCTTCTCATCTAACGGTCTTTGACCAGTCGGGTGCGGACTCCCAACCCAAGGTGAAGAATGATAAGACTTTCATTTTTATTATTACTTTTTTTGAACTTTTGTAACTTTTAATTGTTGTTAAAGGTTTTTTAGATGAGAAGCTTTTTTATTTTTTTCCACATTAAAGTAGGTAAGTACCTACTTAACTAACATTTTCCTACTTTTTAAACATTTTTTTAAAATTCAGAAGTGAGGAATTTATTTTTAATCCCGCCATAGCCGGTCCCCAGCCCGTGTTGCGGAAGGGGGAGGGAAAATAAAGCCCAAAAACATAATTTTTCCTTCTAAATTTGGAAAAATAACGATGTAATCGAAGAAAGGACCTCACCACGTGATTCAGCGTCAAAAAATAATGACAAAACACGTGCCACACTTGGGGTTTAAAAAAAATGCACTTTTGCGCACCCTGGTCACTTTGCACGCGAAAAGTACCAGTTGCGCGCAATGAAAAAAGTCGGTTCGGGTATGTATTTCTAATGAAATTTGACGTAGAATCTGAATCTGCAATAAAAAATGGGGGTTCCCATTAGAAAAACGTCTGCCAAGTTGGGTGGGCAGTATAGCTTCCTCACTCATTGTAACATGGACGTATAGAATCAGTTGGCGAAAACTCGGCGCTGCGCGCCTCGGCGGGGGCTTCGCCCCCTGCACCCCCGGATGATTTCCGCTTAGAGCCTAATGGCTAAAATGTGACATACCTTGAAAAGGTTTTTGCTCCCTCTCCCTCTTTATCTTTCTTCCACTGTAATATTTAAGCTCACTCAGCTGATCAGTGACCACTCAGGCACCTTCAGCATTCTCCATTGACCCGCCCTCTCAAATTTCAGCTTCCTGCGTTCAACAGGAGAGAAAATGGCCTTGGAGCTCACTCAGCTGATCAGTGATCACTCAGGCGCCTTCAGCATTCTCCATTGACCCGCCCTCTCAAATTTCAGGTTCCTGCGTTCAACAGGAGAGGAAATGACCTTGGAGCTCACTCAGCTGATCAGTGACCACTCAGGCACCTTCAGCATTCTCCATTGACCCTGCCTCTCAAATTTCAGCTTCCTGCGTTCAACAGGAGAGAAAATGGCCTCGGAGCTCACTCAGCTGATCAGTGATCACTCAGGCGCCTTCAGCATTCTCCATTGACCCGCCCTCTCAAATTTCAGGTTCCTGCGTTCAACAGGAGAGGATGTCAAGCATATTTGTCGTCAAGCATATGATAAATCATAGCGCTACTTTCCTGTCGCTTTTTCCTGTCGCTTTTTACTGTCGATTTTTCCTGTCGTTTTTTGGCGGGGGGTCCCATCGCTAAAACCTTTTCAAGGTTAAAATTATGATTCAAAGAGTTTCATCGAAATTGGTTGAATAGTTGCGGAGTTTTGGTTGTAACAATAAATTTAAAGTTCGCGCATGCGCAGCGGCTATTGCTTGACCAATTTGATTGAAACTTATAGGGTGTCTCTTAGAAGTTAGTCCCTAACTAACCTCCAAATTTGACCAAAATCGGTTCATTAGAAACCGAGGTTCCAGGAAATTCACGTTTGCGCATGCGCACTCGCTCCTATTGGTCCGAAGGTGCTGAAATTGATAGGGGACCGTCTAGGACCTAACCCGCACAATCCCTGAAAATTTCATCAAAATCGGACCACAGGTTAGTATAGTTTTGCCCGGGACAAGGATTGACCACAGACAGACCGACAGACAGACACGGAACCAAAACTGTTCGGGAAGCTCTAAAACGCAAAAAGCAAGTGGAAATTTTGATTTTGGAGGACATTTTTTTTTTCACTTCTTTCACGAATACAAAGCTTCCCTACCTTCGGTAGTGAGGAAGCAAAAACAAAGTTAGTGTCAATTGCGCGCAATTTTTTTGCGCGAAAGTATTTTTCCTGAATTTTTTACAAAAAAAATATTAAAAATGGCGTTGGACCCATTTTTTTACGTAATTGAATACAGAAATGCCGGAGGGTGGACCATAACTTCTGGGACACCCTGTAGATGGATTATGATCTGCAAATGTCTTGGCACAACGCACATACCGTTTTTCAACTATTATGTTTCAAACTAATGGAAAACAGGTATGGCGGTTGATATTTCAGACCCCTTCCTCCCCTGATTGCATTCTACCTTCAACCCTACGAAGAAGTAGTGGACTAACAGTCTATCCATAATAGTTAGGTACCTAATACTCAAATCTATACTAGGGATGGAAAGTTGAGAGATGAGGAGTCAAGCAGACGGGGGACCTACCTTTGTTGAGCCGAGGTGACCGACGAAGTGGCTGAGATGGTGAAGTTCTCTTATTTCTTTGACTTCGTCTGGACTGAAATGATACCACAAAATTAATCAAGTAGGTAGGTGGGGAACTTATTAAGTATAAATAGAGAGGTGAAAAACTCTTATGTCCTCCAAATTCAAAATGTCGCTATCCATAGGTGATTGAACACACTTTGTTTCCGTGTCCCTTTGTGATCAGAAATTTTGAAGAAATTTTCAGAGTTGATACCAAGGTGAGTGTAGGAGAGGGAGGTGTGCTCACGTTCCATGGCTGAGAAGGAGCGTGACGTCACCAGAGTTCTCTGGCTCACCAGTCTCCGTTCGCCTTACCTTTTTTCCAACTTTATAGTCCTGGAGCCGAGGGCGAAAATCGCACTTCATTTTGGGATACGATTTGACGACAAATTATGAATACCTTGTCCATTCTGAGAGAGAAAATTCAAATCTGCCATTCCAAAACGGTTGCTTTCAAAAATGGCGACCATGTGAAATGTTCAAAAATCGCGAAAAACCATCATATCTCCGGGATGGACAACTTAACTAGATACCTTTAATTCAGTAAATAATTTTATAGTAATTTCAGTAGTAATTTTTAAAAAGTGTACAATTTTTAAAATAGAGTCTGCCGAGGGTTAACAGCCGTTGAAGAGCGGCAGACTGATGAAAACATCCATGATTGGACCTAATCTCTCATTCACGGAGTTTTCATCCATCCCAGAGATATGATAATTTTTCGCGATGTTTGAACATTTCACATGGCCGCCATTTTTGAAAGCAACCATTTTGGAATGGGGGACTTGAATTTTCTCTCTCAGAATGGACAAGATAATTTAGATAATTTGTCGTCAAATCGTATCCCTAAATGAAGTGCGATTTTCGGCCTCGGCTCCAGGACTAATAGCAATTTTGGGAAAATTAACGTAAAGTTCACTTCAATTGTTATCCTGGGCAATGTTAGTGCAATACAAAATATACATGGGGGGTTCAGATGTGGCCGAGAGAGTTGCGGCATGTGTCTCTGGAGACAGGACTCGAACCGGTTGCGGGGCTGTGAGTTCGGGGCTCGCCTCAGAAGCATATTTTCGGGTACGCCGGTCGCAGTTCTCTCTCGTCACAATGAGCACTAAATTTGGATTACAAGAATCCAACCTTTTTGTCTTACGATGACTACCTTGCTCCTCAAGTCTACAGCAGATAACGTACGACAATCTATGAGCAATGAATGGGTGTCTCACTTACTTGGGCAATCCGGGAAGATGATCTCCTCACTTGACTAGGCCCGGAAGATACTGGCCTTTCGTCAGATTCTTGGACAGTGAGAGGCTCTTCTGGTCTTACTCCCTGAACAAAAAGTTACATTAGATAACAGCAGAACAAACCCTCATCTCAGTAAAGCGTAGCAGGAAGTCAGATCTTCTCTTCTCTACATTATCTAGAGGATTAGTTCATATAATGAGGAATTTCCTATTTTTGACCCCAAAATCGGATTCAGCACCTCGAAAAACCTCCTAAGGCAAACTTTCAGCCCGAACTTCCTAATTTACGAATAAACAAAATAGTTTAGAAAATACAAATGTTTAAAAAACGCGGGAAAATGACGTCATGCTGGAATAGTTCATTTATGGCCGCTTGAAGCGCTGAGATCGAGAAATCCATAGTCCCCAGATGCAGAATTTCATGAAACAGTAAAGTTCGAAATCGAAAAACTGAAGAAAAAAAATAGAAAAAGCGAGATGGGGAAAATTAGGTTTCCTCTGTTTTTGTTTGATAACTTTTCTCTTAGAAAACACAATTTTGTCGCCCCAATGGGCAACACTGGGAGGAGACGGCGATCTGAACAGCCCAATCAGCGAGCGTTCCCGCTTCACGTCCGTTTTCCCGGTTAGTTTTGAAATCAAAACTTTTGATTGTCTCCCAAAAATAACAGGAGACTTATTTTCCGAAATCAGCCCGATTTTCATCTATCCCACACCATTAACTATTCAGGAAAAATGCGAACAGAATTCGGTGAAATTCCTCATTGACAAGTACTTGGGTAATAGGAAAGCAAAACAAACACTGATCAAAACTACCTTTCCCCTAGATAATGTCTTCTTTTGATATTTCATCAATTGCCCTTCCTGTTAGCTCTCAATGAAGAACAGGAAGAAGCGACTAGCAACAATATTGTAGCCACTTGAAAGAACTTCGTAAAGGCCTCCACAGAAGGTACAAAGATATTTTCACGATGGAAATAACGGGTGATGGACCCATTTTCAGAAAATGAAGAGACCGAAGTGGTCTCCCAAGAGGAATTCAAAATTGAACTCGTCGTAGAACAGCTGATTAACTCTCACCAAGTTCATCTATCTCACTAGTCTCTATATATCAATGTTTTATTTTTCAAAATGTAGGTGAACCAGTTACTCAAGTGACAAAAAACTTTTTAACAAAAAAACGGACCGACCTCAAAATTGATGATGGCATCCCACTAAAAAGGAAAAAATAATAACGACAACTTATTCAGATAGGTTGGTAGGTAGGTACGCATTGAAGTCGCCGCCGTGCCCATCTGCAGAAACAAACATACACAAGTAGATTCCACTTCCATCTGGTTAGTATTACAACATGGGTCGATAGTGCAATACAAAACATGAATGAGAGTGGGTACCTATCATTGAGGTAATGCATGTGTTCCAAAACTATTAGGTAGTAGGTCACTGCTGTATGAAGGAGGATGAGAGAGTGACAATAACTGTGAATCCCCGTACGAAATGTTGGGATTCGAACAAACCATCTCTTGATTAGATAGAATCGAATAGTTATTTATCTAATTATACGTGATCAATCTTTGATTACATAATATCTAATTAATCTTATATTCCATGTATCACATATTGAATGTAGAATTGTCTAGATCATGATGTAGGTTTGTGATATGAGTTCATACTCAAATGAACCAGTTAGTGTTACAACATGCGTCGATAGTGCAATACAAAACAGGAGTAAGGGTAGGTAAGTAAGTTATCAACCTTCTCATGTTGAATTTTTATCCTACTGCCATTTTTGGTGACGCAGACGTCTTCAGCTGTTATCAAAGGAAATATTCTTACTGAGATTCATACTTATTGTCACTCTCCCATCCTCCTTCATACAGCAGTGACGTACTACCTAATAGTTTTGGAACACATGCATTACCTCAATGATAGGTACCCACTCTCATTCATGTTTTGTATTGCACTATCGACCCATGTTGTAATACTAACCAGATGGAAGTGGAATCTACTTGTGTATGTTTGTTTCTGCAGATGGGCACGGCGGCGACTTCAATGCGTACCTACCTACCAACCTATCTGAATAAGTTGTCGTTATTATTTTTTCCTTTTTAGTGGGATGCCATCATCAATTTTGAGGTCGGTCCGTTTTTTTGTTAAAAAGTTTTTTATTTTACAATTTTTGTATTTTCATTATTTTTTATTTTTTACTTTTTAGTGGTTTTTTAAATTTATTTTTAAAATTTAATTTTTTAAATCATTTGTTTTAATCTTTAACTTATTAATTTTTCGACTTTAATTATTTTAATTTTACATAACTTACCTACTACCAAGTACTTTTGTTTAAATTTTTAAATCATTCGTTTTAATTTTTAACTTATTAATTTTTTCGACTTTTATTATTTAAATTTTTTTTAATTTTACATAATTTACCTTCTACCAAGTACTTTTGTTTAAAGTCGGTATTCTTTGAGTTACCGACCGTTAACCTTTTTTCGACATTTTTCGCTATTTTTCTTTTTTAAATTTTTTACTTGTATTTTTTAATTAAGTACTAATGGTTTTTTAATGTGGTATTAATTATTACTTTTTGAGGTTTTTTTATGAAGGTAGTAGGTAATTTTATTGTTTAATTTTTACATTTTATTTTAGTACCTATACCTACAGTATTATTGTTTCAAGTAGTTATTAGTGAGTCCAAAAAATTGTTAAACATATTGTTTAGTTGGATAAGCATTAAGTCAATTAGAACCTGTTGGTGAGCGAAAAAACACGCATTGTTATTTCCCTTCCTCCGGCACCAAACTGTTTCACTCAACGTAAATGACACGGGGGCGATGATATCCGTAGAGGAGTATCTACACTCAAATCCGCGCAATCCCAGAAAATACCATCGAAATCAGATGGAAAATGTAGAAAGTATAGCTCTTACAGGGAATTCACGTTTGCGCATGCGCAGTGGCTATTATCAGTTCCTTGGCAATGCTTTTCATCGGGGACTATCTATATGCCAATTTGCATGATCTCTGAGAATTTTATTGAAATCGGATGGAAAATGTGGAAATGATGGCTGCTACAAGGAAATTATCGTTTGCACATGCGCAGCGGCTATCAGTCCGGGGGCGATGATTTTCATAGGGGACCATCTACACGCCAACTCGTACAATCTCTGAAAATTTCATCGGAATCGGACTAGAACTTCATATTTTAGCCAGCTGCAACATGTTTTGGATGATGAGAAGGCTATGTGCCAGACCCACTTGGTAGTCTACCGAAATTTGATGGTTATCGGAAACCCCCTCATAAAGCATCTCATTTTTTGTGAAGCTTAGAATCGGACCTAAAATTTGAATGTACACAAACATGTACAAAAAATGTACAATCAGTCGGGAAACTCGTCTTCCAATGAAATGTTAAAGTTATTTTCAAAATTGAGTTCAATATCATTTTTTGAAATTAAAATTTGCTTCATAATCAAGTTTATCTTGAAGAAATGAGCGTTTCACTCTTAATGGGGAGGATGGTCCCCAATGAATGAGAGGGTGGTCCCCCTTGAATTTGTTGAGGGGCGGCAGGCGTCCGAGAATATGCCGGAGGTGACGGGCGGGTGGGCGGGGGGGTAGGTGGACGAGCGGGTGGGTGGCTTCGAAGAGTCGGGCGGGGGGAGAGGATGCGGAACAATCTTCCCGAAAACCACATTTTTTGAACTATATTCACAAAATTTGGATACTTTTAACAAAGTAAAATGAAATCTGATTGAAACGGGACCACTATGGATACTTGTAGAACACTTTTCAAAAAGAATCAGGCAGATTGGTGGCCGAATAAGAAACTGCTATTGTTACAAACATACAGAAAAAAAAAACGTCTGCCAAGTGGGTGTGGCACATAGCTTCCTCGTATCCATAACCCGATTATATAGATGATCCGATGCATAGTAGTTAATCTCAAAACACCAATCTCTAAGTACCTTTCACTACCCTTATAGGGGACCATCTACACGCTACTCTGGATAGTCCTAGAAAATTTCATCAAATTCGGATGAAAAATGTAAGTGAGTCACTACTCAAAAAATCCAAAAATATCTTGCCACGCCTGGGAATCGTACCCGTGACCTCTCAATTGTCAAAATGACTCGCTGTACATGTGCTACGAGCGCCAGACAGTAGGTGCTGTAGAATTTGAGGTTGTGACGTACGCACGGCTGTTACACGGATTTTACGTTCGCGCATGCCAATCGGCTACTATAAGTCCGGGGGTGATGATTTTCATAGGGGACCATTTACAATCTAATCCGCATAATCCCTGAGAATTTCATTGAAATCGGATGGAAAATGTAGAAGTTATGGCCGTTTCAAGGAAATTCACGTTTGCGCATGCGCAGTCGCTTCTATCAGTCCGGGGATGATGATTTTCATAAGGGACCATCTAAATACTAATCTGTAACATCTCTGAAATTTTCATTGAAATCGGATGGAAAATGTAGAAGTTATGGCCGTTACAAGGAATTCACGTTTGCGCATGCGCAGTCGCTTCTATCAGTCTGGGGACGATGATTTTCATAGGGGACCGTCTACACACCAACCCGCACAATCCCTGAAAATTTCATCGAAATCGGACAATAACTTCGTATAGTTATGCGCGTTACAAGGAAATCATGACAGACGGACAGACACACAGACAGACAGACACACGACAAAAAATCGTCGTCCTATGACACACCGAACTGTATACCTCCTTCCTTCGGCGCGGCTTCGCCACGCATGAAGTCGGTCAAAAATGGGGTATTTCGGTCAATTTTTTTAATTTTTTTTTCAAAAGGGTGTGGCTCAGGAATAACGGTAATCGGGTCTGTTTGTCGAGAAAATGTTTTTAAAAAATCAGAGAAGCTAAGGAAAGTTGAAGATTTGAATGGTGTGAGGTAGCTAGCCAATCGTGACATAGCTAGCCAACTGTCTTTGAAAAAAGTATCCATGCACGGAAACCCTTGAAAGACCTCTTGGATACTACAAAATAGTACTCACACACGCGCGCGGCGTAGTCCTTGCCTAGGGTTCGTTCGTAGTGCAGTTTTAGAACTTGTTCAGAACTGGAGGAAAAATGGCCGCCCAGAATTTCGAACTGTGTTCTCGGATATTCTACACTGCAAACGCTTCCATGAATCGGAACTGCTGTACCTAATCTGTTATCGCCTAACCTTCTCCTTCATTGTGATAAAATGCTGCAAATTATTACACAGTGGTTTATTATTTTTCTATAATAGATCACTCGCTTGCAACGAATACAGCTGACATGAATCTCATTTCGAAGAAATAAACATTCTGATTTATTTAAAGTTCAACCTTCCTCATATGGACCAAACTGTTGTTCCTACAAAACTATGGGTGGTCTCATTCCATTCTAAAAATTCAATTTTATTTAATGTAAAGTACAAAATATTAAGTATAATATATTAAATAGGTAGGTACTTAATAGATATACAATATTAAATATAAAATACAATTTTGTGGAAGAACAATTATTAAGTATTACTTAAATTTAATTCTATTTTATATTAAATAGGTACTAAATAAAATACAATTTTGTGGAAAAACAACACCTTTACATCGGCAGTTTTCAAACAAGAAGGACAAATGGTACCTACCAAAGGACATACGGAAAAATTTATTTTCATTTATTTACTGTACGTACCTTGAAACCTAAACCATAAAATTTTGAAGGAGGGGTTAATTTTTTTCTTGTTCCATTCCAAAGGGTATTTTAAAAATAATAAACCAAAATCAATTCGGAGTTATTTGCTATGAATGAATCTGAAAAAAAACTGGCTTTTTACCAAAATTAAAATAAGAAAGGTAGTTACTACTTTTTTTGGTTTTAATTCATTTTTGAGAATTGGAATAAATTATTTATTCTGAATTGTAATTTAATCGAAATTTAATCTACATCAAAAAGTTACTTGGCATAAATTATTGAAATCATAATAAAAACAAATAATATAATAGTTTTAAAAAACCGACAAAAGTGGAAAAATTTAATGGTTTTCAGCGCACTTCGTCAGTAACAGAGGGTTTTAACGTTGCAAATACGTACTTTAAAAATTCAAAAAATGCCTGATGAGCCACGTACCCGCCTTTTATTAAAGTTTCTTGAAACCCTCACCAGAGAGCTCCTTTGTAGGTGTCCGGAGTTCTGATAACGAGTTCGAGAAAATATCCGGAACGCCAGAACTGGGTTCTGAACTAGTCTGGAACTGTGTCCGAAAGTCACTGCGAACAGCGAACTCAGTTCCAGAACTCGGAATTCAAGCAATGCGAAAGCGTAAAGCCCTACTGCGCATGCCCGGACTGTTCTAGAACTGTCCCGGACTGCACTACGAACGAAGCTCTAGTGTGTGTGCATTAATAGCAGCCCGCCTTTTTCAAACGTGTGATCTCTTTAATTAATTTTTCTACCACATGTTATTGTATCATTGGGCTTAAAGTTGTAGTATATAGGTTTTCAAGGTTGCTGAATCCAAATTTGAGGTCAAAAACCTGAATTTCCGACCCACCGAAATACCCCATTTGGATGCCCAATGTGGACGACAGTAAAATACAGTTTTGGAACCTTTGATCTAGAGCGTTGTAGGTAATTTGGAACACATAGGTACTTTGAATAGTCACATTGGCTAGGCGAAAAATCAACAACTTCTCACCTGTACGATGCCATTTGATACCAATACAAAACAAGAGGAAATGCTCTCACCTCTGGAGTCTTTGTCCAAACTAACTTAGGCGGTGTTTATTATCATACTTTAGGGCAGTCTCTACTGAGTAGAAATGATAATGATGACCGCTGATTGACAACGCATACAATATGGCTTACGGCTGTTGAGTCATCAAAAATTAACTTCCTGGTCGACCGGGGATCGATCGTTCCGACTAAACTATATTTACACATCTGAGTCGTAGCTCCTACCACTGAGCTAAGGAAGCGAATCTGATCACAGGAAGCTGATCACAACACGGCCATCTTTGACAAATATAATTTAATAGTTTTACCAAAATAATTTCAATTGAGCGCAATGATTTGCCATTGACACTCTCTTAACTTTGTACTCAACCAGAGATACCTACTTGGCTCTACGTAGGTGCCAACAAGAATCACCTTCGAGTTCATATACGCTGAGAATATTTTGCTGCATTACGTTTGATTGAGTAACTTGCCTGATGGTTGAAAAGCGTTTCCAAGCGAGGAGGTGGAACTCGAATCCCTCGGATAAGGACGATTGGGAAGATTCTCCGCATGCCTAGTTCGTCGGCAAGAGACGTCATCCGGTACTGATGACCCATTTTGAACTTTTTATGAATCCAAGTAAGTATAAACCTCTCAAATCTGAATAATTAAAGCCCCGCAGTTGCTTGTATTCGACGGAAATTTCAAAAGGAAGCCATCAAGCACTTTTCGATGGGTGCTCCAGAGATGACGGTTCCTACTCCGAATATCATTTACAAATCACCACTTCCCGATCCACAATCTCGTTAAGTCTTCAATTTCCCTTGATTGAACAGTGTACTTGAACTAAAGAGGTGAAATGGCAATAAAAACTGACAACATATTTGAATAAAACTGTCAAACAAACAAGATTTTTTCTCAAAAACACTGCACACAACAAGAGTTGGTTGGTTGAGCGATGCCTTCTGGTCGTGGACGTATGACAAACACAACCCAACTATTTACCATGGAAGAAGAAACTCTGTACAAAGAAATTTTATTTAAAAAAAATGTATTTTGTTATTTCAACAACTGCATCTTTTGTTTATGAAATAATAATATAAAACTAAAGATCTTGGACGTACCTCGGTAGTTCTAAGATCTTTATATAAAACAAATTTAATTTTCAATATTTTCATTCCTGGTGTGTTGGTTAACCTGTTTTTAACGAACAACCGTTTTCCTTTGAACCGTTTGTTTTTAGTTTTGATTTGAATTTGAAATTTTACTGTTTATTTTAATTTTACTTTCATTGTAAGTATTTTAATATAGATATTTTAAAACTGTTAATCTGTGGAATCCGTAGTTGCTGCTAATCGGTCACGACTCATCCGCTCCCGCATTATTCTACGTTGTAACTTGAAGTCGGCATCGGAAACCTAAACAAAAGTGCTTACGATCTTGTGATCCCACTCTTGAGTTTTGTGAAGTTCTACCTACCTAATGTGTGTAGTCGGTGGATTCCTTGTAGTTTTCAATATCAAACCGTGATCCAATTTTCGTAGGAAATGTTCGGCTTTGCTAGCCAAATCGACGATGAAGAAGACACGAGTGGAAACTCAACCTGTCCATCTACTTACAAGCATTTCAACGCATCAGTGAAACCTAGAAGGTATTTTACATCAACCAGTTCATATTCCTTCGTGTGCCTACCTGCCCATCATATGAGCCCCTGAAAAGCCAAGTGGCATAAGTCAAATTTCGGATGAAACGGAGATAAGTGCGGAAACGCTATAAGAACATCCAGCTTCGTTTATTGGCCTAGTAGCATAAGTCTAGCGCTTCGAGAATAGCCCAAGAGAAGGCATCACAAGTTCGATGGGCAACATACATTTAGGAGTTTTCCAGTAAGCTGGAAGCAACAATACTTTATCTCAAAAACAGATTTCCATGACTTATGCCACTTGGCTTTTCAGGGGCTCATATATTTATAAGAGAATAGGTATTGCAATCCATGCAATACTAAATAACAGACTATGCTTATTTCGTCTAGGAATAATCCCACTGGTTATTTTGCAAGTTGGTAGATAGATAAATGATAAGGGAGGTGTCAAAAGTATCGCCCGGTGGAGAAGTAAAGAGCTGCTGTATTCAGTAGGTACGAAAATTCTAAACAGCGATGAATAAATTATAGTTTCTAGTACTCAAACTTGATAGCATCAAAATAACTGCAGTGAAGTCGATCGCCTAGGGGCCTTGAGGGTCCTACAGCTCAGCTTCATTATCCTCACAAGATCACATGTCAGGATTTATAGCATTCTTTATTGGTTTTTTAAGTGAGAGTTACGGAATTTAATGAGGAATTTCACCGATTTCTGTTTGCATTTTTCCTGAATAGTTAATGGTGTGGGATAGATGAAAATCGGGCTGATTTCGGAAAATAAGTCTCCTGTTATTTTTGGGAGACAGTCAAAATTTTTAATTTCAAAACTAACCGGGAAAACAGACGTGGAGCGGGAACGCTCGCTGATTGGGCTGTTGAGATCGCCGTCTCCTCCCAGTGTTGCCCATTGGGGCGACAAAATCGTGTTTTCTAAGAGAAAAGTTATCAAACAAAAACAGGGGAAACCTAATTTTCCCCATCTTGCTGTTTCTATTTTTTCCTTCAGTTTTTCGATTTTGAACTTTACTGTTTCATGAAATTTTGCATCTGGGGACTATGGATTTCTCGATCTCAGCGCTTCAAGCGGCCATAAATGAACTATTCCAGCATGACGTCATTTTCCCGGTTTTTTAAACATTCGTATTTTCTACACTGTTTTGTTTATTCGTAAATTAGGAAGTTCGGGCTGAAAGTTTACCTTAGGGGGTTTTTAGAGGTGCTGAATCCGATTTTGGGGTCAAAAATAGGAAATTCCGACATGGTGAAATTCCTCATTAGGACCGTACGTATGATCGTGTCATCTGTCACTGGCCAACTTACTCTTCAAACCCAGAGGAACGAACTTAAAAAAAAGTTTTATTGGCTGGGGGTGCACATGCGCCTATCAGTAGCCGCCCCTGATCCTCATTCTAACTGCCATCTCCATTGTCCGTTCTCTCTCTTCCTTCTTCACGTGGGGTCTTCCTTCCTCGACCCACCTCTCATAAATTCGCCTTCGTTCCAGGACCAGTAGGCTTTTAGGAATCACACTAGCTATCACAAGTACAGCAGAAGCTTTTGCTTATCGCATTCCTAGAAGGCACGTCTGTTTTAATGAAGTCATCAAACCATATCCTGGAAATACGCTGGATAAGCAAGACCATGAAAAATCAAAGTGGTATATTCACTTAATTCTTTTAGAACTGATCGAACCTCAATTTGGGGAAGGTTCTAGTCTAGTTTTCGATGGATGAGAGAGAGAGAGAGAGTGTGTGTACATTTGTAGAAATACAATGCAGGTATATCACAATTGTCGAAAATGCAGATAATGGAATAACAAATAATAAACAATGAATAGAAATTATATATAACAAAACAATGGAACGGACGTGTATAATAAAATGTCACTGTGTCTTTCGTGTCACTGTGCATATTGCAATGCGTGCCAGGTGTGAGGGGGCACTTAGGACTTCCCCCTGTGCCGGCTGGGGGCCACCCGACCGGCCACGGGCCCCACCCACCATGGCGGCTTCCCGATACCAGACCGCCATCGTCAGAATGAACGGCCACAAAATAGGACCACCCATCCCACCGACAAAGGCCAGCAACTTCCCAAAAGCGAATTCGAGAGCCGCCGCCCGCGGCCCCCACCCAAACAGAGGGGAGACAACCCACCCAAACAATAAATAAATATCAAAATAATTCACTTAAACAATCATTCAATAAATTACAGACACACTAGCACACACATACAAGCACACAGTTTACAACTAAGTTACAAAAAAAGAACATTGAAGAGGGACAAAATTATATCACAAAATATATCACAGTATTCTGAACAGAGTACTTTTTAAAAAACATTCCTCTGCCAGCCTTACATAACAATTACAAAGAAAACAAAAACATAGGGTAAGCAATCACCATGTCATTAAATCCTCAAGTACTACGTATATAAAATTCCTTGATTTGTCTACAAATATTACTATTTACATCAGAGAGCTTCCTTATCACATACTATAAAATCATTCATATTATAAAAACCTCGTTGACATAGAAATGCTTTTAATTTCGCTCTCAGTTTTCCATAATCTAATTCCATAAAGTAGGCGGCAAACAGTTAAATAATTGTATTCCCCAATAATTCTGAGCATTATCGCATCTTTTTATTCTATTTCTTTTGATTTCCAGCAAATTGGACCCTCTGGTATTGTGATAATGGATTTCTTTTCTGAGATATTCATTAAAATGTTTCTTAATGTAGCATATACTTTCGAGAATGTACAATGACGGCAATGTAAAAATGTTTAGCGATCTAAATTTTCGAGAACAATCATCTTTGTATCCGAGATCAGCTCAAATTCTCACGGCTTTTCGTTGTGAAGCAAAAATTTGTGTCGCTGCCGGGGCGTGACCCCCACATATAATTCCGTAGTTTATAACACTATGGAAACAGCAAAAATAAGCCTGCCTTAGTCCATCTCCACTTAATTTTTGTTTCAGCATTCTCAGAAGGAACAGTACGGAATTGAATTTTTTTGCTATTTGTGAGCAATGTTGGATTCAGTTTGATTTTGGATCGATGTTTAGCCACAAAAATCTTATGGATAATGGAGATAGAGCCAAATCAAGTTGTGGGGGTTTCCTCAATGAACAAATTAGGCTTTATCTTTATTTACATCTAATTGGTGTGCCGCAAACCACTCAGAAACTTTATCCATAATTTCTTCATGCCTTTGATTTAGTTCATTCCAACTAGAACTTCTATTTATGAGAATAGTATTGTAGGCTGTTACTCACGCGTTGTTGAGGTTAAACCTACCACTGTCCCCAAGGTGTGAGCGTATCGTTCAACGAGTGACGACTGTGTCGTTAATCGTTGAACAACTTTGGCACGAGTTCTGTGGGGGAAGAGAAAAAGCAAATACCAAAAACACTTATGACTAATGTTAAGTTAAAGGGTAGCGTGATTATATTTACCTGTGGCGAGGCGTAGACAATTTTGAAGCTCTGTGGCGATGTTGTGTCGAAACTGTGTTAGCCTGAAGGGCGCATGAAATTGCAACAGATCACAAATGTGTCTGGCCTGAGGGGCTTAATAAATGATCCTGAAGGGATTCTGTGAAATGAACCTGAGGTGTGTCGATGCACGTTCCTCGTACTAGTTATCTGAACCAGGGAAAGTCAAGAAAAACTACAAGGTTTGCAACTACTAGCTTTGATTTATTAACAAGTTCAATTGCTGATGTGTGAAGCACAAAGTGAGACAGAGCCTGAAGGGCAACTCAAAATAGACATGAATCGGTCACAAATAAGATATGTTTTATACAAATTCCGTGCGTTCTTTACAAAATCGTTTCCATTCTCATTCATCAGTATCCAAGTTCCAATATCATCAACAAAAGGGCAGTTCAGGGTTAAAGTTAGGTTTCGTATCGTTTTCGTGTCTACAAGTACTAGTATGGTTACTCTATCACAGCACTACTTTGGCCAAAGCTTTTTAGTATGTTAGGTTTGTGCACTCACTCTGACAGGGCCCGAAGGAAATCTGCTAGATTCGTGGCGGAAGTGTGAAGGTCGTCTTCGCTGGAGCTGTAGGGTCTTCGCGGCGAAATACGAGGTAGGTTTTATGTCGACTTTGTGGAGTTTAAACGTGCGCACAAGGAGAGACTGGGGGGGAAGAGCAGAGGTGATAGTGGGCTGGGCTCGTGGCTACCACTCTGTCTGAGGTTTGAAACTGGACTAAAGCGAAGCCGTTGAATTCTCTGGAAATTCCGGTGTGACTCCCATCCCTCCACTGAGGTGTTGTGCGTGGAGGGTTTTCATTGGCTGATGAGGAAGACAGCTGTCTCTCCTCGTCGGGGAGTTGGACGCTCTGCTGGAGGTGGCGTCCCGCTTGTCTGGGGAGTCTCAGGAGGGAGGCTAACTCTAACCTAGCTCCGCCACTGATGGTGTTATTTCAGTGAGTGGGAGCTCACAGTATCATCAGCAAACAAAATCAGTTGGCCATCTATTTTCAGTGGTAAATCGTTTATAAAAGTTAGGAAAAACAATGCTCCAAGGACGGATCCTAATACACCCACATGTGACACTGCTGGTATTGTGCAGTTGCAGTAAAACCGTAATTGTCCATTTTGGCTATCAAAAGATCATGTGAAATACAATCGAAGCATTTTATGATATCCAAGAAGGATGCTTTATTGTATTGTTTGGATTCAAAACCTTCAAGAATATAGTTTACCATTTTAAGGATCGCATCGACTGTTGCTCTCCCACCTCTAAATCCAAATTGATCTTCATTAAATAGTTGAAATTTTTCGAAATGATCAGTAATTTGCGCCTTTAATACCTTTTCAAAACTTTTTGACGATGATTTTCAGGTTTACCTTTATCTCCCTTCTTATACAATGGTGTGACCAACGCTACCTTGAGAGCACATGGAAACACTCCTGCAACTAAACTCTCATTCATTAGGAATTTTAGGGGGACCACAATATTTCCTGCTATGCTTCTGGGAATTTTGGGGTTCATGTTATAGCTATCCATTGAAGTGGCATTTTTTAAAGATTTAATTGCTGACATGATATCAAGATTACTAATTGTTTCAAAAGTGAAGGCTTTCGGAATGTGTTGGTTTCTGTTTGTATGTTTTGCTTTCGTTTAATTCAATTAACTTTTTCTCTTTACAGCAAACTTGGGCGTAGAAAGGTGGTGCCGCAGAAAGATGAGAAGGCTCAGGATAGTGACGCCTGCACAAATGGTGAGCAGAAGCTTCAGAGTCAGTGGTACCAACGAGACGACTCAGGGATTTGTATCTCTGGGTCGACACCCTCTCTAACCCATCCATTGAGTAGAACCGGAACCTTGTTCAACAATTCCTCGAAAAATGACGGAAATGGTTTTACTCCAGGGTTCACTCCATCTTCTAGAACCGGTCGAGAAAACAAATTCGTGCTTCCGCACACTCCAGTTCGTTTCTTCAAAAGCGAACCACTTAAAGAAATCAATAGGGTGTCCAATGTCATAAATAAATCTGACAGCAGTGAATCTTCAACGCTCACTACTGAGGCTATTAAAGAAGAAGGCAGAAATAGCCTCCAAAGGCAGTTGAATTCCAGTTTCATATGTGATGAATCGTTGCCATTGGCTGCTTCGAACGATTCCCAACAAAATTCGCTGGCTGCCAACAAAACATGCAATGAAACTGCGAATTCCGATGATTCTTTCATGACCTGTCATGACATTCATCGACCTGAAGTGCAAAGCAACAAGACTTTTTACGATCCTGAGTTTTTGAAGACACCTGGTAAGAATTTGGCTGAAATACGAATAGACGAATCGCCTTTTGATCCCCTGGAAGGATTCCTGGAGCAGAGTGATGATTTCGGCGACTACAAAACCAAGACGCCACTTTCAAATAACAACTACCAAAGAAAACCTGTCAATGGGTCGACATCAGAAACCAACTGCTCGTCGGTAGTGGAGACTGCGAAAACTTGCGTAAAATCATTGAATTCGAGCGTACAAGGTAGAGATCATTCCCAGAATGATCAGATAGCATATCCTTTAGTGGAAACTGATGCGATTCCCTTACCAGAACATCCCATCCGGGCTGGTCGGAGTACGGTTTCTCCAGTACCATTGGGTTATCAAGGTAGAGATAACATTGCACATTTGAAGGATTCAGTCTTCAAATACCCAGGTTTTCCTTTAGGTCCTCCTCTGAAATGTATGCAGACTGGGGATCTGAATCTTAATACTAGTGATGTTGGTAATATGAGAACATTAGAAGGAAAAGACCACGGCGAACTGGCTCATAATGAAGATACAACGAATGTCACGTACCCACAGCATTCGCGTGGGCAGCTTGCCCAAAAAAATTCGTTCACCTCGCAATTTCAAAAATCAGGGCTCTCAGACAGTGGGAAGGCCTTAAGTCTTTCAAGTTCTCTTGGTAGGCCGTTGAGTGCTGCAAGTTGTGCCACAAACAGAGGAGTTATTTCATCTAGCGTCAATGGACCGAAAAATTCGTTCGAAAAAGGTGGGCCTCCTGTGAGCGTTGAAGTGGGCACTTTGATGAATCACCCACAAAATCAGGATGGCAACAGGGTGGGTGGGGTGGACAGAAAAATGCACTCCAGAGTTGGTGGGGTGGACAGGTTGAGTCATGTTCCCAACTCGGTGGTTCGTGAACCAAATGTATGCCCCAAAAATAGTGGGTTGGCGTCACGTGGCATTGTAGCTGATCAGTTGGACAGCAGTATAACTTGGATTTCTTGCGTAAAGCCTGCCAAAGTTCAGAGCAATCACAAAGTGGCAAGACCGGGGGCAATTGCAGATGAGTCTTTGAGCTCTCGGAGCCTGCAAGAAGAGGACCCGACCGTTAGGAACCAATCTCAGGGCGTTGATACTGGCACTGTCATATTGGATGATCCCACTGTTGTCGCCAAGGGTCAATGTCCACCTGCTCAGCCTCAATCCCAACCTCCTGCTCCAATCACTCCAAGAGTGAGCCCCACGAACGTGGTCTCTAAGCAACCCAATCCTGTTCAGACACCTTTGGAAACTCCTCAGAGCAACTCAGTCGCGTCTGCATTGATGAAACCGCAACCTCAGAATGTCATCAAGATCAACGGAACCCCTTACACGGTGCTTAGTTTGCTGGGAAGAGGTGGTTCAAGCCAAGTGTACCAGGTGAGACCTAAAAGCAACACAAATATAACTTACTATAACAGTACTGAATCAGTAGAGAAACGCCTATTGATGCTATGTAGTAGGCTCTAAAACTGAAAGCATTTTTCTCACGAAGACGCTGTGACTTCATCTATGCATAAAGCCTAACGCTGGGTTCACAAGCGTCTGACTCTGCGTTCTGCCTGCTGATTGGCCTCTTTCTGTCTGTTCTTGGCCAATCAGCTGGCAGAACGGAGAGTCGGAAACGCAGAGTCGGACGCTTGCGAACCCACCTTTACACTCCTCAGTTTCAATCGTTATATTTTAAATGGTTGGTCACTTCTTCTTTTGAACCAAAACAATGGAATCAATTTTTCAAAATAATCTCATCTACTAGTAAATTTGGTGTCCAAACCCCCCCCCCCCCCCCCCCCCCGCTTTCAGCGCAACTTTTAGGTGGCGAAGAAAAACATAGTCCTCCGATAGTATACCACTCAGTCGCTAGAGCGCAGCTTCGTTCATCCTGCTCATTCCCGCGGGTTTTTTAAAATTGCACTTCATCAATATTACTTGTGGAGTACGATTTTGGACGCTCTGTCCTCTATAACTATCGTAATAATTATAGAAATAAGATACCAGGAGAAAAGGAGTAACGGCAGGCATGTACATATCTACAATAAAATGAAAAACAAAAATATTGTGCTAGAAAACCACTGATAGGCACAAAATATGACAAGTGTAATTTCTTTTCAATATCAAAAACAACAACTTTTTCAATATAACAATTAACTAAATTCCTACAAAACATTATATCCAGGGACTGTAGTTACACTACAATATCATCATCTATCATCTGCATTACTCTTATCACTGCATTTCTGCTGAGGCGTACCTACTGATGGTCTCAAGTTATTGGAATCGACATCTACCAACACTACTTCATGTTTTGAATAAGTGAAAAGCAAACTAGAGACGAACCACTGTGGATGAACAGAAAGACGAGAAAATTAAACTTGGAGACGAACCACTATCAAACAGAAAGACGAGAAAACATACGTTAGCAACGAGAGACACATCTGAAAAGTACGTTAGAGTAACCGTTATCAGGGCTGGGGGAGGGGAAGCGTTACAAGTTCTAGTGACCGCGAATAGTAGGTACTTGTTAACTCTGTTCGTCACCTAAAGGGAACACTACTGTCGCGATAAACGAAAAAAAGTCCATTCATGCAGCATGAATTAATGAGCGAATTTTCAAAGAAATCTTTCAGCTGAAGCTATGGTTAAGATCTTAACCACTGCATTGACCACTCCACTCCATGTCAACACCACATCCTATTGTTGGTTTTTTTCTATTTTCAGTATACCATACCAACATACTGTATGCACTGGGTATGCTTTGAAGATGTTAGGAGTCCATATTCATGTTCTAGTCGTCTCTACGAACTCAGAGTACCCACACGGCTACTCCATTTCTGGGTACAACAAATATACGCGCGTTTCCATTATTTTCTATTTTCAGTATACCATACCAACATACTGTATGCACTGGGTATGCTTTGAAGATCAGGAGTACATATTCATGTTCTACTCGTCTCTACGAACTCATAGAGTACCCACACGGCTACTCTATTTCTGGGTACGACAAATATACGCGCGTTTTCATTATATATATGAATATATCCATACTTTTCTTAATTTTTGGACAATTTTCATTTTTGAAAAACGCATTATATCAGAAATTTTGTGCTGAATCCGAATATACCATTTATTATGATGATTGTTAAGGTATTACCCACAAAAAACGGGAAAAACTTGTTTTTCTGGACTTTTTTTCACTTTTTTTGAAATTTGGACCACTTTGGATTGTCCAAAATTTCTGGCTAACGAACTTGACCTTTTGTTTGTTGTTACGAACATTTTGGCAAAAACTAAAAAAAAAATTCAAATAATTACTTACTCAAGTTATCGTGCGGAATGACATATATATATATATATACATATGATTTTTGGCGAAACTTCAGGGATCGTTTCAGAATGTTCCAAAACGGATTTCAGTGAAAAATTTTTTCGAAAAAGTCGATTCTAAAAATTTTAAGGCCATTGCAATAGCATCATTTTCTTCGAAAATTCGCTAAAAGCGCACGCATCGGCTCATTGAAGTGAGCTTTCCTCCTGTCTTCTTCCATGCTGTTAATCTCAAGTCTCGATATGCAGAACACGAAAGAATGAATATTTTATTCAGTATGTAACATCATCAAGGAATTGTTCAAAAACTGGAGGAAATTCATTCCCCAAAGTTGGCACAGATAAGAATGTGAATAACCATTTCATTGGAACTCCATTGTGGCTGACGTAAAAGTAATTGAATCAGTGAGAATGACAACAGTACATGTCCCCAATCAGCTTATCGAGATATCAGGTGTCAGGTGGTATAAGTCCATGGACTCCTACTGTTTTTTCCCTCAATCATTTTCATTTAGGCTCTGTTCAAGCTTACCGAGTGTGGTTAGCATACTGCTCTTGTGCTCAATGCGTAGTTCTACTGGTTACAACCTACAAAAAGCCATTTTTCAACAATCGTCACAAATGGACTTGTACTGTTTTTATTCTCATCGATTCAATTGATGTTCTGATTCTGACTATTTGAGACCAGTAGTCTACCCCCGTCCTTTTTCCATGGATAAGTTTTATGCTTAACACGCGTTTTTAAATCCGACAGAGAGACTAAATTTATAGGAGAGTCTTGACTGAAAGTCGATTTGTTTTCAGGCGTTAGGACCTCAAAGCAGCAAGTTAATGGCAATCAAGTGTGTGAATTTGGCGTCGGTTGAAGAAGCCATGGCCACCGACTATTTGAACGAAATAGCCCTACTTTTGAAACTCCAGGGTTGTCCAAGTGTCATCAAAATGATAGAACAGTAAGTTCTCGTTACTTTCAATGTAACTGTACCATTTCATTTTCGATTTGTTGCTCTATCAATATTACCTTTCAAGGAATCAACTATTTCCTCTACCTTTACTCAAAGATTTTCGATGTATCTAAACGTTATTTTTGTTACAGCGAATACGTCGAACAATCACAAATGCTCTACGTCGTCTTGGAAAAAGGTGACATCGATTTTTCAAAGCTCATCAAGAACATTTCTGAAACGAAACAAATTTCTATGCCAATGATTACTTATTATTGGACGGAAATGCTCAACGCAGTTCATGAAATACACAAGAGGGGTAAGCAGGTGTATTGGTTTCCTTTAAAAGTTAAGGGCGTCTCAGTCAGTAGCCGATCGTTCCTCGTTCCGGGTTAGTATTTCTCTAAGTTGTAGCTAAATTTGAAATTTTCAAGGATTTAAGAAATTCATTAGTGCATGGGTCTAGGGAATGGGGGGTGCGCCTTGATTTTTTTAAAGATTTTTAATCTAAAGTAGACTACATTCTGAGAATTTTGGCACCAACCGCGACTTTCTAGCGTGAGTAGATCTGTTTCTATGATTTTTCAAAGTTTCTAATGACACGTCATAAGCGGTCGAAACTTTGAAAATTCATAGGAAAAGATTTACACACGCCAGAAAGTCGCGGTTGGTACCAAAATTCTCAGAATGAGGTCTACTTTAGATTAAATAAAATATATAAATATTAAATTTAAATAACAATAAACAGGTTTTCCTACCCAGGCGCACACCCTATTGAAAAACTAAAAGACTACCGCTGGAATCATCAAAATGGAATACCTTCAATACCTGATTGGTCAGAAAAAATGACGCATTTTGATAATCTCTAACATAATATGTTAGAGATTATCAAAATGCGTCATTTTTTCTTAGTTTGTCTTAGTTAGTATATTATACTAACTTACTTTAATATTCTTCAATTTTAATCATCTCTAAGTTTTAATAGTCTCCTAAACATACATGCTGCTTAAAAGGCTTTCGCATCTAACGGCCCCTTCTGTAACTTGCCAACTTAACACTTGCTTTTTTTATTTTGGCCTAGTGAACTTCTGGGGACTTTTCATGCTACAAATAATTTCTCGATGTAACACATGTAGAATGAAGATCGGGCTGTGCGTTGTCAGTCTAGGTCTAGGGCCAATTACATTCCCTGCGGCGGCATATCTAGTAATGTATTTCGGGTCCCTTCGAGAAACTTCAATTATGTTGGGTGTCCTAAAGAATTGCAATAGTAGATTCTTCACATAAAGTTGTCTAATAGTAAATACCTTAGCAATATCAAATAGGCCTACGGAAGGGGTCCTACGCGGTAATGACAACATCATTTTTATGATAATTTTCTGCCGAACATGTAACTTATTTATCTGGGTGCAAAACGTTCCTCCCCAAGCTATTATGCCATACTGCAATACAGATTGCAACATGGTATAATTTATAAGTTTTATTGTTTGCTTCGGGAGCGTGTTTCTAACATTGTAGAATATATATATTTATATATTTCCCAATCTCATCATGTGTATAGTCTATATGGGGCTTCCACTTATGCCTTGCAACTCTTTCTATCGATTCGCACGAGCATATTTGATCTTCTACACGAGAGTGCAGGGTGATTTTCAAGTGTTTTTCCTCAATTAGTGACTTATTTCCTCCGTAAACTATCAGTTTGGACTTGTTAGCACCCAATGTGACTTAACTCTTGAGAAACCATTTCCCTACTTGTAGAGTTGTCATATCGAAGCAACAAAGGAATAACAGTTGGCATCCAGGCCGTCCCAGACCCACCCACCACGGCGGCTCCCGGGGCCTCCAATCCATTTCTGGAGAGGTAGCTCTAACGAGTGACGTGGCTCAATTCGAACCTTACATTCACAAAAAGCGACAGGCCGACCAAGAGCACCCTCCAGCGCCCAACACATGCATATGTCAAATTAAAAAGGGGGCTACCCTAGGTACCTAAATTTTCTGTGAGCGTGGTAGAACCGTGGATAAAGAACAAGACCGAAGACAGATGGGACTTCACTTTATAATGACACTTCTTGACAGCTACACAACGACATAATATGTCATATTATGACATTGACGGTATTAACCAAACTAATGTTAATTCGACAAATTGACGCGAGGAAAGCTACTACTTGAGTCCATGCCATACAACCAGAAAGGTAACATCCGATCCAGACAAAACATCCGAGTAGAGTGAGGAGTGCGCGGGAGCCTTCGTCTTCTTCGCCCTCAAGTGCTGACAGCCCAGACGGGCAATCTGTGCTGTCATTGGAGTTGTTCCTTGCATGCGACTCCAGCAATCAACACGGCAACATGTTCCTCGTCAATGTCAATTTCCCGCTTCAGTTTGAATAACGTATGAGGCCATCAATTACTAGCCGACACATACAATAAATTACACTCACTCGTTCTCATTTTCACTCTTTACTAATATCGCAGTCAAAATCAAAAATTATCACAGTCAGTTTCAAATCACAGAAAATTGGAAATTAAAATAAATCGTAATTATATAAGCGGAAATTCTCATCGACATTACTTCTCATGTTGATGGATTTTCGAAAATTTTAGTCAGTAAGTTGTCAGAGAATAACATTTATTACATGTTCAACTGCTTGGGTTTTTAGTATTCTTCTTGAATTTCAGGCATCATACATTCAGATTTAAAACCTGCCAACTTTTTGCTGGTAGAAGGGCGATTGAAATTGATAGATTTCGGCATTGCATCCTCATTGCAAGGTGACGACACCACAAGCGTGTTGAAGGAAGTACCGGCAGGAACGTACAACTACATGAGCCCGGAAGCCATTTCAGGACGTAAGGTGAGTCCTTTTATGTAGAAAAATAAAATTGGGAAGGAAAGTATCGAGGCTCCTCGCTGATTGTGACATGCATATTGTAAGCTTCGGGTGTCGGGTCTCACGCCGTGGCGAGTTTGCGATCGGCCCGTGAGTTTTACTTCACGTCTCATATTAGGAATATATCTCATAATAGGAGACTTTCCCCTATTTATGGTTGAACTGCAGTAAAAGTCGATAGGTATCGTTTTAGAAGGCATTTGATTGGTTCTTTCGCAAGTTTAGTCAGAAACACGAGTGTAAATCTCACATGAACGTTCGCTAACGGAAGTGAACCAACTTTCAACTGATCAAATGCGATCTTTTCTCGTTTCATCAAATTTTATATCGAAGGTATTCACAACTCGAAGGTATTCACAAGGGAGATCCTGCAGACGCCTCCAACTTCAGAGGACTGTCCTTTATTAACTGTTTAGCCAAGCTCCTCTCGTGTCTTCTCGCGAATCGTTTGACAGATTTTGTTGTGCAGGAGAGTATAATGTCAGAGTGTCAGTCAGGTTTTAGGAAGGGATATTCGACGGTTGACTCCATTTTTGTGCTGACTGGATTGGTTGAGCTCCACCTCGGGCGTCCTCGTGGAAAGATATACGCCTTTTTCGTAGATCTTAGGGCCGCATTTGATCGGGTCAGCAGGGACCTTCTCTTCTGCAAGCTTTACAGCTATGGAGTGTCTTCCAAGTTTATAGCCATCCTGCGTAACCTGTACTGCAATATCACCTCGTCGGTTTGGACGGACAATGGGATTACGGAATCATTCCCAGTTGAGAGTGGTGTGAGGCAGGGCTGTCCACTTAGCCCCCTCTTGTTCTCGCTGTTCATCAATGACCTTCCTGAGGAGCTCGAATTCGGCGTTCAGGTTGGAGGCACGATTATTAAGGTTTTGTTGTATGCCGATGACTTGGTGGTTTTGGCTTATGATCCAGTGCAGCTTCAAGGGAACATTGATAACCTCAGAGCTTATTGTGACCGGTGGGGACTTGAGGCTAACTTGGAAAAGTCAAAGATTGTCGTCTTTCAGAGAGGAGGTCGACGGCGGGCAACTGAGAGGTGGCACTTTGGGAATGAAAATCTCGAGATAGTAAATGAATATCCTTATTTAGGTATTACTCTCACACCGAGGTTGTCCTTCACCAAGCACCTGGCTCGAAAGGCTAGGTCAGCCAAGTCAGCAATGCATTGTACATGGAGGAGAGCGTTTTCTGAGACAAACATCCCCTTGTCGGCCAAAATGAACATTTTCAATGCCATAATCAGGGCCATTCTATGTTATGCAGCTCAGGTGTGGGGTGACCTTGAGTACGACTCTGTGGAGGGTGTACAGTTGCTGTTTATCAAGAAGCTTTTTCATCTCCCTCGTTTCACTCCGGGCTATCTAGTGTACTTGGAGACAGAGCTGAATAAACTGTCAGTGTACACGCTTAGATTGCACTATGCCTACATCCTAAGAGTGCTCAAGATGCAAGAGTCCCGCCTCCCAAGAGTGGTGGCAGTGGAGATGGTGAGGAGCCATGCAGGATTTGCAAAGCGTTATGCATCCAAGTGTGCCAGCCATAACATTCCAGACAGCCTGTCGTCGTTCGATCCGCGTATACTGTCTTCAGATATGGAGCGTCTCATCACAGAAGTCACTGAGCGACAGCGAGCAGCATTCCATGGACGAGCTGAATCCTCGGAATTTTTTACACTGTACCGGGAGCTCAACACAGAGGTGAAATGCTGCAGCTTGGTCAGGAATTCCAACACTCCTTTGCACGTGGCGCGTTGGGCTTTCAAGATTCGGGCCGAGTCGTTGAGCTTGAATGCAAAGCCATATGCATCCGACAGGCCCGAAGAGTGCTCAATGTGCAACCTTCATGAGCGGGAAGATGTCTTCCATTTTCTCTGCCGATGCCCAATTCTCAGTGAGTTTCGGCAGCCGGCATTCGGACGGAGGACGTTGTCGCGGGATGAGGCGTGGTCCCAATTGGGCTAATTTGGAGGTGTTTTGTAGGCGAGCCTGGCTATACAGGTCACTCCTTGTGAGAGAATTTAATTTTTGATTTATTGTATTATTTTTTACCCACTTAGCTATTTCTAATTTTACATTAAGTTTATTTTGTCATTATTTTGTATCATTTAAACATAATTGTGCGCGGCCCTGACTTCCGGCAGACGGTTTTGGCCAATGCCGTAATGTTTATTTATTATTTACACATGTAACCATTTTCTTTTGCTCGTAAACTAAACTCTTTCTTCTTCTTCTTCTTCTTCTTCTTCTATTCACAACTTTGAGATAACGATGTTTTGATGGTAGGAACTTACAAATAAAATAATCGTCATTATTAACAAATCAACTAGTTATCTTGTTAGCAAAAACTAACAATGTATTTTTAATGTGTAACAATTTGCACCTTTTTTTAAAATCGGTTTTTAATGAGTCTACGAAGGTAGCGGAAGCTTTGTTTTCGCTTTTCATGTTTGTAAAAAAATGTTCCCCAAAATCAAAATTTCCACTCGCGTTTTACGTTTTATGCTGTGTCAGTCTGCGAAACCCGTGTACCGGTCAAAACTATACGAACTTGTCGGATTTCGATGAAATGTTCAGGGATTGCGCGGGTTGGCAGGAAGATGGTCCCCTATGAAAGCCATTGCCCCCGGACTGATAGTAGCCACTGCGCATGCGCAAAGGTGAATTCCTTGTGACAGCCATAACTTCCACTTTTTCCATCCGATTTCGAAGAATTATTCGGAGATTTTGGGGGTTGACGTGTAGATGGTCCCATATGAAGGTAGTAAACGGTAGTTGGATATTGATGTTTTGAGATTAGCTGCTGTGCATCGGATCATCTCTTCAATCGTAGACTTTTTTCTTTGCAGGCTGGTGATCTTTACACAAAAAAATAAACCCTTGTGTAATAATTAGCAGCGTTTTTCTGCATGTATAGATAAGTTGTAATCTCTAGAAAGAAATTCCAAACCATTCATTATTAATAATGTGCCAAGGAGATATGCAGTAGAGAGAGCTGGTGAATAGGGTGTGCGCCTGCGTAGGAAAAACTGTTAATTGTTATTGTTAATCCAAGATAGACCTCATTCTGAGAATTTTGGTACCTACCGCGACCTTCTAGCGTGTGTAAATCTTGTCCTATGATTTTTTAAAGTTTCGACCGTTTATGACGTCATAGTGGGCTGGGGGGTCCCGCCCAGGCGAAGGGGCGCGTGACGTCATAAACGGTCGAAACTTAAAAAAATCATAGTAACAGATCTACTCTCGCTAGAAGGTCGCGGTTGGTGCCAAAATTCTCAGAATGTAGTCTACTTTCTATTAAAAATCTAAAAAAAATCAAGGCGCACCCCCCATTGGACAAGCAGGGAGCACATCTCTTTGCTTACTCCTGGGGCGATATTCATTGTCATGACTAGAGTAGGGCTTGAGTAACAATTACTCTCAGGACATGAGCATTTACTCGGAAAGTCTTGCTATCAGCGATGCTACTCGAGAATCTTGAGATGCATCATGGAGCTCGAGTAGTTCCTTAACCAGTAGTTGGTAGCCCTGATTGCTTGTTGAACGGGAAACTTCCTTTGTTTGACGGGGAACTTCCCCGTGTCGATACTTCACTGCAGTGATGACCCTTCCGGTAGGTTTTGAGCGCTGCATGTTTGTTTTTGTGTGGTCGGTAGTTAGTCAATTCGTGTTTGGTTGAGATTGTTTCAGTTTGTGTTTGTTTGCGCGTGGGATGGAGAAAGAGATAATAATATTTGAAGGTTTTCTCCTGTTTTTGAATCTAGTGCATCATCAACGGTGCTTTTCAGCCTCTAAGCTAGTAGTAAAGTTGACTCTGGAATGAATGTTTTTTTATTTGCCATTTCACACAACGTGTATCGACAATAGTCTATAAAATATAAATATAAAACAAAACGTAACAGAGTAATAGGGGTAAACAGAACAATGGGATACCAGTCAGGGCACACGGGTAAAAAAAGAACGAGAGATGAGATCCTCCAGAGAAGACCAAGGCAGCAGAGCCCAGCCGGGCCCGGACCCACCCACCATGGCGGCTCCCGGACCATGTACCCATACCGGGCAACGATCTTGTCTGCAGTGCAAACGTTGCACGGGGAAAAACCACCAAGGAGGCCGGCCAAGACCGCCCGACCCAGACCATCGAACTAAAACACCTGGAACGCTATCTAGGCGGGCGGGGATAGGGCCCCGGCGGTCGGGCCTCGTTCGGCCTACCCCCACTCTGTGGGGGGTTCTGAAACTGTTGCGTGCCGTGTTTACATTGCAATGTTCACATTCATCGTTTGTGATTCGACGTACAAAGTATTTAATTGAAATTCAATACTATATAGTGAAGACGGTTTGCACCAAATACGATGACGATTATTGCGTAAGATGTTTATTCCTTACCATAAAATATAGGTTCGTTCTATCTACTATATTCTAGATAAGGTTTTGTAAGTATATTGTTCATTTTTGACCGACTTTATTCATCTTGTCAGTTATTCAATCATCCTGTCTTATCAACTTAATTCTCGTCATTATAAGTTAAAACGTCTCCCAAGTGGGCGTGGCACATAGCTTCCTCGTATTCATAACCCGATTATATAGGTAATCCGATGCACAGTAGTTAATCTCAAAACATCAATCTCTAAGCACCTTCCACTAGCCTCATAGGGGACCATCTGCAGGCCAATCGGAACAATCCTGATACATTTCGTCGAAATCGGATGGAAAACATAGAAGTTATGGATGTTATGAAGTTTGCACATACGCAGTAGCTACCATCAGTCTGGGAACGATGATTTTCATAGGGGAACGTCTACAACTGAATTCGCATATTCTCTGAAAATTTCATCGAAATCTGAGGAAGGTCTAAAATGTAAAACAAGAGAGGAAATTTCGATTTTGGAGAACTTTTATTTTTCAACCTTGAAAAGTTTCAACCAAAGCTTCCGCTACCTTGGTAGACTTGGAAGCAAAATGTTTAGATACCTTCGGAATTTTTCAATACGTAATATTAAGAGTATCTATACAATATCTATGTTGTTCCCTGATCGTTTTGACTATTTGAACATTTATTACTCAATACCCAAAAAGAAATTCACCAATTTTTAAGAAAATAGCAGTTTAGATATTAAACTTCATTAATTAAACTTTCATCCCCACCTCGTCATACATAAAAATATTGCATACATTTTTTCAATATTTCAATATTGTATTTCAATTTAAAGCATTTAAAAACGGTTTTGAAAATGACCCACTGCATTTATTTATTCTATTATGAGTTAAGTACCTATATTATACTGACAGTAGGTAGTACACAAGTGCACAGTACATTCTTAGAGTACAGTGGATAGGTACAACCTACATTCTCAAAACTTGAGTCTTCAGGACCAATTGGGAAGGTTCGGTGTCGCAGAACCAACAACGCAGGGACCGAGTGATAAGAGCGAAATAAGACCCTCACTGACGTTCTTCATTAATATGTAATGTGAAAAATAGTATTTCCCGATGCTATGAAAGGTATCTGAAAAAAAACGGGTCAACTTTTTCCTGGTGAATGACAAGCCAGTACCTTAATCAAGCGGGAGAGAAAATGCCCAGTGCTTTTGTATGGGAGTCGGTGCATGGGTACACCCCACGGGGTGGGGGAACCCCTCGGCTAGCCGGACCGCACGCTCAACGCTGAGACGGCGTTCCAGGTGTTTTAGTTCGATGACCCAGACCCCGCAGCCAACGCCCACAAACAGGAAGAATTAACAATTTAACAAGAGTGGTAACTATAATCATGACTAGAAATAGCAACTGAGAGAGCAAATAACATTTTCGAGAAATCTAAAGTACCGTCAACCGGGGTGATATGAATCAGCCGGGGTGATATGGATACTTGGGAGGCAGCAACGCTTTTAGCGATTGCAGCGCTACCTGGTGTCGTTTGGATGTGATCTGGTAGCAGAATATTGAACTTGGCATTTTGCTTCACCACCTTCATCCATGATTCAGTCGATTCAAGGATGCTAGAAGGTCATCCATGAAGATTATCAGATCCATAGAAACGCCGCACTTTTGTGTTGTTTGTTTACGTTCATCAGTGTAGCCAACCTATGACCAGAAAACTTGATCTGCGTATTTTTTATCATATCAACAACTTCTCATGAAAAGAGATCGATATTGTGTTTTGTTTCAACTTAAAACCCCCCTTGTCAGTGATTGATTTTGTGAATTTCGGAGTTTTTGAGGGGTGAAGTGAATTGGGAGAAAATGCCTCGACATTACCACGTCATTGGGCATCTCAAAAGAGAACGAGCACTTATTACTTGGGACACTGTCAATGATTATTTTACTGAACTGAAGAACAGTCAAAAAAGAAAATGAAAGGGTAAAAAAAAGAAAAGGGCTTTGAAATGAGGAAATTGACGGTGCATTCAGGCTTCGTCGGAGTGAAGCCTGAATGCACCGTCAATTTCCTAATTTCAAAGCCCTTTTCTTTCTTTAACCTTTCATTTATTCGATCTTCTATTTTTTAAATAATTTTAGTGATTCATTTCACTTCGTTACTGGATTGGAGTGAATTTTACATCGGTTTTTGGCTTTGATCCATATCACCCCGACTAACGGGGTGATATGGATCATTTATCATTAACAAAAATAAAAGTGAAAACAGGTGCAAGTCACAAAAATTTGACATGGTACCGTCTTCTTGACATCTCAGAGAATCTATATTCGGAAAGCCAGCTCACTCTAAAAACAGTGAGGGCTAATTTTTCAATAAAAACTGAAAAAAAAAATGATCCATATCACCCCGGTTGACGGTACTAACAATAAACAACAGAAAAACCACTCAAATGAAAACAATAATTATACCCTACAGTTGTCTGGACGCTGCTAATCATTTTACTTAGCTTGTGAGAAACAAACATTTTTAAAGCTTGTCGGGAGATCCATTACTTGTGACAGCCAGCTGTGTACACAGTGTAGGTTTTTAACATGTTTAATGTTTTAGGGCTGGGGGTCATTCTGTGAATTCCGACACGCAGATCTGCAACGCTTTTTTTTCTTAGTTACCACGGACCGATTTCTTAGTTACCACGTTATATCGGCTCCATTTGGGGTCTAGTTGTACCAAGATGGTCACTGATCAGCTGAGTGAGCTCCAAGGCCATTTTCTCTCCTGTTGAACGCAGGAAGCTGAAATTTGAGAAGCAGGGTCAATGGAGAATGCTGAAGGCGCCTGAGTGGTCACTGATCAGCTGAGTGATCGGCAATCTAATTTCTCCCTTGCGAGGGAAAAACATTAAACATGATTTAATGTTTTTCCCTCGCAAGGGAGAAATTGAACAGAGTTTTTTTTTTTTAATATTGTTCTTTCCTGCCAGGAGTGAAGTCTATTGTAAGCTCCAGAATTTCGAGTTTAAATACAGTTTAATGAATTTGAGTTAAGTCGTGATGTCAGGAGTGAGGGTCAAAATCCCACCGCTGCCACCATTTGTAAGCTCCAGGTCTAGTTTAATGATTTCGTTAGCTGAGGGCTCTGATTGATGATCTGAAATTTAAAACTAGAGTTCTGTTGGAAACCAACCCAAAAATAGGTTGAGAGACTATTCTGACAAGTAAGGTAATGTTCTAATGAAAATGAAATGAAGTTAAACTTAGATAATTACCTGGTAGGTGGTTGTAGCGGCTCGAAGGTACGTGATATTTTCTAAGATCAAAATAAAACCTGAAGGGCCTAACTACTGTGAGATCACTGAGTGTGTCTCGGTCTGAGGGACTTAGGATGTTTTTCCTGAAGGGAATGCTAAGTGCACGAAAAAGGTAACGGTGCACGAAAATGAGCAATGCACGAAATATATAACGGTGCACGAGGTGAAGCCAAGTGCACGAAATTTGTAACTGTGCACGAACTCTAAAGTTGTGCACGTTCAACCTGTCTGTTACGGAATTTAGGTAGATTAAAAGAGAAATGCAATTTTACAACTAATAGGAACTTTTAATGAGATTAAATTGTTGCAAGGTTTTTTTTTTTTTTTTTTTTTTTTTTACGGAAGTGGGGAAACTCTTTAAGAGCGAAGGGGAAGTAACCCCACTCCCTCTGCTTAGGACTCACCCCGGGACCACTTGTACAGTATTACTTCAGGGTGAGCCCTTTTTTTGTGCCAAATGGCTGCTCCTACTTCTGGTCTCCTTCAATTCTATTCCTCATCTTCTTCCTCCCATCTTCCATCCAGCTTTTTTGCTTTGAGGACTGATGTGACAAATACTGCCATTGCGTCCCAGCTCGACTTGTTCTTAATCATCTCATGTATGATTGTCTGTGGACGCAATGTTCCAATGACCTCCTCAGTACACCCCCTCATACCCTCCCATTGAGGACATATGAAGAAGGTGTGGCAGAAATCATCCTCCTCTATCCCACAGTATCTGCACTCTGGGTCAGTGACTTTCCCGATCTTTACTAAGAAGGAGCGGAAGTATCCATGCCCTGAGAGGAATTGAGTCAGGTAATAGTTCACCTCTCCGTGTTTTCTCTCCAACCAAGACTTTAGATCGTCGATTATGAGGGCTGTCCACCTTCCACGGGTTTCACAGACCAGGTCTGCTTGCCACCTACGGATGGTCTCCTCCCGCTCTTCCCTCTTTACTATGGTAATTGTCTCTGCCTTCCTCATTCTTATCCTTTTGCGCTCCAGTGCCTGGTGGTATGTTGGGATAGTTCCCGCTATCACTTATGATGCTGGACCTGAGACAGTTCTAAATGCACTACTGATTCTCAGAGCTCCTCTCCTCTGTACAGCTTCCATACGTGCCCGGTACTTTTGGTACCTAAGGGAGTCTGCCCACACTTCTGCTCCATACAGCATAATTGAATCGTTGCAAGGTTGACTCGACGCAAAAACATGTACATGTGAAAGAATACAAATGAAATAAAAGGTTGTAACAAACAGGGCGTTATCTTTCTCCTCCTTTCCTGCTTTGAATTTAGACAATTTAAATGACGAATTTACAATACAAAAATAGTTTTACTTTACTTGACTGACTCGACTCGAAAATGTTTATACTTTCTCAAACTGACGATTACTTCTACACAATTTGAACACCTAACAAATTGGCCAATTGAATAGGTTTAGTTTATTACACTCACATCGTCGGGGCCCGAAGGAAATCCTTGATGGTGTTGTGAAGAGAGCTTCAGGGAGATCGTTCAACTGGATGCCCGAGGTCTTCCAGCTGAGGACGATGAGGGGAATGGACTCAAACAAGACTCGTGGGGTATTCTGACTCGCTGCGGACTTGATTTGAGGGGGAATCCACGATTGATAGCTTCAAGGGAGGAAACGATAAACGTTCAACTGAGAGTAAGGGGAGCGTGGTGATAGCATCAAAGACAGACAGGGTAATGGCCGCCCCACGCCGCTACATTAGGATTTCATGAGAGGTGCCCCCACCCTCAGGCTCAAGGCGTCCAGCAGGGTGAGCATGGCCGGTCGTCATTGGTGGAAGGTGACGTTAGTGCGCCCTGAGCGCTTCTGGTGGTGGACGCCATAGTTGGTGTTTGGTGTCTGGGAGCGGGGATGGTTCTAGCCCGCCCCCTCTGGTCCCACTGCAGGAAGGGAGGGTGATGGAGTTCCCTCAGCCCCCATCACTCTTGAATTTCTTCAGTGAGCTGGGGCTCACACTATGAATGCCGCCCCAAAACACCTCATTGACCCATTTCATAACATTGAAATTGGAAATTTCCTCTTAGCCCGAGGATTCTCACATTACGGCATCCGAACTAATCGACATGTCCTCGTTATTTCAGATCAATCGTAAATCCGACGTCTGGTCGATGGGCTGCATACTCTTCAACCTTCTCTACGGACGAACTCCATTCTCGCACTTGAACAACCGGTGGCAGAAGTTGCACGCAATCGCGGATCTCAACCACAAAGTCTCTTTTCCCAAGCTGCAGCAACACACTCCCCCGTCGCTTCGACTGGCCCTTCGGTGGTGTCTCATCAAAGATGTCGCTTCTCGGCCTACAGTCGAAGAGTTGGTCCAACTGTCCGAGCTGGCTCCTCACTTGGACAGCAGTCTTGGCAAAGAAATTGATGGAATGATGTGCAAATATTTTCGTAAGGTTGGTATATTTTGGTTTATTATTTTCAATAACGATCTTTCGTAATTGGGGCTAGGAGAACAAATTTGAATCTGTCCCTCAACATTTGCGGGTTCACGTGCATAAGGGCATACAATCCGGAGATGGAATAATGAATATGGGTTCTATTCGGGGTCTATTTAGATAGATAGATAGTTCTTTATTCGTTGTCTTCGAGGGTATGAAAGCGTCAAAATTACAAAAACAACAACTTATTATTACTACTACTAGGTGTATATTTAGGAGTATAAATCGTGAAAATTGGAACTCGTGTGTTATGTCGTTTCTAATATAGCCTGATCAAAAAAATGAAAAAAAAGTCTGCCAAGGGGGTGTGGCACATAGCTTCCTCGTATCCATAACCCGATTATGTAGATGATTCGATGCACAGTAGTTAATCTCAAAACACCAATCTCTAAGTACCTTTCACTACCCTCATAGCGGACCATCTACACGCTAATCTGGACAACCCTAGAAAATTTCATCAAATTCGGATGAAAAATGTAAGTGTTATGGCTATTACAAGGATTTTACGTTTGCGCATGCGCAGCGGCTACTATCAGTCCGAAGGTGTTGATTTTCATGGGGGACCATCTAAATACTAATCTGTAACATCCCTGAAATTTTCATTGAAATCGGATGGAAAATATGGAAGTTATGGCCGTTACAAGGAAATGAGGAATTTCACCATGTCGGAATTTCCTATTTTTGACCCCAAAATCGGATTCAGCACCTCTAAAAACCCCCTAAGGCAAACTTTCAGCCCGAACTTCCTAATTTACGAATAAACAAAACAGTGTAGAAAATACGAATGTTTAAAAACACCGGGAAAATGACGTCATGCTGGAATAGTTCATTTATGGCCGCTTGAAGCGCTGAGATCGAGAAATCTATAGTCCCCAGATGCAAAATTTCACGAAACAGTAAAGTTCGAAATCGAAAAACTGAAGAAAAAAAATAGAAAAAGCGAGATGGGGAAAATTAGGTTTCCTCTGTTTTTGTTTGATAACTTTTCTCTCAGAAAACACGATTTCGTCGTCCCAATGGGCAACACTGGGAGGAGATGGCGATCCAAACAGCCCAATCAGCGAGCGTTCCCGCTGCACGTCTGTTTTCCCGGTTAGTTTTGAAATCAAAAATTTTGATTGTCTCCCAAAAATAACAGGAGACTTATTTTCCGAAATCAGCCCGATTTTCATCTATCCCACACCATTAACTATTCAGGAAAAATGCAAACAGAAATCGGTGAAATTCCTCATTAACGTTTGCGCATGCGCAGTGGCTTCTATCAGTCCGGGGATGGTGATTTTCAAAGGGGACCGTCTAAACACCAACCCGCACACTCCCTGAAAATTTCATAGAAATCGGACAATAACTTCGTATAGTTATGTGTTTATGCCTGAATCGTATTTTTGACTCACTTCTGAAAAAGGGGAGGAAATATCCTCAAAATGCACTAAATTCACAAACACCACACTAACTAGGCACAAAACCATTATTATTGTCTTATCACTGTCTTCTTATCACAGTGAGTCCTGATTTGGAATGGGTGAATAAGGATACGTGTATTTTCGAGCCTATGTCTGATGTGCTACCATCACTTGCATTCTATTCCTTCTCTGTGTATCGTTGTTTTGTCGTATATCATTCTTTTAATGCTCTTATGCATAAATATCAATGCATGTATATTTTCTTTATATTATTATGCAATGCTGGACAACATATCAATAAAATCAGTGATCAGTGCGTGATTGTGCCTCAGTTGGGTTTGGGCTGAAGTGTGACGTCACCGCAGCCATCTTCGTCCATGTGTTACACCAGCTTCTCTCCTGCTCGTTTTTAGGACGTCCCACAGTAAGACTTGGGCATCCTTATGCGATCTATCTGGTGTGAAGTTGGACAACACTCAACAGAAAAAAAAATAACCACACAGTAATCCGTTTTAGACCATTCTGAATCCAAATCCGCGAAAAAAACCATAGGTGTATGTCTGTGTGTGTGTGTGTGTGACAAAATCTTGTGTCGTCTGCCCAGGCCTTAGTTCTCAACCGATTTTCCTGGTTCTTTTTTTGTTCGACGCGGAAAACTATCTAGTTGTGCACTACGTCGCCGGAATTTCGAATTTTGCCTTTTAAGGGGGGGAAAGGGGGGGTTAATGCTCAAAAAACGTGCGTTTTTGGGCATAATCTTGTGTCGTCTGCCCAGGCCTTAGTTCTCAACCGATTTTTGTCGTTCTTTTTTTCATCGACGCGGAAAACTATCTAGTTGTGCACTACGGCGCCGGAATTTTGAATTTTGCTTTTTAAGGGGGAGAAAGGGGGGGTTAATGCTTAAAAAACGTGCGTTTGCGGGCGTAATCTTGTAAACTCTGCCCAGGCCTCAATTTCCAACCGATTTGTGTGTTTCTTTTTTTTCTTTTCTTTTTTATTTGCCAGACTGGCACCATTGGTGGTGGTGGTGGGGGGGGGGGTGAACTCGAATTTGCATGTTGGGTATCGTAGATCATGGATTTTAAAATGCTCTTCAGATTCGAGGCTCCCATGCCGCTAGAAGTGTTAAGGTGGATTATGGTGGGGGGGGGGGTGTCACTATTTCTTGCCTAAAGTAATAAATAAATTACATCGAGAGAAACAGTCTTATCGCATACCAACAGGTTAACTGATCTAATGCTTATCCAATGGGACGTCCCCTGGAATGCATGCATTACTAAACAATATGTTTGTCTCTTGCCTTTCAACTTTAAAAAATGTGTAATTCTACATGTACCTGCCCTTTTTCTCTTGTCCGCGACGTCGCGATCTGTTGTGGCGATCACCTATATCGCACAACCTTGTGCTAGCGCTAGCTTTCCGTATTTATCGTTCGATTCGCATCTCACTGCTCACTGCATGCTCTACACCGGCTTTGGCCCCCGGTCTTGCTGAAGCTTATCACCTGGATGGGCACTCTGCTTCTGCTGTTGGATCCCATATCATATTCAATCTCCTTCCTGGTATGCAAACTGTCATCAGGTACTCACGCCCTACTGAGATCACTTGTAAGTTGGGTAATTAAATACCTGTTTTTTGCATGACCCGCACCCCCCTCTTCATCACTGCAACCTGTTGCTATCTTTGGATCTGGAACACGCACCTACGCACGTATCTACACGTCCAGGAACTTCTTCTGTAAACCCTTTCATCTTATAAACTTTCATCTTCTCCAGTATAACGATGGCATCACATGATAACCTCGTATCTCATCCACCTGTAATTCAATTTTTAGCGATAAGATGCTAGGTTATCAGTGACACTCAGCCCTCTTGATCAAAACCGAGGTTATCATTTAGGGCGTTAGAGAGCAGAAAATGCAATTCCCGCTAAAAATTGAATGAGGAATTTCACCGATTTCTGTTTGCATTTTTCCTGAATAGTTAATGGTGTGGGAAAGATGAAAATCGGGCTGATTTCGGAAAATAAGTCTCCTGTTATTTTTGGGAGACAGTCAAAATTTTTAATTTCAAAACTAACTGGGAAAACAGATGTCCAGCGGGAACGCTCGTTGATTGGGCTGTTTGGATCGCCGTCTCCTCCCAGTGTTGCCCATTGGGACGACGGAATCGTGTTTTCTAAGAGAAAAGTTATCAAACAAAAACAGAGGAAACCTAATTTTCCCCATCTCGCTTTTTCTATTTTTTTTCTTCAGTTTTTCGATTTCGAACTTTACTGTTTCATGAAATTTTGCATCTGGGGACTATGGATTTCTCGATCTCAGCGCTTCAAGCGGCCATAAATGAACTATTCCAGCATGACGTCATTTTCTCGGTTTTTTTAAACAGTCGTATTTTCTACACTGTTTTGTTTATTCGTAAATTTGGAAGTTCGGGCTGAAAGTTTGCCTTAGGGGGTTTTTAGAGGTGCTGAATCCGATTTTGGGGTCAAAAATAGGAAATTCCGACATGGTGAAATTCCTCATTACAGGTGGGTGGGATACGACGTTTTCATTTAGAGAATCCAAAAAGAACCATTTTGGCCAAAAATTGAGATACGAGGTTATCATATATGATAACCATCGATAAATAAGAACAGTAACTTTCAGTGTATATAACAACATTTGAACACCTAAGTGGGTGAGACATGCATGCATAACAACAACCTTGCAATTTCTCTTCATCTTTCTACAGTGGCCACTTTTAAGAGTAGGTAGATAGGTATAGGTAGCACCAATCTCTTATCAATTTCTACCTGTTATCTGCACCTTCTTCAGCACGTAGTATTTTTGAATATATACCAATTTTTCTAAGTCTAACTCTTTTTCTGGCTCTTATCACCTTATCACCCTTCACATCTAATCTCTCTTATCACTTTTCACATAGGTATCTGTTCTCCCTAGATTCAAAAGGGGGTGGTCCTTCGAATTATCTATCAATATCATCTAATTCAGATCACCTAGGATAACCAGTAATAGGTACATGTAGGTAGGGCTTCCTGAGTACCTACTTACAATCAGTTACCCCACTGGCTCCAACATATGCGCGTTACAAGGAATGACAGACAGACAGACACAGAACCAAAATTGTTCAGGAAGGTCTAAAACGCAAAACGCGAGTGAAAATTTTGATTTTGGAGAACTTTTTTTTCATCCTTGAAAAGTGAAAACAAAGCTTCCGCTAACTTGGTAGACTCGGAAGCAAAATAATCACAAAACATCACACGATTATCACGGTCAATATAATAAGAATTTTCGAAGGAAATATTGAACTTGACCACTCGTGACGTAAACCCATATCAATAAAATCTGTTCTCGTTTGTTACTGATGATGACTTAACCTTTGATATCGATTCAACTTTGCAACTCATTATTTTCTTCTATAAAGACAATATTCTACATACCCCGTTTTATATCGGGATCTAGTTGTCAGCCGTCTCTTACGAAGTTTTTCACATTTTTCTTATCGAGTTAATTCACATAAATTATGAAGAGCAGTGGGCCTAAAATTGATCCTTGAGGAACCCCAATCTCCTGCTGGCTGATTATACTGGACTTAACTCCGTTTTTTCAAACAACAAGATTCAACCAACTTGAGAGCGACACCCCGAATTCCATAAAATTCCAATTTCTTGAGCAATATTTCTTTTGACAGACATTCGAAGCTTCTAACAGGGGCGCTTCAATAACTTAAATAGGGGTGTGCCTTGATTTTTTTTAGATTTTTAATCGAAAGTAGACTTCTGAGAATTTTGGCACCAACCACGACCTTCTAGCGTGAGTAGATCCGTTTCTATGATTTTTCAAAGTTTCGACCGTTTATGACGTCACGCGCCCCTCCCGCCTGGGCGGGACCCCCCAGCCCACTGTGGCGTTATAAACGGTCGAAACTTTGAAAATTCATAGGAAAAGATTTACACACGCCAGAAGGTTGTGACATGGTAGGGGAGTATAAATAACAATACAGTTTCAGGGGAATGAGGAGGGTATAATTGAATAAAGACATAAAGATTCGCTCACCGGGGGGGGGGGGGGGGGGGCAGGGGGGGCGATGGTGAAGGCGGCGGACGGCGTCCTAAAGCTGGATTCACATGGGACGGAACGAGCGTTAAGCGGAAAAACGGAATTGACGGAAAAACCAGTGGAGGGTGTGACGGAGTCGCCAAGAGCCTTCACATGGAGCAGTATCCGTGGTGGACGGAATCGACGGAATCATAACCTTCCCCCGGAAGCCTATCTGATTTGAAACCTCTCTCATCTTGTTCATGCTCTTGTTTACTTGTCTCCGGTACTCTGTGTTCATGCTTCATGACTTTTGTTTTTCTTTCAAGTAAATATAAATAAATGGATTCCAAATCACTTCTCTACCACGCACTAAATCAATCAACATCTCGTTGAAATTCATTGTCATGAAAAACGGACGACAAGCAGAAGCAGAGGGACGAGAGACGACGCAAAAATAATGCAACCTCTACTGTGGTTATAACATTCCCGTCCACTGCGCATGCGCGAGGGGCGACGGAACTGCCGGAAGCGGTATGGGCGGTATGAAATTTTCTACCGCCGATTCCGTCTGCCCGTGGGACCAAGATGGCGGCCCCCATGCTCAACTGCTGTCCCAACAACCAATCAGATTGCGTTATTCCTTCCGCTTTTCCGTCCGTTCCGTCCCATGTGAATCCAGCTTAACTTTCTGAGGGCTCGTTCGGGAGGAGAAACCTGTCCCCCCCCCCCCTCACCATGTCCCCTCAATCATTCAAGGTCATCCGTGATATTACATATCATAAGGTTGGTACCAAAATTCTCAGAATGAGGTCTACCTTAGATTAAAAACGCTGCAAATTATTACACAACGGTTTATTATTTTTATATAGATCACTCGTCTACAAAATCACCAACCATTCAATATGAAAAATAAATAAAAAAAAATAAAAAAAAAAAATTTTTTTAATTAAAAAAATTAAATTCACCAACTATTGATCGCATTTGGTCAGCTAAAATTTGAACGGAGATTAGGCCTCTTTTGCGATTCACACTCGTGTTTTGATTTATATATATATATTTCAATATAAACCCTTAAATTTTCGTAGGGAGCGAACGGTTTGTCCTACAGAGCTCCGCATGGTCTCAAAAAATTCTAAAAATTCCATAGAATCTTAAATTGAAGGAAAAACAATACCTTTATATCAAAATTTTTTGAGTTAGGGCGTTTTCAAAATTTCAAAATTCAATTCAAAATTCAACATCAACCAAAAGCTTCGGGGCACAACTAGACCCCAAATGGAGCCTACATACCAAATTTCATCAAAATCGGTCAATGGTAAGTGGCAAAAGTGCCGCGTACGGCGGACGGAGGGCCAAATTTTTATTCGATTTTTGGATTCTACGTACCTTGAAACGTAAACCATCAAATTTTGAGGGGTTGTTAAAATTTTTTTTTTCTTGGTCGATTCCAAAGGTTCATTATTGAAAATAATAAACCAAAATAACAATAAACCCCGTTCGCTATTCCGATATGGGGAGGAACGTACAAGATTTATTGTCAGAACTTTTATTCTGTGTTGGTCGAATCGACTCAGCTTCGGGTCCTCTTCTAAATAAAAAAAAGGGGGAAACGTAGGTTCTACTTCATAATTAGCTACAGTTTCGCTGGTAACCTCTTCAGCATCTTCAGGCTAAAACATTAATTTAAAAAAATATTCGATAACTAAAACAGTGATATTTGGCACATTAATCCAGTTTAAAACATACACAATGAATAGAAACATATCATGTTTCAGTGCGGTAGTATTGCAATATTATCCGTTCCATATATCGGTTCTTTACCTTGTTACGAAAAATGTTACTGGTGGAATCAATCTTAATTCGTGCAGGCTGAGGAGCCTTTTCGGGACCTACAGACTGCGCCATTTTGTTATATCATCCAAAATCAACTTCCCTCGACTGGGGATCGATCTCCAATCTTCAATATGCACAGTATTTTCAATTTTTCGTAAGAATTGAGGAAAATATTGAGTTTGAAATGAATAAAATAGGTTTGTTTCTTGAACTAAATTCAATCTTGTAGGGAATTGTAAGACTTGACCCAACCTGACTACGACAAGTGAAGTTTGAATGTCACTTGTGTGTTTTTTCCTCACGCTGAATCAAATGGTGGCTCTTAGTTGATTTTGATTGATAAAAAATTCATTTCGTGGGAAAATAATAGATTTTAAGGATATTCCAGCTCCTCCATCCAATTAATTGCCAACTCATATGTTTACCAATTTTTTTTTTGCATGTTGTTGCAAAAATTCAACTCAGCTGACTCGTGGCCAACAAATAAAAAGGTCGGCAGTTTGGTAAATAGGTAGTTTGTAGGGGTGTGTCGGTCCAGGTATTTCCCTGGAACGGTTCCAACGGTTACGGTGACAAAGATGTAACCGTTCCAAATTATCGGTACAGTTCCATTACCGGTACTGGGTGGTCAAATCCCACTCTCATGACATGGATGAAGCAGGCAGTCAAATCCCTATCGTCCTTCTTCCATGCTTATGATCTCAACTTGCAATACAATAGCATCATTTTCCTTGACAATTTGCTAAAAGGAAGGAATTTGAACAAGTGTTACAAAAGAGACAATTTATTATAAATAATAGTTCCAAACAATTCAAAGAAAGAATAAAGACGTTGCAGTTTAAGAACTTAACATGACAATAATAAATTAATAAAACTGGAGACAACTTCCATGCTAACCTGTCCAGAAGATAACTTCCCGCTAAAGAGCCATTCCATGAACCATTCTCAGTCCATGGAAGTAGTAAGGGCGCCTCCAGATACAACATGGAACAGAACTGAGAACAAGATCCATGCTTACCGGTCCAGAGCCATTGAACCATTCTCTATGATATCTTATCGGTCCGGTTCCATCCTTACCGGTCCAATTCCATCTTCACCAATCAGGATGATCAGATTGGTGAGATGATTGATCAGATCATTGTGATTGGTGAGGATGGAACTGGACCGATGGAAAAGATTCTCTTCCCGGTCCAGAGCCATTTCAAGATATCTTATCAGTCCGTGGAACTGGACCGGTAAGGGTCGAGTTTTTGTCACTGCTTGGAACCGTTCCAACCTGATACTCGGTTCCACAGTCTCGGTACAGCTGTACCGACACACCTCTACTCGTGGCCAACAAATAAAAAGGTCGGCAGTTTGGTAAATAGGTAGTTTGTTTAGTTCTATTGAACCAAATCATTTAATAAATTATGTTTTGGTTTCAGGTGCTTCCTAATTTAAAAGTTCTCAGCGAAGAAGAAGAGTTTGTTTAAATCACCGGACGACGTTTTCCGCAATGTATAGAAAAATTAATTTATGCCTATATTCTCAATGTACACTACGGCTCAAGTGAGTGCCTATATCGCCTCTTTAGTTCTAAGGATCTCCCTACTAACCAACTAAGTATTATATGATAATTATTTTTTAGTTCAGTGTTTTCTTTATGTAACCCCAAATTCCCTTATTATCAAACGAAAGGATGAATCCAAATGTTGGTGATTTTGGAGGCGCGTGAGGGAATTTTATTGAACAGCCAACTAATTCAATGAGATTGGTGGATTCAGTTCCAAATAAAAGGATTTGTCAATACCGATTGTCATTCTTGACGGTAACCTCCAAACTGACAGTCACGTTGACTTCATGTCCTTAGTAAAGACGCCAGAATACGTCTACGGTTCTCAATACACCAGTTAAGTCGAAGTCAAAAGTAATTTCCTTGTACTTGGGCCATATTGGAATCAATACTTACCTAAACGTATTATATCGAGCGATTGAAAATTCATATTTTACGAGGAATGCGAGTCAATATGCAATACCACGTTGGAATGGGCCGTATTGGAACCAAAACCTTGTAGTATCTCGAGAGTTTAAACTTAGTAATATCGCGAGGTTTAAAATTGATGTTTTACGAGGAGTCTCTCAAAGTAAGGTTCCCTAATTTTTTTAAATACTAAAAATTGACTTAAACCCTGTTGTAATCTGCAATATTACATAATTTTTTCGATTAACTTCTGGAATGGTGGAGTAACATGAGAGGACTCTCCATGAAGAACTGCGGATCCTGTCGGTGATGGAAGTCTTCGAGATTTGGGAAGAGTTTTTCCCCAGAAAGGGTTTTCATAATCACTTGTGTTTGTTTTAAAAATTTAACGTTGAGCGACCTAATTCAAGTCTTAGAACCATTTCCTACTTTTAGTGTTTGATGACCCAAAAAAAAAAGATCGAAATATGAGGATTCGCCCCGGATTATCAAAACAATTTTCTTATTGAAAACAATGTTCAGATTTCGACCATTTTCCACCTTAACCCGTGTTTCGTACACAGATTTTTATATTGTCTATTTTTGAAAGAAAAAACGTTTTTTATCATATAAAATTCAACCTTTTACAATAAATTATCAAGAACTGTCTCTCAATACTTGATAGAATTTTACCAAATTATGATTTAGAACCTGAATCATCAAATCAGCGATACTCAATTTTGAAGCAGAAAGGAAAGAACGAAGGTAGTTTTGAGTGGTGGGCTGAGTTAGACTACCCGCACGACCGAGCGGTCGTGCAAAACCTTACTGAGGCGCAGTCATTATTTACCCGCAGAAGTCGCCTTTTTTAGTGCGACCCTGACAATACGAGACAATCTTGGAATTTTAAAGGTATGAACTAAGTATTACTAGTGATAATTAACTATGAAAATCTATAAATGAAGAGCGCCACTTGCAAAAGGGGCTAAGTGCCATTCAAGAGAACTTAGTAGGAACTAAAAAAAACAGTGTACATCTAAGAAAAGTTTGCACAATTTTATTGAGAAAAACGTTAAAAACACAACTTGGGGAAAGTAATCAAGTAGTATATTGGTATAAAATATATCATGCAGACATTTTTATTTATTCAACTTTTCTACCAAAAGGGTCTAAGTAGGTACCATACAAATTGCACATAAGGTAACTCAAAAAAGCTAGTAGTGAAAAAATATCATTTTGAACTATAATATTCATATAGATAATGTGTACCTACATCAATTTATTATTGTGTATTATTAATTTGTAGTGTTATTTCTAGGAATTGTGACGGCCAATCGAACATTAAAATGTAAGCCACTGAAAAAGTCTTACGATTAATAATGAGCTCAAAGATTTGAAAAAATTAGAAAAAGATTAAAATGAAAACAAAGCTAATTGGTTTGAATGAATGGAATTATGACAGCCAATCGAACTTTAAAATGTAAGGCACCGAAAAAGTCTTATGATTAATAATGAGCTTAAAGATTTAAAAAAATGAGAAAAAGATTAAAATGAAAATAAAGCTCATTGGTTTGAATGCCTACTTCTCATTGTAGCGAGTAGCTCCTGATAGTAAATTTGGTTTTCTTGTTTTATAAGAGGAATCATATTTTCAACATCTTTTATTTTGGCAGCAGACCAAATTTTGGGCTCATTGACAAGTGCCTGAATATCAACTTGTCGAAAAGTCTCCATGTTGATACCTCTCTTGAATATCTTCACTTTTCGAGCTGGTGCTACATCACTGTAGCTACTCTTCACTTCTACACATCCTTCTTCAAGCAGAACTCGATTGAATTTGAATTAAACAAGCTGTGATATCCCAAGAGTCTTGGTGTCCAATGTGTCCTTGGCCAATGCCATCCAGTTATAGAATGTGTTCATTACCTTGACCATGAAAAAGGTTTCAGTTTGCTTAGAATTCACGATTATTTCAATCAAGTCTTTTGGAACTTCAGGTTTCTTCCCCTTCTTGGCACGCTCTATGACTCCAAAGTCCCTGTCGCAGGACAAAAATGTATGGCCCGACAAAGGGTACAAACAAACTCCAACCAACGTAAACCACAGAATAACCTTTTGGAAAGTAAACCTACCAGATCACGTGAAACATGGAGCTATAGAACACCCTTCTACCTCCATGTCATCGGTAATGCAACCTCATGGTACTTAGGCCTGTTTGGTTCGAGATGCTAATTTCAACCGCTTGGAGCAGCACTATCGTCATAATATTTTCAGGGCAACTCCACTGAGGCACATAGGCCCCAAATCAATGAAAAAAGCTCATTGTGAAAAAATGGCACTTAGGCCCTTTTTCAAATAATGTTTTAATGATGTTCGAGCGCTTGTTTAGTCGAAGTGAACCGCAACGCATTTATCACGATCTACACTGTTTAGCGGTTACCAATGTACGAAGTCCTCATGCTGCAATTAATTTCGTTCCCTTCTATCCAGCACCAACCGAAATGCAAAATCAATCCCCTATTTGGGTTCATTTCTCTTTTATAAATAACAACAACAAACACTGGATGGCAATTGCAGGTATGAAAATTGTTGAAAACTGCACCATGCTGACAAATGAAATGTTTATTTTATTGAAAGTTGGTGAATTTCAAAACTGTTATTAGCAAAATTACAAAACAGGTATCTAACGTTTGAGATTCCGGAAAAGTGGATACCTACTATTGTATTCCGAGCTGGGCGTGCAGTAATGCCTCATACACAGGGGGTCTCAGTCGGTCGACGTTCGTTCCGGGTCAGTATTTCGCCAAATCGAAGGGGCACTCAGAATTGTACTTAAATTGGAAATTTCAAAGGATTTTAGACATTCATTAGTGCATGGCCTTATGGAATTGACAAACTGAAATATTGCCGCAGGAATCATTAAAATCGAACAATAATTGCCAGAGAAAAACGCTGCAAATTATTACACAATGGTTTGTTATTTTTCTATACATATAGATCACTCGTCTACAAAAGCACCAACCATCCAATATGAAGAGAAGAAAAAAAAAAAATCGATCGCATTTCGGTCAGCTCTAATTTGAACGGAGATTAGGCCTCTTTTGCGATTCACACCCGTGTTTTGATTTATATATATATATTTCAATATGAACCCTTAAATTTTCGTAGGGAGCGAACGGTTAGTCCTACAGAGTAGTCTCAAAAAATCCAAAAATTCTATAGAATCTTAAATTGAAGGAAAAACAATACCTTTATATCAAAATTTTTTGAGTTAGGGCGTTTTCAAAATTTCAAAATTGATTTTGGAACCCTTAGAAGTGACCTACATCAACCAAAAGCTTCGGGGCACAACTAGACCCCAAATGGAGCCTACATACCAAATTTCATCAAAATCGGTCAATGCTAAGTAGGGAAAGTGCCGCGTACGACGGACGGACGGCCAAATTTGTATTCGATTTTTGGATTCTGCGTACCTTGAAACGTAAACCATCAAATTTTGAGGGGGTGTTAAAATTTTTTTTTCTTGGTCGATTCCAAAGGTTCATTATTGAAAATAATAAACCAACATGGGAAAACCGTTAATTCAGTTATGTTTTTCCCATAAAATGTAGCTAAACTTGAAATTTTCAAGGATTTTAGAAATTCATTAGAGCATGGACCTTGGGGATATATAAACTGAAAGATTGGCGCTGGAATCATCAAAATCGAACAATAATTGCCAGATAAATATGGGGAAAACATGGAAAAAACCGTTAATTCAGTAGTTTTTCCCATTTTGGTTTATTATTTTCAATCATGAACCTTTTGAATCGACCAAGAAAAAAAATTTTTAATACCCCCTCAAAATTTGTTGGTTTATTTCAAGGTACGCAGAATCCAAAAATCGAATAAACGATTCGCGGCACTTTTGCCACTTAGCATTGAATGAAATTTGGCAATTTTAGGGAATGAATAGGACCAAAATTTCGTTAAAAATCATAATTTTTTAAAAGGATTTTCAGTGCAAATCGTAAAAAAAATAAGATTTTCAGCGGAAATGTCGTCGTCGTTTCTATACGGTTGGTCGTAGCGACCTGGGGTTGGTCTCATTCGATTCTGCGTTAAAAATCCTATAAGAATTTGTGAGCGATTCAAATTTCGATTGATTATTTTGACAATGTTAGACTATAAATATGTCCAGAGTTCGGGAGAGAATCATTAAAAGAAGTATGATTTTCAGTGCAAATCGTAAAAAAATTTCGATTTTTAGGGAAATCATAGAAAAAATCGTATTCAAAATACGAATACGGGGGAAAGTCGTATTCAAAGTGTGAATACGATTGTATTTGTATTCATATTCATACCTGTATTCGTATTCATAATCATAAAGTCGCAGATATTATTTGTTTTCATAATCTTATTTATGAATAAGAATTCGCCCATCTCTGCTATGAGCCACACTTCTATTTTCTTAACCGATGCTTTGAAGATTTCTTTGAAAATTCGCTCAATAACAGTTATTTTATGCAGTAAGAGTAACTCTTACTGCATGAGTGGTTGTTTTTTTCTCGGGAAATTCGCCGAAATCAGCGTTTTTACCACCGAGTCGCGGTCTCCCCCTCGAGAGGTATTTGACCGCTGATGACGCGGAGCGCGCATGACGGCCGGCCGTTTGCTGTCCGCCCGACCTCCGAGCGGGAATCAGTCGCCACGGAAACACCGGACCACCTCGACGTACACACACGGACACGGTAGAGGTACGTACATGTGTGTCGTACACGTGTTGTCCGTTGTTGTGACTCTTCGAACGAAACTACGACAAATAACACAAGATTACAAAATTTAGGGGTGGTCTGGCTGCCTCGTTCTTTCACCACTTTTCTTATGGTATTTGGTGCGCTGAATCCGAATCTGACGTCAGTTTTTTTTGTTTACGTCGGATTTTCAAGATATAGCTAGTTTTACGATTTTTCTAGTTCTCACTTTTCTTCATTTTGGTTTATTATTTCCAATAATAAGCCTATGTGATCGTATCGCAAAACAATTTTATAACCCCCCCTCAAACTTTGTCACTTTACGTTTCAAGGTGCGTAGAATCCAAATTTGCAATGTCCGTCCGTCGTTCGCCGTCCGGGCCATAAAAGGCCTTAGAATCGGTCTAAAAACCCGGTTTTTGAGAGGTTTTTGCTTAAATATGCGTGGGGTGACATTTTCAAAGTATTTTTCTTCATGTTGGATGGTTGGTGGCTTTATAGACGATTATATAGAAAAATAATAAACCATTAAAATAATAAACCATAAAAATAATAAACGTACGACAAATCAGAAACACGAGTGTGAATCGCAAAAGAGGCCTAATCTCCGTTCAAATTAAAGCTGACCGAAATGCCATCGATGTTTTTCTTCATGGTGGATGGTTGGTGGCTTTATAGACGATTATATAGAAAAATAATAAAACATTGTGTAATAATTTGCAGCGTTTTTTAGTGAGCACTCATCTTGCTCAAATCTCCTCAAAAAAAGTACTCAGACTTATAGGAAATTTCATGTAGAATCCGAATATGTACTTAGTTTTTAAGTAAAATTGTGTTAAACCCCCTATTTTCCACAAAACATATAAAAAAACACCGATTCTCAACGTTTTTCTTCGGGTTTTCCCTTAATTTTTGCCACTTGAAAAAAAAAAGTAAGGCAAAAAAAAAAGTGTTCTCGGGCTTTTACTTTGTAGGGAAGACACCCCAGAGGAGAATGAGACCAATCGCAGCCTCCTAAACCCATTAATATCGAAGGAATGAGCTTTTTCATGGCACTGAGATGAAAATTCACAAAAACTGTTAATTAATTTTTCGAGATAAGTATGTGCGTTCCTAAATCTGTTTTCCTCAAATGTATTTTCCTTTCTTCTACATTTTTTATACTTGTCACCTATTAAGAGTAAGATCGAAAATAGGCACTTTGTTTCCCATCAAAGCTTGGCTGTGCCTTCCTAATGTCTCATTGGGTGCAACATGTCCATCAAGGTCCACTGCCTTTTCAATCACTTGGACAAATTCACTCACAATCTTGGCGACTTCAGTAAAGAACAAGGGGAGAGGTTCCACCAAGATATGAAAACCATGGAAGAACGGTACAAAGGGTATTGGGACGTTCACATGATGGCGGACTATTGTTGGACCTTAAAAAGAGATTTACCTCAGGCGGCCTACTCACGAGATTTTCTCTACATAGATTCCGGCGATGTAACTTCTGAGGTGGAGGAATAGCCAAATATTGTACCAACTATTGATTCATCTGAGCCTTCATGAAACAGATTTACACCGTCAACTTTTCTGCAGTTTATTGTGTTACTTTTGTAAAACTGAATTAAAATCACTTAACAAAACAAGAGTTTCCCAATTATGATTTACTCCCCCTATGAGCACCTATTTTCGATCTTACTCTTAATAGGTGACAAGTATAAAACATATTGTTTAGTAATGCATGCATTCCAGGGGACGTCCCATTGGATAAGCATTGGATCAGTTTAACCAGTTGTTAAGTGATAAAACTGTTTCACTCGATGTAATTTATTTATTACTTTAGGCAAGAAATAGTGACCCCCCCCCCCACCATTATCCACCTTAACATTTCTAGCGGCATGGGAGCCTCGAATCTGAAGAGCATTTTAAAATCCATGATCTACGACACCCAACATGCGAATTCGAGTTCACCCCCCCCCCCCAACACCAATGGTGCCGGTCTGGCACCAAAGCGGAAATACGTCGTAAGATTGAACTTTCATCTGTTAGTTTTAGTAGGCAGTCCGTCGAAGTTCACATCCGTATTCAAGGTGAAACACACAAAAAAAAAACACGAAATATGCGGTTTATGGTGTCCTGGCACCATGGTGGCACCACTAATAGTTCCATGGTGGTACAGACAATAATTCATGAAAATCCGGAGGTATAATGAGAATTTTTCCTCAATTTCAAAGCTTGGGTACAATTAGTAAGCAGTAAAGGAACCGAAATATTGAAAAATCGGATATTTTGTGAATATAATCCCCCCTCTCACCCCCTCCCCTTGCGAATTTTGGTACTCGGGTGAAATTATGTACAACTCGGAAGTTATTTGAGTCAAACAAAAAAAGAAACACGCAAATCGGTTGGAAATTGAGGCCAGGGCAGAGTTTACAAGATTACGCCCGCAAACGCACGTTTTTTAAGCATTAACCCCCCCTTAAAAAGCAAAAATTCAAAATTCCGGCGCCGTAGTGCACAATTAGATAGTTTTCCGCGTCGATGAAAAAAAGAACCACAAAAATCGGTTGAGAACTAAGGGCTGTGCAGAGTACACAAGATTATGCCCAAAAACGCACGTTTTTTGAGCATTAACCCCCCCTTTCCCCCCCTTAAAAGGCAAAATTCGAAATTCCGGTGACGTAGTGCACAACTAGATAGTTTTCCGCGACGAACAAAAAAAGAACCAGGAAAATCGGTTGAGAACTAAGGCCTGGGCAGAGTACACAAGATTTTGTTACACACACACACACATACACACACACATACACACACACACACACAGACATACACCTATGGTTTTTTTCGTGGATTTGGATTCAGAATGGTCTAAAACGGATTACTGCGTGGTTATTTTTTTTTCTGTTGAGTGTTGTCCAACTTCATCCCAGATCGATTGCATAAGGACGCCCAAGTCTTACTGTGGGACGTCCTAAAAATGTAGAAGAAAGAAAAATACATTTGAGGAAAACAGATATACGAACGCACATACTTAAATCTCGAAAAATTAATTAACGGTTTCTGTGAATTTCCATCTCAGTGCCATGAAAAAGCTCATTCCTTCGATATTAATGGGTTTAGGAGGCTGCGATTGGTCTCAGTCTCCTCTGGGGTGTCCCCCCTACAAATTAAAATCCCGAGAACATTTTTTTTTGCGTTACTTTTTTTTTAAGTGGCAAAAATTAAGGGAAAACCCGAAGAAAAACGTTGAGAATCGGTGTTTTTTTATATGTTTTGTGGAAAATAGGGGGTTTAACACAATTTTACTTAAAAACTAAGTACATATTCGGATTGTACATGAAATTTCCTATAAGTCTGAGTACTTTTTGAGGAGATTTGAGCAAGATGAGTGCTCACTAAAAAATGAAGAAAAAAGAGAACTAGAAAAATCGTAAAACTAGCTAGGATCTTGAAAATCCGACGTAAACAAAAAAACTGAAGTCAGATTCGGATTCAGCGCACCAAATACCACAAGAAAAGTGGTGAAAGAACGAGGCAGCCAGACCACCCCCAAATTTTGTAATCTAGTGTAATCTCATGACGAATTACATCACTATGGTCCTTGAATTTAAAAATATTCTACGTAGGTGTAATTATGAAACAAACCCAATAAAACTACGTTTTCCTCATCTCTTGTTGCTAAACAACAAATTACTTGTCGGTTGTTTCGTCGTGACCCTCAGCCCAAACTATTAACCAACCTTCTTCTCATCAGTTTGTTTTGCTGTCAAACTTATTATCTCCACTTCGAAGAAAAACATTGGATCATGAATGTCTACGGCCACTGAGTATGCGTACCTGAAATTAAATTTTATAAGTCCATTCATGTAGCATGAGGTAATGAGCAAATTTTCCCAGAAACTTGCAACATATAGGATTTCCAAGTCTAATCTGGAATTTTCCAGACCAATTTAGGAAATTTCTAAACCACATTCAGAATTTTCCAATCCAGTTTCAGAACTTTTCAATTCAATTTCAGAACTTTCCAAGTCGAATTTAGATTTTTCCATAACAATTTCAGAATTTTCCATTTAAATTTCAGAATGTGCTCAATCTTTCTGTGTGGTGATATATAGTATTTCCAAGTCAAAATAATCCCCTATGAATTGGGAGGATGGCCCCCTACGAATGGGAAGTAGTCTCCCACGAATTGGGAGGATGGTCCCCTACGAATTGGCAATATGGTCTCCTATAAATTAGGAGGATGGGCGCCAATTCATAGGGGACCATCTACTTTGTGAGATTAGGTACTTTACGGAAATATATTGTTATGTTGTAAAAAAGGATTAGGTAATTTGATTTGGAAAAATTTTAATTTGATTTGTAAAGGATTTATCTGATTTGGAAAAAGATTAATTTCGTTTGGAAAAGGATTCATTTGACCTGGAAATGCTATATTTGTATCACCACACAGAAAGATTGATCACATTCTGGAATTTAAATGGAAAAATCTGAAATTATTTTGGAAAAATCTGAATTTGACTTGGAAAAATTTGTAGGTATTTGACTTGGAAAGTTCTGAAACTGGATTGGAAAATTCTGAAATCGGTATGGAAAATTCCGAAGTTGACTTGGAAATCCTATACCTACATGACTTTTTAGAAAAGTTCAGGTTTTTTTTTTTTAGAAATAAATAAAATTATGAATTTTTGGAAAAACTTCACCGATTGTTTCAAAAAGTTCCAAAACAGATTTCAGTCAATTTTTATTTTTTTATTTTTTTTCTAAATTTTTTGAGGCTATTGCAATAGCTTCATTTTTTTTGAAAATTTGCCAATACTCCAACTTCTTGTAAACCAGCTAAAAAGCAATGTTCTCTACTCTATATGAAAAAAACTACGGACGGTAGACCTGCGGTTCTACAGTCAGCTCATTTAATAATGATCAATTTTACTCCATTTTTTTTTTTTTTCACCAAAAAAGGTTTTGATTTTTCTCGCACTTTACTGATACCTGCAGGCATAACGAAACTATTTTTCTAGCGTCTTCATTCCAGTCTAGTTGTCAAATCAACATATTAATGAAACCACAATAGTCCACTATGTGACTAATTCAAAAATAAATTGTTTTGTTATTGAAAACGCTGCAAATTATTACACAAAGGTTCATTTTTTCTGTACAGATCACTCGCCTGAAAGCAACACAGCTTTGCCATTGTCACTAACCACCAACCATATTTTCACTTCACAATCAAGTTTATTCTGAAGAAATTAACGCTTCACACTCAATTCGAAGAAATAGGGAGTTGTGGGTACCGCCATTAGGAAATTTGATTACTGGAAGCTAAGGACGCAAAACTGAGTATAACTCGAATAAACGAACACCGATTGCATTTTGGTCAGCTGAAATTTAAAGGAAGATTAGACCTCTTTTGCGATTCCAACTCGTGTTTCTGATTTATCGTAAGTCAAACCCATAAGTTCTCATAAGGAACGAACAGTTGGCCCTAGAGATCTCTGGGAGGTCTCATTCGATTATGAAAATTCAATAGGTATTTTAAATCGATCAAAACATTTTTGAGCCAGGTCGTTTTCAAAATTGCAACCCTCATTTTTCACGCCATAGGAGTGACTGACATCTACCAAAAGCTTCGGGGCACAACTAGACTCCAAATGGAGCCCATATACCAAATTGCTTGCATCAAAATCGATCCAAGGGAACTAAGGAAAGTACCAAAAATTTTGAGGGGGGGGGGGGTTCAAAAAATGTTTTTCTGGTCGATTCCAAAGGTTATTATACACATCATTTAAAATAATAAACCATAGAACAGCCTCTTTATTTATGTCGTGATGCTCGCAAAAACGCATCGTGACGTGACGCACGTAACGTTCAGAAAACTAGTAATGGAAACCTGATACCGAGGCGATATTTTAATTTTCTTAGGAATTCGCTAAAAGTTGAGCTTCGTAACTCTTCACTTCTGTTTTAAGCCCTAACATTATCAGTGAAGAATGCGTGTGAAGTTTTGCAATGGGTTCAATGGTTAAGTCCACTGCAATTATTGAATTGAAACTATTTAATAGGTATACAGGGTGTCTACCATTTGGATGGACCAAACTTCAAGGATCGATTCTACAACTCATTTGCAACAAAAAATGTATCAGAGCAATTTTTTCTTAACCCACTAAAAATTCTTTTTTTTCCACTTTAAAGTTTTTATTCGTATTTTCGACCTTGAAGCACTAAAATGGTCATAACTCCCTTATTTCTCATGCTACTTCAAATCTGAGTACACCGTTGGACAGAGCGTTAAATTTCCTATCCATTTAGTGGGAAACCCAGTTTCTTAAAGCCATTTGTAAAAGTAAAAAAATAAATCAAAGTCAACATTTTAATTTTTTTCGAAAATCGCCATTTTTCAGGCTAACGATTCCCCCGTAAAAAATACCACTATCGTGGTGCACTCAACGAGAAAAACTACCCCAAGATTTCACCTTTCCAACGGTATGTCAGTTTTAAGGTTTAAGAGGAAAGTTTCTTTGAAAAAATTGAGTTTTATGCGAAAAAACGTGCTTTTTTAGGCATATTCCTGCTAGAGAGTCGACCAAGTATTATTGCCTTCTCTTTTCAAGGATTGCAATAAAAAGTCCACCAAATTACATTTCTACTCGTATTTTACGTTCATTATCGGAGTGGAAAGTCAATAATTGTAAAAAAAATAATTAAAAAAAAGTTTTATTGTGTAATTTTGTCTATTTTGGGGCAATTTAGATTTGAGTTGAATTTATTACTTTTTGGTTAAAAGATATTATTGAAGATAGGGAGTTAAGATTAAGATACTTGGTGACCTTACCTGGAGGTTGAAGACTTCTGCAGGCACGTGGAGAATGTTATTCTATTGTTGAATGTTATTCTACTCTAAATTTACTGTTAAACTCAATAAAGAAGATTCTCTTGTTAACCAGGTAAACCTTTGTTAACTCCAAAATCCTAATCCTGTTTCCTATACTGTCGAAGGTACTTCGGAATTCCCAGGTATAAGACGCCCGAACTGAGGGTTCTTGGGGTCGATGTTTTTACTTACAAATGTGGAAACTCCTGAAGGGTCGCTGCCACCACCCTGGGTCGGTAAATGACCTCAGGGAAAATATTACCCAAAAGACAAAAAGTGCAAGTTGCCGAGCCTAATTTAGAGAACTTGAAAGATTCGGAAAGTGTCTGAAATAAGGAACACGAGAGTTACACGTAGGGTTTTTATTAAATGAAATTATAATTGTTCTGCCGTGAAGCGGACTTGATATTGCTCTGATGGAGCTTAATTCAAATAGATATATAAATGAAATTATATCACACACTTAATGATAATTCTTCAGATAGGATCTGACTTCAAATGGCAAGTTAAAATAACTTTTCCGACATAAGACTATTCGGCGTTATAAAAATACAATACTTTAGGTTTTACAAATTACTTTGACTTAGACTTCTGACTTCAACTTCACATACAGAAACTGACTTAGTTTCTACTTTACTTCTTCTAAACAACAACTTTACTTCTTATAACAACTTTACTTTTACAAATACTTTTACTGTTTCACTTTACTTTACTTTACTTTATGGTTGCAGGACGTTTTACAAAAGGGGGAATTGTGCCAGATTTTGAGTGATAGATTAAGCGCTTAATCAGAACTACTACTTGGAAAAGGGGCTCACCCTGGGCCTAGCTTGGATCAGTTGATGATCTCCGTGGCGGCTTGCGTCCAGTTCCTCGTTCTTCTTAAGGCTCGGTTGGGGGAGCCTGGAATCGGAGCAGGTTTGCTTCGGTTCGGGAATCGAACTTTGAATCGGTTCGATTTTGAGTCGGCAGTACGGAGAAAGGCGGTAGTGTCTCGGAGTTCGGGCCTTGGCTTGACGATCCTTCGAGAACACTAACTGGCGGGATGAAGTAGTATTGACTATTCGATGCAAGTTCGCACTGGGTTCACTTCACCGGACTTCTCAGTTCAATACACTTAGTAGATTAGAGGGGATGATTCATACTAGCTAGGTTCGATCACACACGAGACGCGTCACTAGATGGAATGAGCGCTGGTGGTGGGGGCACCCCCTTATATGCCCTTCGGCCATCTTGGGCTGCGACGGGGAAGTGCCGATGGTGGCGCCCTCGTGTCTTGACTGCTAGCGGCGGACATCATTGTGTTACTGTATGGAAGTGAAGTGCATGGAATAGGATTTCTGTTAGGGTTAGTGCCTGAAGGGTGGAGTCTGATTTTTGGTTCATTACACCCCCCCTTCCTCCATAGGCCGATGCCCTCATCGGCTACACATCCTCAACGACCACTGATGGAATGGCGAGCTTGATCCCTGGGGTGAGTTTTCGTAGGGCTGTCTCGTATCGCCACCTACGGCATCCAGGACACTTGGGTGGTCGTGCGTCGATGTGCTCACTCCGTTTGCAGGGTTGTGGGTATGACGGATGATCTGTCGGAAGCTTGGAGCAGGAGGCCACCAGCCTATTCCAAAAGCTTTTGCATCCGGAGCATCTGAATTTGATCAACTCCTTGGGAACCCGATCGCACACTGGACATGGCGCTGGCTCGGGTGCTCTGGTTTCGGCTGGGGTGTCTGACCGCGCAGGGGTGATTGGTGAAAACGATGGCGACGGCTCTTCTACTTCGTTGCGTTTGGCTGCAGGTTTCTTGCCTTTTCCTTTGGGTTTTTCAGGATCCTCAGCGTCCGAGGATGATGATGAGGATGAGGACGAAGAACGGGCACGTCGTTTGGGGGTGGAGGCTGATGCTTCTCCAGTCGCCGACTCCCATGCGTTTTCGAGAGAGGCGTTAGACTGATTTAAGGATTGGCTGCTCTGGATGGCCATCACCCGTTGCTCTAGTCCTCTCAACTCGCATCTCAACTCTTCGACTGGGTTTGGGGTACCGGGGGCTGCGATGTTGGCTGCGCCTGAACTGAGGGCCTGGCTGAGGTTCAGAGATAAACCCGCGATACACTTCAACATCTCTTTTCGCTGTTCTGGCATCTGCTCGAACTCGATCAGCCACGTCTGCAGATGGGCTAGACACCTTACCGTCCGTTCCACCCACCCGGGACTCCCTACGTCTATTTCTGGCACAGGCTCAACTCTAGGTCTTGGAAACGCCATCCTGAAACAAAAGAACCAGCCGTCTTACTTCTCTACCCTGGGTCTCTCCCTTCTTTCGCTCCGTCGCTCCACCGATCCGTACGCGCTCGCGATAACCCTAATTTAACCACTGAGGGGTCTACCCGCCTATTCTTTTCTTAGCAAATGTATTAGGATGGATCGTCTGCAGTGGCCCTCGCTCGACTTCCGGATTCAGGCATCGGGATGAAAGAAGGATACAAGGTGAGTGTGTTTTTGTTTTTATATATTATTATTACAATTGTTTTCATGTAACATTTCTTGAATTTACAGTATTTACCCTTTGTGCAATTTTTTTTTTTTTTTTTTTTTTTTTTTTTTTTTTTTTTTTTTTACAGAACATATAATTCAAACAGTGGTTTCTTTAGCCGTGACCTCTATGGACGAGACTTTTCCGGTGTGCAACTTCCGGTAGTCTATGGTCTTTCTTGGGCGTAGGTTATGAGGGTTAACAAGGGGCGCCGGTTCAGTCGTGGACAGCCCCTCTCCAGTGGGGGCGCCGACCGCGGACGATCTGTCTCCGTCACCAGTCGCCAACAGCTCGTCCCCAGTGCCGGTTCCGTTCTGCTCCGGCACACCTTCCGGGCTCATGCGTTCGAGATCCGGGGTCAGACAGGGTCTCTCCAGTAGTTCGGGCCCGTCTTCGTCTTCGGAATCGGACCACGGGTCCAGGTTTCGAGAAGGGTCTCCGGCTGATACAGTTGTTTCGGGGGCCTCGCGCCTGTGCGGCTCCTCCCGAGTGATGGCTTCATCCGGGATCCTCTCGACGAAGGCCGGCTTCAGTCGACTGAGGTGGTACCGCGTCCTCTTTCCCATAGCATCCTCGACCTCATAGTTTACATCAGTCAATCTTTTGACGACCCTGAGGGGCCCCAGCCACGGGCTCCAGAACTTACGCGTCGCATCCGATGGAGCGACCATCTGGCGAGCGTACACCCGCTGTCCCACCTCAAGTTCCCTCATGTGGCGTCTACGGTTTATTGCTTGTTCCCTGGCATGCCAAGCACGCCTGATCTGGCTTTCGGCTATCTTCCGGATGGTCTGGAAGCATGGTCCGGACGAGTTTGGTGCGGTTTCCCCAGTGGCGCGTAACTCGCTGGTGTTCGGGAGTCTTACGTCGCGGCCATAGGTCAGCTGGTATGGGGAATAACCTGTACTGTGATGTGGTAGGTTCCTATACGCCGCGATTGCAAAGGGTAATGCTGCTTCCCAACCTCGAACGTTGTCCTGCAGCTTGGCAACGATGTTTGCGAGTGTACGGTGAAACCGTTCGCAAACACCGTTGCTTTGAGGGTGGTAAGCAGATGTCTGGATATGCCGTATGTTCCAGGTCTGGCAGAGCTCTCGGATGACACCAGAGACAAAAGCGGCTCCCCGGTCCGACACCAGAATCTCCGGCGCCCCGTGCGTTGGAAGGTATCTAGTAGTTAACAGACGGGCCGTCGTCTCCGCAGTGCAATTAGAGGTTACATATACCTCAGCATATTTTGAGAAGTGGTCCACCACTGTAAGGAGGTACTTGGTAGACTGTGCTCCTCTCAGCGGACCGACGTAGTCTATCCCCACTATGTGACCTACGTGGGTGGGAAGCTCAGGTCGTTGTATCGGCGGATTCAGGTTATTCGGGGTGTTTCTTTTCTGACATTGTGGGCAGCTCTGCACGAAGTCCCTGACATCCTTCGCCATCTTTTTCCAATAACCGTAGCGTCGTGCGATACTCTCCGTGACGTCAACGCCAGGATGACCAGCCCATAGTTGTTCGTGGCAGTTGGTGAGGAACCAGCGCCGTAGAGTTTGAGGTATCAGTGGGACGAGTTCGGTTCGTCCGTCGATCTCAGCAGCGAACTTCCAAAACTCGCCGTCCTTTCTGATCCGTGGGTTATGGTTTTCATTGTCCAGGGTACGGATCCATGGGTCCAGCGCCTGCGACGCGAGGAGTAGTTCTCTGGGCATACTTAAGTTGGTAATTGCACCTATGGGTATCCTACTCAGGCCATCAACGTGGTTCATTTTGGACCCCGGTCGATATCTGGCCTCGTATTCATATTCGGTGAGTCTAAGGATCCACCTCCCAATACGTGATGTAGGGTCTCGAATGTTCATCGCGGCTGTGAGCGCGGCGTGGTCGGTCTGGAGCACAAAGCGACGCCCCAACAGAAACTCCTGAAAATGGCGTACAGCCCAGACCACCGCCAGCAACTCCCGCTCGGTGGTCGAGTACCGGGTCTCTGCATCATTGAGCACTCTACTTGCGTAAGCCACTGGGTGACTTTCCCCGTCCTTTTCCTGGGACAATATGGCACCGATTGCTTTTCCTGATGCATCAGTGGAGAGCACGAAAGGTAAATCGAAGTCGGGATAGGCGAGGACTGGTTTGGTCATTAGCGCTGTCTTTAGCGCCTCAAAGGCCGATTGTTGAGTCTCGGTCCACAAGAACGGCTCGTTTTTCCGCAGCAACTTATTTAATGGCACCGCTATTTCCGAATAGTCGGCGATGAAACGCCTGTAAAACCCGGCGAGACCGAGAAATGACCGCACATCACGCGCAGTCGCTGGCACCGGGTGGTCCCGAATCGCGCCGATCTTGTCAGGATCCATCTCCACACCTTCCGCCGTCACCACATGCCCCAGGTAGTGGACTCTATCCTTCAGGAATTCGCATTTCCGCAAATTTAACTTGAATCCGGTCTCCTCGAAACGCCTGAGTACCAGTTGTAATAATTCCAGGTGTGAGTCCACATCCTCGGTGAAGAGGATAACGTCGTCCAAGTAGATTAGACATCCCTTCCCTATTATGCCGTCCAAGACATCATTCATGGCGGCTTGGAATGTTGCCGGCGCATTTTTCAATCCGAACGGCATTCGGACATACTCAAAGTGACGATTCAACGCGGTGAAAGCGGTCTTCTCCTGTGACTCGGCTGCGACTGGTATCTGATGGTAGCCCATTGTGAGATCAAGTGTCGTGAACCACTTGCTGTTCCCCATCAAGGACAATGTTTCCAACAACCTTGGCAAGGGATACTTGTTCCCTTTCGTTATGGAATTCAGTTCTCTGTAGTCCGTACAGAACCTCCACTTTTGTGGCTCTCCCGGCGGGGTTTTCTTTTTGGCGACTACTATAGGCGCATTCCATGGACTTTTTGATGGGCGAATTACCCCGTCCACCAACATATCGTGGACCTGTTCTTCCACGAATCCACGCAAGGCGTGGGGCACCGGGTAGGGCTTTCGACAGGTGGGTCCCGCTTCCCCCGTCTCGATTTCATGTGACACGTCCATGCTACATCCCTCCTTCCCCGGTTTTTCAAAAAGGCGAACGTTTCGCAGGAGGCACTCCTCGATACGGCCTCGATCGTATCCGGCGAGATGGTTCAGCTGTTGTCGGATTTGCGTCACTATGTCGTCGAGGGAGGGCTGGTCATCCCAGACCTCCGTCGGAAGTTCTTCCAAGTTGTGTACTCGGTCGGGTACCACGGCTCCCACCGCGGGTGTCCCGTCAAGGTCCCGTCGTGTCTTCTTAACAGTTGGCTCCCGTGGGTCGTACAATTTTGAGCTCGGATCAACCGGTGTTCGTCTCTTAGCCGGCGGACTCGACGGGGGTGTCGACTGGACGATATCATCCCGCCTGGTTTTCGCTTTTAAACGTCGCAGTTGGGTCAACATCTTGGCGCTCTCCCATACTGCGCCCAGGACGATCTGTCCTCCCGTCTCCGTACTTACCATTGTGACGAGCCCGGTGTCCGTCCTAATCTCAATCGGGAATTTCCCCAACAAATCCAATCCCATCAGGTCCAATTGCGAATCTGATCGTTCGAATATATAGAATCGGTGCGAGATATGCCTGTCCCCGATTCTAACTGGCAGTTCCTGTGTTCCAAGGAGGGGTAATTTGTGTCCATCCGCTCCCCAAAGCTCAGTGATCGTGGGTCTCATGGGAACTCCCGTTACTGGTTGTGAGAGCACGGAAACGGCTGCACCGGTGTCCAAAATCACATCCCGATCGTGGTTTCCTAGCCCGATTGTCATGCGAATCATCGGCCGAGTAACACTGTTTATGGTAGCTTGGAACGCCACGACTTCATCACCACACGCCTTCCCCTCGCGAACCTCCTCCGTTTGCGGCGATATTACGGTGGCCGTAGTTCCCGCGGCGCCTCCTCCAGGTTGTGAGGTTGGTATCTTCCCTATTTTTCTTCGACATTCGCTTTCCAGATGTTCCCGGGCTCCACAGAAGTCGCAAAATATGGTACTTTGAGTCCCATGCGGGCAGCTAACTGGAAAATGAGTATAGTCCCCGCAGTATAGACAAGGGTATCGAGGTGTTAGCGGATTTTGCCTCCCGGTGCTCTCGTTTGGCCGTTTATACATCGGTGTAGCCGCTTGACGTTTGATTGACCCTTGGAATTTGGATTTTCGTGGGCATTTTCTGGAGAGATGTCCCACCTCCTCACAAGTATAGCACTTCAGCGCGTCCCTATTCACTACTCCTAGGATATCCCCTACAAGGTCGATCGTTTTGTCGTCCTGTGTGGTGTCTTCGAGGTCCATGGCCCGTTTGACAGCTTCTTCAAGAGCATCAGGGGGGTTACTTCGTAAGAAGAGGCTTATTTCCTTATTTATTCCCCGGATGAAAGCTCGGAGCGTCTTGGTCTTGACCCACTCCTCCCGCTGAGCGTCCGTGAGCGCGATTTCGCCGCGGACTGCGGCCTTTGCAGTGATCATGAGCTTTTCTGCAAACCGTCTAATACTCTCCTCGGGTTGCCGTTTGGTTGTCCACAACCTAACCATGGCCTTCTCGGGGTCCTCATCCTCGTACCATTTGAGTATGGCGTTCCGTAGGTGGTCGTATGGTTGGGCTCCCAAATCTTCCTGCAAGAACCTCTTAGCGCCTCCACGAAGTCGCGTACGCAAAAATCGGAGTCGCTGCTCTTGGTCAAGGTCATGGGTCGCCTGATCCACTTCGGCGAAGAATGAGGCGGCCGAGATTGCGTCAGGTTCGTCCGGGTTCCAAGGTTCGATCTCTAGAAATAGTGATCGCGGAAGGTCCCTCTGTTGTTGGGTCGGGGTTCCTTGAACTGGAGGTTGGGCATTTCGGAAGAACTCTCCCATGCGGTTCATGGCTTCCGTCATCGCATCTGCCAAATCCGCAGTTGTTTCCGTCGCTTTCTTCCAAGATTCCATGTCGTCGGTTGGTTTTTGTCACAATTTAAAAGAAACAAGAAAAAGAAGGCCCGGGCAGTACACAAAACTGATCACTTCGCTCTCCCAAAGCACGGAATTCGGTCGTCGAGAGGGTTAAGCAAACGTTGATCCAATTTCCTACCCAAGAAACTCCTATAATCAGGTCGCTAGTGTTCAAATTCAAGAATTTCGTTCAAAAAGGTCCGGGTTTTGAGTTGGTCCGAACTGAAAATCGGTTCAACTTATGCAACGAATCGAGCCGTGAAGCGGTTCGATTTGTGAAGCGATTCGAACTGTGAAGCGGTTCGAGTCGTGAAGCTATTCGAGCCGTGAAGCGGGTCGAATTTAAAACTGTTTCGAACTGTGAAGCGGTTCGAATTATGAAATGATTCGAACTGTGAAGCGGTTCGAATGGTATGCGGGTCGGTCTATGCACTGGTATGGTTCGAGGTCTGCCTCGGTTCGGACTGAAGGTCGGTTCGAACGAGGTACTGATGTGGTTCTAAGGGCGGATCGATTTGTGGATCGGTCCGAACAGTGCGATACTCTGGTTTTCAAAACACGTGGTGGTCTGAACGGGTATCGGTACGGTCGGAATCGGTGAGGTTCGGAGCGACAATCGTGAATGTACGGGATTGAAATGCACAAGACAAGTACGAATTGCGTACCAAAAAAATGAACTCTCTGCGCTCCTCTCACTTCCGGCTGAATCTTTTGTTTTTACAAGTGTGTGTATGAAACGTGTAACATATATTATTAGTGAATTTATGCAAAATGATTAATATTTCTAAGTTAAAGTTCCAGATTTCAGTAATCCGATCACCTTTCAATTCCTAGACTGGCACTTGCTTAGATTTTTGGGTTCTGAAAAACGCGATTTCAATGATCCCACCGCCGGTCACCAAATTGTAATTTTGTCTATTTTGGGGCAATTTAGATTTGAGTTGAATTTATTACTTTTTGGTTAAAAGATATTATTGAAGATAGGGAGTTAAGATTAAGATACTTGGTGACCTTACCTGGAGGTTGAAGACTTCTGCAGGCACGTGGAGAATGTTATTCTATTGTTGACTCTAAATTTACTGTTAAACTCAATAAAGAAGATTCTCTTGTTAACCAGGTAAACCTTTGTTAACTCCAAAATCCTAATCCTGTTTCCTATACTGTCGAAGGTACTTCGGAATTCCCAGGTATAAGACGCCCGAACTGAGGGTTCTTGGGGTCGATGTTTTTACCTACAAATGTGGAAACTCCTGAAGGGTCGCTGCCACCACCCTGGGTCGGTAAATGACCTCAGGGAAAATATTACCCAAAAGACAAAAAGTGCAAGTTGCCGAGCCTAATTTAGAGAACTTGAAAGATTCGGAAAGTGTCTGAAATAAGGAACACGAGAGTTACACGTAGGGTTTTTATTAAATGAAATTATAATTGTTCTGCCGTGAAGCGGACTTGATATTGCTCTGATGGAGCTTAATTCAAATAGATATACAGGGTGTCCCATGTTAAGCACCATAAAACTTCGGGAGTCGATTCTACAACTAATTTTAGTAAGAAAGTATCTCTTAGCAATTTTACGTTAGACGCTTATTTTCCGAGTTATTTTAATTTTAAGATTTTTTTCGTGTTTTCGACCTTAAGCCATTAAAATGACCATAACTCGCTTAATTTACAAGCAATTAAAAATCTAATTACACCGTTGGATAGGGCGTTAAATTTGCCATCTTTCAAGTGGTTATACAAAATTTTTTATAAGATCGTGATGGGTGAAAAATCAACTCGTAAAGTCATTTTTGTAAAATTGTCAAAATTTCCTACTTTTTCTTTTGATTATTAAGGTTTTACTCCCAAATGATTTTTCACGTACCTCTACATCAAAAACTGCGCAAAGATCTCAGCTTTCTAATGGTATAATTTGTTTTAATTTTACTCCGCTAATTAGTGGTGAAAAATACGTTTGAATGCTAAAAAACGTGGTTGCGCTCATGGAAATCAAGGTTTCTGGTTCGTTGTGCCTCGGGCAGGTTCGACGAATTAGGGGTGGAATTCTTCGTCATTTTCAAACGCCATTAGACTGATTCCATCACCGTTGGTATGTGAAAGCTCAATATTGAATTTTGGTAGGTCCGAATCTTTTTTTTTTTTTTTAATTTACTTGGTATTCATGCACGAATTAAATGTTCAATTCTCGCAACTTTCTCGATTGTATGAAAAAAGAGATATCTCATAAACAATAGCGTGTAGATGTGGAATAAAAAATAATGATATTTTAGAGAAAGTAAAAATGATATTTATGAACAAAAATAATCTTCATCATCATCGAAGTACGTTATTAACTAAACATAAATGAGATAATAAATTATCCTCTACTCCGTCTTTGACTTTGTTTGTCATTCGTCCGGATACCTGTAAACACAAAGCAAAGTTTTTTACAGCCAAGTAGAAAATAATTGAGGAATGAGCTGTCAGGAGACAGACAATGAGCACTTACTCTGAATCGGTAATATGATGACCAATGCTTCAAATTTTGACATTCCTCAATTATTTTCTACTTGGCTGTAAAAAACTTTGCTTTGTGTTTACAGGTATCCGGACGAATGACAAAGTCAAAGACGGAGTAGAGGATAATTTATTATCTCATTTATGTTTAGTTAATAACGTACTTCGATGATGATGAAGATTATTTTTGTTCATAAATATCATTTTTACTTTCTTTAAAATATCATTATTTACCTATCTTTATGTTTTATTCCACATCTACACGCTATTGTTTATGAGATATCTTTTTTTTCATACAATCAAGAAAGTTGCGAGAATTGAACATTTAATTCGTGCATAAATACCAAGTAAATTAAAAAAAAAAAAGATTCGGACCTACCAAAATTCAATACTGAGCTTTCACATACCAACGGTGATGGAATCAGTCTAATAGCGTTGAAAATGACGTAGAATTCCACCCCTAATTCGTCGAACCTGCCCGAGGCCCAACGCACCAGAGACCTTGATTTCCATGAGCGCAACCACGTTTTTTAGCATTCAAACGTATTTTTCACCCCTAATTAGCGGAGTAAAATTAAAACAAATTATACCATTGAAAAGCTGAGATCTTTGCGCAGTTTTTGACGTAGAGGTACGTGAAAAATCATGTGAAAGTAAAACCCTAACAATCAAAAGAAAAAGTAGGAAATTTTGACAATTTTACAAAAATGACTTTACGAGTTGATTTTTCACCCATCACGATCTTATAAAAAATTTTGTATAACCACTTGAAAGATGGAAAATTTAACGCCCTATCCAACGGTGTAATTAGATTTTTAATTGCTTGTAAATTAAGCGAGTTATGGTCATTTTAATGGCTTAAGGTCGAAAACACGAAAAAAATCTTAAAATTAAAATAACTCGGAAAATAAGCGTCTAACGTAAAATTGCTAAGAGACACTTTCTTACTAAAATTAGTTGTAGAATCGACTCCCGAAGTTTTATGGTGCTTAACATGGGACACCCTGTATAAATGAAATTATATCACACACTTAATGATAATTCTTCAGATAGGATCTGACTTCAAATGGCAAGTTAAAATAACTTTTCCGACATAAGACTATTCGGCGTTATAAAAATACAATACTTTAGGTTTTACAAATTACTTTGACTTAGACTTCTGACTTCAACTTCACATACAGAAACTGACTTAGTTTCTACTTTACTTCTTCTAAACAACAACTTTACTTCTTATAACAACTTTACTTTTACAAATACTTTTACTGTTTCACTTTACTTTACTTTACTTTATGGTTGCAGGACGTTTTACAAAAGGGGGAATTGTGCCAGATTTTGAGTGATAGATTAAGCGCTTAATCAGAACTACTACTTGGAAAAGGGGCTCACCCTGGGCCTAGCTTGGATCAGTTGATGATCTCCGTGGCGGCTTGCGTCCAGTTCCTCGTTCTTCTTAAGGCTCGGTTGGGGGAGCCTGGAATCGGAGCAGGTTTGCTTCGGTTCGGGAATCGAACTTTGAATCGGTTCGATTTTGAGTCGGCAGTACGGAGAAAGGCGGTAGTGTCTCGGAGTTCGGGCCTTGGCTTGACGATCCTTCGAGAACACTAACTGGCGGGATGAAGTAGTATTGACTATTCGATGCAAGTTCGCACTGGGTTCACTTCACCGGACTTCTCAGTTCAATACACTTAGTAGATTAGAGGGGATGATTCATACTAGCTAGGTTCGATCACACACGAGACGCGTCACTAGATGGAATGAGCGCTGGTGGTGGGGGCACCCCCTTATATGCCCTTCGGCCATCTTGGGCTGCGACGGGGAAGTGCCGATGGTGGCGCCCTCGTGTCTTGACTGCTAGCGGCGGACATCATTGTGTTACTGTATGGAAGTGAAGTGCATGGAATAGGATTTCTGTTAGGGTTAGTGCCTGAAGGGTGGAGTCTGATTTTTGGTTCATTACAATTGTCAATGAAATTCTTTAAGTTATTCTTCTGCTACAGAAGTCATTAAATAGTTTTGTTTTCAATGATTGTTTTTTCAAAGTTTAAAAATAATATTACAAATAAAACCAGAAGGATGTGATAAAACCAGAAATAGTTTTCAGTTCGAAAGTGATAACCTGAGATCAGCATAACGGAAGTAACGGAAAAGTGCCACTCGGTAGGATTCGGCCTTGTTCGTCGATAGCCGAAATGTAATGCCTGTCCTCTCGATAACGTCTCTAAAAGGATCATGGAGGAAGGTAGGTAAGATCTTCCATGGAAGGATGCTGTGTTACTTTTCTGTGTTCTACCGCAGAAACTTTGCATCCCTTTGGCGCATTCTTCTGGAGAACATAGAACTACTTATCTCTTATCATCAAGCAAATTCCCGCGCGTACAATAATTTGTTCGCGAATTTCTCACCTTAGAAGTGACAGATTTCCCTCTTACTGCAGATTGAAGTTCGTGCATATCCGAAATTGAAATTCCGTGGCACTACACGAACATCAAATTTATCACGGCTCCAATTTCCGTGTCAAGGTTTCACCATGGAAGGTTGATCGTTATAGTTCGTGGATCTTCCACCTAGGGGGCGCCACACGGAAGCAAGGTTTCTGGTAGACCTGGTGGTGGTAGACCTACAGTTTTATCACATGTTGTCCAACTTCAGCGGCTTGAAGGCTGTAGTTTACTGCAGAGAGGTGCCAATGTGAAGTTGTTGGACGTTGTATGCACAAAGTTCGTGCAAGGTTGGTACGTCCGAGGATGGTTCTTGATGATAGTGTCGTCGCACCTCCAAAGTCCACTGATAAGAAATGATCAGTCTCATACAGTTAACAAGTGTCTGGATTTCATCACAAAATTGGAAATTTATTCCTATCATTCGAGTTTGATGCATAAGCAAGTGGGAAATGCTAGTGGTGTATATTTAGTGCGGAGTTTAACGTGAGGATTGAACTTGTGAATTGATGTCTGCAGGAATGTAGAAGTTTTCTCTTGGAAAGAAATTCAGTCAGTCAATGTAAGTATTGGTGACTCCCCTTAATTATCGGTTTCTCTGTGTGGGCGTGGCGAGTAAGTACCCACTCGCATTCAACAGTCAGAAATTTCTCAAACTTACTTGTTTCCTACTCTACTTCGATAATACTATGTCTGAAATTCATTGAATTTTCATTTTGGCAACTTCTTAGTACGATAGGTACAATTGCATTGTACCTATCGTACAAAGAAGTTGCCAAAATGAAATTTGCAGAGTACCTACCTATCTAGGTACCTCATTTCACTCATTTTCTCAATATAGGTTTCATTTGATTTGGAAAAGGTTTCATTTGGTTTGGAAAAGGTTTCATTTGACTTGGAAAAGGTTTCATTTGACTTGAAAAAGGTTTCATTTGGCTTGGAAATGCTATATATTCTAAATAATATTTAGAATATATCCTTTTTAGGATATTATCCTTTTCTGAACTCCACGCATACACATTTAAATCATCAATAATACTTCGTGCTCGCTCGTTGACAACTTGATCATACGAACCAGTTTTTATTGCGAGAACTGCTGAAAAATACAAGTTCCTCGGAAACGTATGCTTCAGTATTCCTGACACCCGCAGAAGGTCGTTTTGTCAAGTTATTAATGGAATGGGCGATTCTCGGATGATTCGATCGTAGATCAGTGAATTATTTTGTATTGAAAACCTGGAAAAAAAGAGGCGGAACACAATAAAAGATCGACTATTACTGAAATAGACCGGTTGGAACTGGAAGAGCTCCGACACGCTCTTTGAAATATTAATGTGGTGATCGTATCACGTTTATTGTCTCTTCGGCTGCTCTGTCGCCCCCAGTTTTTTCGATCCCCTTCGTGCCAGGACTTTTGTTGATGATGTAAAGTGGAACGATCCCATTTGACCTTCTGAATGCACCTTGTGGCACAGGTTGTAGGTGTAGAGTCTTTTCCATACAGTTGTATCGCGTGCTGTGCAATGTTGATGTTAAGTTGCTAAGAATTAGCTGTACTTACCTCAGATAGGTACTATCAACTGATTGGAAATGGGGTCGACTGGAATGAACGCCTTCTTTGCCGAGCTTTCCGTAAATATATTTTACCTTCTTCAGTGCTCCAAGGACGTGTTACTCAGTGAGCATACAGAGTCAATATAAAATGAGCTGGTGGAGATGCCACCATAATTATTAAAAATCAAATTGTATGGTAAGAAATGAAGGAAAAAAGTCTGCCAAGTGTGTGTAGCACATAGCTTCCTTGTACCCATAACCCGATTATACCTATAGATGATCCAATGCATAGTAGTTAATCCCAAAACACCAATCTCTAAGTACCTTTCACTACCCTCATAGGGGACCATCTACACGCTAATGTGGACAATCCTAGAAAATTTCATCAAATTCGGATGAAAAATGTGAGTTGTGATTGGATCAAAAAATTTCTTGGCAAGGCTGGGAGTCGAACCCGGGACCCCTGGATGGGAGTCCAATGCGCTACCTCTGAACCAAGGATGTTAGACTACAAGGTGAGGGTCACAAGCCGCGACGCCTTGAGGTGATGACGTAGCTCGGTAACCACCCGCCCGCTAAAGGCCCTTCTTTCCCCATTCAACACAACAGTATTTTCTCTTTTACTTCTAATTGAAGGGTTTCATTCAACTACAAATTTTTCAATTATCAGTTTTATTTATTTTATTCTTACATTTTGACATTAGAAATTGATTAGAATGGATATAACTTTTGAAAGTATGTATAACTATAACTAGTATAAGTATAGGTAACTAGTAATTTCTTCTTTTTTTAGGACGTCCCACAGTAAGACTTGGGCGTCCTTATGCGATCGATCTGGGGTGAAGGAAGACAACACTCAACAGAAAAAAAATAACCACACAGTAATCCGTTTTAGACCATTCTGAATCCAAATCCGCGAAAAAAACTATAGGCGTATGTCTGTGTGTGTGTGTAACAAAATCTTGTGTACTCTGCACAGGCCTTAGTTCTCAACCGATTTTCCTGGTTCTTTTTTTGTTCGACGCGGAAAACTATCTAGTTGTGCACTACGTCGCCGGAATTTCGAATTTTGCCTTTTAAGGGGGGGAAGGGGGGGTTAATGCTCAAAAAACGTGCGTTTGCGGGCATAATCCTGTAAAATTTGCCCAGGCCTCAATTTCCAACGCATGTTGGGTATCGTAGATCATGGATTTTAAAATGCTCTTCAGATTCGAGGCTCCCACGCCGCTAGAAATGTTTTGGTAGATAATGGTGAGGGGGGGGGGGTCACTATTTCTTCCCTAAAGTAATAAACCAAATTACATCGAGTGAAACAGTTTTATCGCTTACCAACTGGTTAACTGATCTAATGCTTATCCAATGGGACGTCCCCTGGAATGCATGCATTACTAAACAATATGTTTTTTAAGTGTTGCGTAGAGAACAATCAACAACCTTACATTTTGCTTTGGCACATGAACTGAAAAATCGTCACGAAAACTTTGATGCTTGGGTACATGAACTAACAACCTCACTTCACTACCTTGTTGTGTAGTGGTTGACATGAAAATGTCTCAATGTGTTGCAGACTCGTATGCAAGCATTTAAAATTGAGTTTATGATTTCGAATCGAGTGTGAAGTTTTTGGATGCGTTTTCGAGCAGCACACTATGGTTTTTGACGTGACAACGTCTTATAAATTGGTTTACCGGGAGACACTTCAAGAAACTGCGTTACGCTCCGCTCACGGAGGGGGTGCAGCTCAGCGCTCCCTAAAAGCGGGCGGCCCCTCCCCTTCCCCGGCGCTCACAAAAGCGGGAGCGCCCCGCCCCCTTCCCTGGCACTCACTCCCCCCCCCCACCCATGGGAAATACCTACTACCTACGGGAAATACCTACTCTGTGCAACTTGACAAAGAATTTTATTTTATCCTTCTTCCTACTATACGAATGAATATTAACATTAAAATTATTTTACCACTCAAAGTCGTTGTCACGTAAAACTTTCGCCCATATACCGACTTTACAGGCAACAACACAGGGTTTTTTTTGATGTTTTTTCTCCCGAGCTTGTCTATTTAAATTCTTCATTCTGATGAACGTTCGTGTTCTGACATAACACAGAACCAAAAAATTGTGTGAGGGTTGGACTCCTGGATGCGAGTTTTTAACGTTGAGAAAATGTTTGCATTTTTGTTGATTCCTTTTCCATGGTATTTAATGAACTCCTCCTCCGTTGCCTTTACGTCCTTCATGAAGCTCTCATTTGGTCGGATAAGCCAACCCCTAGATAAGGTTCCCACCCACATTTTTTTGGAGGATTTCGGCACATCTTTCGAATAACTTCCATAAAGGGCTGATTTTTCCGGTTGTTTCTTTTTGAACCGGTATATCAGATATCCCTCTAGCATTTCGAGTAGTTCTACGTTTTTTTTGTCAGGATATTCGTCAAAATTTTCTTCGAACTCGTTTTCAAGTTTAATTTGTTAAATACTATTAGAGTTTTTCGATCAGAATGGAAGACCGAAATTTTCAACAATTCATCAGCTTGTCGTCGATGATCTTGTTTTCCGCTCTTTTTCGGCGACCATGATCTGACATACACTCGTCTTTATCCTGACCAGACGAAGAAAAGGTAGTTGTAGCGATCGGTAAAAATAAATGAGGTACTGCATCAGGCTTGAGTTTTTCCCGTTTAGGTGTTATGTTCAGTAGCTCACTTTTCAGATCCCGTTCATAGTCACTTTCATCGAAGTGTTTAGAGCAAACCCGGGCATTTGACACTGAAAAAGTATCAGCCCTTTTGCACAAGAAAATCCATTTTTCTTGAAGAACTTTTTCTTTCGGGAACCGGAGCAGTTGAATCCCGCGTTCTTCTTGATTTCTTTGATGGTTGCTGCAACCAAAAATGGCCCAAATAACCATTCTGGGGCCGCCGGGAAACCGGCGATTGAAAAAGGGATTGAAAAAGAAATGAAAAACAAAACAGAATTGAACGAACTTGAAAACGTACTAAAACGGAACGGAATATAGCGAACTTGACCACTGGAAGACTGGAATATGAATGTAAGGATGAGTGAAAGGTCTCTAGGTGGTTGCCGAGTGACGTCACATCCCTGGGGATTCCCCAGTTTCCATTTTCGCGACCCCTACCTTGTAGTCCAATGCCCTTGCTCTGAACTATTGGGGCCTGATAGTAATGTAAAGGATTTGAGATTCTCACGTCACACATATGAAATTACGCGGGGAAAGAATTGGGAGGGAGACAAATGCATGGTGTTACAAGGATTTTACGTTTAGGCATGCGCAGAGGCTACTGTAAATTTTAAGGCCTTGATTTTCATTGGGGACCATCTACTACCTAATCCGCTTAATCCCTGAAAATGTTATCGAAATCGGGTAGAAAATGTGGAAGTTATGGCCGTTACAAGGAATTCATGTTCGCGCATGCGCAGTCGCTCAGTCCGGGGGTGATGATTTTCATAGGGGACCGTCTACACACCAATCCGCACAATCCCTGAAAATTTCATAGAAATCGGACAATAACTTCGTATACTTAGTTATGCCCATTACAAGGATTTCATGACAGACACACAGACAGACAGACACGGAACCACAATTGTTCAGAAAGGTCTAAAACGCAAAACGCGCGTGGAAATTTTGATTTTGGAGAACTTTTTTTTTCATCCTTGAAAAGTGAAAACAAAGTGTTGGCGAGTGAAAAAAATAATAAAGAAGCCATGTTTTCAATTCAACTACCTACCAGGTACCGAAATTCAATTTTAGTTTCCCACCCATCAATTACCTAAACAACAGGTGATTCCTATTTTGCAATTTATTGTTGAATAGGAAAATACATTCTTCTCGTGATTTTTGCTCAACACACTTATTTTTTATTTAAAAAAAATAATAATTGTAGACTTAGGTCCTATTCTGAATAACTGCTCTGCTATCACCCATCTTTAAAAGGTTATAGGTACCAGATGACGTTTCCTGTGCGCGGAATATGGACTTGAAACTACAAATCGATCGACTCGAAGGAGCCGAAGATTTTTCGAGGTGGAAAAGGGAAATATCCCTTCTGTTGAGACACAGCAAAGTATTTGATGTGGTAACAGGCAAGTTGAAAGAGCCTGTGGCACCTGCTCAGCCCGACGATGCCACACAAGCCATTTATGAGAGGGAATTAGCCAAGTTTGAGGAGAATGACATTCATGCCCAACTTATCCTATTCAAAAGCCTTGGGAAAGGTAACTCCGAAATGGTGAATACCTGCCAATCAGCTAAGGCTATTTGGGACAAATTGCTCTCGATCTACGAACAAAGTTCTGGTCAACGACTCGACCGACTTTTAGAACAATTTTTCGTTTACTCGATGGATCCAAGTGAAGAGATTGTCTCCCACGTATCGAAGCTGCAAAAGATTTTTGTAGATTGCAACAATGAGCTGGATCGTCTGACAAGTAAAACGATGCCTGAAATGGTACTGATGAGTCGAGTCATGTCCACACTACCACACGAATACTTTGAATTCAAAAGTGTATGGGAAAGTGTACCAGTGGAATCACGGACGCTTGACAATTTGACTGAAAGGTTGCGGCTTATTGAAATGAGACTTCCAGAAAAAGGAAAAACTGGAAACTCTGAGAGTTCCGCCCTCCTAGGGCAAACCAAGCCTAAATATAAAAAACCTCGAAAACAACGTCATTGCTCGAAATGTAGCTCCAAAGATCATTGGACAAATCAGTGTAACAAAGAAAGAAATGCCCCTGAGAAGGATAACAAAAGGCAATATAACAATTCTGGGGGAGCTGCATTCACCAACGAAGCCCTACTTTCATCAAAACAGATTGACGAAAATCATAAGTGGGTAGCTGACAGTGGATGCTCTGTTCATATGACTTTTGAGAAGAAGAATTTCTCCACTTACGAAGCATTTACCTACCCAAAAGATGTTTTAGTAGGGAACGACAACATCATTCAAGCCCATGGTCAGGGAAACGTACAGGTGGAGATGCTGATAAATGGCAAATGGGTGTTAAACCATCTCCAGTCAGTTTGGTATGTTCCAAAGATTGGTAGAAATCTCCTATCTGTCGGGATGACTGTCAAAAAGGGGATGGCTTTCATTGCTGATGGAAATCGATGCAGATTTACCAAAGACAGCAAAACAGTCGCCGTTGGAGACTTGAATGAAAACCACATCTACCTTATGAGAATGCGTACCAAAATACCCACGAGGTCTCCGCTAGCTTTGTTGACGACCACTGATTCGCTTCAGTTATGGCACGAACGCCTTGGCCATCAAAATAAAAGGCACGTACATAACTTCCTCAAAACCAGGGGGATCATTTTGAAGCCAGACAATGCACTATGCGAAGCATGTGTATTTGGGAAACAACAAAGAAAGTCATTTGGAAACAGATCCAAGTACAGACCGAAAGAAGCAGGAGGCCAAATCAACATCGATTTATGTGGTCCAATGGAAGTCACGTCACTTGGAGGAGCAAGATACTACATTTTGTTCAAGGATGATTTCACAAGGTATCGCCGTGTGTTCTTTTTGAAGAATAAGTCGGAAGCTCCCACAGTTTTAAAAAACTTTCTAGCAGAAGCCGAACTTGCAGGCCATAAGATCAAGCAGGTACTGAGTGACAATGGCACAGAAATTCTGAATGCTCAAGTGAAGCAAATCCTGGAGTCAAAAGGGATTGCCCATCGTCTCAGCATGGCTTATTCTCCACAACAGAATGGAGCTGCGGAGAGGGAGCATCGCACATTGTGCGAATGTGGATTGACAATGATGGTAGCTGCCAAGCTGAACAAATCGCTATGGGCTGAAGCCGTTAACACAGCAGTATACCTACTGAATCTGACTGGACCTTCTTCAATTGAAGGAAAAACACCATATGAACTGTGGTTCAACAAGGGAAATTCCTCAATTGACCAACTCCGAGTTTTCGGAACGGAATGTTACATTCAAATTCCCAAAGAAAAACGGAGGAAATGGGATAAAAAGGCAAATAAAGGTTTCATGGTTGGCTACTGTGACATCAAAGATGGTTATCGTATATGGATACCAGAAAAGAGGATTGTAGTGACAAGCCGTGATGTCGTATTTCAAACCGAACCTCTTTTTTCTAGCATTCTTCCTGAAACGGAGGAAGCAGGTAATGAGGTTTTAATGAAGTTGGGGGAGAAAAATCCTTCATCCGGTGATCAGGATACGACACAAGTCTCTGAAGATCGAACTCCCGTACCAAACATACCAGAGGACTCTTGTGTTTTGGAGGAAGAGAAACTAACTATGGATCTTCGGGATCGGGGCACTCTTAAGGCTCGATTACACAGGGCGAGTTTACTGGCCCACAATCTCACTAGCTAGCGAGTAGCTTGTAAAGTAGCCGGGTCGTCAACTTTTCCAGCAGCTCGCCAGCTAGTCTGCTAGTCAGCTAGTGAGCCGATGACACGGGGAGAGTTCACTAGCGGCTAGTGAATTCGCTGGCTAGTAGCTAGTAAACTCGCCCTGTGTAATCGAGCCTTTAGGCCCCCAGAAAGGTACGGAGAATTCGCACGGAGAAGCCATGGAAAAGGAGGAAGCTCCTAAATGGAAAGCAGCTATGAAGCAGACTCGTGTCTGTTTTACCGTCAAAAGGGGGAGAAGAGGCTGATTTTGACGATCTACATCAACAAATCGGAATCCAAAGAAACATTGAAAACTAAGCGTCTTTATTGGAGGAAGTGTTGGCGAGTGAAAAAAATAATAAAGAAGCCATGTTTTCAATTCAACTACCTACCAGGTACCGAAATTCAATTTTAGTTTCCCACCCATCAATTACCTAAACAACAGGTGATTCCTATTTTGCAATTTATTGTTGAATAGGAAAATACATTCTTCTCGTGATTTTTGCTCAACACACTTATTTTTTATTTAAAAAAAATAATAATTGTAGACTTAGGTCCTATTCTGAATAACTGCTCTGCTATCACCCATCTTTAAAACAAAGCTTCCGCTACCTTGGTAGACTCGGAAGCAAAATGAATGAAACACCAGCTTTCAGGAAAGTTCAAGAAACATGGAACATGCTTTATCCGTGTTTTATTTCCGTGTTCAGGCTCCTTAAGGCAGTATGCATAAACTCCACTAGCTAAAAGTTACCTATGTCCCTTTTAAAAATGGAATACAGAGATCAACCTTGTCGGTAAAGGGAACCTTTTCAAGTATAGGATGGTTCAAGGACCAGTTAACTGCAATAGCATCTAGGGATGTCCCAAAAGTATCGATATTTCTTGAAAAAAGTATCGATAAATATCGATACTTTTTATACTGATATATACAGGGTGTCTACACTTTCGATGGGCTTAACTTCAGGGTTCGATTCTACAAGGTATTTCCAACAAAAAATGTCTCCTAGCAATTTTCTTTTAACCCTCTCAAAATTCCTTTTTTTCCACTTTAAAATTGTTCTTCGCGTTTCGAGCTTACGGCACTGATATGGTCATAACTCCCTTATTTCTCCTGAAAATTCAAATCTGACTACACCGTTAGAAAGAGCGTTAAATTCCTAAGCTACCTAGTGCAAAATCAAAATATTTCAGCTATAAAATAGTTTCAAAAAATCAAGTCAAAAAGCCAATTTAAAATTTTTTTCGAAACTTGACTTTCTTTGACCATTTCGATGAGCGCTCTTCGAAGAAAACATGCTCAAATTGTCAGCTTTCCAACGGTCTATCAATTTTTCTTTTTGACATTCAAATTGGAAGAGTAAATGAAGTTTGAATGTCAGAAAACTATGTTTTACAAGCAAATCCAGTGTTTCAAGCGGCTTATGGTCCCCCTCGACCTCAAGATGGCTTGACGATTTTGGTATCATTTCCTATGTAATTTTTTACGCTGAATCAAATAGTGATACTTCCGAATGGTTCCGACTGCTAGAAAGTGGATTTTTTAAAGAAAACCTTCGTTTTTCGTACATAAAATACGCATTATTCTTAAATGTGGTAGTGAGCATGAAGTAACACCTTTGAACTCTACAAAAACTTCAATCAGCTAGAAATTCGGTGTTTTTGTTGAGTTCAAAGGTGTTACTTCATGCTCACGACTACATCTACGAATAATGTGTATTTTATGTACGAAAAACGAAGGTTTTCTTCAAAAAATCCACTTTCTAGCAGTCGGAACCATTCGGAAGTATCACAATTTGATTTAGCGTAAAAAATTACGTAGGAAATGACACCAAAATCGTCAAGCCATCTTGAGGTCGAGGGGGACCATAAAGCGCTTAAAACACTGGATTTGCTTCTATAACACACGTTTTCTGACATTTAAACTGAATTTACTCTTCCATTTTGAATGTTAAAAAGAAAAATTGATAGACCGTTGGAAAGCTGACAATTTGAGCATGTTTTCTTCGAAGGGCGCTCATCGAAATGGGCAGGGATTTAGAGTGAAAACTTTGGTCAAAAAAAGTCAAGTTTCGAAAAAATTTGAAGTTGGCTTTTTGACTTGATTTTTTGAAACTATTTTATTGCTGAAATATTTTGATTTTGCACTAGGTAGCTTGGGAATTTAACGCTCTTTCTAACGGTGTAGTCAGATTTGAATTTTCAGGAGAAATAAGGAAGTTATGACCATATCAGTGCCGTAAGCTCGAAACGCGAAAAACAATTTTAAAGTGGAAAAAAAGGAATTTTGAGAGGGTTAAAAGAAAATTGCTATGAGACATTTTTTGTTGGAAATACCTTGTAGAATCGAACCCTGAAGTTATGCCCATCGAAAGTGTAGACACCCTGTATATCGTAGTATCGATACTTTTTTCCAGTATCGGAGGCGATACTTTTTTATCTCTCACATTTTATCTGTTTCAACACCTTCGACATGAAGGTACCTACTTGACAGTACCTCTATCTCTACGTAGATTGTTGGGATACCAAGAAACTTCAACAAATTTAACAAAGATGATGTACCACCACCTTCAGCTCTCTATGATAACCTGCTGTCCTCCATCATCTAGGAAGGACCACCAAAATGTTAACTCAACCAAGTGCCTATACAAAAACAAGTTTTAAATAACAAAATGAGTGATTTATTGTTTTGTTCATTCTATATTAATTATTATCCTCGTGATGGAGTCACACTGATGGAGAGAAACATGAATGACAATTTCACCTATTTTTGTGAAAGTATCGAAAAGTATCGATAATTTTTCATGTTTCCTAGATGTATCGATACGATATTATATCGATACTTTTGAAGTATCGGACATCCCTAATAGCATCCATCAGACCAACTTCAAGATTAACCTTTCTCCTTATCAGTTGTTTGGGTTAATTTAGATAACGATGGTAACAGGTAACCAAATTATGTTATCTGTTACCATTTTTATCTAAATTATTATGCTCTCCAAGCTGTGGATAGATATTTCCATTTGTTATGACTTTCAATATTCCTGAAAGCTGGTGTTTTATTCCTTTAATATCATAAGATTTAATTTTCAATAATTACGGTGGCGTCTCCACCATCTCATTTTGCATTGACTCCTTCGAGCCCTGAAGAAGGTAATAAATTTACCGAAAGCTCGGCAAAGAAGGAGTTCATCCCCAATCCGTTGGCATTGCATGTTTTGTTGGGTCGATCTACATATTTGCTGTTGCCTCAGATACTTTCAAGTGTCCTTTTCAGGGCAATAAATATCATTTCCCTTTGAATTTATTTGTTGTACTCACCTTGCTGGGTAACAAATTACAAAGGAGTTTGGTACATTGAAACCTGATTACAGACCAAGTGAGAGGAGAGTCTAGCCCCAGAAAGGATTGTCGGGTTTCAGTGCTACCTACCGCCACTTCAGCGAACTATTATCCTTTTTCAGCTCGATGTGGGCGTGGTCAAGCGGCATTTCTGAAAAGTAGGCTGACCTCGATTTTACCACCTCGGTTTTACCACTCTCTAATTTCTAATTTTCGCTTCTTTACTTCCCTGCCTTTTTAAATTGTGAGTAAAAGGAACTTGATATAGCATTTTTGTGTTGTTCTTCTTTGCTACATTGTAATCTTGGGATAACTGCAAGTTAGAGGAGCGACGGAAATGCGGTCGCGAGCGTGATCACCTCATAAGATATCAGAAATGGTAGTTCGTTGAAGTGGCGGTAGGTAGCGCTGAAACCCGACAATACTTTGTGGGGGCTAGACTCCCCTCTAAGTAAGGGGGTGTATCGACCATACTGCCACCTAGTCAACCTATCAGAAAGCTCCATCCTCACTGAATGAAATAATTAAAGCTGGCATGAACGATCATTTTTGCCTTATGGGATGGTTGAGGCTGGTGTGTGGTGAGGTGAGTGTGAATGTGGATGGTGAGAGGTAGGTAGGGAAGGGTATCAACCAACGAATAGTCGATAAAAAAAATCAACGATTATTCCGTATGGATTAATCGATTCACCGATTATTCGAACCTTGAACATCGAATAATCGATTATATAGAAAGGATTAGGATAAAATTGGGAAAGTTCAATTCAGTAAAACAAGAAACTCAACGTAAAAGTATAAACATTTGAAATTACATCCAAAGTAAGAGTGAAACTCGGCACTTCGGGCCATCGCGGGACTTCCAGATGGTTACTGCTTAGAGCCAAAAATTCAAGAAACATGGAACATGCTTTAGCCGTGTTTTGTTTGTTTACTGTTTCCTTTTACGAGGGATTTGTTGTCTGTTGTTATAATTTAGCTCCTTACTGGCCTGCTTTTCAAATTGCTCGTCATTTCATTCACCTTTTGATGTCCCAAAGGTATTCTTATTTTTAAGAAATCGAAAACATCTTAAGCGTCGAAGAACACATCAAAAAACTCGTAAAAGCCTGCGTTCATAACAAAATGGCGCCTAGGTTTCTAGATCTTTGATAGGAGCATCTAGGGAGAGAGAGTGGTGGAATGGCCTGAGCGCTCCACAGCGACGATTAGATGAACCTTCCGGAGCTAAAAACCTACGTTATCTCTTATCAGTCCGCTGATGTGATTCCCACTCGGTTGACACATTTTACGAGAATTCTAGCAGTTTTGCCTTGCTGATTTTCCGCGCGTGTTTTGCCTGATTTCACAAATCCTCCATTTCATAACGTAGGTTTTCACCACCGGAAGGTTCATCTAATCGTCGCCAGGCAGCGCTCAGGCCGTTCCACCACTCTCTTTCCCTAGATGCTCCTACCTTAGATTACATTAGTAAAAACCAAGCCAACCATACATAAATATAATCCACTAATAAATCGATGTTGGTTTTTACCGCGAATGTTTACAGTTCTTTTAAATCAGGGGTATATCTCAGCTTCGTCCATATTTACTGCTGTTTTGAATGTATATAATTTACGCATAAATTGAGGGCTTTTCAACGAGTGGCGAACTATTTTCGTGGGATGAAAACTAAAGGTGCGATTTCCCTGGCGCGTCTGCGGCGGGCGGCCGCGGCTCGCGACCAGACGCTCCCCACTGCTTCAGTGTTTTTAAATGGAACCGATTTCCCTGGCGCGGCCGCGGCCGGCGGCTCGTCTCGGCGGCTACATGGGCCATTCTGGGCGGCTACATGACAGCCGCCGCGGCTGCGACCCGACTGGTCTAGTGAGCAGTCCAGCCGCGCTGCCTTCGCGGCTAGGGTATGCAAACCCGCAATGTTTCTTCATTATACTGTGAGTTACAGTATTGAGTCTGGCGTGTATGGCAAATTCAAACTCACAAGAAGATCAGTACCAAACGAACATTTTCTCTTCTCATAAATACACCCCTCTGAAAAGAGAGACAATATCTCTGTCTATATTTATGTGCAACATCCACTTAGTAGACTTTTCAGGTGTGAAATAATAGGTAGGTATATACATTTCTTAATGTATAAATATGTCATGTTTATACATTAAAAAATGTATATACCTACCTATTATTTCACACCTGAAAAGTCCACTAAGTGGATGTTGCACATAAATATGAGGAGTTTGATTCCAGAAGGTACTAACGACCATTTCTATCGATATTGAGTTAACACTTGCCCAGGTTTTTATGGAGGTAGTTCTTCACAAAAATGCTATCGTTTTGAAGCAAAAGATAATTTATTCCCTTGAAACACGAGGGTGAATATTCCGTTTAGTTTCAAAAGGTACTGTATCCAGCACAATGGCGGTCTCTTATCCGTTTTGTTTCAAAAAGTGCTTTATCCACTTCGTATGTTTTAAAAAAGTACTATATCCACTTCTTTTGATTCCAAAAAGTACTAAACGCCACGTTTTTTTATCTAAAAGTAGTGTATTCATAAACCTGATATTTCAAATCTCGTTCAAAATTATTTTAAACTGAACTAATTTACCTTTCTTTCCAAAAATATTTATTATAATTTAGAAATATATAAAGAATAACATCATTGGTTTACAGCACGTTTTTCAGGTCGTTATAGTTTTTGGCGTTTTTCTCACGTTTGACCAAAATGGATATAGTACCTACCTTATGAAATCAAACTCCTCATATCTACTTCGCATCCATAACCCGATTGTTATAGATGATCCGATGCATAATATTTATTCTCAAAAATTCAACCATTTAAATTTATAGGGAACCAACCAGAGTTTCAACCCCACAATCTCTGAAAGTACCATCGAAATCGAACGGAAACTATGGACCATAATAATATTATTGTCATATTACGGTCCATATTATGTCCATATTATATTACGGACCATATTATGGTCATATTACGATCATATTATGATCGTTATTTTTCACCATCTAGTGTCCCGAACCCACAATTCCTGAACATGTCATCGAATTCGGATGGATAATGTGAATTTGGAAAGTAACTACACAGTCAAACTATTTGAAGTTCAACAGAAAGAACGATCTTAAAAGTTATTTACAATTTCTCAGACGATGAGAATATTGTCAAATCCTTCTTCTGTTCTTGCCAAAAACATGGGTGAGTGAGGCTTCCTATCCATCAACAATAGTTCCGCCTCTGCCAGTGAATGGGCAACAACAATAATCTCGCGCAACATTATCGAAACGGGTGGGGGGGACGGCCGCGCCGCGCCGCTGAGAAAACGTTGTTCTACAGCGCGGCGCGGCGCGGCGCGGCCGGCGGCTGAGTAGGTACATGACAAAATCGCCAGCCGCCGGCCGCCCGCCGCAGACGCGCCAGGGAAATCGCACCTTAACGGCGATACATTTCCCTAAAAACGGGTCGGTTGTAAGTGAAAATCATTACAAAATCCTGCGCTACTTTCGTTCCACGGTTTCGTCACGTTTTTGCCGAGTAATGTGATGGCTAAAGCATGTTCCATGCCAAAACATTCTTCATTCATTCATTTATTCATGAGAGGAGGAGGCGGGAACCTCATTAAAAACAAAAATCAAAATTGAACACTATCATAAAATTATGGAAAAAGTATGGAAAATTCATTAATTAAGTACCTACGAGTAATGGGGTACTTACGAGTAATGGGGGGTGCGCCTTGACTTTTTTTAGATTTTTAATCGAAAGTAGACTACATCCTGAGAATTTTGGTACCAACCGCGACCTTCTAGCGTGAGTAGATCTGTTTCTGTGATTTTTCAAAGTTTCGACCGTTTATGACGTCACGCGCCCCTCTCGCCTGGGCGGGACCCCCCAGCCCACTGTGACGTGATAAACGGTCGAAACTTTAAAAATTATAGGAAAAGATTTACACACTCAAGAAGGTCGCGGTTGGTACCAAAATTCTCAGAATGAGGTCTACCTTAGATTAAAAATATCAATAAACAGTTTTTCCTACCCAGGCGCACACCCTATTATCCTCTTTAAGCTCGTCTGATGATCACATAACTGAGGGTCTTCAGGTGGTTCATCTTTTGGGTTACTAGGATTAGGTGTGCAGATATGAGCCGAATGACATGCAAAAGGGTCAGCTTTTTCCTGGTTGTCTTTGATCCATTTTCCAGTTGTTCCATATTTAATGGGATACTTGGACAATAGCTCTCAAATATTTAGTCTCCTCATACAACGCCTGCGCTACGATGAGTGTCTGATAAGGTGTTCATTGGGGGCTTCTTGAATTTCTTGCAAAAGCTCACTTCATGTTTCGTCAAAATTCATACCCGAATCGATTTGTTTTATTGGCTTTTTGAACGCTCTAAGTTGCGCAACTCCAAAATTGCCCAAAAATTAGGTTTTGGAGAACCCTTAGTGTGGCACATGTTTTTTCATCATTTTTTGACGCTGAATCACAGGGTGTCATCCGTTTTGAGGAAGACCAAGATTTCAAGAGGAAAAATTAACATTTCTTTCACGGAAACATCAGTTTTGTGGTCGAAATCATGTTTATTTTTATTTTCTTACCTCCTTTTGAACCACGGGCTTGAGGCCGCGTACGGTGGAGTTAAAAATATAAACAGGCAGCACGATCATGCTTGAACTGAATAAAATTACCTAAACATTCGTAACGATTTAAAAAGACCGATTTTTTCTATAATAACAACCGACTTTTTGGCCGCCATTTAGAAAAATTCCAGTCAAATTGAAAAACGGATGCCACCATGTGATGTAGCGTTAAAAAAATGATGAAGAATCATGTGCCACACTTAGGGTTCTCCAAACCCTAATTTTTGCGCAATTGTGGAGTTGCGCAACTTAGAGCGTTCAAAAAGCCAGGTTGCGCGCAATAAAACAAATCGATTCGGGTATGAATTTTTCATGAAATTTGACGTAGAATCCGAATCTGTCATAAAAAAGGGGGGCTCCAGTTGAAAAAATGAAGTTAGTGTCAATTGCGCACGATTGCGCGCAACTTTTTTGTGTAAAAGTATTTTTCCTGAGATCCTCACAAAAAATCATGAAGAATTGCGTTGATCTGAATTTTTTACGCTGTATTTTGCGGAAATGAAGGGGTGTAACCTTTTCGTGAAACACCCTGTATACAGAAAAACGCTGAAAATTATTACACAAAGGTTTATTATTTCTATATAAATGACTCGTCTGCTAAGAACACGGCTTTGCCATTGTCACCACCATAGATACTACCCACCTACTTCACAATCAAGTTTATTTGGAAGATATAAACGCTCCACACTCAATTCAAAGAAATAGGGAGTTCCTTCATAAGGAAGTTTGAATATTGGTTGGAAAGGATGCAAAACTGAGTACAACTGGAACAGCGATCGCATTTTGGTCAACTAAAATTTCAACGGAGATTAGGCCTCTTTTGCGATTCACACTCGTGTTTCTGATTTATCGTAAGTCTGACCCTTAAGTTGTCGTAGGGAGCGAACGGTTTGTCCTGCAGAGCTCTGGGTGGTCTCTAAAAATTCAATACTATTTCAAGTTGATGAAAAAATAATACTTTTATATCAAAATGTTTTGAGATGAGCGTTTTCAAAATTTCAACCGTTAGAAGTGCTTACATCAACCAAAGGCTTCAGCTTTTCGTATTCTACATACCTTGGAACGTAAACCAACTAATTTTGAGGGGGGGGGGGGGGTATATTTTTTTTTTGTCTGGTCGATTCCAAGATCATTATTGAAAATAATAAACCAAAATGGCAAACCTTCGTGTAAAGGTTTGCAGCGTTTTTGATATAATCAATAAGTAGTGATGTGCGGAATATTTTGAACTGCAGAGCGAGAGACTGACTTATTTCCTTGATATCGACGACAGCTCGTTGGGACTATTTTTCTCCTAAGACTTCTCGGAAGGGCCGAGACGTAGATGGTAACAATCGATTGACCCTTCGGAAGAATACGAAATAGACGTTTCATCCGGTGTTGCGTCACCGCAGAAGAGACCTCCTCAGTCGCCAACATGTGATCGTCGAATCCGACGACTGTTTGGTAGTGAGAGAATCGCAGGTGTGAGTTTACGAGACGTTTTTGAGTTGAAACGAATTTGAAATGACTAGAAAAATCCACCAAGAGGCACGTTGCTTCCTTGTAGCCACAGATTGGACTTAATTTTGGTCCTCTACCTCGTATAGATGATCCCACTTATTGAATTCCGTCAAATTGTGCAGAACTATATCCTCACCAAACTCTGGGATACGTTGGATGGTTTAGTTGAGATGTCAGGTGTTGCACGTCCTATCGAAAGTAGTCCCAAAACAGGGTTGGGGGAAATTATGAGATTTGAGCAGTTTTCGTACATTTGTCAGATTGCGTTGAAATGAACGTTAAAATTCCCATCTCTCTGAAGCAACAAAAAAGTCTGCCAAGTGGGTGTGGCACATAGCTTCCTCGTATCCATAACCCGATTATATAGATGATCCGATTCATAGTAGTTAATCTCTAAGTACCTTTCACTACCCTCATAGGTGACCATCTACACGCTAATCTGGACAATCATAGAAATTTCATCAAATTCGGATGAAAAATGTAAGTGAGTAGTGATTGGATCAAAAAATTTCTTGGCTTGGCTGAGAGTCGAACCCGGGACCCCTGGGTAGGAATCCAATGCGCTACCTTTGAACTATTGGGGAAATACGAAATACGAAATTTTTATTTACAGAAAAGTAGTACATTATACAATGTGACAGGAATTTGATAGATAAAATTTCCAACCAGTATAGGTTTCTTATGTCTAAATAGTGATTTTAAGTAATTTAATAAGGATAAGTAAATTTTGTAAGATAAGAGAGTGGCTTAGATTGAAGGAAAATTTTAGGAAGAAAAACCTTACATCATATTTTATAATTTCAAAATGACTACCTAACTCAAAACTACTGGGGGGGGGGGGGATTATATACAATTTATACTACTGGGCTATTTATACTATTTACAGTCTTGCAATATTTACAGGTATTTACGGGACGGGGAGTTAGGGGGTCCTATCTCGCCACGACCCCCAACGGGGTTTTATTGAAGTTTGAACTTGGTGTAGGAGGGGGTTTTGATGCACTGGTAAGGAAGAACGAAATTTGTCGGCAAATTTTTGAATGTGAATGTGGAGTGGATCAATCTGGAGGTGTGAGTGAAGGGTTTCAAGGTTGGTGCGGAGGGGGCTATTTGTTGCTAAGCGGATACATTTGTTTTGGGTAATCTGGAGTTTATGGAGATGAGTGTGGGCTGTTGTGTGCCATACCTATTGGTGAGGCGTAAGTTATGGTCGGGCGGATGATTGTTTTATAAATTAAAAGTTTAATGTTCTGATTCAGGGAGTGGGATTTGAAAAGGGGGTAGAATCTACTTAGTTTGCTTAAGGCTTTGTTGTTAGTCTGCTGTATATGTTCTCTGAATGTTAGAAGTTTGTCAAGGTGTAGTCCGAGGTATTTTACTGAGGGGGAAAAATTTATGGTGTCTGATTTAATTTTGATTGCTTTGGGTATGTTACGTTTTTGGGTAAAAAGGATGGCTTCGGTTTTGGATGTGTTTACTTTTATTTTCCATTTGGTGAGGTTCTGTATAATGAGGGTGGCCGCGTTTTTAAGTCTATTGCATGCTTTATCTACCGATGAGCTGGAAGTGTATAGGGCCAGGTCATCGGCAAAGCCAGCTATATTGACGTTTTGTGGGATGCTATTAAACACTTCCGAAATGTAAATGTTGAAAAGGGTGGGGGACAAAACTGAACCTTGTGGGACTCCTGCAGGAATATGGTATTTTTTTGAAGTTATTTTTTTGGAATTTACTTGGAAATATCTGTCGGAAAGGTAAGAGTGAACTATTGGGGCCTGATAGTGAAATGTTTAGGATTTGAGATTCTCACGTCACACATGTGAAATTATGCGGGGAAGGCGACAAATGCACGGCTTTTACAAGGTTTTTACGTTTGCGCATGCGCAGAGGCTACTGTAAATTTAAAGGCCTTGATTTTCATTGGGGACCATCTACAACCTAATCCGCGTAATCCCTGAAAATGTCATTGAAATCGGGTAGAAATGTGGAAGTTATGGCTGTTACAAGGAATTCACGTTTGCGCATGCGCATCGGCTACTATCAGTTCGGGGGTCATGATTTTCATAGGGGACCATCTAAACACTAATCTGTAACATCCCTGAAAATTTCATTGAAATCGGATGGAAAATGTAGAAGTTATGGCCGTTACAAGGAATTCACGTTTGCGCATGCGCAGTCGCTTCTATCAGTCCGAGGATAATGATTTTCACAGGGGACCGTCTACACACCAACCCGCACAATCCCTGAAAATTTCATAGAAATCGGACAGTAACTTCGTATAGTTATGCCCGCTACCAGGATTTCATGACACACACACACAGACAGACGGATAGACACGGGACCAAAATTGTTCAGAAAGGTCTAAAACGCAAAACGCGAGTAAAAATCTTGATTTTTGAGAATTTTTTTTTTCATCCTTGAAAAGTGAAAACAATCTTTCTTTTCGCGGATCTGGATTCAGAATGGTCTAAAAATGGATTAGTATGCGGATATTTGTTTGTTCTGTTGAGTGTTGTCCAACTTCATACAAAACTCGTAGAATTCGAAAATCGAATAATTTCCGCCGCACGCGGCACTTTCCTTACCATTGTGGCTCCATTTGGGGTCTAGTTGTGCCGCGAAGCTTTTGGTTGATGTCAGTCACTTCCAAGGGTTGAAAAATGAAAGCTGTAAATTCAAACGCACTAGCTGAAGAACTTTCAATATAATGGTAGTGTTTTTCACCAATGTAAAATAAAATTGAATTTTTAAAACAGATTGAGACCAACCTCCGTAGAACAAACCGTTAGCTCCCTATGATAACTGGAGGGTTGGACTTCAGAAACACGAGTGTGAATCGCAAAGAGGTCTAATCTCCGTAGAAAGTTTAGCTGACCGACCAAAATGCGATCGTTGTTTGTTTCTGAATTGTACTCAGTTTTGCGTCCTTAGCAACCAGTAAGCAAATTTCCTGATGAAAGCATCCACAACTCTTTATTGCTCCGAATTGAGTTTGAAGCGTTTATTTATTGATTGTGAAGCGAGAATATTGTAAGTAGGTAGTATTGACAGTGCAATCTGAGTTCTGTGCGGGCGAATGATCTGTATGGAAAAATAATAAAACCTTGGTGTAATAATTTGCAATTTTACATTTACGCAGTAAATTGAGGTAGTTATGGTAATCTAAGTGAAATAAGGTAGAAAACACGACAAATCCTAAAAATCAAAATGCTTACGAAACAAAGAGTTCAAAAACTGTAAGAGGTCTTTTGTTTGGAAATTAATCGTAGAATCGCTCCCTATTGTGTAGACCCTGTATGCCGCTCTCCTAGTGACTGCCCTCCAAATTTGAGCAGAATTGAACGATGTGTGAAAAAATTACAGATGCTTCACATGAAAATCAAATTCGTAGGGGACCATCTAGAGCCTTTACCACACAGTTCCCCGAAAATGTCGTCATTTGTAGTGAAGGTAATGTTTACTATATTCAATTCAACCTCGTGCAGCAGATTTGAGTTCCCCTGGTGTGACTTATCCCAGTTCTTATGCTCTGGGGGAATTTTCGTATTTCAGATTGGGGGTCACTCCGATTGAATTCGAAATAAACTTCCCTTGTGGTCACAATCCCTACAAGACTCATTCATTTTGAGTTATTGAAGAATTCCCGGCTGAATGTCGAAGAAAACAAGAAAGGAGGGCGACGAACTGGACTCGTTGAGAACATAAACGTGACCTCGTTTTCCCTCGAAAATAAGGGGGAAAGAAAAGGGAAAACTAGCAAAGAAGTGTATAAGCGAGCATGTGTATATAAACAAAGCTTTGTATATAAACAGGTATATAAAGTGCCACATGCGTGCTCGGAGAAGGAGGTTTATCTGGAGAAAATCTGGATTTTATTGTGGTTTCTCCGTTCTTTATTGTTCGCTCCGACTTATTAGGTATTCGAAAGGACCACGAATTACTACGACTCTTGTTTATGACCTCTTGTAGAGACTCGCGTGCTCTGAAACGAATTTGTGACTTCACTCATCCCTCCTGAAAAGGAAAGTGTTGCGATCGAATGAAAACTGGTTTTCATCTTTTAAACGGTTGATAATTTTCAATAATGAATCTTTGAAATCGAGGAAGAGAAAAAAGTTATCCTCCCTCAAAATGTGATGGTTTACAAAATACGTAAAATCCAAAAATTGAATTAAAAAACCTCTTTGCCCAGTTTCCAAGGACCAATTTTGATGAATTTTTGTTTATCAGCGACATTTGGGATGTAGGTCAGTCACTTCTTAGGGGTGAAAAGTGGTGGTTGAAATTTTCACACCGTCGAGTTTTGAGACCACCTTGAGGTTCGTAGGGTCAACCAACGAGTATGAGGAACAAAGCAGGTCTAATTTAATTAATGAATCATATTTAATATGATTCATATGAAAATAATGAATCATATTTTTTATATTTATTTTATTTTTATTTTTTTTTTATTTTTTTATTTTTTTTTTATTTATTTTTTTTTTATTTTTTTATTTTATTTTTTTAATTTTTTTATTTTATTTTATTTTTTTTTTATTTTTTTTTTTTTATTTTTTTTTTTTTTTGTTTTTTTTTTTGATCATATTTAAACTGGTGGTCATTTTATAGAGGCACTTCCCTTCATCCATCTCTCCCACCCCCACCTTCCTCATCATCCCTCATCCCTAGGGCCGGCGTCGGGTGAGTCCTGGGCGTCCTCCCCATTATATTTGTTTTATTTATTTATTTTGTTTTATGGCGTGCCCCCTCCGTCACCAAAGACATTTTGTCTTGAGGGGAGTTTAAAAAAAAAAAAAAAAAATTCACAGATTTTGAGACCCATGACGGTCCCTTACCGGTTTCATTGCGGTGAGATGACTGGTAGCCACTGCGCATGCGCATATGTGAATTCCCCCCTTCCTACCCAGGGGCGTTGGGTGACCTCAGAAAGTGGTGGGGCACCAAACCAAAAAATACACGAACTTGACCAAAGGATCACACATACCTACTTTTGCGTCAAATAAACTTTTCGGGGGATCAATCAAAAATGTAAACGGAGATATGTGCTAACAACGAGTTGTAGAGTTGATTTACACCTCAGTGTGACTTCCTACGGTGATAGTCGAGCATTACCAACAACTTTTTCATAGAAAAAGAAGTCCTCTGATAAGAAATTGGTGGATTTCAATATTTCCCAGCTCTTAGCAAGTCATAATGTGCGGTGGTAGCAAGGCCTACGTCATGAGAAGGTATAAGATAGGTAAAATATAACTGACCTGTTCGAAGTGATGTTGTAAATCTAAGATGAACTGTGAAAACGTAGGTAGTTTTTCCAAAGTGCACTATTACACAGCTAATATAGATCACAATGCGAACTCAAATCACGTAAACGGAAATGAATACATTAAAATCAATGTGGAATACAACCTCAGAGCAAGGTAAGACAACAAGTGATAACTGATGAACTATCCTTCGAGTTGAATCGAAACTTGTTGTGATCAGAGAGAAAAAAATTGATTCTGTCTTCTCCCGCAGGGGCCGAGAAAGGGAGGGATTAAACTGACGAAACCTGCATTTTTACAATACTGGGCATGCGTTGACAGGGCATAAACTAAGAAAAAACCACGTTACCAAGGGAACTCCGGGGTCTAAACTGTTTGTGCCCCAATGTTTCCTTGGTAATGTGTTTTTTCCACAAACATTGGAAATTCGAGAGCAGACAATGGGGTATTTCAGTCAATTAAAATTTTTTTTTTCCAAAGAGCAAAGACCAAAGAGCAAAGAGCAATGGGTCAGGAATAACAGTAGTCGGTTCTGTTCGAGAAAATGTTTAGAAGAAAATTAGGGAAGCAAATGAAAGTTGAAGATTTGAATGATGTGACGTAATAACTTGTTGTGACGTATTAACTTGCTGACCTTGGATCGAGACATTCCACTAATCCCGTGCAGTCTCGAACGCCTCGTGGCCTTGGATACTACAAAATACTACGCACACACTCCTGCAGCGTAGTGTGTGTGCGTTCATGGATGCCCACCTTTTTTTCAAATGTGCGATCTATTTATTTAATTTTTCTACCACATGTTATAGTATCAATGGGGAAAAGTTAGGGTATATAGGTTTTCAATGGTGCTGAATCCTAATTTGAGATCAAAAACCTGAATTTCCGACCCACCGAAATACCCCATTGATTGTTGGATACTTATCAATTCCCTACTGCTTCTTCTTTCTAGGTCCTCTCTGGTGACTAAAGTCCACTTTCTAGATTCACCATGGATATCTGACACAATAATTACTTGTAATTTTACACTTTTAGAAGTTTCCACGGATCATCAGTGATTTTTGAGGAAAAAAAACTTTCTACTAGGGATTTTTTTTTCTACATTGGGGAGAAGAATATTCGAAGCGAGTTTTTTCAACTTTGAGGTAATAATCTAACTTTTTCGGGAAATTTTGCTGGGGCAGGACCCTGAGTAGCCTTATGGACGCCACGCCCCTGTTCCTACCTCCAGGTGTGTCTTTCAAAGCCACCTGTGTGAGGTTGTCTTCCTTTCTTCATCACGCCTACCTCTCGTCTATTTTGGTTCATTATTTTCAATAACTAACATTTGGAATCGACCAAGAAACATTTTTTTTTTAATTTTTGGTTTATTATTTTCAATAATGAACTCTTGGAATCGACCAAGGAAAAAAATGTTTAACACCCTCTCAAAATTTGATGGTTTACGTTTCAAGGTACATAGAATCCAAAAATCGAATAAAAATTTGGCCGTCCGTTTTTTTTCTCGAAAAAGTGTTCACTGATATGGAAGAAAACCATAGTGTGCTGCTTGAAAAAGCATCCAAACAATTTAGAGAATTTAAGGAAGATGGCAATTTTAAAAGAAGCGGCAGTCTGTTAATGGGGGCACAGGGTTGCAACGTAACGGGTTTCCTGACCAATCTGACTTCATAGGAGGAGCTGTGCCCCTCTGAGGTAGCGCTACCTCTGGAAGCGCAAACGAAACTGTAGCTTACGTGATCGAACACAAAAGAGCGCGACTGGGGAAGAGAAAAAAAGCCAGACGTGAAAGTGACCAAAAGAAGCAATTTTACTCACTCTTTTTACAATCCGATTGTACCTATTAGTTTATCAAGCATTATTAGTCTTCATCCTCTCTTATTTAGTTTCTATAGGGGTATTCATGGTCCAGGAGATTCGACGTCGAATCGTCGAATCTTCGAATTTGGAGATTCGACGGGAGTCAATGCGCATGCGCACCGGCAAATACGACGATTCGATTTACGACGGGCTGAAGGCGTCGAATTACAAACCCTAGCGCTAGCGGCCATTGTGCGAAGCAACTATCATAACAACAACAAACAGATCTTCTCGTCCTTTCATTTTGAGTTTTTATTTTAACAACACCTTTTTTAATTTTTATTCTGTTTTTCCGTTCGTTTATTTCTTTTTTATTCTGTTCGAAGTGGGTTTTTTCTCGATTAAATGAGTGGAGCTGAGCCAACCCAAGCAGCTAAGGAAAAACGCGACCATCTGATGGTCTACTGGAGAAGTGGAAAAATGTTGCTTGCTGGCATTAAAACGAGCTTAGCACATTCTCCTTTCTAGCATCGAACATGTTTCAGCCATGAGATATGTACCAAAATGCATTCAAAATTGTGTGACGGGAGTAGCAAGAGTTTTTCTTTGAGACAAGACTCCTCATCGGTAGGTACCTATTCAAAAGTCTGAAGCATGATCCTTTTTTAATTCTAGCCGTAGATTTTTTCGTTCGTGTACTAGGAACTTTGTTAATGATTTTATTAGGAACCTCTGGGGTATTCTCACTTTTTAACTAAAAGGAAATTAATGAACATGCGGTTCTTTTGACACTGACTTGGTTATCATCTGATGCCGCAAGGAGCGCTACTCACAATTCGATTTTCGACGATTCGACGGGAGAAAATGTGGGAGCCTCATGAGACCCTCGAGTTTACCACGATTCGATATACGACGATTCGACGATCGAATCAGACCATGAATACCCCTTATATTCAGTTAGTTTCGTTATTTGAATCACAGTATTTGAGTGGTTATTTGACTGGATCGTTTCGTGTGGTCGCGCTTAGAACTTGGAAGGGCGTTCAGAACTCTACCTGTTGTCGATCTGCGGTACTATCTGGGAGTTCTACGCCAGAGTGCACAGCATGTGAATGAGGTCACTTTTCGCGTCGTTTTGGTTTATTATTTTCAATAATAAACCTTTAGAATCGACCAAGAAAAAAAAATTTTAACGAATCCAAAAATCGAATAAAAATTTGGTTTTCCGTCCGCCGTACTCGGCACTTTCCCCACTTAGCATTGACCGATTTTGATGAAATTTGGTATGTAGGCTCCATTTGGGGTCTAGTTGTAGATTTTGGTTGATAAAAGTCACTTCTAAGAGTTCAAAAACAAATTTTGAAAATTTGAAAACGCCCTAACTCAAAAAGTTATGATATAAAGGTTTTTTTTCCTTCAATTTGATATTCTATAGAATTTTTAGGATTTTTTGAAAACACGCGGAGCTTTGTAGGACAAACCGCTCGCTCCCTACGAGAATTTAAGGGTTGAACGTACGATAAACCAGAAACACGAGTGTGAATCGCAAAAGAGGCCTAATCTCCGTTCAAATTTTAGTTAACCGAAATGCGACCGATGTTTTTCTTCACGTTGGTGGCTTCGCAGACGAGTGATCAATGTAGAAAAATAATAAACCATTGTGTAATAATTTGCAGCGTTTTTTCTCAGCTACCAGTGGACCGATTTTCGTTCTGTCAAATTATTTGGTTTTTAATGATTAGTGTCCAAGAAAAATTTCATTTGAGAAGGTAAAGTGGAGCCTACTTTGCGTACCCTGACCCCCCACCACTTACATAGGGCTTAGATTCTGAAGCTCCAGCGTTGTGAGGAAGCAATAACTTGCTAAAATTCACTTTTAATTTCCAGGTAACAATCAGGTGATGGGAAAGAAGAAGGAAGTCATCAAAGAGCCGGTGGTACCAGTGCAGGACAGAAGAATTTGCGGCGGGATTTGTCTTTGCCAGTTCACGATTGTCATATCTTGCGTATCTCTCGTTTATTTAGCAGTAGCAGTCTACATGCCCTCTTACAGGTAATCATTAAGGATTTGTTTAAAAAGTAAGATGAGAAAAAACCCGTTGCTGGTTATAGATCACGCATTTTTGTTCCAACCCAGCTAATATAAAGGAATATTAGCTGACTAGTCGGTTACCCTTGGAGTGGATAATTTCCAGAACCTGGGAAGCAAGGTTGACATTCATGGAGGCGCTGAAGATGTTACAAGCAGGATCCGTAAAGCGAATGGTTCGTTCGTGCAACTTATGGAGAAATAGATGGACCAGCGACCTGGAAAACCGGGAATACTGAGGGAATGGGGGGTGCGCCTTGATTTTTTAAAGATTTTTAATCGAAAGTAGATCTCATCCTGAGAATTTTGGCACCAACCGCGACCTTCTAGCGTGAGTAGATCTGTTTCTATGATTTTTCAAAGTTTCGACCATTTATGACGTCACGCGCCCCTCCCGTCTGTTAGCCTGAGCTAACAAACGATTTTACGGAATTTTTCTGAATATTGCCAACTTCAGTCCGGTTTGAACTTTGAAGTTGTATTGATGTACTGTAGCGCTTGTAGTCGGAAGAGTGTGATGGCTATCTCTGATTACCGGTCCGCAGAGCTTTCACGTACGGCATGGAGACGAAACCTGTGATGTGCCAAGCTGTCAACACCGTGATGGCCAAAAACTGCGACTGGGCGTCCTGCGGCGAGTGGTGTTTGACCAAAACTTCGGGATTCTGCCCTCAAATTCACGTCACCACTCGACAGAACGGCACCTCCATCACGCTGGAGAAATGCGAGCGACTCCTCAACTTCTCCTGTCCTATGGTGAGTCACTCCCTGATACCTCGATTTTTCAAAAGAAAAGTTTTTCGGTTTATTATTTTGGGTTGTGCGGATTGGAGTGTAGATGAAAATCACCGCCCCGGACTGATAGGTACTTACAGATTGATAGATATATGTTTATTTTTTCGCCGTTTTGTACACTTTTACAATAATATAATTGCATAAAGGGATGCGATTTGCTCAGATTTCCTACCCGACATTAGGCTTGGTCCGTGTTGTAGGGTAGGATCTTTGCAAAATCGCTCCATATCGGTAAATAAATTTATATCTAATATACATTACACATACAGTAATAAGTAAATTACTAAACAATACATGATTGGTCAGAAAAATGACGCATTTTGATGATCTCTAACATATACTAACTTACTTTAATATTCATCAACTTTAATAATCTCCAAGCTTTAATAGTCTCCTAAACATACATGCTGTTTAATAGAGCCTTTCGCATCTAAAGCCCCCTTCTGTAACTAGCCAACTTAACACTTGCTTTTTGTATTTTGGTCTAGTGAACTTCTGGGGACTTTTCATGCTACAAACAATTTCTCGGTGTAACAAATGTAGAATGAAGATCGGGCTGTGCGTTGTCAGTCTAGGTCTAGGGCCAATTACATTCCCTGCGGCGGCATATCTAGTATCGTATTTCGGATCCCTTCGAGAAACTTCAATTATGTTGGGTGTCCTAAAGAATTGCAATAGTAGATTTTTCAGATAAAGTTGTCTAATAGTAAATACCTTAGCAATATCAAATAGATCTACAGAAGGGGTCCTACGCGGTAATGACAACATCATTTTTATGATAATTTTCTGCCGAACATGTAACTTATTTATATGGGTGGAATACGTTCCTCCCCAAGCTATTATGCCATACTGCAATACAGATTGCAACATGGTATAATATACAGGGTGTAAGCCTAACTGGTCTGCCATACGGTACCAGTCGATTCTACAACTAATTTGCAACAAAAAATGTCCCCGAGCCATTTTTTTTAAAATCCTTCGTTTTCGAGTTATTTTAACTTAAAACTTTTTTTTTCTTGATTTTGACCTTATGTCATTCAATTGGTCATAACTCCGTTAATTAGCTGTGTAAATTACAATTTGAGGATACCGTTGGAAAGAGCATTAAATTTCCTATCGGATAGATGCCTTAACTTTTTTTTGAGTCAAGGTTTGAGACATGAAAACGTCCTCTAAAAAGAGAATTTTACGTAATTTTGGAAACCTCGCATTTTTTCAATCTCAAATTGAACTACGAGAACCCATACTTTTTCAAGATGCAAGAACAGTAAAAACTGCGCCAGATTTTCAGCTTTCCAATGGTATAATCAAAACATATTCTACAACCGAATTTAGGGGAGAAATTCGTGTTTGAACGCGGAAAAACGTGCATTTTTTCAACGAAACCAGTGCTCTGGCCTCCTGTTTCCGGAGGCCTCGCGGTCTGCTGCGGCGCCGACCCACCCACTGCTGTCGTCCGACCCCTCAGATCGACTAGGCGGAGCGCCGATTTCGTTGAAAAAATGCACGTTTTTCCGCGTTCAAACACGAATTTCTCCCCTAAATTCGGTTGTAGAATATGTTTTGATTATACCATTGGAAGGCTGAGATTCTGGCGCAGTTTTTACTGTTCTTGCATCTTGAAAAAGTATGGGTTCTCGTAGTTCAATTTGACATTGAAAGAATGCGAGGTTTCCAAAATTACGTAAAATTCTCTTTTTAGAGGACGTTTTCATGTCTCAAACCTTGACTCAAAAAAAAGTTAAGGCATCTATCCGATAGGAAATTTAATGCTCTTTCCAACGGTATCCTCAAATTGTAATTTACACAGCTAATTAACGGAGTTATGACCAATTGAATGACATAAGGTCAAAATCACGAAAAAAAAGTTTAAAGTTAAAATAACTCGAAAACGAAGGATTTTTTAAAAAATCGCTAAGGGACATTTTTTGTTGCAAATTAGTTGTAGAATCGACTGGTACCGTATGGCAGACCAGTTAGGCTTACACCCTGTATAAGTTTTATTGTTTGCTTCGGGAGCGTGTCTAACATTGCAGAATATATATATATTTCCTAATCCTATCCTGTGTATAGTTCCACTTAAGCTCTGCATCCAGAACTAGCCCCAGATACTTATGCCTTGCAACTCTTTCTATCGATTCGCATAAGCATATTTGACTTTCTACGCAAGAGTGCAGGGTGATTTTCACGTGTTTCTCCTCAATTAGTGACTTATTTCTCCGTAAACTATCAGTTTGGTCTTTTTAGCATTCAATGTGAGATAACTCTTGAGAAACCATTTCCCTACTTTATTTATTACCTGATTGGCGTTGCTGAAAACGTTTTCCCAAGTGTCACCTTCACAGAGTACTGCTGTGTCATCAGCGAATAAATATAATTTCGAGTTAGGTAAATCTAAATGTGCTACTTCATTTATATGTATTAATAATAGTATTGGTCCTAATGTACTTCCTTGAACGACTCCAAAATCATTAATAGATTCCTCACTAGTACAGTCGCCAATTGAGACTATCTGCCTTCTGCCTGTCAAGTAGCTTCTGAACCATTTCAAGGTTGGCCCCATGGTTCCAAGACTCTCCAATTTGTACATTAGTGATTCCCTAGGAATTGCGTCAAAAGCTTTTGCTATATCAAGCAGTATTAGTACACCTTTCTGGTTGTTGTCTCTTATTTTGTAGAGGTCATTAGTTAAGGAAAATAGTGCATCATTTACTCCCATATTTTTACGGAAACCGAATTGATTGGGGTTTAATAATATATTATTTCCTTCAAGGTATGAATACAACTGGTTTTTGACAATTTTGTTGTTGTTGTTGATGTTTTGAGTTAAGGTACTATATTTCTAATGTTGGTTTATTATTTTCAACAATGAACCTTTCGAATCGACCAAGAAAAAACAAATGTTTATCCCCCCTCGAAATTTGTTGGTTTACGTTTCAAGGTCGAAGGTTCAAAATCGAATAAAAATTTGGCCTTCCGTACGCCGTACGCAGCACTTTTCTTAGCAACACTGGACAGATTTGGTTCAAATTTGGCAGCCTATATGGGCTCCATTTGGGGTCTAGTTGTGCCGCGAAGCTTTTGGTTGATGTCATTCACTTCTAAGGGCTGAAAATTAAGGGTTGAAATCTTCAAAAGTGCCCTAGCTCGAACGCTCTGGATATAAAGGTATCGGTTTTTCACCAAATAGTTATGCATTTTTTGAATTTTTAGAGACCACGCGGAGCTTTGTAGGACAATCTATTCGCTCCCTAAGAGACCTTGAGGGTTTTCCTTCGATAAATCAGAAACAGGAGTGTGAATGGCCAAATAGTCCTAATCACCTTTTAAATTTTATTTGACTAAAATGCGTTCGCTGTTCGTTTCTTCGAGTTGTATTCAGTTTTGCTTCCTTAGCATCCAGTAATCAAATTTCCATGTGAAGAGATTCCTCCGTTGAAATTTTAGCTGACCAAAATGCGATCGCTGTTCGTTTCTTCGAGTTGTATTCAGTTTTTTGACCTAAACTTGATTGTGAAAAAGGTATGTGGTAGGTAGGTAGTATTTATGGTTGGTAGAAGGTGACAATCAGTGGTGTCTCCTCCAGGCAAACATAGCAAACACTGTTTGCCTTACTAAAACTATGTAGTCAATAAAATAATTTTTGTTAAGATTCTCCTATATTTCTCTATTTGCAAGTTTTGTAAAGCCGATTTTGTAAACATTTTATAACATTTAGGAACCATTTCATTATTATTAAGGAAGTTAGATGAAAGGAGAAAGGAATAAGTATGTATTTTGCCTTGGATACTAGCCCGCAACACACGAGAGTGAGTGGATGATAGGTGAACTAGTGCGGGGCCCAGCGATGCAAGGCAAACAGTTCAAAGAAATGAATTTTGCAGAACTGTTCTTGGATGAGAGGCGACGATCGGCACGGGGTCTAGTATTGCTGCACCCCCACTATCACAGCATCAGCCAAGGCAAACAATCGAGTAGCTGCTTCTGACCTTGAAAGCAGAGAAACTTGGAAGATGAGCTATGGATACTAATAAACCCCGCATGGCGAGGCATGAAATATCCATCCACCCACATTATCTCACCATACTCGGTTTTGCTTCCTTAGCAACCAGTAATCAAATTTCTAAATGAAGAAATTATTCTTCATGTCTTCAAATGGAATGTGAAGATTTATTTCATCTAAATAAACTCGATTATGAAGCGAAAACATGGTTGGTAGGTAGTGACAATGGCAAAGCTGTGTTCTTTGCTGGCGCTTAATCTGCACAGGAAAATAAACCTTTGTGTGACAATTTGCTGCGTTTTTCATTATCGTTTATTTCTATTTGACTGGCCAAGCTGTTTGCCTGACGAATATTTTGACCTGACGCCCCTGGTGACGATGGCAAAGCTGTGTTCTTTGCTGGCGCTTAATCTGCACAGAAAAATAAACCTTTGTGTGACAATTTGCTGCGTTTTTCATTATCGTTTATTTCTATTTGACTGGCCAAGCTGTTTGCCTGACGAATATTTTGACCTGACGCCCCTGGTGACGATGGCAAAGCTGTGTTCTTTGCTGGCGCTTAATCTGCACAGAAAAATAAACCTTTGTGTGACAATTTTCTGCGTTTTTCATTATCGTTTATTTCTATTTGACTGGCCAAGCTGTTTGCCTGACGAATATTCTCACCTGACGCCCCTGGTGACGATAGCAAAGCCGTGTTCTTTCCAGACAAGTGATAAAAAAAACAATGATAAAACAAAACCTATATAGAAAAATAATAAACCTTTATGTAATAATGTGCAGCATTTTGTCTATTCGTTTTTATTTTTAAAATGAAACTTATCACAGAAATGTGTGTTTGAATACGGGAAAACGTGAATTTTTTCAACGGAATCAGATCGACTTATCCGTAGCGCTCTAGAAAGTTTTGCGCTGTTTTTGCCGCATCTTGAAGAGATATTGGTTCTCGTAGTTTAATTTCCGTTTAAAAACTCAAGGTTTCCCAAATGAGGTAAAATTTCCTTTTCAGAGGGCTTTTTCATGCCTCAAACCTTGACTCCAAGAAGAGGTCAGGCGTCTAACCGATAGGAAATTTAATGCTCTTTCAAACGATATCCTCGAATTTGAATTTACACAGCAAATTAAGAGAGTTATGTTCGATTTAGTATCGTATGGTCAAAATCACAAAATTCTAGAAATTGAAATAAACTTGGAAAACGAGCTGTTTAATAAATTGCTATGGACAATTTTTGTAGTAAATTAGTTGTAGAAATCTCTGTCCCCATAAATGTTGACCATTGAAGTCTGGTGGGGTCGATCTTCGTAGTTAACAAACGTGGAATTTTCGCTAAATACTCGTAACTGCTCTAGTTACCGTTATCAATTTAATGGGGTCTCAGTCGGTCGCCGTCCGTTCCTCGTTCCGGGTTAGTATTTCTCTCAAAACCGTTTATTAAGTTAGGTTTTTCCCACATTCCGCCAGTAATTATTTTTCGATTTTGATGATTCCATTTTTCCATCTTTTAGTTTTTCAATTTCCTAGGCAGATGCACAAAAGAATTTCAAAAATCCTTGAACATTTAAAATTTAGCTACAACTTTTAACCCTTATTAGCCCAAGAAAAAAAAAAATTTCTCCCTCGCCAATTTCTTGTTCATATTTTGTTACATTTTAGTGTCTAAAATACGTAAAAAATATTGGAAAAATTATTGGACCCATACAGGGCCCGTAATCTTGAAAAACAAAACGGTATCTTTTTGGATACCGTAGAAGTACCCAACTTCGGCCACTTTTGGAGGTTTTTTGAGTTTATTCATAGTCAAATATATGAGTAAAAATCTGAAAAAAATAATTTAGATGGCAGCAGATCTGCTCTATAGGATGTCACTATACATTTTTTTTATCATCACAACCTTGGCCTTTTTTAAAAACTTGAAGTGTGGCCGAAGTTAGGTACAGTTGTGCTCCAACTTCGGCCACCTATGAAAAATGCATTAAAAACGAAGAGCTAGTAAGTATATTGTAACTTCGGCCGCCGAATAATTTTTTAAAAAAGCTTTTTTGAATTTAAAAATCATAAAACCATACAAAGACTTTTTTGGAACACCTATAATACAATAACACCTTAGGAATATCATGGAAAACGTCCAAACAAAAGCGAAATGCAGTAAAAGATATCTATAAAGCTTTTCAAACGTGAACTGATTATTTGAATTTTAAAACTTCAAATCATAGTAATTTTCAGGTCGACATTTCAAAATTATCATCATTATCAGAGCTAATAATGTCAAAATACGAGATCGTCACACTAGTCATAAAACAGCCAAAATTATTTGAACAACATTTAAAACATTCATTGGTAATATTAACTTATCTGACTTCTCTTGAAAAATTTGTGTAATATTCTCAAAAGACTATAAACTCATGGCTAATCATTATAATAATATCATTAGAGTGAAAATTGAAATGCATTGGGGTTGAGAGGATTCTTCTTATTTATCTTACCCTGCAAAGTCGATCTGGGTACTGCATATTTTTAAGATGCCTTCAGAATTGACAATTTCCTAGCCCTAACCTCCTTCAGTGCGTTTTCCATATATATCCGATTATAGTTTTGGTACTCACATCCACTAATTTTCTATCTTCGAGACGGCCGAAGTTAGGTACACTGACTCAGTTATCGGAAAAAACTCCCCAGAACTCCCTCAAAACACGAAGTAAAAAAATGACTTATCACTTACCTTCAAGAACACTGAACTACGAACATGAAACGGTAAGAGCAAGTTCTAAGATCACATCACATCAAAAACTACAATAGTTATAAAGCACACAAGCTGAAAAATGTCTAAACTGCTTGTTTACATTTTGATTTTTTTCATGGGAAAGTGATAAGAGTAACAGGCACGAGAGATATCAACATTAGGCCCCAAAGACACCTGTTGAAATTGAGAAAAAACTGAAAGTTTTTAATGACCCCTGAAGAGCACAGTTTCATCAGTACCGCCAATATTTGAAATGGCCGAAGTTAGGGGACATGGCCGAAGTTGGGTACATCTACGGTACCGTGAGCATGTGGGGGTCAATTCCGTCCCTTGATAGATTCCAAAAAGACACCCTGAGATACGGTGGGTTCACCTTATAGCAAGAAACATTGTAAAATTTGAACAGTTTATTATAAAACGTAAATACAAAAATTGAAAAAATTTTTTTCAATTTTTGTATTCACGTTTTATAATAAAACCATCGCGATCATTTTCTGCAATATACTAAACTAATACAACTGCAATATACCTTAGTCATCAGAATCTTATACTTCGCTAGCAAAAATACCAAAATCGGTCTGTCAATCGACCAAATGAAAAAGAAAAAAAAATTATGGCCTTCAATCTTAGTAAGTCTTAGTAGTCTTTAGAACAACGAACATCCTTATGTAAAAAAGGTACTCGATGTAAAAAAGATATAGGTACGCGGAAAAACATTTAAAAAAAAAAATGAAATGAGAAAAAAATCATTAGAAGAGAGGAGTAATAAGTTTTTGTGAGCTCAAACATAGTATTTCTGCTACAAATTTTTCCTCAATAAATTTTTATTCGCTAGGAAATCAAAAAACTTGTAAAAAACAGACTTTAAATTTGCACGAATTACTCAAAATTCATTGAGGTATAACATTTTTTACTTTTCCCCAGCACAAATCGTTGCAATAATCCAAATTCTAAAGGAATTATCATTCCAAGTCCCATATAAATAATCATAAAGTAGGTGCTTGGTTCATCTTGATGGTTCCTGCTGTGTTGGCGGGGCTTGTTTTCAGGTAGAGCGACTTCTTTTGTAAATTTTTGTTTCTTCGAACTGTAAATAAGGAATATATAATTAGATTACAAAATTAATCATCTTTCTACTGTAAATCATTTCACTTCTGACATGATTTGATAAAGAAACTTACCGGAACCCAGATCCTTTCTTGGCAAGTTTTGGTTTTTTAATTTCAATAATTTGCACTTTATTTTGCTTCGGATTTTTCTTTGCCTCGGCGATAGGAAGAAGTCGCCTCGTTCGATTTCGTTTCGAATCGTAGATGAGGCTCGTCAGTTTCAAATTTGTCCACAATTTGGCGCATGCGAATCTTTCGAACACCATTCCATTCCCTGCCGAACCCATTTATAGGCTCGTTCCAGGTGGTCATTGTCCTCTCCGAATCTCTCCACGTTGACATCCTCGAACGTCAATTCTTCCAATCCTTCGAAACATTCAGCCAATTCTTTTTCAAATTTATTTTCGTCCATCGGGGTCTTGTTGGCGTTGCTATTCGAGTCCTCCCCTTCAGAACCAATGCTTACCTTGTGAAATAAGGAGGCAGTGCACTTTCCTCTGCTCCTTATTTCTCTAATCTTCATTTAAAATCTTAAAAGGGAAAGAAAATCAGTTATAGAGTGAGAAAAATCAATAAAAGTGAGCATAAGCCCCATCATGGACCTGGGTCTACTGGGACCCCCCTTGCTCACGGTATCCAAAAAGATAGGTACCATCACAAAAACCAACTTTTACCCACTTGGCAACTAATAATATGTGGAAATTACAGTTTCTACTTGATCTTAGATACTTTTTACACAAGATTCTTTAAGTAATATCACTCAAAATCGGGAAAAACTGGTCGAAAATAATGTGTGAAACTGACCTTTGGAGTGTTGATGTCAATTTTGAGCCGCCTTGTAACTTATAGTTATTATATCAACGTAGTTGTTGTTTTGACACTTCTTCTTCTTCTTTTCTATTCTAGAGATGTCAGAGTAGCCATTGGGACATTAAGTAGGGGTGAAAACCACTGTGTACCGTCAAGTAAACGGTCTAAAGTTGGTCTACCAAAAACATACCGTGGGTTAATAAGGGTTAAATTTTAAGCGCCGGTATTTGAGAGAAATACTAACCCGCAACGAGGAACGAACAGCGACTGACTGAGACTGCTACTGCTTTGCCCTCTAGAACTTGAGTAAGGAAACTTCTGAAAAAGTTGTCTGTGGAAATCCGCCAGGTTGCTTGAAGTTCTCTAAACAATTCCTGGCTATTTTATTGAAATCTCACTCAAACTTCCTTTAGTTTTGCCCGTTAGAATTTGCAGGCGGACAGAGACGAACCCGAAATAGTTAAGGAAAGTTTGAAACGTAAAATACTAGTGAGGATTTTGATTTTGGAGGAAATCTCTTTTCCTCAAAAAGTGAAAACGTTGAACCTTCTCTCTGCACTGTTGAACATTCTCTCGGACCTCAGAAAGTATGATGTAATCATAAGTGGAGACTTCAATGTAAACTTCCTGTAGAGGATCGTGCTGGTGTAACAGCTCAGGGACAATAGACTGTAGTAGAGAATTTAATGATTAATATCAAGGCAAAAGGGTTGTAAATTTATACTGCTTAAAAACGGGGATGAGAGTGGTACTCACAGGTGTTGGAGCGCTCCGAGACGACGCCGGCCGGCGGTGGAGACGATGATAAGTCCAGGACGACGGAAAAACTCGTTATAAGCAGTTTTGAGGGGTTTTATGAAGTTAAGAGGAAAATTAGACAGTCGAAAGAACTTATTATAAACTATTAAGTACAAAATGTGATGGCACAAAAGAGAAAGAGATTCGATAGCGAACAAGCGTGATGGCGAACTGAAAACTCTCTTGGAAGGGGAGAAGATTCAAAGGTTGTCACCTGAGCCTACAGGTGGCACCACCTTCCAGAGGTACCTATTTAAAGAGTAACTAACTGAGTGAGAGGCCTTTACACTTCCTGAATCAAGAAGACCCAAAAGTCGGAAGTCTGCGCCACTTACTTGACTTGTATAAGCTTGAGTTGACAAACCTTGAAATTACTAGGATTTCAAGCGGTACCTGTCGGGATACCATGTTTACAAATGTTTCAATGTTCGAAACTGAGGTGGTCCATTGCAAGATTTCCGATCACTCATTAGTTAAAACTACCTTTATGACCCCCACGAATAAGCAAGGAAATTCGAAAGAAATTACGTATACAACGACGAGAATATTAAGTGATGAAAGAAAGGAGGACTTTATCACAGCTCTTAAGGCGATCCAGTGGGACTCTCTCCAGAATGAATTAAGTGCTGATTCCATGTTCAACAATTTCTGGTGTACATTCAAGACCTTGTTCAACGAGTCGTTCCCGGTGCGCACATTCAGAAACAAAAACAAAGCAAACTATAAGGGTAAAAAGTGGTACACTCCAGAACTGAGGTTACAAAGGGAAACCTTGTACGGACTCCGTAGGTCTGGAATGGACGAATTCACAATCAATGCACAAAAAAGAATATATAAGAAAAATATTAGACAAACTGAAAAAACTTATTATGCCGGAAAAATAAAAGCTAGTCATAACAAGTCCAAAGCAGTCTGGGATATTATGAAGAATGATCTGAAGGGAGGTATAATCAGTGAGTGCGCAGCTATGTCAGCTGACGTGTTAAACAACCATTTCAACACTACAGCGAAGCGAGCACAGATGAAATTGGAAAACACCAATGGAGATGTTCTCAAATACCTACCAAACAGAAATACAAAAAGTTTATTCCTACGTCCTTTTCTGCCGAGCGTTGCATATATGCAACGCGGAGTAGCTCATCTTAGGAGGCTGGTCAGGACATCCACAGAAATGAAAAACTTTGTTCAGCGTCTGTTTCTCGAAGAGGAGAGCCTATCAATTAGATTCCAACTGTCAGAGTGACGTTTTCATTATGTATAATAATTGTATTTACTTATTACAAGTGTACTCTCTTCTCGATTTCGAGAATTGCTGACCCAATGGACGAAAAATAAGTACAATGTTATGTACTGTTTTCAAAATGGGATGGATGTGACTCTTTACCACTCTCAGATACCTGCATGGGCTTATGAGTACTATAGTCCAATTTTTTGTCATTCCTATTGTTCCCAGTGTTGTCTGAAATATTGTGTTGCATATATGCAACGCTGGGCAGTGCCCTGACCCAACTGCTATGACTCGATTTTTCATTTTGTCAGAGCTTTTTCTCAGCTTTTGGGCCCTGGAATTTCAGTTCAAGATGCTATAATTATTTTATTCGCCGACTAAGATGATATGTATGAGAATTCACTGTATATTACTCCCCCAGTCGAGAACGACATGTCAGATGAGGATTCTGGTGATGAAGATGAAAGAGTAATCCTTGACAATTTGAACAGAAACCACTTGAAGCTGAACTGAAACAAACACCTGCTGAAGCTGAAACCGTCTTTCAAAATCTGGATGATGTATCTGGAATCTCCCCCTCTCCAGAAGATCCTACCCCGTCATCCAATTCTACTCCCTCCACAACACTCAACAAGAATATAAAAATTTTGAATATTCAAAAAAGAAAGAAAAAAATCTAAGGGGTAAAAAAGGGGAATATTTCATCAACACAGAGATATTCTCTACCTCCTTGTATGAGAGAAAGTTTTTGTTATTGCCCTCCTGATTTTTATGCCTCTGGAACTGAAGAAGAGTAGTCGAGGGCATTTCGAATCCGCAATCAATTGAAACTATTGTGCAATTGCTTCCTAATAGAAAGACAATTCTGTGGTTTCTTTCGTCTTGCTTATAGGATTCAGCCAGTCTCAGTGGTAAAAAGATATTCTGCAAGAGAGAAGAAACCCATTCAAGTTCCTCGACCTTTTATAATTCAAGAATATAAAGCACGGGAGAGTGCGACATCATGAATCAAAAGATCGAAAATCCAACCTGAAATGGTTGTTTACTTTACTTACACATTCATGCCAGTTGGAATTCAGAAGAAAAATAACCACAGGTTACCTGACCAAGTACAACACTCAGCCAAAAGGTGTAGGAAGAATGTCGTCTATCGATCGAACCGATGTTCGGTACGAATGAATTTATTGACCGGAAGAAAATGATTGAATCATTCGATGAATCGAGAAAATACCGGAAGGAAAACAGAGGAGCTACACAGAGTAACACTGTACTTCAACCGTGAAATATCAGTGCAGCAAGTGCAACATGGGACTTTGTGTTGATTCCGTCCTAACCACAATCAATGATCATGTATAATCACTGCTTCAACATTATTTTGCCTTATTTGTGAATTTTGAAGCTTAATTGATATTGTATTGATTTCATAAAATTTATTATACAGCTTTTTATTCTTATCCGTGCTGGAAATATGGAAATAAATGAGGTCACTAACAAAAAACATCATAGTAGCAACTTCATTGGGTAACTGCCCAGCGTTGCATATATGCAACGGGGGCTCCTGCCCCTCCTATCATGGCGGATGACAAGGTAACCTTATATTTAACATTAGAAGGTATAAAAATGAAGAATTGAAGAAGAATTTCGAAAATTTTGTCAAAAATGGATTTCTGGGCAGTAATGGGTTATAAAGAATGATCTGAAGGGAGGTATAATCAGTGAGTGCGCAGCTATGTCAGCTGACGTGTTAAACAACCATTTCAACACTACAGCGAAGCGAGCACAGATGAAATTGGAAAACACCAATGGAGATGTTCTCAAATACCTACCAAACAGAAATACAAAAAGTATATTCCTACGTCCTACTGATCATTCAGAAATAAATAGTATTGTTGCAAATTTGAATAATTCCACTGCAAAGGATGTGAATGACATGAGCATTGATTTCCTGAAGTTAATTGCTGATTACATATCAGCCCCTCTCACGCTCATTTTCAATTTATCATTGCTTCCAGGAGTGTTTCCGTCCCAACTCAAGATAGCAAGAATAGTACCTTCTCTCCCCCACCTTGGCAGACTCGGAAATTGTGATTCTACAAAGTGAATTCGAGTAAAATTATTAAGCACTCGGCTGTAAACTAGTCAAAATGAATTGGAACAATCCTGTGGAGTTGATACACCAAAGATGGATGTGCGTATTCAGCTGAAGATATTCGTACAGCTTGCCTGATCGTCTCGAAACTTGCATGGTCTTAATTTGATTTAACCGTTTGTAATAAACTAATGGACTTGTCGTGTACTATCGAAACTCGCTCGCTCTGCAGGGACTTGAAGTTGTGTCACGCAACGAGAGCCACTCCAGAGATGGAAATGGGAAATTATGATATGAATACGCTGAGGAAGATTTAATGCACATTTTTTGGAAGAGAAATACAATAATTGAAGCTCTACTTGAACTAATTTATTGATTTATGAATTTTAATTTCTTACTGCAGCGGCTCAGTAGGCGGTGGCCGTCCACTCGAAACAATACACTTTTGCCAAGAGTGTGTGGCACGTAGCTCCCTCGTACTCCACTGTTGCTAAGATTGCGATACAGATCAGCAACCGAACGTGGTCAGATGAGATTCTTTCACATTTTGTTAAGATAATACTAATCGTAGAAATCGGAAAACCTTCCTAATATGCAAAATCATCGGAAAAAACAGTCTGCCGTGTTGGGTGGTGGGTGTTGCTACGAAGAGTAGAATGGTTTCATATGGCCTTAGTGAACCGCTAAATTGTGGTGTGATACTTTTCGACGTTTCTAAGTTTGCTGGAATCGCTCTGTGGAGGTAGTTCTTCGAAGTCGATCTAGTCGATTCCCAGATTTCCGACGCCACGGAATCCGGACGATGCGATGTCTGACACAGAAGAATCTGATCGGATGTGGGTGAATCGAGGTTTGAATGGAGGTGCTTACAGGCCAGGAAGGAAATAAGTTTTCTCGAGTAACTCAACAAGGGAAAAATTTAGAGATTGCGAAAATCCAAATGGGATGTTAGTGTTTTCTTGTACAATTGGGAAGGTTATGGATGTCAAAACTTGGAGATTATGAGGGACGAAATGGGATGTTGTTTGTTTCTTATAACATGTGGAAGGTATTCAAAACTTGAAGATTAAGAGGGGCGAAATGGGTTGTTGATTTTTTTCTTATACCATGTAGAAGATATTCAAAACTTGAAGATTAAGAGGGGCGAAATGGGTTGTTGATTTTTTTCTTATACCATGTGGAAGGTATTCAAAACTTGAAGATTAAGAGGGGCGAAATGGGTTGTTGATTTTTTTCTTATACCATGTGGAAGATATTCAAAACTTGAAGATTAAGAGGGGCGAAATGGGTTGTTGATTTTTTTCTTATACCATGTGGAAGGTATTCAAAACTTGAAGATTAAGAGGGGCGAAATGGGTTGTTGATTTTTTTCTTATACCATGTGGAAGGTATTCAAAACTTGAAGATTAAGAGGGGCGAAATGGGTTGTTGATTTTTTTCTTATACCATTGGGAAGGTATTCAAAACTTGGAGATTGTGAGGGACGAAATGAGATGTTGATTTTTTCTTATACCATTGGGAAGGTATTCAAAACTTGGAGGTCGTGAGGGACGAAATGGGACGTTGATTTTTTCTTATACCATGTGGAAGGTATTCAAAACTTGAAGATTTAGAGGGGCGAAATGGGTTGTTGATTTTTTTTTATACCATTGGGAAGGTATTCAAAACTTGAAGATTAGAGGGGCGAAATGGGTTGTTGATTTTTTTCTTATACCATGTGGAAGGTATTAAAAATTTGGATATTGTGAGGGACGAAATGAGATGTTGATTTTTTTTTCCTATACCATCGGGAAGTTATTCAAAACTTGAAGATTAAGTGGGACGAAATGAGATGTTGATTTTTTCTTATACCATTGGGAAGCTATTCATAACTTGGAGGTCGTGAGGGACGAAATGGGACGTTGATTTTTTCTTATACCATGTGGAAGGTATACAAAACTTGGAGGTTGTGAGGGACGAAATGAGATGTTGATTTTTTTTCTTATACCATCGGGAAGGTATTCAAAACTTGAAGATTAAGAGGGATGAAATGGGATGTTGATTTTTTTTCGTATACCATCGGGAAGGTATTCATAACTTGAAGATTGAGAGGGACGAAATGGGATGTTGATGTTTTTCCGATACCATGTGGAAGGTATTCAAAACTTGGAGATCGTGAGGAACGAATTGGGACGTTGATTTTTTTCTTATGCCATTCGGAAGGTGTTCGAAACTTCAAAATTTGAAGTTCAAATGGATTTCAGGAACGACGGGATTTTTCAGGAGTGATTCTATGCTACTTATTTCGTTGATTTCAAATCACAGCAAAATATTGTTTTCCTCTGCTTTCCACGGTATTCTTGAAAGTCAACTTTACAGTTTATGCTGTCTGTGTGAGTTGAGGGGAAGCACGTAAACTGACGTTTCACGCGTTTCATCCTTTGGGCTTCACTTGAGAAAACTAGAGCCTCTGAGGGGAAAGAATTCCTGTGTGGCTCATAGGGAAAGTTTACGGTGGTGCCTGAGCCGTCCGACCTCATTAAAAACATGAAGGGCGAGCTATCCGCTGGCGCCCCGCGTTTTCCCTTCGTCTTAATCAGGGGAATTACATAGCTCAAGTCTATCGATTGCACATAAAACTTGTTTACCCCGCTGGAAGAGGCTGAGCTCCTAACCGAGACCTTCCTTCCACAGTCGTCCCTCGACAAGTCACGAATGATTTTTACTTTCCCAGTTGCTGCGTTTCCTATAGGTATCCAAGAAAATTCACAATTAAGGAGAAAATGATGATGACCTATTGCGATGGCACCATTTTTAGTAAGGAATTAAATTCGACTGTAACCATCTAAAGAATCTACTACCATATTTGATCATGAAATTTTTTACCAGTTCTTGGTAGGTTTACAGTTTTAATGTTTTTTTTTTATTAATGCATCATGTAACATATAATAATGCATCATGGTACAAAATTTATATATGATCATTACTACAAACTAGAACAATTAATATTACATTTTATCTATCATCTTTTCTCAATCTATCTATTACCAAATGAAAGTGCATTCTTACTTCAATATTAAATTCAGGCACAATACTAGTTTGATTACCAAAAAAAAAAAAAAAAAATTCGCAGTGCTCAACTACTACTATTTATAATAACGTAAATTGTGGGTATTTCAAATATTTGTTTTTCAATTCTCTGCTGTATTTTATCATTGTAGTATTTTTTTATTATTACTTTAAATTTGTTTAGTGGCATCTCATACTCTGTCAACCGAATTGGATGCTGGTTAAAAATATCCACCCCCATGAAAAATATGAACGTGTTCCCAACGACATATTCATCCTTGGCTTAACTAGAGTTAATCTATTTCCCGCTCTTGTAGAGCTCACAACTTTAGATATCTTCCCCAATAAATACATCCGGTATACAAAACTCAAGGTACACTTTTCAGTTAATTCATGCAAATTCAGCACAGGAAGATCCATGAAAACCTGCGTAGAAGGATACTGTCTTGGCTTTTTCAGTAATATTTTCATCAATAATTTTTGCATGACGTACAAGGGTCTTATTTTAGTAGCAAAAGTCATACCCCATGCCACAATTCCGTAAATAAGCAGCGGTTGGACTATTGCCATGTAGAATAATTTTTTTAATTTCAACGTCATGTACCCCCTCACTTCAACACAAATAGGTATCAATGCACGTAATTTCCCGATCAAACTGTTTAGGTGATGGTCCCATGCCAAACACTGGTCGATAACAACCCCCAAATACTTTATTTGGGAGACTTGTTCTATAGCCGGACAGTCGCAATTGCTACAGTTAATTTTCACATGCCAGCACAGTTTACCTATTTGAGGCACGGATGCTACTCTCGGTGCAAAAGTGATGAACTTGGTCTTTTGGAAGTTGAGTTTGGGTTGAGTTTGGTTGAGTTGGGCCGTATTCATAGTCCTGACTCAAGTCCGAGCTTGCCCTCAAGTGTGACGGTACAAGTGGAGTCTACCACTTGAGCAATTCATAGACGTGCACTTGAACGTCGCTTGAAGTGTCAGCTTCTACTCAAGTGTACGGGTTACTCAAGTGCGCACTCACGGTATTCATAAACCAAAATTGACCACAAGTCGAGTTCGCACTTCACTTGAAAAGGCCAAAATCCCAAGTGAGCTCCTGAGGTCCCTCAAATGCGAACCCCTACTTGGGGATTTCACTGCTGATAATGGAAATCGAATGAAATACAACGTAACTACAACATTTTAAAGTAATTTAATAAACAAAAATAATTGGAATACCTTGAAATAATGCAAAATACTATCAAAATTGATGCTTCGATGCCATCACCACCAACACTTCTTTGTTTTGTTTATAAAGTGATTTTGAGAATTCATCGTTCATAATTTCAATAGTGCTCTTGATTCGCATACAGTTCCAGCAATGAAATTTGTATAGTGATTTTGTTAATCATTGATGAGTGGGACGGCGAGTTTGACTATTTTTTTTTTCAACTTGACGTTATTGGGAGGACATGCGTTTTTCCGCTATGGCGATCTCGAGTTATTTCGTAAACTTTATTTCTGGTACCAACTAATTTTGCTTTTACTCGTATCGTGTCCTTATAGTTTAATTTGTGGTTTTAAATAATCATTTTTTAATGCATAATGAGTGGGGAAGGTCAAGTGAAGTGCGAATTTCTCTCCGAGGATTTTGCAAACTTCACGTATATACGGCGTACATATTTCCTTCAAATAAATCCTTGTAGGTATATTATTGTATTCCGTACCTTCTGTAATCTACCATCAGCTCTTATGATTCTCGTCAACCATACACTGCAAGTATTTCATGTGAACCTTCTCATCAGTATCGTTTCAGTTCAACACATCCCGCAACAACAAACAGGGCCGAGGAAATCGATAGAATTTGGAGGCCGGATCATAATAGAGAGTTTTTGCTTCACACGGTGGCAAGCTCCCGTGAACGTGAAGCTACGGAAAACTAGAGTTGATGCTAACCTCCCCACTCCTTTTTACCACGGGACCGTGACTGTTACCAAGGAAACGGGACGCTCCGTGGATTCTGTTATCATAACCTGACACCAAGAGACCTTGACTGAGAAGTTGGCCACCATTTTCGTTCTTGCTGAAGTGGAAGGTACAGAATGGAACTAACTACAAAAACCTAGTTTTGAGTGATCAAGCATCATAGTTATTTCAAGTTTGTAAATCAGGTGATAATTTTATTGGAATTTCCTTCTTTTCCTCTCAAATTTAAATTAATTCTGCCTCATTTCCTACTTTGAGAGAATGCAATATCTGTAGTAGAACGCCTAAAATTCAAATTATATGTGGCTGGTTTCTGTCTGAGATTTTGGAAAACGCTGTTACCAAATCTGAGTGATGAACCAACTCAGTTGGTTCCATTCTGAGGAATTCTAAACGACTATTCACACTCAACATTCAGTTGTTCGCAATCCTAAATTCATTATTCTTCTAGAAGAAAGCGATACCTTACTCATAACCTCACCCTCACAAATTCTCAAAATTCTATTTTTATAGGTTTTTATATAATCCTGTTTCAATTTTTTATCCGACCAAACAATATTCTGAGTATTATTGGTAGGTGAAGTGGTAAACAGGGTGTTTCACGAAAAGGTTGCACCCCCTTCATTTCCCCAAAATTCAGCGTGAAAAATTGGGACCATCGCTATTCTTCATGGTTTTTTGTAAGGAATCCAGGAAAAATACTTTCGCGCAAAATACTTGCATGCAGGTACGCAATTGACACCAACTTCATTTATTCAAATGGACCCCCCCCCCCAAATTCGTCACAAATTCGTCAAATTTCATGACAAATTCATACCCGAACCAAATTTTTTTATTGCGCGCAACCTGACTTTTTGAACACTCTAAGTTGCGCAACTCCACAATTGCACAAAAAATTAGGTTTTGGAGGACCCTTAGTGTGGCACATGTTTTCCCATCATTTTTTGACTCTGAATCACAGGATGTCATCCGTTTTTAAATTTGACTGGTTTTTTTCTATTTTGCGCGAAAGTATTTTTCCTGAATTCCTCACAAAAAACCATGAAGAATAGCGTTGGTCCCAATTTTGTACGCTGTATTTTGGGGAAATGAAGGGGGGTGCAACCTTTTCGTGAAACACCTTGTATATGCAGTTTGATGCATAGTTTTACTATCAAATTGCAATTATAATTAAATTGTTGGCAAACTTCTTATAAACTCATGAACACAATTGGCATTTTAGAAATAGCATATGACTAAAAATGATGATATTTTAGGCCTATCTTTTGTTATAAGTTTTTCTCTAAGTCCCAAAATTTTCTGAGTTCACGTATGGTATTACACCTAATTAATAAATACTTATATTTTGAAATATAATAAATGACAATAAACTCGGGAAAGTTATTATATTTTTTAAAATGCACAGGGGTTAGAATGAGTTTTAAATGTGTTATTGCCTGAACACATTTTTAGATCAGTTTTCTTTCACTATTAATCAAGTGAAATATCAAATGAAATTATGATCAAGTGAACTATCAACATCATTCGTGATTATATTCGGACCTCAAAATTCAACATGTGTTAGGCAATGTTTATCATATTAAAATTACTTTTTGCATGGGGGAACTATACATATATTTTTGTAGAGTTAAATAAACCTCTATTGAAGTTCCACTGCAGTGCTCTGTAATAACCTAAAGTAGTTTCAATGTGAGGTAGGTACTCATTTTTAAAGTATATTTTGGCAAGAATTGAAGAAGAAAGTAAAAGAAATCTTGCGATTCGCAAAACCAAAGCATGTAATAACTGTTATCAGTGTGTAACCTACCTAAAGGTTGCATCTTGCGGTGGCAGGAACCCGACCGCGGGAGGCGACCGTGTGAAGAGCGCTTCAAACGGGCGGGCTTCACAAACGCGCGGCCCCGCGACAACTTCGGGAAACTTCGTACCTTTCCGGTCATCATCGGACCTCGTTATTTCCACGGACGGTGCCTCCCACGGTGCGCCCGCATGAAGCAAAAACTCTCTAATAATGTGGAGAACCCGTTGTCTAGATAGGTACACTATAATCGCACTGAGGGATCGCGAATTCCTACCTTTTTCCCACAGTTCTGCGAATAATATAAGACAAATCTGGCAATATACACGCGGAAAATCAGCAAGGCTAGTACTATAGGAAAGATGTGTCAACGATGTTGTCTTGTTAGAAAAGAACAATTTTGCACTTAAAACAACCGAATTTTCTGGCCAAACCCTGTCCTCCCGATACGTCAACTCGTCAAGTGTTTTTATGAGACACAAGTTCGGAACACCGTTACTGTCAATGTAAATGAAAAGAATGAAATAAGATCAAGGAAATACTGACTGGTAGAATGGAACTTTACTAACTGGGTAGGGCCTATCACAAGAAATAACTTCACAAATTTCACAAAAACAAGTTCTGTATTAACTGAAACTTCCAGACTGTATTGACTGACAAACATAGACGATAAAAACCAAGTTAGGTACATTTTTACAAAATACATGATTCACGACTAGACATAACTTCAAGAACGAAAATAAAAACTCGAACAGAACTGTTTATTATTTTTTGTTTTGCAAAAAAAGAGTGCGGGAAACACGACAGAAGGCCAACAAAACAATTGGAATTGTCCATAGAAAAAACATGGATACTTCAAAATATAGGACATGGAGTCTCAATAATCACAGCAAGGGCTGCCAACTTTTGAACATATCAAGCCGAAGTGTGGGCTGAGTGGAGTCCAAGTCCACTCTCGACTTTCACAAGTCGAGGGCACACTTGGGAGCCAAGTGTTCACTTGACTTGGACTATGAATACCGACTTCCGAGTGTAGGGTGGGACTCCACTTGACTGAGTGAGAGTAGAGACTTGACTTGGGTCAGGACTATGAATACGGATGGATGGTAAGGTTTCTCTCTGTCTTAACTATTACTTCATCCCAAGTATCACCTGTCACTATAAGGGCAGTGTCATCAGCGAATCCCACTATTTCCCCATCTATACTAGTTTGGAATATACTATTCACATAAATGAGATAAAATATAGGACCCAGCACTGTACCCTGTGGTACTCCACAGATGATTTTACGCGAGTCGCTGAGTTGCCCTTCAATTTTCACCCTCTGTTCACGGTTGCTGAGGCAGTCCCATACCCAATGTACGAATGTTGGATGAAAATTAAAGTATAGAAGTGAGTTGGTCGGGCTGTCCAGACAGGTCGCTGCCTACCTATCTGTTCATTACGAACGTAACAATATGAATACAAGAATATTATTATAATGAGGGAGGAGCCCTTTTGAGGGTGCTGAAGATGATTATGAAGTTTCCCAACAAAATTCTTAACATTTCATTTTCTCTGTTATGAAACGAGACGTTTATTAGGGCCAATTAAGTTTACCCTGGTTTTTCAAGAGAAAAATGCATTAAAATGAGTAATAGAAATTAACGGAGGAGAAGACTTTGTGGAGTGAATTAAAGAAACGGAAACTGATATTAATTGCGAGTCTTTATCTTCAATCAGCTGTAGGACTGGAGTTGGGGGGGGGGGGGGGGTAGAGAAATTATGAGATTCGTTCTCGAATACCCTCTCATTAAGGAATCAAAACAGCTCGAGGGATAACATTAATTAATTAGATGTAATTATCAACTTTATTGTGACTTGAAGGGACGTCGTCAATTCGTTTATGAAACTCACTAATTTATGAAACACACAGTTTGTTAGTAAGATTCTCTAGTTCTGAGAGGGTAACAGATGCGACGTTGGCACATAAAGAAAAACAGCCATCGTATTCTCACTCGTGTAAGCTTGGGCTTCACTGTTGAATTGAGGATTCTCGAGTAAGCCCTTTTGAAACTGACCCAAATATAGGTTGAGAGGCTATATTGACACAAGTGATAGGCAATTGAATTTACTATTATTAAAATGATAAACTGAAATAATTACCTGGTAGACAGCTGTAGCGGTTCGGAGGTAGCTGAAGGCTCTGAATAATCAAAATAATACCTGAAGGGTCTAATACTGTTACCTATTTAAATTATGTTATTTGTCTGAAGGACTGAAGTTGCTTTCCTGAAGGGATTTCTAAGTGCACGAAAAGTGGAACGGTGCACGGTGAACGGTGCACGCACTAAAAGGTGCGTTGCACGAAAATGATGTATTTTTGCACTAACTGGTGTGATCGCACGAAAAGAGTGCGGTCACACGTAAAACCTGTCTGTTACGGAAATAAAGGTAGTGAATAAGAAATGCAATGTTACAACTAATAGGAACGATTTTAATACAATGAAAAAGCAAGTTGACTCTACGTTAAAAGGTTGTTGGCAAAGCAAATACAATTTATAAACAATAAATGGTGTTACAAAGATCTCGTGCGTTCTTTCAATTATCCTTCTTATTTCGACTTTACAACTGACTTGACGATTGACTCTACTAAATTTACACGACTTGAAATTGACTCGACTGATTGACTAAAATTCTAAATGTTCTTATGACTTGACTCTACTTCTTACTTTTCTACACAGTTTGAACACGATTACATTGGCCAATGTATAGATTAGTTATTACACTCACAGCGGTGGGGCCCGAAGGAAATCCAGAGGTGGTGCGATGTAAAGTTCTTGAGGGGAATGGTCCGAACGGTTTTTTCCACACAGATTACCGTTGGAGGAAGGGGGTTTGGCTCGTAATACTCAGACTCGTGGGCACTGGGCTAACTCAGTGGACTGGTATCGAGGGGATCCGATCACTTTTTGCATACAAGGGTTCGATTTTCGTTTCGGACTTGATGCCAGGGAGCGCGGATATGAAAGCTTCAAAGACGGGGACGTTATGGCCGCTCCACGCGGTGACTCGATCTTTTGATTCCGGAGGCCCCCACCCTCCATCAACAGGCGTCCAAGCGGGGCTTCGCGGCGGCTTGTGATTGGCGGTCGGTGACGTCAACCCGACGTGAGCGCTTCTGGTGGTGGGCGCCTGAGATGGTGGTGGCGCCCTGGAGCGGGGACGGTACAAGCCCGCTCCATCCTGCTGATCTGAAAGGCGGGAAGGGAGCGAGGGTGGTGGTTGCTCGGCCGCCTTATTGCTGGGTCACTTTCGTGAGCTGCGGCTCACATCCTCCGCCCCTTCGTGAGCCAGAGTCATCAAAGATGACACTGGGTACTGGCAGAGGGACGGAAGGATGTGCCTTCCTGAGGGCCAACTCATACCGGTAGTGGGCGTCGGTGGTCTAGTGGACAGTGTACCGGACTGCGGTGATAAGATGAGAACCGTCTAGCGGGGACGCGCGTTCGAGTCTGGTCGTCGCAGAAAGTTTTCTGTCTATTAGACGATCGGCAATCTCTCGTTCCAACCCAGGGCGGTGATGTTTGGGAAGCCATGAGCGAAATCATCAGAACAAATTCTGATCTCCCCTTAGGGAGACAGCTGATGACGTCCGCGACGCCAAGAATGGCAGTCGGACGAAAATTCAACCTGAAATGGTTGCTTACTTTACTTTACTTTACTCATACCGGTATCTCCGGCAGCCTCGGCATCCGATGGGATCGCGCTTCCCTGAGTGGTCCTGGGAGCAGGTCGGGATGGGTCGCCCTTGGTGGTAGGTGGCGCGCAGCCGATGCCAAAATTCCTTGCACGCGGGGCATCGGAAACTATACAGTTTCGATGTCGGACGCGTGCAGACGGGGCAAGTTAGCTTGTTTTTCTTGACCGCTCTTGTCAGCCGCACGGTGATCTTCGGGCGGGAGGCATCCGCCGTTTCCCTTTCCGGTTCTGGTTCCTGTTCATGGATCGGGGTTGGAACCCAGTGTATCTCTGATTCCGATGAGGAGGAATAAATGCGGCAGGACCGATTTCGCCGGGTGTCGTCCGCTGATAACTTGGTGGGTGAGCTCTCTGGGGAGTTGGCTTCCCCCTCTGGTTCCACGGCTGGAGCAGGTGAAGGAGTTGGTTCCTCAGCTTCTACCGCCTCTTCCTCTGCAGTCACCGCCGCAGGTGGCTCTGCGGTCACGGGTGCGGTCGCCTCAGAGTCCTCAGTCCTCGCCGCAGGTGGCTCTGCGGACAACTGTGCAGAAGCTTTCTCCAGCTCGTTCTTAGCGGCGTCAAGTTCGTGGACCAGGTGCTCACGCTCCATGGTCCATTTCCGTTGACGGTCGAGGAGGGCATCTCTTTCTTCAAGGATCCGCTGGTATGATGGCACCCACTTCGCTATTTCCACCACCGTCATCATAGCGGCATGGCAATTAGTTCTCCTGGCTAGATGGGTCTCAGCACAGTCGGTAAATCGGATATAGTTCAATAAACTCTCCAACTGGAGGAACGGGGTGGGTGTTGGTTCCGGTGTCTCCATGAACCCAGGTGGAAGATCATACACCCTATCCTGCTCTTCACCAACTCTCTCTCTCAAAATCTGGATGATCGGGTCGGGGTTCGGCGGTCCTCCATCCGCAATCCATTCCTCGATCTGCTCCTGCGCCATTTTATTCCTACAACAAACGATAAACCTAATGTGTCATCCAGCTTAGGAAAAGTGATCAATGTTTATAAGGGGACATTTACGGCCTTGATTTGCATGTAATTTGTGTTCAAAATGTGCGTGAGAATTCGTAACCTTTGTGATAATAATTTGCAGGTTAGTGTTTTGATCTGAAGGATCCAATGTTAAATTTTGCGATCTGAAGGATCTAAAAATGACAATGTTAACAATATGTTCATTCTGTCGGTAGTTTGTCCTATTAGTATGTAAGTAAGTTATTTATTTCCTTCCGTGTGAAGGTGACGATAATCTAACGGGGTTGCTCGTCTGCGCAGCACGTATCTGGGTTCGCCGCTGTTGATCTCTCTTCGACTTTTCTTGATTGGGGAATTGTCCACTGCGTTATCGTCCTCTTTGAGAGGTGGGTTTGCATGGATGATACCCTCTTCATTGAAGGTCGGGTTTCGATCGGCAGGGTTTTCGAGTCGAAACGATACGCTAAGCGTGCTCGTGCGCTTGACGGCTCCCGTGCGCTCGGCAGTCTTCTTCACGGTTCCTTCGGGAGGTCTGGCGTTGTGGGGTGTCGACGGTGTCGGTCCTCCTGTTTTCATTTTGCAGGATGGCTTCTCATTTTCATCAGGTAAGTCCTTTTCCCGCGTTTCTTGGTTCTTTTCAGGTGGGTGGACAGAGGGGTGCACGGTTTTGGTACGCGGTTCGAACTTGAACGGGTTCGCGAACGCATCGTTTGGAACTCCGTTCACCAAGGTGGACGTTCGGTTTTCCGTTTTGGGTTCCAGCGGTTTATTTGTCGAGAGCACGTTCCGCAGAGTCTGATTTGCTCGCGCACGTCATGCGCTAGGTTCGGCCAAATTCCAACTTGCCTCACCATATTTTTGGTGGTTTCGACTCCCGTGTGACCGAACTCCACACTTCGGTGGCATCGATTGATCAGCCACTCCCTCATGGGTCTGGGTATGAGTGGGACCCACACGTTCGGACCCGTATGCTTCACCTTTAGTTCCCATACGCCGTCTTTCCGGCGTAGGCCATGTTGTTCTTGGAGCGGTACTATCGTCCTAATCCAATCATCCCGCTTTTGGGCGGCGACTATCATTTCTCTGGGAAAGTTCAGCGTCACGGTACTATTTTCCGGAGGGTTCCTCTCGGCGGTCCCTCTCGGTTGGTTCATCGACTTGGTCTTGGGTTGGTAGTGTCTTCCGCGCTCATTTTCTCGCGGTCTCCTTCCGCCGACGATCCCAATGGTTCCTATTTCCTTTCTGCTCGTCCCAGGGTACTCTTCTTCAGTGTTATTTGACAACTCCACCAGATTATTGGATGGATCAGGATCCATAGGTGCGTCGATACGGTTTTCGTATCTGAAATCGGGGTTCTCTTCATCTTGCTCGTGCGTTTCGTCGTGCGCGCACGCATCGATTTCCATGCGATCTTGTCTTGGTGTCGTGTGGGGCCCGAGATGAGAGTATTCATTTCTTTCGGGGAAGTCTTTCTGATTTATCTCGGGTACGATTTCTTCGATGGGCTCAGCATAAGATACTCTTTTCATATGGGGGTTCAGTTCCTGCGCAGGCGTCTTCTCTTCCTCACCCACTCGACGTTCCCTCTCGGGAGAGGCTGTGGCCACCGAAAGGGTACTGGGGAAGGGGGTGTCCGGTCCGCATTTTGGATTGCGAATTGCAGACACCCGTGCTTCCCGCCCCTCCGGCCGCGACGCCATCCCCGAAGGTTCCCATTCTGGGTCGATCTCGTACGAGTAGTACGGTGGTTGGTCCTCCTCCGCGCACGCTTGAACGGTCATGTCTGAACCCAGTGTCAAGGTCAAAGGGACCTTTTGAAGGATGTCCAATCCGATCAGGTCCAAGGTTGCACTTTTCCGCGCGAACACCAGGTACGTATGCTTGAATTTGGAGTCTCCAATCCTCGTCATCAAGGTTTGCTCCCCGGCGAACGGCAACATTACTCCATCTGCGCCCCACGTGGTCCTACGTGTCGGTTTCATCGGAACTCCCTTTACGGGTGACGACAACACGGAGAAGGCCGCGCCCGTGTCGATAATCATTTCCCTTGACTCGGGACCCAACTCCGCAATGACTGTTAGGTTTCTCGACACTGGGGCATCCACTGCGGGTATGTGCGTGTCGCCCGGAGGATTCTTGTACCGCACTATCTCTAGGGCGCGTGTTGGTTCCCTTTCCAGGTTTGAGACTGGGAGGAGCCCTTTCTTTTTGAAGCAGGTGTCCTCCAAATGTTCTCTCGAGCCGCAGAAATTGCAGAAGATGGCCATATGGGGGCTGAACGGACAGTCTATCGGGTAGTGCGAGAGGTCCGCGCAGAACATGCACGGAAAACGAGGCGGGGGTCTTGGGTCGACGGTTCTGTCCTCCGATCGTTCACGTCGTCGATCCTCGTCGTTTCTTCGGTGGTACCTGGGAAGGGGTTCGTTCTTTTTGGGGCACTTTGCAGCGAAGTGATCCAGACTGCCACAACTGTAGCATCTTCGGTCCCCACTAACTGCCGCCAATTCCCATTTTTCGTCAAGGTCGGGTGGTGTTTCGAGGGTTTCCTCGAGTTGTTCGGCTTTTTTCAGCGCTTCCTGGAGTGAGCGTGGTCGGTTTGCCACGAGGAACGCGCTCACTTGTTTCTCCACTCCTCGGATGAATGCACTCAACGTTTTCGTCTCGACCCATTCGTTCTTTTCAGTCCGGCGGAGCATTTTTCCCTCTTCCATTACTGCGCAGCATGCAATGTTACGCACCCTGTCGGCGAACTGGCGAAGTGTTTCGCCTGAGCTTCGTCTCACCGTCCACAAGAGTGCGGCTGCGTGCTGGGGGTTCTCCTTTTGAAACCACGTGATCATATCCGACTTTGCCGCTTCGTACACGTTATCCGTATCCAACGAATCATCCCGGTCAATTAGGAATTGTTTTGCGACACCCCGGGTTTTTGTACGGAGAAGACGGTATTTAAGTCGCGAGTTTAATTCCGCGGCCACCATTTCAAAATTGGCGAAAAACGAGGTTACACTCATCGCGCCCATTGCGTCCGGATCCCATGGTTCGATTTCGGAAGAGACCGAACGTGGAATCTCGTCTCGGTTGTTTTCGGTTGAACTCGTGTGCAACCGTTGAAGGAGTAAGTTCATCTCCCTCATGGTTTGGGTCATCACCTCAACGGCTTCGGTATTTGCCGTTGACGGTGTGTCGTCATCATCCCTATCGTTGTCTCTCACAAAGTTAAGCGACATGTTGCGAGATAGGTTTGGTTGGTACAGTCACAATCGGTAAAATACTTTCACAGGCAGGAAAGAAAAATCTGTTTGGTCTGTCTGTATCTGTCACAATTACAAGGCAATTCAGCAAACGGAAGGTGGGTAGGGAGTGCTGGTGTCACTTTTCCTAAGAATAACCAAAATGGATGCACATCCTACCTATTTCTACCTTTTCCGTTTCAGACAGTTCGCTCGAATTCCTATTTCGATTTTTAGTTTCGATTTTATTCGAAATACTCGTGTCGGGTTAATTTGCTTACGTTTTTTTTTTTTTTTTTTTTCACTTTTTTGAGTTCGTTGCAAGTGAAGCTTGCAATCCTAATCTCATTCGTTAATTACTGAAGGTAATTTTCGAATGTGATAATCCCACCGCTGCCACCATTTTGTAAGCTTGGGCTTCACTGTTGAATTGAGGATTCTCGAGTAAGCCCTTTTGAAACTGACCCAAATATAGGTTGAGAGGCTATATTGACACAAGTGATAGGCAATTGAATTTACTATTATTAAAATGATAAACTGAAATAATTACCTGGTAGACAGCTGTAGCGGTTCGGAGGTAGCTGAAGGCTCTGAATAATCAAAATAATACCTGAAGGGTCTAATACTGTTACCTATTTAAATTATGTTATTTGTCTGAAGGACTGAAGTTGCTTTCCTGAAGGGATTTCTAAGTGCACGAAAAGTGGAACGGTGCACGGTGAACGGTGCACGCACTAAAAGGTGCGTTGCACGAAAATGATGTATTTTTGCACTAACTGGTGTGATCGCACGAAAAGAGTGCGGTCACACGTAAAACCTGTCTGTTACGGAAATAAAGGTAGTGAATAAGAAATGCAATGTTACAACTAATAGGAACGATTTTAATACAATGAAAAAGCAAGTTGACTCTACGTTAAAAGGTTGTTGGCAAAGCAAATACAATTTATAAACAATAAATGGTGTTACAAAGATCTCGTGCGTTCTTTCAATTATCCTTCTTATTTCGACTTTACAACTGACTTGACGATTGACTCTACTAAATTTACACGACTTGAAATTGACTCGACTGATTGACTAAAATTCTAAATGTTCTTATGACTTGACTCTACTTCTTACTTTTCTACACAGTTTGAACACGATTACATTGGCCAATGTATAGATTAGTTATTACACTCACAGCGGTGGGGCCCGAAGGAAATCCAGAGGTGGTGCGATGTAAAGTTCTTGAGGGGAATGGTCCGAACGGTTTTTTCCACACAGATTACCGTTGGAGGAAGGGGGTTTGGCTCGTAATACTCAGACTCGTGGGCACTGGGCTAACTCGGCGGACTGGTATCGAGGGGATCCGATCACTTTTTGCATACAAGGGTTCGATTTTCGTTTCGGACTTGATGCCAGGGAGCGCGTATATGAAAGCTTCAAAGACGGGGACGTTATGGCCGCTCCACGCGGTGACTCGATCTTTTGATTCCGGAGGCCCCCACCCTCCATCAACAGGCGTCCAAGCGGGGCTTTGCGGCGGCTTGTGATTGGCGGTCGGTGACCTCAACCCGACGTGAGCGCTTCTGTTGGTGGGCGCCTGAGATGGTGGTGGCGCCCTGGAGCGGGGACGGTACAAGCCCGCTCCATCCTGCTGATCTGAAAGGCGGGAAGGGAGCGAGGGTGGTGGTTGCTCGGCCGCCTTATTGCTGGGTCACTTTCGTGAGCTGCGGCTCACACTCGTATAATCTCATCGTATTTTTTTTTTTTTTTTTTAATTTAGTTTATTTCCAAAAAGTATGACAGATACATGATAGTAATGTGTACAAACATAATAAGTAGTTACTTAACGCATTATTTACATGTCGCTTGATATTGTTACGTTTAGCAAAGTGGCAATCAGAAATAGGTTTGAGAAAGATGATATATTTATCGCCCCAAAAAAGTACTACTTCGCGCTCGGAATTACACAACACAAAAGCCTCTTAATTTTTCAGAATCACAACCAAATCAACACCTGTTGCCAACGAACACAAACATCAATCTAATTGAAGTCACCTAACACTATATAGGTGGAAATTAATCTCCAATATGGGCTAACAGCCCGTGTTAGGAGATGAGTCGATCTCAAAAATCTCTATTTAAATATCTGCACTTCCATGATAAATTATAAGCTTATATACTTAGTTGGAAAAAATATAATTAAAATTAACAAATCTTGATCGTTTGGGCCGCATCATAGGCTCTCCATCATGTGAACAACTAATAATTTAAATATATTTTTTGTTTCTGTGTTTATCACTTCTTTTTTTATAGTCACAGGAAGTTGATTAAAAATTTTTATAGCACGATAGCGGTAATTATTTTGTGCAAAAGTGGTTCTGTACAGCGGCAAAGACATAGTCATGTCGTCTATAGTTCTGGTATTCAATCCATGTGTTGGAAAAGTAAACGTATCTTCTTTAAATAATTGTTTTATACAACATACGTCAACAATTTGCGAGAAAGGTAAAATGGCAAGCTTTCGACAAATCGGAAAGGGTGGGGCATTACAGAGAGCATTGGACACGACACGTATGATGGCTTTTTGGGTAGTTTCAAGCGCTTTATATGCGGATCTATAACCTCCACTCCACGCAGGAAGACAGTAGAGGAGAATAGAGGTAACCAGAGAGGAATATATTATTTTCATCAGCTTTTGGGAGACAATATTTTTTAATTTTGCAAAAACGTAAATCATTTTTCGGAGTTTCATATTTGATTCTCTTATTCCACAACAACCATTCGTTTATTATACTCATTCCCAAACCAGCCTTGGCAAAAGCATCCTCCCAGGTACTCGCACTTGTGTAAAAAACAGTATCGTCTGCGAAGATTATCAGAGTACCAAGAATTCTTAGTTTGGCAGTGTCATTCATATAAAGGATGAAAAGTAAAGGCCCTAGAACTGTACCCTGTGGAACTCCATAGTTTCCCAAAGATACTTCCTCACTCATAACTCCATTTACACGAGTACACTGTTTTCTATTGTTTAAATAACTTTTCAACCAATTTAAACCCTCATCAATAATGCCAACAGCCTGTAGCTTAATAAATAATTTATCATGAGAAATGGTTTCAAAGGCTTTAGCCAGATCCAAAAATACAGCAATGGGCTTCATATCTTTCTCCAAATGTAAAATGTATTATGTTCAGTTTCTGATTTAATGGTTGGAGTTCGACGTAATATCTCCACTCAAGACATTTCTTGCTTTAGAAGATTGCTCAGTTGTCTTTCCAATTCTCCAAATTGTCTTTCTTGGCAAAAAGTTATGTTATTGGTAACAAGGGTGTTGAGGGGGTCTCAGTCGGTCGCCGTTTCTCCCTCCGGTTAGTCCAATCTCTTTCTAACCGCCGCTCAAAGTTTAAAATTGTACCCTAAATTTGAAATTTTCAAGGATTTTGGGAATCCATTAGTGCACCTACTTAAGGAATTGAAAACTCAAAGATTGCCGCTGGAATCATCAAAATCGAAAAATATTTGCAAGAGAAAAGGGGGAAAACCGTTTGGAAAAAAACATTTCTGACTCGATTTATAAAAATTAATAATATAGATCATACTTTTAAATTCAATCAAGACAAAACGCTGCAGTGGTTTTTGGAGAAAAGTACATGGAGTAAATATACACATCAAAGCTCATCACTCTGAATCAGTTAGAAATATGCTCGAGAAAAATTAGGGGTTTGGATTTTTGAAAAGTGTTATCTAAGTAATTACAAAATTGAAACAGAAGAAACTCTATTTAGATTAATTAATCCATTTGAATTTTTTTCGCAAAAAAAAACGACTTTTGACATTTTATGTCTTTATTTTGGCACATGAACGAAAAAACGTTACGAAAAGCGTCACGAAATTGGTCTGACAATTATTGTGCGAGTTTTTTTTATTCCACCGGCGTTCTTTTAGTTTTTCAATTCCCTAAGTAGATGCGCTAATAAATTACAAAAATCTTTGAAAATTTCAAATTTAGGGTACATTTTTTTAAACTTATTTTTCTCTTTGAAGATGCATGGGTGTAGAGATTATAAAAATAAGAACAGTGCCACAAAAAACATGGAAATTGGATGATTATTTCCTGAGGAAATGGAAAAACTGTTGATGAAAACTGACCAGCTATGAGAAGGCTGGGGGAGGACATGGTGGGGGGGGGGGGGCAATGTTGCTCCTTCAGACGGAGGTGTAACCGAGTGCCGGTTCGTAAGAGATTAGACTAACCAGGAACGGCGATCGACTGAGACTCCCTCTCTTGGTAATCTGCGCCTCAGTAAGGTTTTGCACGACCGCTCGGTCATGCGGGTAGTCTAACTTAGTATAACACGAAAAATCTACCTTCGTTCTTTCATTGTTCTCTCGTTGTTTTGATCCTTCAGGTTCTAAATTTGAATTTAAAGTTTAATTTTCAAACGAGTTACCGACCAACGTTTTGCAAACCCCTTTAACACAATAATTCCAATGAGTCTTTTTATCTCAAGCCTGGTGTAAAATGGGTACCTACCTTTTTCAATATCCCGCCGCGCAACTTTTCGTACTGAAATATAGATCCTTCAGGTTCTAAATTTGAATTTGAGGTGTAATTTCTTAACGAGTTACCGTAGATGTACCGAACTGGGCCATGTCCCCTAACTTCGGCCATTTCAAATATTGGCAGTTCTAATGAAGCTGCTCTCTTCAGGGGTCAACAAAAACTTCCAGTTTTTTCTCAATTTCAACAGGTGTCGTAGGGGCATAATGTTGATATCTCCCGCGCTTGTAACTTAATCACTTTCCCATGAAAAAAATCTAATTGTAAAAAAGGAGTTTAGACATTTTTCAGCTTGTATACTTTATAACTATTGTATTTGTTGTTGTGATGTGATCTTAGAACTTGCTCTTACCGTTTCATGTTCGTAGTTTAGTGTTCTTGAAGGTGAGTGATAAGTCATTTTTTTACTTCGTGTTTTGAGGGAGTTCTGGGGAGTTTTTTCCGATAACTGAGTCAGGCCCACTTTCACCAAAAGTTGTACTAAACTTGCTTAGCTAAACGCGTTAATAGTTAATCTGAAGGAATAAACCCGGCAAGATGGCGAGCGTCTTTCACCAACCCAAATCATCGTTAAACGTTGTTTAAGACAATCGAGTTTGTGTAAACTTGAAATGTTTTACGAAACGAATGAAAGTTGGACATTATGACGTATTTGGGCAATAGAAACGTTGAACAACAACCACAACCGCACTTTCTATCAGCAGATTGCCGCCTTGTGAATCTTTATCAGTTTCAGTTTTTCGAATTCCTTGTTTTTATTATTTGCTGATTCCTGCGGTTTGTTTCGAGTTTTCCGATTCCCTTCGTTTTATTTTGCTGAATATTTTCATCACCTACCTATTGAGTTATTACACATCATCACTTTGAGCCACAACGAGCGCAATAACTCCAGTATTTCTCCAGACTCAAGTACCTTCCTTGATGAATCCTAGTGAAACACAGCGACCACCGCCTTGTTCTGAATGGTAGGAATTTACTTCGATAATTTGAATGATTACCGATGGATGTAAACTCGAAGATGAGGGCCCCCGATTTCACCTCAATAGAAATTTATTTTGGTCGAACTGGTCTTTTATGATGGTCAATTTGTATAATTCGTCCGAATAGTAACAACCAAGGAATGTAGGTTGCATTATTATGTTATTGAAAAAACCATTATTCATTTCAAATTAACGTGTTGAACTTATTTGTATGACGGGAACTCGAGGCGAGTGTCAATCTAGTCGAGCACTTGGACGACTCGGGGCTTGGAAAGGCGGAAATTCAGTAACGTACATAATCTCGGAATGTGGAATCCGATCCAGGATTCGACTCGGACGTCGTTGTCATCGTCAGACGAGACAAAAATAATTCGAAATGCAAAAATAATTCGCAATTTCATTTCGAAAACAATCACAAATCAATGCGCGGCCATATTGAATTGGTAGTTAAACGAGGTTTCCTAGTTTATTCGGCCGATTTTCGACCGTTTAAACTCGAACCCCCCAAGATGGAGTTTAAACTCGTAAATCTCTCTGGTGAAAGACGATTTTTAGTGAACGTCGTTTATCTCTCGCCTCGTTTGGTTTAAACTCGATTTGAATGTTTGGTGAAAGTGGGCCTCAGTGTACCTAACTTCGGCCATGGGGGGGTCCGTCTCGAAGATAGAAAATTAGTGGACGTGAGTACCAATACTATAATCCGATATATATGGAAAACGCCCTGAAGGAGGTTTTTTGGGCTGGGAAATTGTCAATTCGGAAGGCATCCGAAAAATATGCAGTACTTAGATCGACTTTGCAGAATAAGAAAAGTCAGATTCATCCTCTCAAGGTGGATCACCCCAATGCATTTCCGATCTCAACGGAATTGTTAATAGTTGATGGGTTACTCAACTGATCGCCCCGGGATGAAACACAAATAATTTTGGCTGTTTTATGACTAGTGTGACGATCTCGTATTTTCAACATTATTAGCACTTTAATACTATTTTTGAAATTTCGACCTAAAAATTACCATGATTTGAAGTTTTATAATTCAAATAATCTGTTTATGTTTGAAAAGCTTAGTAATATTTTTTACTGCATTTTTCCTCTGTTTGAATGTTTTTCATGATATTCCTAAGGTGTTATTGTTTTACAGATGTTCCAAAAACGTCGTTGTATGGTTTTTATAATTTTTAAATTCAAAAGAGCTTTTTTAAAAAGTTATTTGGTGGCCGAAGTTACAATATAATTACTACTTCTTCGTTTTTAATGCATTTTTCATAGGTGGCCGAAGTTGGAGCACAACTGTACCTAACTTCGGCCACACTTCAAGTTTTTAAAAAAGGCCAAGGTTGTGATGATAATTTAAAAAAATATAGTGACATCCTATAGAACAGATCTGCTGCTGTCTAAATTATTTTTTTCAGATTTTTACTCATATATTTGACTTTGAATAAACTCAAAAAACCTCTAAAAGTGGCCGAAGTTGGGTACATCTACGGTACTGACTAACGTTTTGCAAACCCCTTTAACGAAAGACAATTCTGATGGGCCTTTATATCTCAAGTCTGGTGTAAAATGGGTACCTACCATTTTCAATATCACGCCGCGACACTTTTTGTACTGAAATATAGGGAAGGAAGATTTCAATGCTCAAAAGGTATGTAGATGCAGTAATGAAAAATCTACCTTCGTTCTTTCTTTGATCCTTCAGGTTCTAAATTTGAATTGGAGGTGTAATTTTTCAACGAGTTACCGACCAACGTTTTGCAAACCCCATTAACAATTCTGATGGGCCTATACAGGGTGTAACGGTTAAGGTCGTACAACCGGCCAGGGTTCGATTCTACAACTAATTTGTGACTTTTTTTGTCTCTTGACTTTTTTTTCTTAACCCCCTTAAAATCGGACTTTTTCCACTTTTAAGATTTTTTCGTATTTTCGACCTTACGCCATTAAAACAGCCATAACTCCCTTGTTTTCCAATCAAAATTCAAATGTAATGGGGTATTTCGGTCAAATTTTTTTAATTTTTTTCTCAAAAGAGTAAGGCTCAGGAATAACGGTAATCGGGTCTGTTTGTCGAGAAAATGTTTTTAAAAAATCAGAGAAGCTAAGGAAAGTTGAAGATTCGAATGGTGTGACGTAGCTAGCCAATCGTGACGTAGCTAGCCAACTGTCTTTGAAAAAAGTATCCATGCACAGAAACCCTTGGGGGACGTCTTGGATACTACAAAATAGTACTCACACGCGCGCGCGGCGTAGTCCGTGGCGTAGTCCTTGCCTAGTGTGTGTGCATTTATAGCGGCCCGCCTTTTTCAAACGTGTGATCTCTTTAATTAATTTTTCTACCACATGTTATAGTATCATTGGGCTTAAAGTTGTAGTATATAGGTTTTCAAGGGTGCTGAATCCAAATTTGAGGTCAAAAACCTGAATTTCCGACCCACCGAAATACCCCATTATACCGTTGGAAAGAGCGTTAAATTCTCTATCTCCCTAGTGTTAAATGAAACGTTTTAAAGAAGACATGGATGTTGAAAAATGAGCCCGAATAGTAAAATCTCGAAAATCTCGGAAATTTTTCGTTTTTTCAAACGTTAGTAACACTAACTGAAACTGCCGGTTAAGTTCTCACTGTCCCAAAAGTTGACCCAAAATCTCAGCTTTCCAACGGTATGGTCATACAATTGTTTACAGTGGACTGATGGTGTAAAATCCTCGTTCCCGTGCCAAAAACCGTGGATCTTCCAGTTAAAATCGACGTTTTTCGCGAAAGACATTTTTGCCCTAAAATGAATTAGGCAGCCATCTTTTCGTACTTTGTCTCACTGAGTCAAATGATGACACAAGACTTATCGAAAAAGCAGTCACTGATATCTTGTCCAATTCACTTTTCGAAAATTGTCTTAATTTCTGTTTATTTGTATGCCGTTTTATGAGTGTGAATAGTTTTATGAACTGCTATTTTGTTTTATATAGGTTATTATGAACAGGGTGGTTTGATTACTTGCGATGTGGGGAGGAGGATGGACATTAAAAACATACCTTTGACCGTATTGTCGACCATAGTAACGTTAGGTAGTAACTTGGCCGATCTAGTAATAAACAAATTGGCATACAAATTAACAGAAATTAAGACAATTTTCGAAAAGTGAATTGGACAAGATATCAGTGATTGCTTTTTCGATAAGTCTTGTGTAATCATTTGACTCAGTGAGACAAAGTACGAAAAGATGGCTGCCTAACTCATTTTAGGGCAAAAATGTCTTTCGCGAAAAACGTCGATTTTTACTGGAAGATCCGCGGTTTTTGGCACGGGAACGAGGATTTTACACTATCAGTCCACTGTAAACAATTGTATGACCATACCGTTGGAAAGCTGAGATTTTGGGTCAACTTTTGGGGTTACAGTGAGAACTTAACCGGCAGTTTCAGTTAGTGTTACAAACGTTTGAAAAAACGAAAAATTTCCGAGATTTTCGAGATTTTACTATTCGGGCTCATTTTTCAACATCCATGTCTTCTTTAAAACGTCTTATTTAACACTAGGGAGATAGAGAATTTAACGCTCTTTCCAACGGTATAGCTACATTTGAATTTTGACTGAAAAACAAGGGAGTTATGGCTGTTTTAATGGCGTAAGGTCGAAAATACGAAAAAAATCTTAGAAGTGAAAAAAGTCCGATTTTAAGGGGGTTAAGAAAAAAAAGTCAAAAGACAAAAAAAGTCACAAATTAGTTGTAGAATCGAACCCTGGCCGGTTGTACGACCTTAACCGTTACACCCTGTATATCTCAAGTTTAGTGTGAAATGGGTACTATTATTATATTACAAGCTTATGTTTAGTTTCACCTGTCCCGTTGTCTGTCAGTCGGTCAGTCTGTCATAGAGACGTCTCTAATTAATGAAATCTTGCAAGTTCAATTTGATCCACTTCCCGGTATCCGATTGAGCTGAAATTTTGCATGCATGTGTAAATCGCGTGACAGTGCAATATTATTCACTTTCTGAGCCCAACTTCCAATTAATAGGGGACGATCCTCCATCTAAAACCCCAACCGTACGTGAACGTTGGAAATAAGAAAATCCTTGAATGTTTCAAATTTAAAGTACACTAAAAAATTTCAAAAATTCTTGAAAATTTCAAATTTAGGGTACAATTTTGAAACTTAGCGCCGGTTCGTAAGAGAGTAGACTAACCCGGAACGAGGGAGGAACGGCGACCGACTGGCACTCCGTAGGAATCTTATGAGATCCAATTCCACCTAAGAATCTTGAAGATTTTCTCACCTGCCTGCCGAAAAAAAAACTTCTGAGAAAAAGAAGTAGGATTTGAAGATTGAAGGATTTGAAGTAGATTTGTTTTGAAGGACTGTTTAGCAGACCAATAGTACGAGTTGGAGACGGTTCTACAGAGGATCTACCGACCAATGGTAGTATTAGAGATAAGTAGTGTTGGCCCAGAAGTGTTACAGACCAGGAGTATTACAGGCCAGGCAAATTAGACCAAACAAGACCTCACTGCTGTTGAAATAGCGTAAAGCTGGAAATGATCTTAATCCACTTTGGCCATCCAAAATAAGACTAATATGAGTTTGCGACGGTTTCTGAGCACGGCTTAACTTGTGAGGACCAAAAAACCGGAAAATGTTTGCCTTTTTTTTAGTTTTTGGCTCATAACTCAAAATTGGTTCATTCTACGGAAAACTTCACTATGTATTGAATTGAAGAGCACTAAATTTCCCGTCGAATGATTTCTGGAACCTCAAATTCGGCAGAGCAATTTAGTAGTAATATTAAAGTTACTAGTAGTTAATAAAATTAGTACCTAGTAATTTATTTACCAACTTTGCAAAAATGTGGGTTATGCTCATGTTCAAACGATTGTGATCGGAAAACGGCTCCTCTAATCAAAAAAGTGCCATAATTAAAGTTGTCGGGAATGGAATTCTGCGTAAAAGGAGCTCTTAAATTTTCAAATTCGCTCATTTCCCCGTAAAGATACGAGGTGTGTAAATAAAGTAATGAGACTGATCTTTTTTCAATTTTTTATTCAAAGAATATTATAATGCAATACTGTCTGTCTCCTTCAAAATAGTTCCCTTGGGAAGCCACACAGCGCTGGAGACGGTTCTTCCAATCATCATAGCATTGCTGGAACTCCGATACTGGAATAGCCTTCAGCTGGTCGGTTACAGCTTTTTGAATGTTCGCAAGTGTCCCAAAATGAGTTCCCTTGAGGTGATTTTTCAATCTCGGGAAGAGAAAAAAGTCACAGGGACTCAAATCTGGCGAATAAGGAGGCTGAGGAGCTACAGGAATGTTTTTACTGGCTAAAAACTGCATTGTCCTTGAAAGGCTTCGAAAAAGAGTCTTTCGAGTGCGACCAAACATCAAAATGAACTGGGTGTTGCATCACGACAATGCACCATGTCACACTGCAATCTCAATAATGCAGTTTTTAGCCAGTAAAAACATTCCTGTAGCTCCTCAGCCTCCTTATTCGCCAGATTTGAGTCCCTGTGACTTTTTTCTCTTCCCGAGATTGAAAAATCACCTCAAGGGAACTCATTTTGGGACACTTGCGAACATTCAAAAAGCTGTAACCGACCAGCTGAAGGCTATTCCAGTATCGGAGTTCCAGCAATGCTATGATGATTGGAAGAACCGTCTCCAGCGCTGTGTGGCTTCCCAAGGGAACTATTTTGAAGGAGACAGTATTGCATTATAATATTCTTTGAATAAAAAATTGAAAAAAGATCAGTCTCATTACTTTATTTACACACCTCGTATCTACAAAAGAACAAAAGTAGTCATAACACTGAATTTTCGCTAGGAGGCTTTTTTTTTGGAGTAACATGACTGTTGAACCCCAAAATCATCTATATTTGTCTAGGTGTTTCATGGGTGTCCCAATTATGATGAGTAATGATAGGTTTCAAAAATAAAAACACCAAGTCTGGATTTTTTTTTAAATAATATTTTTTTAAAATCCAGACTTGGTGTTTTTGTTTTTGAAACCTATCATTACTCATCATAATTTTTGTATATTATACAAAAATTGCATAGTAACGAAAATATTAGAGTTGTAGAAATGTAAGTACGAGGATATGACGGAGCAATTTAAAATTTGAAACGTCTGCCAAGTGGGTGTGGCACATAGCTTCCTCGTACCCATAACCCGATTCTACTGATAATCCGATGCAAAATTGTTCAGAGAGTTCTAATATGCGAGTGGAAAGTTTGATTTTGGAGAACTGTTTTTTCGACCTTGAAAAGTGAAAACAATACTTCCGCCACCTTGGCAGACTCGGAAGAAAAAAGAACACTGTGCAGAAGATTTGAGTCCGCACAGCGCGGTTTATTCTAAGGTCGGTTTGAAGCGATTGTCTACGAGGGGTTCACTTGTCGTCGACGCAACGACCTGCGACTGCGCCGGTTTTCCTGTTCCGATTCGTCTCCTTCGTCATCCGATCCTGGCAACTGGAAACGACGAGGTCGTCAACATGTGAAGTAACTCAAAATCAGGAGCATCTAGGATAAGAAAGTGGTGGAACGGTGTGAGCGCTGCCTAGCGACGATGAGATGAATCTTCCAGAGCTCATAAACCTAGGTTATCTCTCTTTCAGTTGGCTTATTTACTGTAGATATCGTGTGTTGTTGTTAGATTTAGGGTTTTTAGTCTAGTTAGGTTGGCACCACTGCCACCTCAATAAACTCTCTTTCTCGTTCATGTCTCCGTGTGTACAATTCGCTCTCGCCTTTTTCCCTTAATTCAATATATATTTCTACTAGGTTATGTGCCTTTTAGTTACGTTTCCGTGCGTGAAACTATCAGGGACGAGTTTATGGTGAATTTTCCGCGATTCAGTGCGATTTTTACGGGTCTCGACGCGAAATTCGTTGCTCGAAGTTTCGTGAGTTCGGTCAGACTGCTCGGCGCCATTGGAGGTATTGAACCTGTTGCGTGGAAAGCATGTCTTCGCTAAATTTGCCTCTTCCCCAACTGAATGCAGCTAACTACTCTAACTGGAGGTTTAGAGTTGAATGCCTTCTCAACAAAGAAGGTGTGTTAGAAGCCGTACGAATCTCGGATGATGACGAGAAAAAGCTGACTGCCGATCAGAGGGTGAATTACGCCAAGATGGAGACTAAGGCGCGCTGTATAATCGTGCAATGCATCACAGATAGACATCTCCAATATGTCAAGGATGCGAAAACAGCTCGGAATATGATGGAATCCCTCGACAGTGTATTCAAAAGAAAATCGCCGTTTTCAAAACTGTACGTCATGAAAAAGTTGCTAAAACTGAAATGCAACTCTGATGATCTGCAAGATCATTTCATCGTAGTTGAGTCTCTACTTAGAGAGCTCGAAGCTGCCGGAGCCAAACTCGATGACAGACAAGGCATGCTACCTATTGTTGACAATGCCTGACAAATATGACGTTGTAATAACTGCGATTGAAACTATGGCATCAGATAAAGTGAATCTTGACTTCGTGAAGGGTCGTCTACTCGAGCAAGAGTTCAAAATCAAGGATTCCGCTTCATTCCCAAGTCAAGGTGATGAGAGAGCGAATTGTACACACGGAGACATGAACGAGAAAGAGAGTTTATTGAGGTGGCAGTGGTGCAAACCTAACTAGACTAAAAACCCTAAATCTAACAGTTGTGTTTCGAATTATTTCATAAATAAAAGAATGCTTTAAAAATTAATGTTGTTTACCTACAAGTACATTGATTTTCATTTCAGACTGAATGCCTTTCTTATTGATGCCTCAAACAGATTTGATTGCCTTTTTCATTGAGGGCTAATATCTGGTTTCCTATAAATTAGGCAGGGATCTACAGACATTAGGTATCACCGGACGATAACAGAGGTGCATCGATCTTGCCAAAAAAGAAGAGAAGGTTCATCTGATCGTCGCTAGGTAGCGCTCGGGCCGTTCCACCGCTTTCTTTCCCTAGATGCTCCTCTCAAAATCTACCGTAGAAACAACATAAACTTACGGCTTATGGTGGCCTTAATAAAAATTAAAACAAGCAAATCCAAAAACTTGATGGTTACTAAATCCAGTTAGGTGTATTGTTGGAAAATCAGTCTATACAAATTTTCGTCAAGTGGGTGTGGCACATGGCTTCCTCGTATCCATAACCTGATTGTTCAGTGTGTCTACACTAAAGTTGGGTATAACTCCAGGCTTCGATTCTACTTCTCTTTGCAATTTTGATTTAACCCCTTGTTTTTTAAAGTTTTTCAATTTCAAAATTTTTCGTGTTTTCGACCATTAAAACTGTCATAACTCCTGTTATTTACCAAGTAAATTAAAATTCGTAGATATCTTTGGAAATAGCGTTAATTTTCCAAAACCAAAATCTTTTAGCCACAAAGCTTTTTTTTTTAATCAAGTCAAAGAGCAAACTTCAAAATTGTTTCAAAATTTAACTTTTTTACAGAAGTTTTCACTTTCACTGCCCATTTCGATGGGCGCTCCTGTGAAAAAAACATGCTCGAATTGACAGCTTTCCAACGCTCTATCAACTTTTTAAAATTCAAATTGGAAGAGTAAGTCAAGTTTGAATGCCAACCAACGTGTGTTATACTGGAAAATCGAGTGTTTTACGAGGCGTATGGTCACCTTCGATCTCAAGATGACTTGACGAGTTTGGTATCGTTTTCTAAGTAACGCTTTACACAGTGATTTAAAGCGTAACATCAAAAAATCGTTGAAAAAACTACCTTGGTAGACTTTTAAGCAATAACCCTGTTCATAGCAACTAGAAATGAAAACTCTCACATATTTGTGAAGTGCTATACTTATTCATACAATCAAAATCATCCAAAATCTCAAATGATTCGATCGAAATTGAGAAAACCGTGGGCTTAAGACAGCCCGAGTGGTTGTTCCTCGCATTTTTCGACGTCTTCCAATTTTTAATTTTGAAGAAATTCAAAAAAGTCGCGAAATATTAGGCGAAATTTGAAATGAAACTTTACCCATTCTTCATCGTCTTCGTCCGCGTCGCCGCCTCCTCCCTCTTCGCCTTCTTCTTCTTCTTCACCTTCTTCGTGCTCTTCTTCGTTGGCCTCTCCCGACCCAGATTCAGAGGTGTCCTAGCAAGTAGATCGCGTTACATCGTCACGTAATTGAGTTGCTAAAAGTTGAGAACGTTCATGTTCTACCTACTCCTTGTTGGATTTGTAAGTTAATATTAGAAGTAACTGGAAAACAACTACCCCTAAATTTGGTGAAGTTTATATTTTTACAAAAAAGTTTTTTGTTTTTATAAAGTGCGTTGAGATCAAGAGAATCAAGTACTGGCAATGAGGATCTACAGGCTCCTGCCAATGAAATAATTTCTAATTTTTTCCTGTAGACAGCAGAATTCAAGGATAAGTGTTGATAAAATTTGCCAACATACTTTCACAGCGAATGTGTCAGTTCCAACACTTGATTCGCAACTTGACAACATTTCCTCATCTATAGTTGTCTAACTTTTGTGGAACAGTCGTAATCTCTTGGTTTGCTGCTGGCCTCATTTACACGAATCCCAACTAGTTTCCATTTTGTCCAGTTGCAGCCCCTCGATGTACTCTGCTTGCAACTGGTTCCATCTGGTCTGTCCTGGCTCATTTGGTTGGGTATGGCAGTACCATTTCTTTGTCGAAGTAGAAAGGGGTGGTCTTTAATTCCTGCTACGCCTCAGAACGTCAACCAATCAGAACGCTTCTCTGGTTCTCAGCCTTAGTTTTCTCTGCTTCGATGAGAAGGGGGGTTTTCCCTTCTTTTTATAGGGTGAGAACCAATAGATAGAATTTGTACGATGACCAGTGAGAGAAGAAGGCCTATTAAACCCTAGTGAAACTAGTTAATGTGCGGCATGAGAAGCTTGTTCGTATTCTGCAGGAGGTCGGTCTGGATTTCAAGGACGTGAGGTTGATGAGAAACCTATATTGGAACCAGACGGCGCAAGTTCGAGTAGATGGCGCTCTCTCTGAACAGGTGACAGTTGCGAAGGGGGTCAGACAGGGCTGCACAATGTCACCGTTACTCTTTAACATCTATTCGGAGCAGGTATTTAAAGAAGCCCTAGACGACTGTGATATAGGGGTCCAAGTCAATGGTTTACCTGTTTCGAATTTGAGATACGCAGATGACACGGTACTGCTGGCTCACACTGAATCGGAGCTCCAGGTCCTCTTGGACAAAGTTGCAATGTCTTGCAGGAACTATGGCCTGGCCATCAACATTGCCAAAACTAAAGCGATGGTCATATCGAAGAGGGGCAACGATGGTGTGAGGTTGGTTGTTGACGAGCGAGTAATCGAGCAGGTGTCGAGATTCAAGTACCTAGGCCAGTGGGTTTTGGAGACTTGGTCGTTGGAGGGAGAGTTGCGGTGTCGGATCGAGGTAGCACGATCAGCATTCAACAACATGCGAAGCGTTTTGTGCCGCCGGGATTTGAGTTTTCCTCTACGCTGGCGAGTTGTAAAATACTATATATAGTCCATACTTCTCTACGGCGTGGAGACCTGGACGTTAAAAGCCAAGGATATGAACCGGCTGGAGGCTTTCAAAATGTGGCTGATCCGACGCATGCTGAGGATCCTGTGGACTGCCAGGCTCCGGAACGCCTACATTCTGCAGGAAAACTCCCTGACACGTGAGCTGCTGATAACCATAAAGAAACGAAAAGTTGCATACTTGGGGCACGTTATGCGGGGTCCTAAGTATAGCCTATTGCAGACGATTATGATGGGAAAGATCAGCGGACGTCGGGGAGTAGGCAGAAAGCGAGCATCTTGGTTGTCTAACATTCGCAGCTGGACGGGGATAAACCGAGCAACCGATCTTTTTCATCTGGCGCAAGATCGCGAACGGTTTGCAGAAATGATCGCCAACCTTCAGTGATGGAGATGGCACTACAAGAAGAAACTAGTAACAAAGGGTTGAACTAGACAGTCGGGCTACAACTGGAGAGATGGTTACATTACAAAGTCAGCTTATTATTGCTCCATTATTAGAATGAAGTCGGTCAAAATGAACTTTTGGGATGCAAGGACTCTGAAAATGGTATTCCTCAAACCAGGAATAAAAAACCTGCACGGGGTAACATTGATGATAACTGATCTTGAAATCATAAACTTTTACTGTGTTATTGTTTCCATTAACGACTGTATTGATCAATGAAAAAGTTGTGTCCGTTGCAAATGAGTGATATTTACAGAAAAATAATTGAATTGGCCAGTGGTGAAAGGAACTAAGTGCAAAAAATCGATTTTTTTTTTTTAAATTGTTGATTTGGGTTCTCCTCGGCAAGACACATCATGTGGTGGTGAAAAGAACTAAGTTCTCGCTTCAGATTGTCAGATATTCGTCTCCACCACCGAGCGTTTCGTGGAGAAAAGAACTAAGTGTGCCCTTCAACACCTGATGACGGGTCTCCGCGGGCATGTCCGTTGATCAAAGTACTTTGTTTCTCTTCAATAAACAACAAACTTATTATACTAAGCAGTTTCGTGAACTTTTTCACCTCAGTCTGCTTTCTCCTGCGTTGAGGTACTGTGTTGTGCGATTCATTTCTTTAAAAATGGGTCCCAAACGTATAAGAGATGAAGCTGGACATAAACGTCAAGTAATTAAGAAAAAAGACTGCAAGGCCTTCAGTTAATCAGTAATAGTGGAAAGAGTGTGCCTCCTCAAGTAACTGGACCGCCATGTCCGTAAGTACCTACCAAAATATTATAGCTTAGTCACCCAACTTTTTACAAAGATACACGTTTATTTAGCGCCAAGAAGTTGGAGGATGTTGGCAAACTAAGACAGTATGTCCCTGAAGCGTTTAAGCAATTTTATGTGAAAACACTGGCTTGGCCAACTCAGGAATAAGAAGATGTAGAACAAACGTGAGAAAAAAATGGAGAAAAATGAAGAAAAAAATATAAAAAATCGAAATGACAATCTATATACATAATATTCAATAAGTTTACAAAGTTATTCGTTCAAATAAAGATATTTCGTCATATTCGGTCTTAATTTTCTTCATGCCCAGGTAATCAAGTGGTGAAAGGCACTAAGTTCCCAAAATGTAACTTTTTTTTTTGGTTATACCCCTCTAAATTTTGCGGCAGTTCAATGCTGTTTGAACATCTCTTTTATTGGCCTTCCAAAAGAAAAAACGTCTGCCAAGTGGGTGTGGCACATAGCTTCCTCGTATCCATAACCCGATTGTATAGATGATCCGATGCATAGTAGTTAATCTCAAAACACCAATCTCTAAGTACCTTTCACTACCCTCATAGGGGACCATCTACACGCTAATCCGGACAATCCTAGAAAATTTCATCAAATTCGGATGAAAAATTGAGTGAGTAGATGTATGTGATTGGACCAAAAATATTCTTAGCCTCGACTGCGATTCGAACCCGCGATCCTTAGAGCACAAACAAGACTCAATCCTCTGCGCTATTGAAGCCTCGTCTCTCTCACAGGAGACCGTTCCTCTATGAATGAATCCCTCTATGAAAAACAATTCTCTATGATTTTCATAGGGGACCATCTAAACACTACTCTGTGACATCCCTGACAATTTCATTGAAATCGAATGGAAAATGTAGAAGTTATGGCAGTTACATGGAAATTCACGTTTGCGCATGCGCAGTGGCTACTATCAGTCCGAAGGTGACGATTTTCATAGGGAACCATCTAAATACTAATCTGTAACATCCCTGAAAATTTCATTGAAATCGGATTGAAAATGTAGAAGTTATGGCCGTTACAAGGAATTCACGTTTGCGCATGCGCAGTAGCTACTATCAATCCGAAGGTGACGATTTTCATATGGGACCATCTAAATACTAATCTGTAACATCCCTGAAAATTTCATTGAAATCGGATTGAAAATGTAGAAGTTATGGCCGTTACAAGGAATTCACGTTTGCGCATGCGCAGTCGCTTCTATGAGTCCGGTGATAATTATTTTCATAGGGGACCATCTACAACCTAATCCACATAATCCCTGAAAATTTCATCAAAATCGAGTGGAAAATGTGGAAGTTATGGCCGTTACAAGGAATTTACGTTTGCGCATGCGCAGTCACTTCTATCAGTCCGAGGGTGATGATTTTCATAGGGGACCGTCTACACACCAACCCGCACAATCCCTGAAAATTTCATCGAAATCGGACAATAACTTCATATAGTAATGCGCGTTACAAGGAATTGATGACAGACGGACAGACAGACAGACACACAGACAGACAGACACACAGACAGACAGACAGACAGACACGGAACCAAAATTGTTCAGAAAGGTCTAAAACGCAAAACGCGAGTGAAAATTTTGATTTTGGAGAACTTTTTTTTTTCGTCCTTGAAAAGTGAAAACAAAGCTTCCGCTACCTTGGTAGACTCGGAAGCAAAAACTGGGTCAAAATCGAGCGCTTTAGTTAAACTAAGCAGTTTTTTGCTTCTCCTGAAAAGTGGCGTTTTTGCACTTAGTTCCCTTCACCACTGGACAATTCAATTGATATAATAAATAAACCGTCATTGGTACCAACTCAACAATGGAGGAACACTGACTTTGGCTGGTTGTCGGCAAAGCGGGCACTTTTTCGAGTACTTGTAAGACTCGGTGAGGCAAGGTGTGCAAAACGTGTGACCGCAAGGCGTGGCAGACTTGTCCTCTTGCATTTCTTCCAAACATATTGGACAGGCATCGAGTTTCCTTGGAGCAGAAGATCCCAAATGACTTTTCAAACTTGGAAAATGTATAATCGTAGTTGATTTTGATGTATGAATGAGGAATTTCACCATGTCGGAATTTCCTATTTTTAACCCCAAAATCGGATTCAGCACCTCGAAAAACCTCCTAAGGCAAACTTTCAGCCCGAACTTCCTAATTTACGAATAAACAAAACAGTTAGAAAATACGAATGTTTAAAAAAACCGGGAAAATGACGTCATCCTGGAATAGTTCATTTATGGCCGCTTGAAGCGCTGAGATCGATAAATCTATAGTCCCCAGATGCAAAATTTCACGAAACAGTAAAGTTCGAAACCGAAAAACTGAAGAAAAAAAATAGAAAAAGCGAGATGGGGAAAATTAGGTTTCCCCTGTTTTTGTTTGATAAATTTTCTCTTAGAAAACACGATTTCGTCGTCCCAATGGGCAACACTGGGAGGAGACGACGATCTGAATAGCCAATCAGCGAGTGTTCCCGCTTCACGTCCGTTTTCCCGGTTAGTTTTGAAATCAAAAATTTTGATTGTCTCCCAAAAATAACAGGAGACTTATTTTCCGAAATCAGCCCGATTTTCATCTATCCCACGCAACAATTTTGGACACATGGATGGTAGAAACTCATATCTGCAGGAGGATCCCCCCCATCTTAATTTTCTCAGTTAGTCTTAGTGAAGGAGGGTTTCTTACGGTTTTTTATTGGGTGTCTCGGATCCCGGCTCCTTAGTGTCTGGTTCCTTCCGCTTAAGGGAGCTGGAGGTTTCAGGTTGTGCCTTGTCTTTTGTCTGTCGAAATGGGATGCGGAAGAGCCAGCTGACTAGAACACAGATTTGATTCCAATTTGAGGGTTAAGACTACCAGAATGGGTTAGCGATCGGGTTACACTGCAATTATTTTTATTGGAGAATCCGTTGTAAGCAGTTGATAACAGAAGACTAGTAATTTTGGTGTTATAGGGTGTGCTCACGTATTTATTTATTTATTTATTTTTTTTAAAGAAAATGTCTTGAAGAGAAACAAAATTCGGCTCCCACGCAAAAATACTGCCCCCAAAAAATTGCTGATGGTAAGGCAAATTATCAGATTATCAATCCTGCGGAAATGCAACGTCAAATACACTGGGAAGGAGATTGGCTGGCAGTCGCGTGGTTGCCAACAACTTATGACACAACATGAAAACATTTTATTTTCTCTTTGGATTTTCCGAATCAGAGGGTTTCTAAGAACACGATTCATGTGTTTTCCCTCCGATTTTCGTTTGGTGCACACACCCTATTACATCTTGGACGAGACAGTACCACATCAATGTTATAAGGGTTTTTTATCTTCACTCAAAAAAAATTGTTTGCTCCCTTTTCTGATTTTAGATATTGTGATCTTATTAGTATTCTAATTAAAATATACATAATTAATATGAAAAAATGTTCCCTGGAGTAGTAGTTGAATTGGTAGAGTAGAGAGTGATCTAAATATGAACTAGAAGTTCTATGCCTTTACTCTGTCAGATATTTCTGTGTGCACGGGTGAAAGTGAGCCTCCAATGTTGGGTGGCCTCTTCCATGACAGTGTTGCCACGTGGAGGGATTTTCTTCTCCCCTTTCCCTGAGATAATGTTTCCCTTCCAGCTCGTTTTGTTTGATTTTCAATAACAACAAGATTTTTTTTACCATTTGATCAAGTTCAAGTATAACCTAGTTCTGGCAATGGATTAATTATATTAGTGTAATTAGATATTTACAGCAAAAACGTAATTGAAATTAATAAAATGCCAGATTGGCAAAGTCTAACAAGAGACTGAATTTAATTGCCGGATTGGCGAAGTGGAAGAAAGGAATGAATTTAATATAGAGATTCCTTCTGGATATCTCTTTGAGTAATTCCTTCTGGAATACCCAAGAAAAACGCTGCAAATCATTGCTCAAAGGTTTATTATTTTCTGTATAGATCATCCTTCTGTATAGATCACTGGTTCTCCATCAATAGCACCTACCACCATCTGTATTCTCCCTTGACCTTCCCTCTCAAATTTCAGCTCCTGCGTTCAATAGGATTGAAAATGGCTTCGGAGCTCACTCAGCTGATCAGTGATCTGAAGAGTGAAGAAGATATCCTCGAATGCTGGAGACGCCTGGAAGACCACTTCCATTCAATAGCATTGAAAATGGCTTCGGAGCTCACTCAGCTGATCAGTGATCTGATCAGTGAGCAATGATTTGCAGCGTTTTTTACCTACAAACATTGTTTTACCTACCAACTTTTTTTTACCTACCAACTATTGTTTATTAGAATTAAGTTTATTAGAAAGAACTAAACGCTTCACACTAGATTCGAAAAATAGAAAGCTTGATATGGAAATTTGATTACTGGTTACGCAGAAGGCAAAACTGTATACAAATCGAAGAAATGAACAGCGATCGCATTTTAGTCAGATAAAATTTGAACGGCGATTAGACCTCTTTTGCGATTCACACTCATGATTCTGTTTTATCGAAGGAAAACCTTCAAATACTCGTAGGGACCGAACGGTTTGTCCTACAGAGCTCCGGGTGGTCTCAAAAATTTTTAAAAATTCTGTACTGTTTAAAATTGGTGAAAAAACGATACCTTTATTTCGAGAGTTTTCGAGCTAGGGCACTCTTGAAAATTTCAACCCTTAATTTTCACCCCTTAGAAGTGACCTACATCAACCAAAAGCTTCGCGGCACAACTAGACCCCAAATGGAGCCCATATACCAAATTTGAACCAAATCGGTCCAGTGTTGCTAAGAAAAGTGCCGCGTACGGCGTGCCGCGTACGGCGGACGGACGGAAATTTTTTTATTCGATTTTCGGATTCTACGTACCTTGAAACGTAAAACATCAAATTTTGAGGGGGGGTTAAAATTTTTTTTTCTTGCTCGATTCCAAAGGCTTATTATTGAAAATAATAAACCAAAAGTGGAGGGGAAATGATGAAATAAATTCAGTGCATTTCCACCGAACCACGCTCTGCTACCATGTAACAATATAGGTTGAATTTCAATTTGTACAACAAATTTGAAATACACCTAATTGCCCATATATGAGACAGAGGAGGGTGTGACGACCCTATTCATTCAAACCAGTGATTAGATTAATCAGCCAGCCTAAAGAGAATATCGATTCATATCTCTATGAATCGGATATCCCTAAAGGCGTAGCTCCAATAAATCGGGAACACACCAATTGGATTGTCCCTTATAAAAAAGTAGGATCGTCACAACGGGGGTTCCTACTTTTGGGGCACGATCTTCCCAAACCTTGTTGACATTAGGAAGTAATAATAACTATGAAGCACCTGACCTCATCTTGGTTTCAGCAATGGACATGAACACCAGGCAGTGAATAATAAAGTGGTCAACATAGGCAAACTCTCAGTTGGTTGCTGTTCCTTCCTCATTCCAGATTAGTCTAATCTCTTACAAACCAGCGCTCATAGTTTCAAAGTTGTACCTAAACCTTGAAAATTTCAAGGATTTCTCATTTAGGTACAACTTTGAAACTTTGAGCGCCAGTTCTTTATAGATTAGTCCAACTCCAAACTAGGGAGGAATAGCGACCGACTGAGACCCCCTCAAGTATCAGCACTTACAACTGCTTTATCGTTTTTACTTCTCAATTATCTGTGTGTAATACATTTATTTATTATTATTAGTAGCTATTGATCGATTGTGGTACATTTCAAGTGGTTCAATCTTTGTTGACTCTTCAGAGTTTGAGGCTTCAGGTGAATGCAACAAATTCTGTGCATCCATGAAGTCCACCTTCCTAACAGAAGTCGATAGGCCCTACATTATTGCTGCCAAAAGCTCGGAAACTGGTTAGGTTCACTTTAGGGAGGGTGAGAACCTATAAATCACCGAACAAATATTGTCCATACGAGTAGTAGATATCTATCTGTCAAAAACTTGGAAAACTCAAGGAAATTCTTTCTTGAGTTCCTCCTCACCCACCAAATTGACCAAATTAAGTGACCGACTTTCCATGCATGGAGGAAATGGGGGGTGCGCCTTGATTTTTTTTTAGATTTTTAATCTAAGGTAGACCTCATTCTGAGAATTTTGGTTCCAACCGCGACCTTCTAGCGTGTGTAAATCTTTTCCTATGAATTTTCAAAGTTTCGACCGTTTATGACGTCACGCGTCCCTCTCACCTGGGCGGGACCCCCCCAGCCCACTGTGACGTCATAAACGGTTGAAAATTTAAAAATTCATAGGAAAAGATTTACACACGCTAGAAGGTCGGGGTTGGAACCAAAATTCTCAGAATGAGGTCTAACTTAGATTAAAAATAACAATAAACAGTTTTTCCTACCCAGGCGCACACCCTATTGAGGATTTCATCAAAATATCAGAGAAAATACTGAATTACAGTAACTAGGCACTGAACTCACCGAGAGTAAGTGGTTCATCATGGCCGACATTCGAAGGAGGCCGGTGTAATCGATTATTTGGAGCTTATCGATAGTCTATAACGTCACGATGGAATAACCAATATGACAATCTCGGGTCTTCAAGGAAGAAACCAAGAGTGCAGTTGACAGAACAAAGTTATTGAATCATTTTTGACCCACATGTAACTTCGAACCTTGTTGCCTGACTTCAGTAGACTACTCTCTCGTTTTTCGATGTTTCTTCAAATCGAACACTTATTGAATAATCGGCACTAAACCTACCGACTCAATATCATCATCGCCCCTTAAATTATTTCATAGGTACTTTCAGCCCGCACGACACAACTTACATCCCCACATATTGGTGATGAAAACCCGAAGCTCCGATATTTCGGATTTGGGTAGAGTCTGAGTATGTTGAATCGATAATCTCTGGTCGAAGATGATGATTGATACTAAAGGTATCACACGGAACGAGCAACTAAATGCCCCAACATCATGAATTTTGGTTGACTGTGATTATGTAAATCATAATTATAATTTTTTGGCCAAAAGTTATACAAGCGTTGTGATGCAGATACAAGACACAGAATACAACAGTTGTTACTGGAATTTCAAACAAAGTCGTGATCGTTTCCTCGACAACAACATTGGAAACCAAATAGGAGGAGCATCTTGGGAAGAAAGTGCTGGAACAGCCAGAACGCTATGTAGGGATGGTATCTGAGGTGTCGAGAGAAAAACGGGGAATAGCTTGAAGGAAACTGCACAACGGTTGCGTGACGAAAGAGAAAGATTTATTTGAATTACACCAGTTGATGGCTCCGAAAACAATGAAGAAGACATTCATGGATACTACTCTTCTCCCCCAAAAATGAATTTTCTTGAAAATTTGAAATTTTATAAATTTCCGATAATTGGGTCATTTCAAAATTTGGGGTTATTTCTTGTCACGCAGCTTTTGTGAACACTCTATTTGTCTTGGAAATTCAGAATTTTTTCAGGGAGATACAGCAGGTTGGTATCTACAAAGATCACATAGAATGAATTTCACTAATCAATTAACTCAGATAATTAAAAATCATTAATGATCCCAATTCTCTCTCCCTACACCTGTCAGAGGGTAGGTTGGGAACTTTGAAAATTTTTGGAGAACTCTATATTCATATTTTAATTTAAGTAAAAAACTTTATTGGTCCAGGATACTCTCCTCTTCAGGAATAAATTAGAAACGAACGAAAATTCCATGAATTGGAAGGGTTTTTGCTATGTTTTGATGCTGTCACAAGGTTTTATTCTCTCTCCCTACAATTTTTTTGAAATGCCCGCCCACTCCTGGAAAACGATTATTTTGTGTCATGAAAAACAAAAGTGAACACTGCTGCAAGATTGGCTTCCGAAGCTACTGAAGTTTGTTGAATTTCCAAGCTCCCAGTTGTGTGGGTTATGTTGTGAAGTGTTGAAGCTTTGAGAGTAGGTAAATACTTTCTCTCTCCCTACAACCACCTCACTCATCAGGGTAAGTGTTCAACTAGGTTTAATTAAACTCAAATTACAATGGGGGGTGCGCCTTGATTTTTTTTAGATTTTTAATCGAAAGTAGACTAAATCCTGAGAATTTTGGCACCAACCGCAACCTTCTAGCGTGAGTAGATCTGTTTCTATGATTTTTCAAAGTTTCGACCGTTTATGACGTCACGCGCCCCTCTCGCCTGTGCGGGACTCCCCAGCCCACTGTGACGTCATAAACGGTCGAAACTTTGAAAATTCATAGGAAAAGATTTACACACACTAGAAGGTCGCGGTTGGTACCAAAATTCTCAGAATGAGGTGTACCTTAGATTAAAAATAACAATAAACAGTTTTTCATACCCAGGCGCACACCCTATTATGAATGCCATAGTGTTATGTATTTTTTCTAACGTTCAGAATCAATAATGGTTAGGTCAGTAGAGGGTGATAACCTCACAAATCTCTCTCCCTACAACCTCTCTACCTACAACTTCTGGGGAGAGGCTGGTTTGTAGGAAGAGAGATGGAATTGCAGGGAGAGAAGTTTTTTTTTTTCAAAGCCGTTTACATTTTTAAGAGTTACCTGAACTATTTACACCGCTGGGTCATATAATTCTGACTTTTCATTAACCCACATTTTACGAAAGATTAAACTGATTGAAAGACTTGAAGAATCTGATAATTCTGATGAACCTAGATTATAGCTTCGGACTGTGATTGCGATAAGTAAAAGAGACTCCTAAACTAAGATTCTCGTATTTTAAAGGAATAAAAAGGTTTCATGAGTTCAACTCACACTTGGTTTTCTCTCTCCCTACAAAGTCGAAATTATGGAAAAAAATTCAAAATTCTATAAATTTGAAACTACTTGATAAAGTGTGCGCCCACTTCAGGATCTGCCTCAGTGGCCAAAACAAAGGACGTTTACGGGAGAAAAAACATAAAAACTTCAACAATAATTTATGGAAAAGTTCGAGGACAAAATAACCCCAAATTTTGAAATGACCCAATTGTAGAATGAAGAAGAGAGAAGAAAATACATTGTTGCATACGAACAAACTGCGGTGTATAACAGTGAAAAAAAAATTTGAATTGGATTTACCACTCTTTTCTTCTTGTAGTACGACAAATTGTAGTAAAAAGACGAATTACATTACCATTACTTCTTAAATTGTAATGAAAAGAATAATTACACCATTATAAAGAAAACAGTTGCAGTTTCTAACAGTGATTCTAATTTCTGCAGGAAGGACTTTTCTTCCTGGAATCAAAAAGAAAAACGCACAACAGCTCTTAAGCAAAGTAAAATAGATCGAAAATTTACAAAAGCACCTACTTAGTACCTAGGTAGATTAATTGAAAATGAGTCTCTTCGGTTTTTTGATCAACCGACCTGCTCTAGATCGAGGTTCACATTTGGGTTTTTCTAAAGTTTGCCCTTTTATTATTGGTTTCGGGGAAAAAGTTTTGAAACCTCTAAAATCCATTGGAGAGGACCCCCCCCCCCCCACATTCTGCTTCCCTGTGTCTGCAGACGAACTTGAGCGAATGAAATTTGGGCTGGTCTGGGTACCTACATTTTCTCCATGACTTTGAGTAAGTTGAGAGGGCTCAGTTCTCCTTCTAATTTGGTGAACATGTCTCACCCAGGTCATGTTCAATTCGAGTATGAAAACTCTAACCCTCCTGGGGCCTAATATTGACTCAATCACCCCAGCCAGCCACTGATCTTCGTGGTGCCGATAATTTTTTGCCCAAATTAAGTCTCTAGGAGCCCATGATTCTGACTCTACACCCCCATTATTCTCGACTTGGTTTGCTTGCCTCTCTAGAACTCGATTCTGAGTGGGTGGAGGGCGGAGTAAATCAAGTCGATTCCTAATGTGCCTACCTAGTAAGGTTTCGGCTGGGGAGACCCCCGTTGTAAGTTGTTTCGAATTACAGTAATCCAACAAAAAAACGTTGAAGTACCAAATCGAGATCTGAACTACCAGTTCCTATACCTAAGGCAGTTGTCAAGGCACGTTTCACTGATCTAACAGCGTTTTCAGCAGCACCGTTCGTTCTGGGACTATAAGGTGCTCCAGATTTGAATTTTACGCCATTCATGTCCATAAATTTGCTAAATTCGTCGGAAACAAATGCTGAATAATTGTCAGCCACCAAAATCTCTGGAATGCCGAGTGCTTTGCACGCGTAGGTTCGAATCCCATCCTCGTCGCCAATGAGGTGTCGAGAGAAAAACGGGGAATAGCTTGAAGGAAACTGCACAACGGTTGCGAGACGAAAGAGAAAGATTTATTTATTTATACACCAGTTGATGGCTCTGAAAACAATGTAGCCAATTTTCCCTCAATGTATAAGACATTCATGGATACTACAGTATCGATAACAGATATTTCAAAACATCGTTACTTTCGTACCAATACTCAATATTTTATATCGATACTGCATTATCGATATTTTTGGATATTGATACTTTGGATCCGATATTTCTAAATATCGAGTATCGATACATCTCTTGCGGTAAATTCAACGTAATGGCTAGAAACTGAAGAAGGTGAAGAAGGTAGCGAGGCTGCTGGGTCATTACTCGGATAAATTTATTGTATTATTATCATTATGTCGAAAAAATGCAATAATACATCGATACCTTGAAGCACAAAGGCGCTATGTCCATCCATCTTCCAAATTTTTTATTGTTTTTTAATTTCAGAAAAACTCAAATTCAACCAAACTATTATTGGCCTTCTTGACGATTAAAGCTTGAAATGTCTTGAAGAAATTAAAGAGTTTAGTGGAATAAGCATTATTTTAGGAATTTTGGTCTGGTGATAACGTCTTTTACGTTTTTCTCAAAACTCCATCTTTGGACATAGCGCCTTTGTGCTTTAAGGTATCGACATATTCAGTTATTAATAATTAATGGTATGTTGTTTAAATACAACCAACTAAGACTCTTGATAATGAGAAATGAATTATCATTGAGAAAAATATTTTCCTTGAGAATATTGGATATTTTGTGACACTAAAATATCGATACCTACTCGAATTTTGAAAAATCTATACTCATGTTAAACGATACGTGGGATATCGATACCTCCTTTTGTAGCGATACCCATCCCTAGCGGTATTTTAGATTAGATGAACCTTTCTTACCCTGACAAAATGGATCCACCTCTGTTATCGACCAGAGGTAATATCTCTGTAGATCCCTGCCTAATCTGTAGGAAACCAGAAATTTGGCCTCAATGAAAGAGGTATTCACGTCTGTTTGAGGAATCAATAAAAAAAAGTCGTTCAGCCTAAAATGAAAAATAGCCTGCCAAGTGGGCGTGGTACATAGCTTCCTCGTATCCATAACCCGATTGTATAGATGATCTGATGCACAGTAGTTAATCTCAAAACACCAATCTCTGAGCACCTTGCACTACTTACGCCAACCCGCACAACATTTGAATATTTTTTCAAAATCGGATGGAAAATGTAGAAGTTATGGCCGTTACAAGGAATTCACGTTCGCGCATGCTCATCAACTATTATCAGTCCGGGAGTGTGGATTTTCTTAGGGATCGCCTACACGCCAACTTCATAATCCCTGAAAATTTCATCGAAATCGGATAATAACTTCGTATAGTTATGCCCGTTACAAGGATTTCATGACAGACACAGACACGGAACCAAAATCGTTCAGGAATGTCTGAAACGTAAAACGCGAGTGGAAATTTTGATTTTGGAGAACTTTTTTTCAACCTTGAAAAGTAAGAACAAGCTTCCGCTATCTTGGTAGACTCGGAGAAAATACTACAAATTATTACACAACGGTTTTTTTAAAGACCTGCGAAGAACACGACTTCTTTGATTGCCTTCTAGGGACCAGGTGTGCGTGAGGTGGGGGAGGGGGGTCTATGGAGGATCTATCTCCCCTTGCCCTGGCTCAGAGGAACATGTGGTTAATAAAAACGGTGTTGAGAAGAACGTTGTCTATTTCCACGAAAATAATGAGTTACAAGTTAAATCGATTTCGACGGTTAGGTCATCATCAATAACAAACAATAACTTATTGTTTAATACTTACCTTACTTAGTTAGTGTTGTTACTGATGATGACCTGACCGTGAAATCGAATTAACTTTTAACTCATTATTTTCGTGGAAATAGACAACGTTCTACTCAACTCCGATTTTATTAAAATGGTTTTCCACATTCTCATCGCGAGTGATTCCATTCGGAACGTGTGGTTGATAGTATTCTGATAAATTTCACAATAATTGCTCGTTTTACGATAGATAATCGTATGGGGGGTTCTATTCGTTTCTAGAAATTTTACACTCTCTTAAAATTATAAAAAAAGTGATGAAACATTTATTAATTAGGTAATGAATTATCCCCATGAGCAAATGGGTCTACAGAGCTCTGGGTGGTGTCATTAGACTCTAAAAGTTCTTCAAAATTTTGAACTAACAAGAAAACAATTTCTGCATATCAAAAATTTTCAGCCAGTGTTTTAAACATTTTTTCCTCTCTTTTCATCCCTTAGAAATGATTATAACCAAAACCTTCGGTGCACGAGTAGATCTCAAATGGAGCCCACATACCAAATTTCATCGAATCGGTTCATGGGAACTGAGTAGAGTGCTGCATACAGAGTACAGAAGGAAACATTTTTATATGATTTTTTGACTCCTCATACTTTGAAGAACCGCATCGAATTTTGAGGGAAGGCTTACAATTGTTTTCTTTCTCGATTCCACAGGTTCATTATTGAATAAAATAACCCAAAATGTATTCCAAAATCAAAATTTCCATTCGCGTTTTCGTTTGTACTTTCTTGAACAATTTGGGATTCGTGTCTGTCATGAACTCATTGTAAGGATTTATTGTCTATTTTCGATGAAATTCCCAGGGATTGTGCGGGTTGGCGTGTAGATGGTTCTTTATGAAAATCATTGCCCCCGGACTGACAGTAGTCTCTGCGCATGCGCAAAAGTAAAAACCTTGTAACAGCCATAACTTCCACATTTTTCATCCTTAATCGATGAAATTTTTAGGGATTGTGCGGGTTGGCTTGTAGATGGTTCCCTACGAGGGTAGTGGAAGGTACTTAGAGATCGATGCTTTGAGATGAGCTTCTATGCATCCGATCATTTATACAATAGGGTTATTTTAAATGTATATTGCCGTTTTCAAGAACGATTGTTGTCATTCGAATTTGAACAAATGACCACATGATTGGCGTAAACCTCTTGTTGGTTCCCTCGCAGTTGCTCGGAAACTATGAGGATTCAACACGCAATAACCTTGAACACTAGGCCGATGACTAGACGCCAATATTCCTGCAGCAAACTCCGTCAACAGTTGAATTCACGTTAACCTCGTTGTGAAAAGTCTTAAATGTCGCGGTAGAACGCCTATAAAATTACGTTTTATCGCTCCGCCTCAGTTCAAAGCTTTTGAACATCTTTCATTCTCAAATACCACGGAGTTTATGGAGGTATATAATCTATATAGTCTATTTACGGATGATCATTAGATTTTATGATATCGGAGGTCATAATGAAACGAGGAAACCGGTTCACCATCGTTAGTCAGCAGGCGCCGGCGATGAAAAAGTCAGACCACGTGACAACTGTTTGCAGAACTGAAATTTAGGAGGAAATAAACATTAAATCAGTTGTTTATACTTGTGGCAAGGACCTCCCTCCCCCGAAATTATAATGTCTTCCAATGATGTTTCGACTTTTTCATACGAAATTTGGTTTTTAGTTGTTAAGGAAGCACAACTGAGTGATTTAAGATACTATTCAAAGAAACGATAAAGATCGCATTTTCGACCCAGTTAGTAATCATTAGAGCTCGGAAAATATGCACGAAAATTTCCCAAAAATATGCACCGGAAACTGGAAAAATATGCAAAATATGCATTTGCCCTTAAAACTGCATACGACTTTGGAATTTCAGTATTTTAAGAAAGGATGGTCCATATTATTACATTTTTTTAGCCTTTTTTTCTCCTAGAAAAAGTTATGAAGCATCAGGTAAAGTAAACAAGCAATTCAAAAAATCAGTTATACATTTTTTATTTACTTTTATACATTTATACGAACTAGGTATAAAATGTAAAGATGAACCACATATTATATTGGGATTACACGCTCCAAATTATCAGGTGTAAATCAGTGTCTCCTGTCACTTAAAATTTCTTTCAATGCAGAAAACGATCTCTCTACATCGCAAGATACAATAGGCAAAAATTTAAAAGTGGAAATCTCTTTTGGAGAGTAGGGAGAGTCCCATGAGCTGTCTTCTCCTTTGAGAATTTTCGCGATTTTGTTCACTTGCATTGTCACTCATCTATTCATTAGAGCAGGTAATGGCCCATTACCTGCTGAGGTGATGTGAGTGAGGGGACAAAACATTCCAACATTCGATTTAGAATATTGTCAAATTCCAGCACTGACTTTCGAAAAAAAATCCAGAATACGCAAAAAAACTGGTAAAATATGCTGCAAAATATGCAAAAATCCCCAAAATGACCAAAAAATGCAAAAATCCCCAAAATGACCGAATTATGCAAAAATATGCAATTTTAATTTCAATTCAAACCACCGCATACCCTTCAGAAACCTTCAAAACGTTCACATACAAAGATATACCGCATAATAAAAGATATGCAAAATATGCAAATTCCGAGCTCTAGTAATCATCCATCGTAATTCGATGGAAAGATTACTTTTCGTTCTATCGACTATCGACTCAGGGATTGATCCTCAGTCTTATTTCAGACGCCGACCCTGTTAGTACATACTTTCTTACAAGATTATTTCCCTTACCCTCGTGGTTCAAATTCGAAGATCCAATAGGTAGGTAATATCTATTGTTACTTCTCACCTCCCCAATACATACAGAAGCCTCATTGCTTATAGAATATTCATCCATTGCTTATCCATCTATTTTTCCCTAATTCAATTTTTGTCTATTATTAATCTTCCCTTGTCCTTGGAACGACCTCAATCAAGGAGTGGGCGGACGAAACGTATAGTTTCAAGAGGTAGAATACATCATCAATTTGATTGTCCTCGTTAATTTTCTTGAATTTACTAGGTCCGCAGAACAATACTGTTTCAGATTCCATAGGTATATTAAACCAAAACTATACAAAAAATTCCAACAGGTTTTCGAGTAAAAATCAAATTGCTTTAAAAGTTTTTGCAGGACTCTAATTTTATAGAGTAAGTATACCCTAAAGTTGTTTTGAGAATTTCCTAAAAAAAACGTCTACCAAGTTGGGTGGGTAGTATAGCTTCATCACAAAGTGTAATTCAGTATCTGATGGTTGTGTAAATGTTTGAATTTATCAGTGAATTGAATTAAATTAAATAGAAAATATTAAATATAATATAGTTTTTATTTATTTGCGAGTTGGTGGTTCCAAAATTTGAGAATATCGAAGAATTTCTTACTATTTGTACAGATTTTCAGAATATGTGGCTGGCAACGTCAGTCGGACCGGCGAATGCTAAAAAGTGAGTTCGTCAACATAATCGCGAACGAATTCTCGATCGTGTCAACTAAAAAAAGTCTGCCAAGTGGGTGTGGCACATAGCTTCCTCGTATCCATAACCCGATTATATAGATGATCCGATGCATAGTAGTTAATCTCAGAGCACCAATCTCTAAGTACCTTTCACTACCCTCATAGGGGACCATCTACACGCTAATCTGGAAAATCCTAGAAAATTTCATCAAATTCGGATGAAAAATGTAAATGTTATGGCTGTTACAAGGATTTTACGTATGCGCATGCGCAGTGGATACTATCAGTCCGAAGGTGATGATTTTCATAGGGGACAATCTAAATACTAATCTGTAACATCTCTGAAAATTTCATCGAAATCGGATGAAAAATGTAGAAGTTATGGCCGTTACAAGGAATTCACGTTTGCGCATGCGCAGTCGCTTCTATCAGTCCGGGGACAATGATTTTCATAGGGGACCATCTACAACCTAATCCACATAATCCCTGAAAATTTCATTGAAATCGGATGGAAAATGTGGAAGTTATGGCCGTTACAAGGAAATTCACGTTTGCGCATGCGCAGTCGCTTCTATCAGTCCGGGGATGATGATTTTCATAGGGGACCGTCTACACACCAACCCGCACAATCCCTGAAAATTTCATCGAAATCGGACAATAACTTCGTATAGTTATGCGCGTTACAAGGAATTCATGACAGACGGACATACAGACAGACACACAGACACTGAACCAAAATTGTTCAGAAAGGTCTAAAACGCGAGTAAAAATTTTGATTTTGAAGACCTTTTTTTTTCGTCCTTGAAAAGTGAAAACAAAGCTTCCGCTACCTTGGCAGACTCGGAAGCAATAACTGAACGAGATGATGAAAATCTAGTTTTGTATTTGGTTATTTATCGGTCAATAATAAACATTTTACATAAATTATTTTCATGTTAGGATTGAGGAAGCTAAATATATTGTTTGTATATTTGGTGATTTTATAACGGGACAAGACCTACAACACAAAAAGTAAATATCTAAGGTCATTGACTGGAATACCCTCCTAAGTGAACTACCAAATCGTCTATTTCAACTGTCTTTCGCAATATCCATGATGTTGGAGGTTTTTTGCTTTCCCTAATGTGGCTATGACTGACTCTAATAGACCATCAGAAACTGCAAAACCACAATTTCCTTAAATTCACGTTAGTTTCACTGCAATGAAGCTCTTGCAGGAGTTGCAGGGGCTAATCAACACATTCCCTGAAAAATCTGCCAATCTGGCACCATGATTTCGCTGTAATTTCGCCGGGGTTGACAAATAGGTAAGTAAACATTGTTGTTCAGAAAAGCTCAGATACGAAAAACGCGTTCTAATTTTAATTTTGGAGTTTCCCTAATTTTTCTCTTTTTCCCGTTTTCTTTTGTCCCGTTGTAAGAAAACACAAGACAAACTTCTGTCGGTAGAAAGAAAACATAAGACAAGAAGGTTTTGTTGAGAAACGTCAGTCGTGGAGAAATTCCCTGGAGAAGGGAATCGATTCCCATTAATCCGACTGCTAAAAATAATCTCAACTGTTGATGGGTCTGTTCCTACCTCATTTCCTCGTTCCCTCGTCTATCAGGAAGAGCTGGAGATCTCACGATATTGCAGAACTGATTTCGGAAAACGACCTCAACTTGTGGAACTACTTGTCGACAGCGTAAATGATTGACGTTTATACGTAAACGAACGTTAACGTTAATTTTGAACTTATTTCTCTAATCTTCCACTGATGATAAATAGATAGTTATAGTTTGAGTTCGGAACCACGAAGCTAAGCTCACTGAAACGAACATTTTGCTGACTTTCTTCACAGAATTTTATTCCAAGCAGTGAAATTTCACTGAAAACTTGGAGGCGATCGGCGATCTCTTATTGATGGTCAGACGTTCCTTTTGAGTGTCTCGCGAAACCGCGCTCGTATTCGAACCAGCGGTGATTTAATTACCGCTACAATTATTTTGTTATCGAAATAACTACCTATTATTCAAGGACTGGAAGAGATCTAAAACGCCTTGTGCGAGTGAGTTTTGTATTTGTGCATGAACAGTACTTTGGAAACAGGCGGATGTGGTCAGCTTCGAGTGTGGTGGAAACGGATCATCATGATTACAGCCGAGTCACCAACCAATATTATCCTGAGGTTGGTTAAGTTCTTACCCAAGAAGAAATATAGCAGAATTAATATTTTGAGGAGGAGAATTCACGCCACGACTTCCTGCATACGACTACCCATTTTGTTTTTGGTTTATTATTTCTAATTACTATTCTAATCCTTTGGAATCGAGCAAGAAATTTTTTTTACCTACCTCAAAATTTGTTGGTTTACGTTTCAAGGTACGTAGAATCCAAAAATCGAATAAAAATTTGGCCGTCCGTCCGCCGTATGCGGCACTATCCTTAGTTACCATGGACCGATTTTGATGAAATTTGGTATGTAGGCTCCATTTGGGGTCTAGTTGAGCCCCGAAGCTTTTCGTTGATGTCATCACTTCTAAGGGTTGACGACCTGTGGAACATCAACTATGATGGGATTCTTCGGGTAGAGATGCCCGAAGGAATTACACTGATTGGCTACGCTGATGAGTTGGTGGTGGTGATAAGAGCTCGAAGGATGGAACACCTCCAGTTTAAGCTGAATCAGGCAATGCGCAGATTGATGGAGTGGATGGAAGCACACACACTGTCACTGGCGATCCAAAAAACGGAAATTGTACTGCTAACCACAGCGAGAATTGAGAGATCTATACCTATGAATGTGGATGGACAGGAAATCATCACCTCTCCAGCCAATCGCTACCTTGGTGTGATGCTGGACGGGAAACTAAGCTTCTGGAGGCACATCAGTGGAGCAGTAGATAAGGCTGCAGGTATTGTAAATAAGCTGAGCCGACTGATGGCAAATCTAGGGGGCCCATCACCCGCTAAGAGGAGACTCCTTATGCGAACTGCAGAGACAATTATGCTGTATGGAGCAGAAGTGTGGGCAGACTCCCTTAGGTACCAAAAGCACCGGGCACGTATGGAAGCTGTACAGAGGAGAGGAGTTCTGAGAATCAGTAGTGCATTTAGAACTGTCTCAGGTCCAGCATCACAAGTGATATCGGGAACTATCCCAATATACCACCAGGCACTGGAGCGCAAAAGGATAAGAATGAGGAAGGCAGAGACAATTACCATAGTAAAGAGGGAAGAGCGGGAGGAGATTATCCGTAGGTGGCAAGCAGACCTTGTCTGTGAAACCCGTGGAAGGTGGACAGCCCTCATAATCGACGATCTAAAGTCTTGGTTGGAGAGAAAACACGGAGAGGTGAACTATTAGCTTTGTAGGACAAAAGTTCGCTCCTTATGAGGACTTGGGTGCCGGACTTACAATAAGTCAGAAACGTGTGTGTGAATCGCAAAAGATTGCTCCCTGACGGAATCAGACCTAAGATCCGTTCAAATTTCACCTCCCACCAACCTGAAGAATGGAAGAAGCCGTGTTGTTCGGAGATCACAGAAAAATAATGAACCGCTGTGTAATCGCTTGCTTGTTTTTATTTTGATTTCGGTATTCTGCAGGTATTTGGTGCTGCTATTACTGAATAAAGATGAATCACAACAAGTTGTTGTCTGGTTGGGACACGAGATAGCCCTCTATCAATTTCATAATGATTTGGTCATCAAACATCTTTGGAGGCTACTTGGAAATTGAAGTTCTGATACCCCATTCTTGAGAAGGGTATACAGTGCACCTAGACCACAACACTAAGCTTCTGGCTTTTTGCGCCAGAAGTTTATTATTTCGGTCTAACTTTGTGACTGTTACTGGTGCCATTACCCTAATGCGATTTTTAAAAAAGTCTACCAACTGGGTTTGGCACATAGCTTCCTCGTATCCATAACCCGATTATATAGATGATCTGATGTATAGTAGTTAATTTCAAAACATCAATCTCTAAGTACCTTTAATTACCCTCATGGGGGACCGTCTACACGCCAACCCGCAAAATCCCCGAAAATGTCATCAAAATCGTGTGAGAAATGTAGAAGTGATGGGTTTGGCAAGGATTTCTTGACAGACAGACACGGAACCAAAATTGTTCAGGAGTGGAAACGTTAGTGGAAATTTTGATTTTGGAGAACTTTTTTTTCAACCTTGAAAATTGAAAACAAAGCTTCCGCTACCTTGGCAGACTCGGAAGCAATATAAGATGCTTAAAACACACTACTGATGAACTTTCTGAAACCACTTGCACCCAGAGATGGGCGAATTCTTATTCATAAATACGATTATGAATACCAACCATACCTGCGACTTCATGATTATGAATACGAATACAATTGTATTCACACTTTGAATACGATTTTCCCCCGTATTCGTATTTTGAATACCATTTTATGATTTTTTCTATAATTTCCCTATAAAATCTAATTTGTTTTACAATTTTTCCTGAAAATCATACTTTGTTTATGATTTTCTCCCGAACTCAGGACATGTTTATGACCTAACATTGTCAAAATAATCAATCAAAATTCGAAATGCTCACAAATTCTTATAGGATTTTTCACGCTGAACCAAATGAGACCAACCCCAGGTCGCTACGACCAACCGTATTGAAACTACGACGAAAATTCCGCTGAAAATCGTGTTTTTTAACGATTTGCATTGAAAATCATCAAAAAATTATGATTTTTACCGGAAATGTCGTCGTACTTTCTATTCAGTTGGTCGTAGCGACCTGGGGTTGGTCTCATTCGATTCTGCGTGAGAAATCCTATAAGAATTTGTGAGCGTTTCGAATTTTGATTGATTATTTTGACAATGTTAGGCAGTAAATATGTCCAGAGTTCGGGAGAAAATCATAAAAAAATTATGATTTTTAGGGAAAATCGTAAAAAAATTTGATTTTTAGGGAAATCATAGAAAAAATCATAAAACCGTATTCAAAATACCAATACGGGGGAAAATCGTATTCAAAGTGTGAATAAAATTGTATACTTACGTATTCATATTCATATTCATACCTGTATTCGTATTCATAATCATAAAATCGCGGATATGATTTGTATTCATAATACATTTTGATTTGAACTGGCCAGCGCGGTCACCAGATTTAGCCCCCTGCGATTTTTTCCTGTGGGGCTACCTCAAATCCAAGGTTTATAATGATCGTCCCAGGACCCTTGAAGCCCTCAAGAACAACATCAGAGCCAACATCGCCGAAATACCCGTTGCAATGCTTGGAAGAGTACACGAAAACTTCAGAAACCGGCTTCTTCAGTGTATTCAGAGTGAGGGCGCCCATTTGTCAGATTCGCTGTTCAAAACCACTTAAAATCAAATTTCCAATACCTACATGTAAGGGAAAAATAAAAACTTGAACTATTTCTGATTACTTCTGTGTTTCTATTTTGTAATCCATTGACAAAGGGAAATTTTCTAATTTTCTAATCTATTCTATTTTGTAATCCATTTGTTTGCCGCGCTCCACCCTGTAGTATTTATGAATAAGAATTCGCCCATCTCTGCTTGCACCATCTTGCTTTTTATACGTAGCGTGAAAGAATTAAATACATACCGTAGTAGAATCTACCTCTTATTTTTTGGCATTCTGTGCTGATTCCATCTTGCCACCTGGTGAGTCGGGTGAGGACGAGAAAAGGTAATTTCGAGAGGTTCATCCAGGACCGTCAGCCTCCGGGAAACCTCTAATCTCACAGTAAATGAAAAGTGAAGCGCCAGACGAGGGAGTAAATTGGAGTGAGGGGGGGAGGAAACAAAAGCAAAAAACAAACAAGAACGTAAATTGGAAACGGCACGGAGTCTTCTCTTGAAAATGTCTCGCATCCTGCTTATTATTGATGAGGAAAAATCCTGTACGTCCTCTCAGCAGTGAGTCTTCTCACTTTAAAAGTGTAACTATGCGAGTATTTGTGTGATTGTCGACCTGTTTTGCTGATACGCCACTCAGCGAGGGATGCTTCGAAAGTAACGTGAGGGGGTGGGGATGATCGAAGCGGCCTGAATAAAATATGCCTGAAAAAGGGGATCGCGTGTCGCGACCAATACGCGGAAAAATACCGCCGAGAGCGAAAGGTAACGTGGTCAATAGCTGGTCTTGAGTCTCTCATGCAACGTTCTTCTTGAGAATGAAGACAACACTGTAACCCCTGAGTTATGTACAGGGCGAACACACCTAAGGTGCCCAACCTTCAAGGGATCGATTCTACAACTAATTTCCTAAAAAAATGTCTTGGAAATTTTTTGACATGGATATGTCAGATTGCTGGGGGTCATGTTTTGGTTTATTATTTCGTGACCTATGTTCACACACCACCTATCTACATTTTCCCAACTTTACAAGAGAAACAAAAAACTGATTTGCGGGCTCATTTTCCGACTTCATCAACTTTTTGCTTCTATTCATTCACTGCAACTAGTTTTGACACGCCTCTAGACATAAATTTTAGTTGAAAACGTAGTAACAAGCAAAATAGCGTTGATAGGCGCAGTTGCCTTGATGCGATCCGTTGATAGGTGGTTATAACATCGTTGATAGGTGGTTTGTCCACAACAACAAGAGGTTGATAGGTGCTTTTCTATAAACATTATAAGTAAGTTTTGCATACCAAAAAAAAATCATTTACTACGAAGACATAATGTATAATGTTCAATTTCTCCCTTGCGAGGGAAAAACATTAAATCATGTTTAATGTTTTTCCCTCGCAAGGGAGAAACTCAGCTGATCAGTGACCACTCAGGCGCCTTCAGCATTCTCCATTGACCCTGCTTCTCAAATTTCAGCTTCCTGCGTTCAACAGGAGAGAAAATGGCTTTGGAGCTCACTCAGCTGATCAGTCACCCTTCAGGCGCCTTCAGCATTCTCCATTGACCCTGCCTCTCAAATTTCAGCTTTCTGCGTTCAACAGGAGAGAAAATGGCCTTGGAGGTCACTCAGCTGATCAGTGACCACTCAGGCGCCTTCAGCATTCTCCATTGACCCTGCTTCTCAAATTTCAGCTTCCTGCGTTCAACAGGAGAGAAAATGGCCTTGGAGCTCACTCAGCTGATCAGTGACCACTCAGGCGCCTTCAGCATTCTCCATTGACCCTGCTTCTCAAATTTTAGCTTCCTGCGTTCAACAGGAGAGAAAATGGCCTTGGAGCTCACTCAGCCGATCAGTGACCACTCAGGCGCCTTCAGCATTCTCCATTGACCCTGCCTCTCAAATTTCACCTTCCTGCGTTGAATAGGAGAGAAAAAAGTCTGCCAAGTTGGGTGGGCAGTATAGCTTCCTCACTCATTGTAACATGGACGTATAGAATCAGTTGGCGAAAAAATTATGATTCAAAGAGTTATTGAATACCAAAATATTAGCGGTCCACCGTCTAGGACCTAACCCACACAATCCCTGAAAATTTCATCGAAATCGGTTGAATAGTTGCGGAGTTTTGGTTGTAACAATAAATTTAAAGTTCGCGCATGCGCAGCGGCTATTGCTTGACCAATTTGATTGAAACTTATAGGGTGTCTCTTAGAAGTTAGTCCCTAACTAACCTCCAAATTTGAGCAAAATCGGTTCATTAGAAACCGAGGTCCCAGGAAATTCACGTTTGCGCATGCGCACTCGCTCCTATTGGTCCGAAGGTGCTGAAATTTATAGGGGACCGTCTAGGACCTAACCCGCACAATCCCTGAAATTTTCATCAAAATCGGACCACAGGTTAGTATAGTTTTGCCCGTTGCAAATTTGCGTGTCGGAATTCACAGAATGACCCCCAGCCCTAAAACATTAAACATGTTAAAAAAGTATAGGGGTTAAAAATAAAAAGGGGAGGTATAAATAAAAATTTAAAAAAAAAATAAAAAGCAAAACTATTTGCTTTTTATTTATTTTTTTAAAATTTTTATTTATACCTCCCCTTTTTATTTTTAACCCCTATACTTTTTTTTTGGTATGCAAAACTTACTTATAATGTTTATAGAAAAGCACCTATCAACCTCTTGTTGTTGTGGACAAACCACCTATCAACGATGTTATAACCACCTACCTAAGCTCCTACTGTTGATAGGTGGAGTGGCAAACAGCTGGGTCATGTTGATAGGTGCTGTGGAAACCATTCTTCACTGATGATAGGTGGTTAGGAAAAACCGAATGTGGATACGAGGTGTGTTCAAATTAGTGTTTTCTATCTCACCTGATCTAGATAGAGTAATTTTGAGCTAACCAGTGTGCTCGGCGCGGAAAGTTACATACATAAATGAGAAAACCTCACTTTCGCCAAATTGGTAGATAGGTGGTGTGTGAACATACGGAACGATTTTCTTTAATGAGCCAAGAACCAAGAACTTTTTTTTAACCCCCTCAAAATTTGTTGGTTTAAGTTTCAAGTGCCCTGAAGGTTTTGGTTAATGTCAGTCAGACTAAGAGTCGAAAAATAAGGGCTGAAGTTTTCAAAACGTCCTAGCACGCAAACTTTCAATATAAAGGTATTGTTTTTTTCACCATTTTGAAATACCATTGAATTTTCAGAATCGATTGAGACCACCCGGACTTGTGTCGAACAAACTGTTGGTCCCTACGAAAACTTGAGGTTTTCTATTTTTTCGGCAGGCAGGTGAGAAAATCTTCAAGATCCATAGGTGGAGTTTTATCTCGTAAGATACCTGGAAGGGTCCGCGTCTTCCGGTTATGTGGGATTCAAACCCACTAAAAAAACACCTCCTTTTCTCCCTCAGCTCAGCCGTGAACCTTACTTCGTACAGATGCATTACTTCGGGCTGAGTCCTAGGGCGTTTAATCAGTTCTGGATGAGCCCGAGATGACCAAGACCCTCAATGAACTTAAGAATACCTACGGAAGTCCCGATAGTATACCTGCAATGGTGTTCAAAGCTGTTGCTGAAGTCATTGCTCCCTCACTTTGTGAGATATTTAATCTATCGTTTGAGAGCGGAATTGTCCCAGAAGTATTGAAGACAGCCATGTCCATTCCGGTACCAAAGAAAGGTGACCCGTTAAATATGAACAATTACAGGCCGATAAGTCTGCTTTGTTTTCTGGCCAAGGCGCTGGAGAGGCTAATGTACTCAAGGGTCGTTGACTATCTTATGTCCATTGGGTTCTTCAGTAGTGCCCAGCATGGTTTCCTCAAGGGAAGGTCTAATGGGACAGCTATTCTTGCTGCAACTCAATTTATATTCAGAGAAGTTGACAGGGGCTCTGCTACGATTGGGTGCTTCGTTGACCTGTCTAAGGCTTTTGATACGGCTAGGCACGACATAATACTATTCAGGCTTGTGGAGGCTGGTATCAGAGGATGTGCCCTGCAATGGTTCAGGTCCTACCTGGAGCATCGCCCATGGAACGTCGTCATGGAAAATCCATAAGACATATTTCAGCGATAGAGGAGTAGGTACCTCAGGGCAGCCTGCTGGGGCCGCTGCTTTTCTTGGTTCTGGTGAACACCCTGCCTCTTGTACTCCAGAATGCCAACTATATGGTCATCAATTATGCTGATGACACTAACTTTCTTATTAAAGTCTCCACACTGAACGAATGCATCTCCATCATGCTGGACACGTTTTTAGTCCTGAAGAGCTGGCTGGATCAAAATGGTCTCATACTCAATGAAAGCAAGACGAAGTGTATCGTCTTCCATACTGGTCGAGGCAAAGAGACCATTGCCACTTTTCATCTGGGCCAACAGCAAATAGTTTCATGCAGTCAGACTAAATTCTTGGGGGTTGACCTTGACGCAACCTTATCTTTCCACCCACACGTGGCAGAGCTGTTGCATAGGCTCAGCAGCACACTCTTCTGCATCCGAAAGCTTCGGCCATTATCATCTAGGCGGACCCTACGATCATTCTAATTTGGACTGTTCCTGTCCAAAGCATCGTACGGGATTTTGTTTTGGAACAACCCATCCAACATAACTAAGGTCTTTGGAATGCAGAAGCGCGCCTTGCGAATAATTCTGGGTGTGGCACCACGCTCATCCTGCAGAGGAAAATTTCGCCAGGAAGGCTTGCTTACGTTGCCATCGCTGTTTGTTTTGGAAGCATTGCTGTTCATACACCAGGACCCCGAGCTTCGGCGGATGCATGCATTTACGCATGGTTATAGCACCCGAACACCGCACTTACTGCAAGTCCCTGACCATCGTCTGGAGTTCTATAAGAGAAGCGTGGAGTTTAGTGCAGTTTGGCTTTGGAACTTCTACGTGTCGCGACTGGAATCTTCGGTTTGCACTGTGGACGCCCCAGGACCTACCTTCAAGAGATATATTAAGAGGTATCTGGTGGAGAGGGAACTGTACGCTGTTGACGTGTTTTTCTCTGTGTGATATTAAAATTATCTGACTTTGACAATTGCCCTACATGCCTGTAATGCTTGTGTTTTTGGCAAATAAAATTATTATTTATTATATTATTTATGAGGAGGCGGACCAGATGCTCCCTCCTCTCTGTTTCTCGTTCTCAGAGTATCTTCCTTGTCAGGATGCTTTCTGTGTACTATGCCACAGCAGTCCAGCTCCTTCAACCTTCCAGCATCCTGCTGACAACAGTCTCTGGTGATGAACTCTGGGGAGCTATCTCCAGGTCTGCCATCAGCTGGTTTCTTTCAGGCGCCCATTTGGTGCATTTGAAGAAGGTGTGGAGCACATCATCGTCATCTTTGTTCTGGCGGTGTAGACATGTTGGGGCAGATACCTTCCCAATTTTATGCAAATGTCCATGTCCTGTAAAGAACTGCGTAAGGAAGAAGTTCACTTCTCCATGTTTCCTCTCCATCCACGCCTGAATGTTTGGCACCAGCCGTGCAGTCCATCTTCCTCTATGTTCTCCCGTCCATCTATCTTGCCAGTTTGCCATTGTGCGCAATGCTGTTTCCTTCATCCCTTCTCTCAAAGATTCTTTTCCTCTCTGAAGCCACCAGCTGAGTGGGTATGACACTCGTGAGGACAAAGACAGCGGGTTCTGATACTGTTCGGTAAGCACAGGCGATTCGTAGGACTCCTGTAAGCTGCACAGCTATTAACCTCTGTCGGATATATGCCACACTCAATGCGTCTGCCCATACCTCCGCTCCATACAAGAGAATTGACTGCACAGCTGTCATCTCTTGCAGGGTCTAGGGCCGTTTATGTTCTTCATAATGTGACAAAGAGCTGATGTTTTCTGTGCTGCTCTATCTGCAGTTCTTCTAAAAAGGTTCACCAAAATTGAGGGTTAGACTTACGATAAATTAAAAACACGAGTGTGAATCACCAAAGAGGTCTAATCTCCGTTGAAATTTTATCTAATTTAAATCCGATCGCTATTCGTTTCTTCGAGACGTAGTCAGTTTTAGGTCCTTAGCAACCAGTAATCAAATTCCATAATGAAGGCACCCACAACTCCCTAGGTATTTCTTTGAATTGAGTGTGAAGCGTTTATTTCTTCAAAATAAACTTCATTGTATTGTAAACTTGGAAATATGGTTGGTAGGTTGTTGCAATGCTGTGTTCTTTGCAGGCTAGTTATCTACACAGAAAAATAATAAACATTTTTGTGTAGTACCTACCTCATGTTTTAAAATTCTATCTAATTTTCAGATCAAAATTTGTTACGCGAGACCAATAAACAAATTCGGTAACTAGACTGCAACTGTGTTTACTAACACATCACTCTTCGATTGATATTTAGATGTCTCCGTGCCACGAAGTATCTGCTTGTAGAATAGATAGTTTCAACTTGGTCGCAAGCTACGCCATCAATAATCATTCCGGAATTTTGGTTTAGTTTGAGAGTGTAGTGGTATTTCTTCCTATAGTTACCACCACCTCTACCTGACAACAAGATGCCAAACTGCCCAATCCACTTGGCGGACATTTCTCAACATCGAGTTTAACCTCTTGTTGTTTCCAAGTTTTTTAAATTTCCAAGTATTTTCGTGTTTATGACCTTATAATATAAGAATTATTCCTTATCATATTACCTATATTATGACCTTAAAATATAATTAAATAATGTTATTACTGAAATGACCCTAACTACATACATTTACCGTGTAAATGTAAAAACGTCTGCCAAGTGGGTGTGGCACATAGCTTCCTCGTATCCATAACCTGATTGTATAGATGATCCGATACACAGTAGTTAATCTCTAAACATCAAAACAAGTTAATCTGTAACATCCTTGAAAATTTCATTGAAATCGGATGGAAAATGTAGAAGTTATGGCCGTTACAAGGAAATTCACGTTTGCGCATGCGCAGTGGCTACTTTCAGTCCGAAGGTGATGATTTTCATAGGGGACCATCTAAATACTAATCTGTAAAATCCCTGAAAATTTCATTGAAATCGGATGGAAAATGTAGAAGTTATGGCCGTTACAAGGAAATTCACGTTTGCGCATGCGCAGTGGCTACTATCAGTCCGAAGGTGGTGATTTTCATAGGGGACCATCTAAATACTAATCTGTAAAATCCCTGAAAATTTCATTGAAATCGGATGAAAAATGTGGAAGTTATGGCCGTTACAAGGAATTCACGTTTGCGCATGCGCAGTCGCTTCTATCAGTCCGAGGATGATGATTTTCATAGGGGACCGTCTACACACCAACCCGCACAATCCCTGAAAATTTCATAGAAATCGGACAATAACTTCGTATAGTTATGCGCGTTACAAGGATTTCATGACAGACACACAGACACGGAACCAAAATTGTTCAGAAAGGTCTAAAACGCAAAACGCGAGTGAAAATTTTGATTTTGGAGAACTTTTTTTTTTCGTCCTTGAAAAGTGAAAACAAAGCTTCCGCTACCTTGGTAGACTCGGAAGCAAAATAAGGGCACCGTTGGGAAGAACGTTGAATTTCCCATCTCCATGATCGGCGTAAAAAAGAGCTTTAGGTAAAATTTGTAATAATTTTCTTAAATTCAATTTTTTCGACCAATTTTTAAGATTTTATTACGTAGGTAGTGTTTTTGAGAAACAAAACTTCCTCAGAATCTCAGCTTTCAAAAACTGTAATCAAAAAATCGTTTGCAATCGAATTTAGAATAAAAATTTGTGTTTAAAAGCGGAAAAACGTGAATTTTTCAAGGAAATGAGCGTTTCAATTCTGTGGGGGGGTGTCGTTCGAACGCATATTCGTTATATTTCCCTTTTTAACCCGAATTTATTTCTACTCTAAATTCGATTATAGAAAATTGCTTGATTTACCGTTGGTTAGTTGAGATTCTGAGGAAATTTTTTTCCATACAGTGTCACTCAAAAACACCATGTAATAACGGCTTAAAACCGTGAAAAAAAAAATTGGTCGAGAAAATAGAATTTCAGAAAATTGTTACAAATTTTACTCAATTTCGTTTTTACTCACTACATCTCGTAGAAAATTGCTTGATTATGCCGTTGGAAAGCAACGAGAGAATCTCAATTATGAGAAAGTTTTTTTCACTCAGTGTCACTCAAAAATGTAAGAAGGGCTTAAAACCATGAAACTAATTGGTCAAAAAAATGAAATTTCAGAAAATTATTAGTAGTTTTATTTTTTCTATTTTTTTTATTATTACTTAATTACTAAGTTCTTTTCTACACACCACATCTCAAAATATTTTTGTTAGGCTTCAGGGAGAAGAGAAATTCAACATTCTTTCCAACGTTGCAGCCTTCAACGTCTGTAAAGAACAAGAGAAAATGCCATTCGTTTTAATCATATTTATTTAGTAGGAACATCGTGGAAAAATTACAGAAGATGTTTTGGAACATGGTGAACGTTCTACTCAAACTGAATGAGCGAGACCTAACATCGAGAAGGTCCCTCGAATTGTGGAAAAATAAGTACAAATTATCTACGCAGTTGTTACTTAGAAACTTAATAAGGTGCGCCAAGATTGAATTTTCATTTTGGTCTCCAAGAGATGTTTGAGAGGCCTTGGAATGATCGTTTCAGGGCAGAACCGTCAGCCCAGGCCGCGCTGTGGTAGTCGTCGTCGTCGTCTAATTCGAGCTTCTGTAACAGAAAAGAGCAAATTTTCTAGAAAAAACGAGTGAATGTATCAGAATATTCGCGATTTACAGTCGTTTGGTAACCAACAATTGGGTGGAGAATGCGAATACCATATTATTTTAATATAACATTTTACTGTTTAGTAATGCATGCATTCCATGGGACGTCCCATTGGATGAGATGTTGTGTGTATCAACCCACGGTATGAAGAACTTGTCAGCTCTCAACAAAAACAAAACCAATAAATTCAAAAATTTTCAGGTATAATTAATATTTTTTAATTTATTTATTTTTTATTAAATGTAATTAATTTTTATTTTAATTTAATTTTAATAATTTTTTGTGTGGTAAAAATCAAAAATACATGAATAAAATAACCACTTATTATAATATAATACATGAATAAAATACATCAAAAATACATGAATAAAATAACCACTTATTATAATATAATAAGTGGTTATTTTATTCATGTATTTTTGATTTTTACCACAAAAAATTATTAAAATTAAATAAAAATAAAAATTAATTAAATATATATTATATATATATATCATAATATGATATATATATAATATATATTAATTATTTTTATTTTTATTTAATTTTAATAATTTTTTGTGGTAAAAATCTAATGTCTAATATTTTATATTATTATAATTATATTATTATATTTTTATATATATATTATATATTTATATATATTTATTTTATATCTTTATCTCTTTACTTTCTCTATCTCTCTCTCTCTCTCTCTCTATCTCTCTTCTCTCTCTCTCTCTCTCTCTCTCTCTCTCTCTCTCTTCTCTCTCTCTCTCTCTCTCTCTCTCGAGAAGAGTATGAGGCTAGAGAGAGAGAGAGAGAGTGAGAGGAGAGAGAGAGAGAGAAGAGAGAGGGAGCGAGAGACGCTAAGATGGCGAGGGATCTAGAGAGAGAGAGGAGAGAGAGAGGGAGGGGGAGAGCGATGATGGAGTGGATAGGAGCGAGAGGAGAGAGGAGAGAGGGAGGAGAGAGGTGAGGAGGGAGGGTATATATATTATATAATTATATATTATATTATTATATTTTATATTAAAAATATAATGTTTAATATTTTAATATTTTATATTATAAAATATTAAAATATTAAACATTATATAAAAATATTAAAATATATATATCATAATATGATATATATATTTTAATATTTTTATATAATGTTTATATAATATATTATATTATATGAAAAACTACTCAGAGTAGTTTAGTTTTGTTTCCAAAATTGGATTGGGCATAAGTTAAGCGAAACTTTTAGTAGAGACGCCCCGAAAAATTTCGATTAAAGGTAGGTATATTGTTTTCTCCTCAATTGAAAATAGTATTGAATGTTTAGAATCGAATGAGACCACCCAGAGTTCTGTAGGACCAACTGTTCGCTCCCCATGAGTTGAAATAATGGTAAATCAGAAACACGAGTGTGAATCGCAAAAGTGGCTTAACCCATTTCAAGCCAAGGGTAGAAATAACTGAATAATGAGAAGAGGAGGATGAACTATTTTACAGAATGCCGGCCGAAATAAAGCATCATTTGCTCACCAATCGAGAGCGAAAATACTCGATATTTTATGAATTTTACTTTTTGATGAGATTTGAGAGTTTTCCAAAGCGATGAGTATGATTTATCCAGTTCATTGTTTTTGGTAAAATGTAGAAGTCCGAGGATCGGAATCTCTTTCAACTCATGGCCCGAATTTGAGCCACCATAATCATGCCTTTGGTCGAAAAGCCTCATTTTCAGGAAATTTCCAAAATCGCATTCAGCTCCCGAACGTCAAAGACAATTTTTTCTGAAAATTTTAAGAACAGAATGAACGAGAAAAAATTCTTCTGCAATGATTTTCCACTATTTTCAATGTTTAAAAAAATCATATAATAATATTATTACATTATTACATATTATGACGATGCAAAAACGCATCAGTGGCCGGAAATGGCTTAAAATTTCAGCCAGCCAAAATGCGATCGTTGTTCGCCTCTTCGAGTTGTACCTACTCAGTTTTGCGTCCTCAGCAACCTGTCATGAAATTTCCTAATCGAAGCAACAATTCTTTATTTCTTCGGCGTTTATTTCTTCCATATATAGCATTTCCGAATTGAGTTACACTTTTTCCATTTAGGTTTAGTCATTTTTCATTTTGGTTTAAACCTTTTCCATTTAGGTTTAGACCTTTTCCATTTAGATTTAAACCTTTTCCATTTAAGTTTAGACCTTTTCCATTTGGATTTAAACTCAGGAAATTATCGTGGAGTTCTCTCAGGAAAATCACGAAACAATGCCGCATTAGTTGTTCTCAACTTTTGTAGTGCCTTAGCGAATTAACTTTTTCCGAGAACGATATTTTGTTCAAGTAAGTAATTTGGATTTAATTTTTTTCAAGGTTATAGTAGGGTCATTTTCCACCAATCCTTCCACCTCCTGAAGGACATTTGGCGTGAGCTTATTTGGGCGATTTCCACCTCTTGAATCTGGAGTTATTTCCATATTCGCCCTGTACTTGCGTAGAATGCTTTTCGCTGTATTCAACTTTATTCCGCTTTTCGTACTTACTAGCTTCCTTGATTGTCTCCCCTTCTTCGTAAAGTCGAATGAAAAACGTTTTCTTATCCATGGAAACCAGATTATACCGACCTCGTCTAGCTCTAGGTTGAACTGTTCCTTCTCTTTCTTCAGCGGTACTGGAATCTTCAGAACTTGATATCCGATTGTACGTAGTACGGCTGCAACCCCGAGTTGCGACAGCGTCTTCACTAAAACTGGAATCGCTCATGTTTGCTGAGATGGAATTAACCCCAGCAAATTGAAAGGTCGGAACTGATTTTCAGTCATTAAAACTAAGAGCTTCTGGCTGGCTCCACTGTCGCGTGATTCATGATTAAGGAACACAACATAGCATTGTGGGGAAAGAAGTTTGCATTGAGAAGGAATTGACGAATACCTTCTCAACCAAACGCCTTCGAGAAGAAACTAACAAATTCCTTCTCAACCAAACGCCTTCGGCTCCTTATCCATTACCGAGATTTCTGATTCATAATAAGCTTTCAAAAATGCGTATTTTCTCTTAACGTTTCCTTTTTTTTACTTCTAGCCTAATGAAATTTTAGTAGGTAGGCACTTACTTACTATGATGGGGCTAGCTACTGACGTTTTGATGGAGTTTAAATCCAAATGGAAAAGGTTTATATCTAAATGGAAAAGGTTTAAATCTAAATGGAAAAGGTCTAAATTCAAATGGAAAAGGTTTAAATCTAAATGGAAAAGGTTTATATCTAAATGGAAAAGTTTTAAATCTAAATGGAAAAGGTTTAAATCTAAATGGAAAAGGTCTAAACCTAAGTGGAAAAGGTTTAAACCTAAATGAAAAGAACTAAACCTAAATAGAAAAAGTTTAACTCAATTCGGAAATGCTATAAACTTAATTGGGAAGATAATGTAGTAGGTAGGTAGCACCTATGGTCGGCAATGGCAAAGCTGTATTCTTTGCAGGTTATCTATACAGAAAAATAATAAAACTTTGTGTTATAATTTGCAGCTTTTTAAAATTTTTTTTAGAAGATACGAATTTTAAATTTCTGCACTTTTCATAATTTTAATATGAACTTGGAAAAATGAATGAATCCTTTCCCATCTTGCATTGCTCATATTTTTCGCCTCTTCTACAAAAAACGCTGCAAATCATTGCTCAAAGGTTTATTATTTTCTGTATAGAACACCCTTCTGTATAGATCACTGGTTCTCCATCAATAGCACCTACCACCATCTGTATTCTCCCTTGACCTTCCCTCTCAAATTTCAGCTTCCTGCGTTCAATAGGATTGAAAATGGCTTCAGAGCTCACTCAGCTGATCAGTGATCAGAAGAGTGAAGAGATCTCCTCGAATGCTGGAGACGCCTGGAAGAGCACTTCCATTCAATAGGATTGAAAATGGCTTTGGAGCTCACTCAGCTGATCAGTGATGTGAGGAGTGAAGAAGATCTCCTCGAATGCTGGAGACGCCTGGAAGAGCACTTCCATTCAATAGCATTGAAAATGGCTTCGGAGCTCACTCAGCTGATCAGTGATCTGATCAGTGAGCAATGATTTGCAGCGTTTTTTACCTAGAAACATTGTTTTACCTACCAATTTTTTTTACCTACCACACCTACCTATTGGTAGGTACTACCTACCACACTATAATGGCTTCACACCTTCACAATCAAGTTTATTAGAAAGAACTAAACGCTTCACACTCGATTCGAAAAATAGAAAGCTTGATATGGAAATTTGATTACCTACTGGTTACGCAGAAGGCAAAACTGTATACAAATCGAAGAAATGAACAGCGATCGCATTTTAGTCAGATAAAATTTGAATGGAGATTAGACCTCTTTTGCGATTCACACTCATGATTCTGTTTTATCGAAGGAAAACCTTCAAATACTCGTAGGGACCGAACGGTTTGTCCTACAGAGCTCCGGGTGGTCTCAAAATTTTTTAAAAATTCTGTACTATTTAAAATTGGTGGAAAAACGATACCTTTATTTCAAGAATTTCGAGCTAGGGCACTCTTGAAAATTTCAACCCTTAATTTTCACCCCTTAGAAGTGACCTACATCAACCAAAAGCTTCGCGGCACAACTAGACCCCAAATGGAGCCCATATACCAAATTTGAACCAAATCGATCCAGTGTTGCTAAGAAAAGTGCCGCGGACGGCGTACGGCGGACGGACGGAAATTTTTTTATTCGATTTTCGGATTCTACGTACCTTGAAACGTAAAACATCAAATTTTGAGGGGGGGTTAAAATTTTTTTTTCTTGCTCGATTCCAAAGGCTTATTATTGAAAATAATAAACCAATATACCTGTGTCGAAAAAGTTCCGAGTTTTCTAGTTGATTTGGAAAATTCTCAATCTGACTTGGAAAACCTATTTCTTAAGGTTTAAGAGTCCCCACCCAGTAGATGTAGGGCAATTTCCCTACACCTTACACCTAAGGGCTAGCTCTCGAATGACGGTATTACATAAGGAAGAGATAGTTTCAAAGGAAATCTTGACGAAGCGGTGTGAGATGGCGCCATTAGCCCCTTCGGCCGGACCATGTCTTCATTCGGCCTCAAAACCCAATAGGAAACCCGATCGGTGAGGTCACATCCACGTTCTCATCTCATACACCGTCAACAACGATCCAACCGATGGAGGCTTCACCATCTCTTGTGTGGATAGTGCCAGAATAACAGGCCATTTTCAGAGATAAACGGTTCCCAATTTCATATAAGTATATATATTTTCTCATTTCAACGATACATGTAAATGTTGCAAATTTGTATCCATCTTAGTGATTCTCTTGGTAATTTTTCTATTTATCTGTCTAGAGCTGATTACTCCCAAACTTCTTAGACAAGAACTGATGACTACCAAACCACTCATTCCACATAATTTATTGATGTTGGATTTCGATTGGAGAGCTGGAAGAATGAGGAATTTCACCTAATTCTGTTTGCATTTTTCCTTAATGGTGTAGGATAGATGAAAATCGGGCTGATTTCGGAAAATAAATCTCCTGTTATTTTTGGAATGAGGAATTTCACCTAATTCTGTTTGCATTTTTCCTTAATGGTGTGGGATGGATGAAAATCGGGCTGATTTCGGAAAATAAATCTCCTGTTATTTTTGGGAGACAATCAAAATTTTTGATTTCAAAACTAACTGGGAAAACGGACGTGAAGCGGGAACGCTCGCTGATTGGGCTGTTTGGATCGCCGTCTCCTCCCAGTGTTGCCCATTGGGACGACGAAATCGTGTTTTCTAAGAGAAAAGTTATCAAACAAAAACAGGGGAAACCTAATTTTCCCCATCTTGCTTTTTCTATTTTTTTCTTCAGTTTTTCGATTTCGAACTTTACTGTTTCGTGAAATTTTGCATCTGGGGACTATAGATTTCTCGATCTCAGCGCTTCAAGCGGCCATAAATGAACTATTCCAGCATGACGTCATTTTCCCGTTTTTTTAAACATTCGTATTTTCTACACTGTTTTGTTTATTCGTAAATTAGGAAGTTCGGGCTGAAAGTTTGCCTTAGGGGGTTTTTCGAGGTGCTGAATCCGATTTTGGGGTCAAAAATAGGAAATTCCGACATGGTGAAATTCCTCATTGAAAAATATCAGGATTAATAGAAGTTTTCAGGATATCATTGGAAACTCACGAGAAAATAATATCTAGGTTTGCCAAGAGAGGTTATTATTAGGTATGTTATTTTCAAATGGACTTGCTAAATCTTCCAAAATAACTCAAAAATTTAGATGAGTAAATTTTTAGCTAGTGAATGTGTAGAGAAAAAAATACTTTTCCAATATTTTCCTGCCACACCTCGTACATCCAATTGAACGAACGAGCGAAGCGAGCGGGCATACTCGTACTTGTAGAGGACTATGAAGACGGGCCCTCAAATTTGTTGGTGTTTTGTTGCAGGTACAACCAGAAAAACTGACCCCATCCAACTGCAACAACGACACGGAGTGCACGAATTTGGCCGGCGTCTATTCCTGCAGAAAAGGACACTGTTCCAATTGGTCGTCCATGTTTTTGTGCCACAACCACGCAGACGGAATAGTGGTGGACGCCACCAAGGACAACCTCAAACTTAATGGATTCTTCGAGTGTAAACATTCAAAGTGAGTAGCTTACCAATTTTACTTCCCTCGAAGCACAAGTACTGAAATCAGCAGGAAACCGATCCGATTTCCTCTCACTAATCGACATCCGATCAACTTTGTCCGTGTTTAGACAACTATCTTGGGGAACGCCATAAAAATAAATAAATCAAACTTTAATGGGGAGGACGCCGAGGACTCAGCCGACGACGGCTATAAGGTGGCTATAAGGGTGGGAGGGAGGGATGAAAAGAAGTTTCGCTTTTTAAAAAAATTTCAGTTTAGATATGAGTCGAGCAGGAGGCGGCTGGAGGCTGTGCAGGGGTACAGACAGGGCTGAATCCGACTGAATACAGGGACCTCACTCGAGTCCAGCTTATAGGGTATAGAGGTGTGCCGGTACAGGAGTACTGGGACTGTGGAACCGAGTATCAACTTGGAACGGTTCCACGCAGTGACAAAAACTCGACCCTTACCGGTCAAGTTCCACGGACCGATAAGATATCTTGAAATGGCTCTGGACCGGGAAGAGATCATTCTGACTGGTGAGGATGGAACTGGACTGGTAAGGATGGAACAGGACCGATAAGATATCATAGAGAATTGTTCAATGGCTCTGGACCAGGAAGGGTTTTGGACCGGTAAGCATGGATCTTGTTCTCAATTCTGTTCCATGTTGTACCTGGAAGCGCCCTTACTACTTCCATGGACTGAGAATGGTTCATGGAATGGCACTTGAGCGGGAAGTTATCTTCTGGACTGGTTAGCATGGAAGTTGTCTCCGGTATTATTAATTTATTATTGTCATGTTAAGTTCTTAAACTGCAACGTCATTATTATTTCCTTGAATTGTTTGGTAACTATTATTTATATTAAATTGCCTCTTTTGTAACACTTGTTCAAATTCCTTCCTTTTAGCGAATTGTCAAGAAAAATGATGCTATTGTATTGCAAGTTGAGATCACAAGCATGGAAGAAGGACGATAGGGATTTGACTGCCTGCTTCATCCATGCCATGTGAGATTTGATCGCCTGTACCCGTAATGGAACTGTACCAGTAATTTGGAACGGTTACATCTTTGTCACTGTAACCGTTGAACCATTCCAGGGAAATACCTGGACCGACACACCACTAATAAGTTGTTTCTTGTCCGTTACCAAGCATGTGCCACAAATGGTCTCATTATAATAATAAATACTGAAGAGGATATTACGAGCCTTGAATTTTTGCTTTATTCTGATTTTTATCAGTAAAGAGTTGGTTTACATTAGTTTTTCAATAAAAATTGTTCTGAAATGAGTTGTAAGTGGTTTTTTTACCTCAGGGTACTGAAAAACAATTTTTTTTTTCTTCAACAGTAGTCAGTACCACCCTTCAGATACTCCGAAAGCGTTATGTTCGATTTTAAATTAGTGATCACTATCACCCCCTATGTGGGGGATGATACTGATCCATTAATTTTTTATTTTTTTAAATGAGCTTAATTCAACGAAATTTTAAAGTTTGATATAGGATACTGTTCATAAGATGTGGGAGAATATTAACTATTTTTTTCAGATTTTTTGAATTATTACACTGGTAGTTTTAAGGAAAAACTGTAGAAATTGATCACTATCACCCCAGTCTACGGTATCACAAACTTTACTACCCAAAGTCAGAACGTAGCCCTTGAAAAGTAATTATGTAGAGAAGGCCTATTTGGCGGTGAAGGATGAGGAGGAAATACATCTATTGATGAGTAACCTATATCCTAGCCAGGAACTTGCACGTGGTTGGAAATCGTTGTAGCTGTTCGAATCTCAATACGTCACGACAGTTACCAAATTATAAAGAGACCTCATGAAGGGCACATTCTTCTCCTGAGGGGAGAACTCGCCTAGTCTCATTTATTTACGCTAAGACTAATCGATGATAATTATTTGGTGGAAGAATTGCAAATCAAAACGTTTCGTAGGGACTTCAAAAGAAATCAACGACTATTAGAAATTCACCGGTTTCACTGAGGTCAAGAAGTAGCAATCGATAGGGTAATAATACGCTGGAGAATCGATGCTCAAACAAGGTTGAACGAAACATATTCGCCTCAATTAGGGAAAAATGGTGTCGCAATTATCATCAAAATCCAAGCTGGGTAGAGCGGCGTCCGGGTACCTAACTTATGAAGTTCTCTGGAGAAATAAGCTAGAATGGGAAATTTGCCTCACATTTTTTTTTTTTTCGAATGAGGATTTATTTTTATGGAATAAAACCATAGTGAGCTGCTCGAAAACGCATCCAAAAAATTTAGAGAATTTAAGGAAGATGGAAATATTAATGTGGTGGCAATGTGTAAGAGGCAGCCATGTTTGAAACGTAACGGATATTCTACCAATCTGACTTCAAAGGAGGTTCTGTGGCGCTTACCACAGAAGCGGAACATACACGAACTTTTAGCTTACAAGTAGTGCGCACAAGAGTGCGCCGCGAACTGGCAGGAAGAACCCAGACACAAAAGTGACCAAAAGAAACAATATTACTCACTTTTTTACAACACGATTCTACCTACTAGTTTATCAAGCATTATTGTCTTCATCTTTTCTTATTTAGTTTCAAGATTTGAATCACATTATTCGAGTAGCCATTTCACTGGATCGTTTTGTGAGGCGGTGCTAGAACTCTGTCTGTTGTCGGAGTTGTTTTCGCGTCGTTTTTTTTTCGTATGACGTCAACAATATTCCTCGATTTTCGCGGTGTTTTGTAACAGAGGTTCACTTGTTTAGGCATTTTCTCCTACGGTAATTTTTTCCCCTTGGTTATTCCTAGTGTTAAACGTTATTCTAGGGCCCTATTATAGGATTTGACTTGAAATTCCAGAATCTAAAATTGAGGCAAATTCCCCATTCGTTCAATTCAACTTTTTATGTGCTATTCATTTGAGGAAAAGCATATGAGCGATTTTCATGAAAATCGAGCTAAAGCCTAAATGGGTAGATAATGTTCGTAAAAGTGTCGTGTTTCAAGGATATCGGTCTAGGCAAGACGGTTATGAATACGCGGAAGCTATGTGCCACCCCCACTTGACAGACTTTTTTCGTGTAAATTTCCCTGTTTTGCATCATTGTCAAGTTGGCCAAGGAAACATTTGTATCAATGTTTTTTTTAAATCCTTTTTTCGAAACCCAACTTCGGCCACTTTTGGAGGTTTTTTGAGTTTATCCAAAGTCAAATATATGAGTAAAAATCTGAAAAAAATAATTTAGATGGCAGCAGATCTGTTCTATAGGATGACACTATAATTTTTTTTATCATCACAACTTTTGCCTTTTTTAAAAACTTGAAGTGTGGCCGAAGTTAGGTACCGTTGTGCACCAACTTCGGCCACCTATGAAAAATGCATTAGAAACGAAGAAGTAATAACTATACCGTAACTTCGGCCGCCAAATAATTTTTTGAAAAAGCTTTTTTGAATTTAAAAATTATAAAAACCATACAAAGACTTTTTTGAAACACCTATAATACAACAACACCTTAGGAATATCATGGAAAACACTCAAACAAAGGCGAACTGCAGTAAAAAATATTTATAAAGCTTTTCAAACATGAACAGATTTTTTGAATGTTAAAACTTCAAATCATGGTAATTTTTAAGTCGAAATTTCAAAAATATTATTAAAGTGATAATAATGTTGAAAATACGAGATCGTCACACTTGTCATAAAACAGCCAAAATTATTTGAACTTAAAGCTTAAACTTTGAACATTAAAACATTCATTGGTTACATTAACTTATCTGTCTTCTCTTTAAAGCTTTGTGTAGGTACCTAATATTCTCAAACGACTATAAACTCATGACTAGTCATAATAATATCACTACATTAGAGTGAAAATGGAAATGCATTGGGGTGACCCACCTTGAGAGGATGCTTCTTATTTATCTTATCCTGCAAAGTTGATCTAGGTACTGCATATTTTTAGGATGCCTTCCGAATTGACAATTTCCTAGCCCTAACCACCTTCAGGGCGTTTTCCATATATATCGGATTATAGTTTTGGTACTCACGTCCACCAATTTTCTATCTTCAAGACGGACCCCCCCCCCCCCCATGGCCGAAGTTAGGTACACTGACTCAGTTATCGGAAAAAACTCCCCAGAACTCCTTCAAAACACGAAGTAAAAAAATGATTCATCACTCACCTTCAAGAACACTAAACTACGAACATGAAATGGTAAGAGGAAGTTCTAAGATCACATCACATCAACAACTACGATAGTTATATAGCACACAAGCTGAAAAATGTCAAAACTGCTTGTTTACATTTTGATTTTTTTCATGGGAAAGTGATAAGAGTAACAAGCGCGGGAGATATCAAAATTAGGCCCCAACGACACCTGTTGAAATTGAGAAAAAACTATGAGTTTTTAATGACTCCTGAAGAGAGCAGCTTCTCCAGTACCGCCAATATTTGAAATGGCCGAAGTTGGGTACATCTACGGTACCTACCTATTTACAGAAGGTTTAAGTCAGCTGCTGGGAAATCTCAAAATAGTCACTTATGCCCCTTGTTTGTTTGGCGGTGGACTTTGGACCGACCTCTGCGGGGATCGTGGGTTCAAATCTCATCGCCGGCAGCGTGCGTTTTTCGGCGGCCGCGGCTCTCATTGCCCCGCATTCTGACAAAATTGGCAAAATGTTATCATCTAGAGGTTTCAAAGTAGGGTTTAAAAATAAAAATAATCTTAAAGCTTCGTTGGGTTCTGTTAAAGATAAAATTAGCGTTCAAGATAAAAGTGGGGTTTATAAGCTGAAATGTTCTTGTGGGCTTGAGTATTGTGGTCAAACTGGTAGGAAATTTAGGGAAAGAATAAAAGAGCATGAGAAGGATTTCAGGGATAGCAAGGGTGATTCTGCTTTTGCGAATCACCTGAGAGAATCCAATCATAACTTTAGTTTTGATCTAACAAACGGACAGTACATAGAATTTCCTCATTTTTGCCCGAAGGGAGGTATGTTGGATGTGCTTGAAAAGTTCGAGATTCTTAAGAGTGATAGGTCTGGTAAATGTCTGAATGAGGTGGTCCCTCAACATGTTTCACCATTGATAGGTTCCTTCTTGCAATAGCTTGGTCTCCCCTTCACAATGTAACCCTCACCAATGTTTGAGCCCCCTTTCACTTTGTCTGCCTTGATTGGCATTTGATGATCCTCCCAGGTCCCTTCACTTCTCTGAGCCAATAGGATTCTCCTTTCACTTATCTGATTGGGTATGACTTTCACTTTCTCGACCAATGGGATTCAAGCTCCCTTTCACTTGTACCTATATAAGCTATGCTCTTTGTGATGTACCTTCAGTTATTGTTTGTTACTGATGATGACCTAACCGTCGAAATCGATTTAACTTGTAACTCATTATTTTCGTGGAAATAGACAACATTCTACTCAACTCCGTTTTTATTAAAATGGTTTTCCACAATCTCATCGCGAGTGATTTTATTCGTATCAGTACTGCAAGTCGAGCAGAAATCGCGAGTTGGTTCATCAAACTGAAGATACGTATATCTATTGCAGAGAGGAACATTTGGTTCAATCAACAATGCATATCCAATCGACTCATTCCAAATTACGTTCATATACAGTGCAAGCATTCTTCAAGTGCTGCGACCCGTATTATCAAGGAGGCTCAACTCAAGCTCGTTAAGAGTGAGCTCCACCATTGGTACAGTGTTCGAGATTCTGCCAGGGAGAAGATGTATTATATGTTTCAGGAACTCTCCGTCTCATACGATGCCAAGGAATGGGACCTTATCGATCGGCATGCCATCGACGTTGCCTGGCAGAAAGGACTGAAGAAGAAAGCCTGTCTACTTCGCAAGCTTGGCGAACTCCGGAAGAACCAGACGCCAACTCCCCTGGCCTCACCTCCGTCAGGGACCTTCTTCAAGAAAGTGGAGAACCTGTCAAATGTCACCTTTTCATCGGCAGAAGTATCCCTTCTTGAGAAGGGACTGAAGCACAACCCCATCGTCTCGCTCGGGGCACCATCATCAAGGGACCTAGCTTTCTCCATTGAAGCTTCCGATGGACCCTACGTGACGAAGGCGTTGTGCGCTGAGGAAATGAAGAAGGCGCCCAAGATCCCACCGGGACCAGAGGAAAGACTAGCGGCCGACTTGAAGAAGAAGTTCAACAACAAGAAGATTGTAGCTCTTAAAGCAGATAAAGGCAATACAACAGTTATTCTTACTAAGCAAGATTACATTGACAAAACTCTTAAATTCTTAAATGACAATAACTGCATAGCTCTCCAATCAGATCCAACGGCTAACTATCAGAAATTAATCCGTAGAGTAGTAAACAGCTCAGAAAAAAATATTCTTAAACGTATGTACAAACCAAGCCTTGTAGAAATGAATCCTCATGCTCCTAGGTTATCATGTCTTCCAAAAATTCATAAAGTAGGGGCACCGATGAGACCAGTTGTGTCTTATATTGGTGCCCCCGCTTACAAATTAGCCAAAAAGTTAAATTCATTGTTTAGAAATAAAATCAATTTTCGGCCCCGTAATACTGTTCAAAATTCATACGATTTGGTTTCTAAAATTAGTGACATTCAAGCGCCTCCGAATGCCAAACTTGCTTCCTTTGATGTGGTTAGTCTGTTTACCAATATCGATGTAGCTAGCTGCAAAGATGTGGTTAATGGGCTTATCCATGGGTCAGGTCTCGATGTTTTTGAAAAGGATGAACTGTGTAGTCTAATGTCTGTTTGTATGGATCAGAACTATTTTCTATTTGAAGGTAAATATTATACTCAGCCAGGGGTAGCCATGGGTTCACCGCTGTCTCCTTTGCTTGCGGATATTTATATGGATCATCTTGAAAAACGAATCTTTGAAAAGTGTAAATCAAACAACCTTTTATATTGGTATAGGTACGTTGATGATATAATAATTCTATGGACAGGAACTGAAAGGCAACTAAATTCTTTTCATGAAAAAATCAATACACTAGATCCTTTTGTTAAATTCACTCTTGAACTAGGTGGAAATAAGCTTAATTTTCTTGATCTGTCCATCTCATTGATTAACAGAAAACATGATTTCTCCATTTATAGAAAAGATACCTACAGTGATATCACTATTCATAGTACATCAAATCATCCCTTAGTTCATAAACATGCTGCTTTCCATAGTATGATCAATAGAGCTTTGTCAATACCAATGAGTGATCAAAATGTATCTAAAGAAAAAACAATTATCAAGAGTATAGCCGCAAGCAATGGATATGGAGGATGTCTCATTGATTCCATATGGAACAAGGTTCTTAGGAAAAAGTGTAGAGACGGGGTATCTAATTTGGCTAGAGAAGTTGTATTAGAAGAGAAAAAGTGGATAAGTATACCTTATTATGGAAAGATTTCTGACAAAATTGGCAAAATGTTATCATCTAGAGGTTTCAAAGTAGGGTTTAAAAATAAAAATAATCTTAAAGCTTCGTTGGGTTCTGTTAAAGATAAAATTAGCGTTCAAGATAAAAGTGGGGTTTATAAGCTGAAATGTTCTTGTGGGCTTGAGTATTGTGGTCAAACTGGTAGGAAATTTAGGGAAAGAATAAAAGAGCATGAGAAGGATTTCAGGGATAGCAAGGGTGATTCTGCTTTTGCGAATCACCTGAGAGAATCCAATCATAACTTTAGTTTTGATCTAACAAACGGACAGTACATAGAATTTCCTCATTTTTGCCCGAAGGGAGGTATGTTGGATGTGCTTGAAAAGTTCGAGATTCTTAAGAGTGATAGGTCTGGTAAATGTCTGAATGAGGTGGTCCCTCAACATGTTTCACCATTGATAGGTTCCTTCTTGCAATAGCTTGGTCTCCCCTTCACAATGTAACCCTCACCAATGTTTGAGCCCCCTTTCACTTTGTCTGCCTTGATTGGCATTTGATGATCCTCCCAGGTCCCTTCACTTCTCTGAGCCAATAGGATTCTCCTTTCACTTATCTGATTGGGTATGACTTTCACTTTCTCGACCAATGGGATTCAAGCTCCCTTTCACTTGTACCTATATAAGCTATGCTCTTTGTGATGTACCTTCAGTTATTGTTTGTTACTGATGATGACCTAACCGTCGAAATCGATTTAACTTGTAACTCATTATTTTCGTGGAAATAGACAACATTCTACTCAACTCCGTTTTTATTAAAATGGTTTTCCACAATCTCATCGCGAGTGATTTTATTCGTTTTTATTTTATTCGTCTCATTGCCCCCCTTGTCCCAACCCAGGGCAGTGAGGCCAATGGGAAGCCATGAGCGAAATCATCAGAACAAATTCTGATCTTCCCTTAGGAAGACAGCTGATGACGTCTGCGACGCCAGGAATGGCAGTCGGACGAAAATCCAACCTGACATGGTTGTTTACTTTACAGAGGGTTCAAGTCAGCTGCTGGGAAATTTCAAAATAGTCACTTATGCCCCTTGTATTCTAGATCCCTCTTCTGATATTATAGTCAAGTGCCTGTTTTGTTCCAGATGTATAAAATACAAGACGAATTTGAATTGCGATCGAATCTGTCCGAACATCACGACGCACCGCAGCAACGTGTTCGTGCAGTACCACGAGTACAAGGGAGGGACACAGCTGGGCAACAACATTTTCATGGGGAACTGCGAGAGAGTCCTCGCTCACACAGAGACTGACGGGCCTGAAGAAGGCAGAGAGATTCCCCCGAAAGTGATTTGGACGCGAAATTCGAACACAACTCTGCTCACGACCTGTCACGTCATCGAAATGAGAGGAGATAGTCTGTTGTAAGTACTTTCAACTAGGACACAACCATCTCTACTGAATGTCTTCCCAATGCATAGTGGGGTGAAGCATCGAACTAAAACACCTGGAACGCCGTCTCAGCGTTGAGCGTGCGGTCCGGCTAGCCGAGGGGTTCCCCCACCCCGTGGGGTGTACCCATGCGCCTACTCCCATCCAAAAGCACTGGGCATTTTCTCTCCCACTTGATTAAGGTACTGGCTTGTCATTCACCGGGAAAAGTTGACCCGTTTTTTTTTCAGATACCTTTTATAGCATCGGGAAATACTATTTTTCACATTACATATTAATGAAGAACGTCAGTGAGGGTCTTATTTCGCTCTTATCACTCGGTCCCTGCGATGTTGGTTCTGCGACACCGAACCTTCCCAATTGGTCCTAAAGTCTCAAGTTTTGAGAATGTAGGTTGTACCTATCCAATGTACTCTAAGAATGTACTGTGTACTTGTGTACTACCTACTGTCAGTATAATATAGGTACTTAACTCATAATAGAATAAGTAAATGCAGTGGGTCATTTTCAAAACCGTTTATTAAATGCTTTAAATTGAAATACAATATTAAAATTGATCCTAGATTTTTGAAAAAATGTATGCAATATTTTCATGTATGACGAGGTGGGGATGAAAGGGTACACCGGCCAAAAGCATCATCAAAATCAGTTTAATATCTAAACTGCTATTTTCTTAAAAATTGGTGAATTTCTTTTTGGGTATTGAGTAATAAATTTTCAAATAGTCAAAACGATCAGGGAACAACATAGATATTGTATAGATACTCTTAATATTACGTATTGAAAAATTCCGAAGGTATCTAAACATTTTGCTTCCAAGTCTACCAAGGTAGCGGAAGCTTTGTTTTCACTTTTCAAGGTTGAAAAATAAAAGTTCTCCAAAATCGAAATTTCCTCTCTTGTTTTACATTTTAGACCTTCCTCCGATTTCGATTACATTTTCAGAGAATATGCGAATTCAGTTGTAGACGGTCCCCTATGAAAATCATCGTCCCCAGACTGATGGTAGCTACTGCGTATGTGCAAACGTCAATTCCCTGTAACATCCATGACTTCTATGTTTTCCATCCGATTTCGAAGAAATGTCTCAGGATTGTTCCGATTGGCCTGCAGATTGTGCCCTATGAGGGTAGTGGAAGGTGCTTAGAGATTGATGTTTTGAGATTAACTACTGTGCATCGGATTACCTATATAATCGGGTTATGAATACGAGGAAGCTATGTGCCACGCCCACTTGGGAGACGTTTTAACTTATAATGACGAGAATTAAGTTGATAAGACAGGATGATTGTATAACTGACAAGATGAATAAAGTCGGTCAAAAATGAACAATATACTTACAAAACCTTATCTAGAATATAGTAGATAGAACGAACCTATATTTTATGAAAAGGAATAAACATCTTACGCAATAATCGTCATCGTATTTGGTGCTAACGGTCTTCACTATATAGTATTGAATTTCAATTTAATACTTTGTACGTCGAATCACAAACAATGAATGTGAACATTGCAATGTAAACACGGTACGCGACTAGTTCAGAACCCCCCACGGAGTGGGGGTAGGCCAAACGAGGCCCGACCGCCGGGGCCCTATCCCTGCCCGCCTAGATAGCATTCCAGGTGTTTTAGTTCGATGGGGTGAAGTTGACCAAGCTGGGCAGGCAGCAGTTATCACTTATCACACAGCACAAGGCTTGTGTAATGCTTTTCCAAATTACAATAATCACTTTCCAACGTTAATTCTACATTGTACTCCAAACTATCATCATTTCATCGAAATGAGAGGAGATAGTCAATTGTAAAAATCTAACTAGGGTTGGGATATTGAGAGAAAATATCGATATTATTATCGTCTGATGAAGTTTCTGATACTCATACAATTTTGGATACAAAATATCGATATCATAATATCGGAAAATTTTGAAACTCCATAGATTACTCCTAGTGGTATTCAGCCCTTAACCCTTAGCTACACGCATAGCGGCACTGTGTGCCGCATTTTCAATGTATTTGAAATAACGCGGCTACCGTTTGTACACTTGAATGACTCGTCCTAGTATTCGTAGTTCAAGGTATATCCGATAGAGCGTAAACGTCAATCGCATTCTAAGGTGAACAGACAGTGTGTAACCAGTGTTCAAAGTGTACAACCACCTTTTCGCGGCCCCCTGTGCCGCTAGCGTGGATAAACATATCAAGAGTGCGGCACCCCAGGCCGCTTGCGTATAAAAATGTGAGTACCTACTTCCATATTCTTTTCTTTCATTTTACCTTCTCCTTGTTCGTATTTTGAGATGTTCTGAACGTTTTGAATGCATTTCTTGCCTCGTAGTGTTTTCTGGAGAATCGCTGGTGGGAATTACATAGTACCTACCTACCTGTCAATGTGTTCTGAGAACGGCGAGTTTTTGTGACAGCTTTTCAATGTTTTGCCATTATTTCACTCAATATTACTGGGATCCTAGTTGTAGTAGTAGTATTGATGTCACCGAATGCTAATAGGGACTTGTACCTAGGTAGGTAGGTACTATGAAACAGCAAGTTTGTTATTTTCTTTTCAATTTTACGAGGTTATTTCACTTATAATCACTGGAAATGCTAGTATTCGCATATATTACCTATGCAGGTAAGTACCAAACTAGAAAAATCTTCTTAGGAAAAAATTCTTAGGTGCCTACGCTGTGAAAATGAATGATTCAGTTACCTACCTACTTTTACGGATAAACCTACCAAAGCTATAAGTATAGGTTGCCAGAAGTGAATTTTTATTTTACCTACTACTTTCGAAACTTTTCGACAAGTCTTCTTAGGTGCCTACCTTCATAAGGAGAAGTTTATTATATTTGCCTTGCTCTAGTCTAGAGTTATTGTCATTTTTTTGGAAACGAGTTTGAATATTTTTGTTTACATGACTTTTTAGTTACTGTTACTTGTACCTATGTTGCTATTCTTGATTTTTATTTGCTATTACCTTATATTGAAATAAACACTGATATCGTTTTTATTTGTTACGCAGTCGTTTCTGTACACTTGCCGTGCCGTATTCACCCTATTGAGAATATCATATTGCTGTTAACATGAGACAAATGGTTAAAAATGGAATTGCGGCACTGAGGGCCGCTTGCGTGTATGGACGTGACTTTTTAAGGCGCGTGTAGCTAAGGGTTAATTTTCAACCTTCAGCTTCGGGGTGCAACTAGACCCCAAATGGAGCCAAATTTCATCAAAATCGATCCATGGGAACCTAAGGAAGTGCCGCGTAGGGCGGACGGACGGCAATCGTTTTTACTTGTCATTCCAAAGGTTCATTATTGAAAATAATAAATCGAAAAGGTTTACTCAAGTTGTTAGATTTAAATAAACTATTTCTTCAACAGAGTGCTTTTTATTAAAAACGAAGTGTACAATTGATTTGGTTTAGGTTTTCAAACGGGTATAACAAAAGGTAAACATGGCTCGCTGAAGGCGGTAAGTGATAATGATAAGTGATAAGGATCACGGAGAAGGAATACCGAAATGGTGCAAGTCTCTTGTGAGGGCTCAAATCCTATGCAACACTCCCTCTCCCGAGCAAGAGCGTGTCGTCAGTCCAATCTTGTTTCGTAGTTTCACGAACCGAGGTCCTGGAAGTGGCTTCGTGAGAACATCTGCATCCATTTCCTCTGTAGGACAGTAGACTACGTTGACTCTTCCACTCTGAATGACATCCCTAATAAAATGCTCTTTTATTGATATGTGTTTGGAGCGAGCACTTATCACAGGGTTGGTCGCAAGCTTATGAGCAGCCTGATTGTCATTGTAGACAGTTATACACTTGACATCCAGTCCCATGTCACAGGCCAATTGTTCCAAATGAAGAGCTTCCTTGGCTGATTCTGTCAGACACATATATTCTGCTTCGGCAGTGCTCAGAGCAACAGTCTTCTGCTTACGAGATTCCCAGCTTACCGACGCACCAGCATATTTGAAGACATATCCTGTATAGGATCTCCTGTCAATAGTGCAAGATGCCCAATCGGCATCAGCAAATCCTGTGATGGTTTCACCTGTCTTGGTGTACCGTATTCCCAAGTCCTTGGTCCCCTTAAGGTATCTCAGAACCCTTTTTGCGGCATTCCAGTGTTCATTTGAGAACCGAGAATTGAATTGACTGAGATAGCTAATTGCGTGAGCTATGTCAGGCCTCGTTGCAATCGATAAATACATCAAGGATCCTATCAGGCTCTGATAGGGCACATCACAAGGTTTTTCAGATGGTTCCGGAATATTCAACTTGATTCCTGCTTCCATCGGAGAATTGACTGGCTTGGCATCCTGCATTTGATAATTCAGCAGCAGATCTTCAATATATTTCGTCTGAGATAAAGTAATAGATCCATCCTTTTGGTCTACTTCTACTCCTAAGCAGTACTTAAGAGGACCCAGGTCTCGCATGCTGAATTGCTTCATGAGGCTCCTTTTGATATCCTCAATTTCAGTAGATGAAGTTGATGACAAAATTAGATCATCTACGTAGACAGCAATGATGACCTTTGCTGCTCCTTTTGTGGAAACAAAAATGCATGGGTCAGCTTGAGATGGAGTAAAACCAAGGTCTAATAGCTTGGCATTAAGTTTAGTAAACCATTGTCGGCCAGACTGTTTCAAGCCATAGACAGCCTTATTGAGAAGACAAACTTTTTGAGTCCCTCCTTTTCTCAAGTCTTCAAGCATCATTTTTGCTTTCAGGTACAAGCTTTTATCAGAATTTTCACTCTCTTCAATCATAATATCACAAAGATATTTTTCGAGAAGTTTTGGCATCTCCATATGAATGGTAGTATCAATTTCCCCATTCAAGAAAGCGGTTGATACGTCAAGATGATGAACAGTCATGCCTTCTTCAACAGCTTGTCCAAGCAGGAGTCTGATTGAGCTCATTTTGGCTACAGGAGCAAAAGTTTCCATATAATCAGTTCCAGGACGCTGAGAGAAACCACGAGCTACAAATCTAGCTTTCCTTCTTTCTAGTTCACCAGTAGGTTTGAATTTCTTCTTGAGTACCATTTTTGAGCCAATTACGTTCATTTTATTTTTCTTGTTCACCAACGTCCAGGTGTCATTCACCAGATGAGCTTTGATTTCTTCTTTGATGGCATCCTCCCATTCTGAGGGCTCTTCTTGGGAATCATCAACATAGTGACCCGCCACCATTCCAAAGTGAGTCCCCATAACATAGTCTTTGGACCAAATGGGAGGTCTTCGCTCACGTCTAGATTGTCTTGGCGAATGTCCATCTTCAGAATCTCCCTCTTGTTCTGAATCTCCCTCTGAACCAGATTCTCCGGTAGTATAGTCGGAAGAACGGGTTTCCTCTTCTTCAGAATCGTTTGTAACTTGAGGCGTCTGAGTTCTTACAGAAGGTTGTTCTTGAGTTACTATTTCACAGGAATCATTTTCATCAGTAGAAAGTTCGGTTGTCAAGTTCTTCAATGGTTTATAGTTGACATCTTGATCATGGAACATTTGATTGATTATTTTGACGTCTCTGGTGACTTCAATCTTGTTTTGATTAGGCCTCCAAATCCTGTACCCCTTGGAGATCTCAGAGTACCCGACAAATATACCAACATTTGTCTTTGGATCAAATTTTCCTCTTCCAGGATTTTTGTCCAATGGAAATGCTTTGGAGCCAAAAATGTGCAAGTGGCGCACAGACGGTTTTCGTTTGACCCATCTTTCAAATGGAGTTTGACCATCGAGAGTACGAGAAGGTGTTCTGTTGCACACATAATTCACAGTGTGTATTGCTTCTGCTCAAAACGTCAAAGGAAGACGAGATTCGATGAGTAGACAACGTGCCTTTTCAATCAAAGTACGATTTTTTCTTTCGGCTCTACCGTTTTGTGGTGCTGAGTATGTGCACGCTAGCCTTCGAGAAATACCATTTTCCTTTAGGAACGCATCAAATTTATGATTGCAATATTCCGACCTCTCGTTATCGCTCTGCAAGCTTTTTATTTTCAGACCAGTAGAAGTTTCAACCTCAGCTTTATACTCTCTGAATCTCTCGAACACCTCATTCTTCTGGCGAAGAAAATAAACTCGAGTGTAGCCTGAGAACTCATCTATGAAAGTCACAAAGTATAGGGCGCCAGCATGAGATTTTTGTCTGAACGGTCCGGCAACATCAGAATGGATTATTTCGAGAGGAGTGGTCGTTCTTCTATCTTCCCTGGTAGGAAATGGTGGACGCGAGAATTTTCCAAGAATACAAACCTCACAATCGCCTAGAGATTCACTAGCAGCGAAGTCCAAACCGAGAACTGACTCATTCTTCAAAGCATCCTTCAAATCACGTTCGTTCATATGACCCATTCGTCTGTGCCACATACAGAGTTTTTTGTGACTGACGTTTCGGCAGGTTTCAGACTTCAAGCAGGAGGATTTTTCTGCAACTTGGGTATTGACGACGTACAATCCATCTGATTTTTCAGCTTTCATCACAACTCGACCCTGGGGATTTTTGATCACAGCCTTGTCTCGTTGAAAAATCACACTATGTCCTTTTTCTGTAATTTTAGAAATGGACAACAGATTAGCGGACAAATCGGGTACAAAAAGAGTATCTGGCAATTTCACAGAATTTTTATTTTCCACGTCAATTTTGACTAGACCATTTCCAACAATTTCAGTCGTGTGGGATTTCGAAGCAAGTTTGAGAGTTTCTTTATTTTCCCTCAAATTGTCAAAAAACTCTTTGTTGGAGCACATATGTGAGGTAGCCCCACTATCCAAACACCAAATCATCGAGTCCGACTTATTTTTCGAAATCGTGGAAAGACAAGTGTGATTTGCCATGAAAGTAGATTCCTTCCTATTCTTTGACCAACACTTGTCCGACACATGTCCGATTTTGCCGCAGTTTTCACATGTAGGCTTCGAGGAATTGTCGTTTTTATTTTTATTCTTATTCGGAAATTTCTTCTTGTATTTATTTTGATGGCTTTTCCCGAAAAACGCACCTTCTTTCGTTCCCTCTGAGTCATGAGATTTACGAGCTTCACTCTCTTCCAAAATTTTAATTTTTAAATTTTCTGGAGAAGGAAGAGAATCGCGAGATTCGATCGCAATCCTGAAATTTTCGAACGAATTTGGTAGGGAATAAAGCATCATTATTGTCGCTACAGCGAGAGTATAATACACAATATAATATAATTAAAATACAGTAGTTTGTAAGGAAGGACGAACCCAGGAGAAGGAGGGGCTTCCTAGAGGTACGGTGGTGGGGGAAGATGCACTGAGGGATGCGGGACGGGCAGGCCGAGGCTTGTTGTGCTCTTGGAGGCAACCAGGGAAGGTATCTGTGAGTAACTACACGTTATACTTATTCGATCGATCGATTATACCTATACCTTCTGTATCAGCAAGCTCTCCCCTTGTCTTATACTTTATACCAAACACACAATACCTTATAAGACATGTTACAGCTTATACAGAATCATATAACACACTATAGCTTTATACTGTGGCAATATACTTACGCATATACTATACATATACCAGGTATACACATATACAATACAAACTGTATGTCTGGGTGTGTGGCAGACACCTAGACATAATTATACATACCGCCACTGCGTGTGGCTTCTACTACCCATAATATGACCATGGCGGTCGGCATACTATACAGCTGGTTATGGGCAGCTATACATCTAAACCACACTGCGGTGTGGTTTATACTATACCTAGTACACTGTTGTGCAAGAGGCCTACAACCTACTACCCATAATATGACCATGGCGGTCGGCATACTATACAGCTGGTTATGGGCAGCTATACATCTAAACCACACTGCGGTGTGGTTTATACTATACCTAGTACACTGTTGTGCAAGAGGCGTACAACCTACTACCCATAATATGACCATGGCGGTCGGCATACTATACAGCTGGTTATGGGCAGCTATACATCTAAACCACACTGCGGTGTGGTTTATACTATACCTAGTACACTGTTGTGCAAGAGGCGTACAACCTACTACCCATAATATGACCATGGCGGTCGGCATACTATACAGCTGGTTATGGGCAGCTATACATCTGAACCACACTGCGGTGTGGTTTATACAATACACATACTATACTGGGCGCCTTATATACCTATACATACTTATACAGAGGTCAGGGGACGGATAAGGGGTCGTTGGGGAGTCCGTCATACACAAAAAGCCCAAAGGGGGAGAGCTTGGATCTATGTTGACATTTACAATACATGTGATACCTATTTATACCATTTACATACATGTGGCAAAACATACATCGATTACATGAAATATTATGTAGGTATTTATGATATTAATTATTCGATTACATGAAATATTATGTATTTATGATATTAATTCGTACGGCACACAGCCGTGACGACAATTATGCTCAAGAGATCATCATTGACGTCGATCTCCATATCAGCAAGTTGATCGACGATATCGGTGAAATTATTCAAGTGGTCTCGAATATCGTCATTTTCGCGCATTTTGTGCAAAAGAAGCTGTTTTAAAAGAGTAGCTTTTCTTGCTGGACCTTTGCTCCGGAAATTTTTCGCGAGGGTATCCCAAACAGCTTTGGATGTCTGACAATTTTTAATTTGTTTCAGTTCATTTGGCGATATCATTAGAATTAGTTCCGATCGCGCAGTCAGATCCTTTTTTATCCATTCAGCTTTCAAATTTGGATTCGCGGGATCGTCATCCGGTTGAGGTACCAAACCCGAAGTATAACCCCAAAGTTCGCTTTTAGTTAGAACCGCTTCAGCCTGCATTTTCCATGTTTCATAGTTGTCCTTCCGTAGAGGATCAATTCGAAAAGTATTCATTGCCATAGTTGAACGATAAGTTTAGTAACTTACTTGAAATTCCTTTGGGAACGAGTTCTAGGCGATAAAAGTACTTACGACGACACGGACAAACTTTTTATTCAACGGCAACGAAGCTTATCAATGCAAAAAACATCGCGAAACTTATCTCTGAACACTTCACGCACAGTTAAAACTTCTGGGCATTCATAACCTGTTAGATTTAAATAAACTATTTCTTCAACAGAGTGCTTTTTATTAAAAACGAAGTGTACAATTGATTTGGTTTAGGTTTTCAAACGGGTATAACAAAAGGTAAACATGGCTCGCTGAAGGCGGTAAGTGATAATGATAAGTGATAAGGATCACGGAGAAGGAATACCGAAATGGTGCAAGTCTCTTGTGAGGGCTCAAATCCTATGCAACACAAGTCCCGAATTATTGACAGGGAGGACTGAAATGTTAGGCAGAAAATAATTTTCCTACATAGAAATAAGTATTTTACATACTGCAATAGTATTTTTAGCATGGAACATGATTTAGCCATCACCCAACTGTGCAAAAACGTGACGAAACCGCGAAACGAAAGTAGCGCGATTTTCACTTACAACCGACCCGTTTCTAGGGAAATGTATCGCCGTTAGTTTTCATCCCACGAAAATCGGAAAAAACTTCGCTACGCGTTGAAAAGCCCTCAATTTATGAGTAAATTATATTCTGCCAAAACAGCAGTAAATACGGACGAAGCTGAGATATACCTCTGATTTAAAAGAACTGTGAACAACATTCGCGGTAAAAACCAACATCGATTTGAAGTCGATTAGTGGATTATATTGATGTTGTTGGTTGGCTTGGTTTTCACGAATGTAATCAAAGGATCTTGAAACCTAGGCGAGATTTTGTTATGAACGCAGGCTTTTAGTTGTGATGTGTCCTTCGATGTGTGGATCGAAGGGAAATTGATGTCCAAGAACACAGAAGGAGAGTGTCAGAAGCGAAGAAAACATCACGGGGCCGCAGATCTGAAGAGGAGGACACGAAGCTGAGAAATGCACTGGAAAAGCTCACTGCGGATCGCAGGAGGGCAATAGAGCGTTCAGTGCATCAGGTCTCTGGGTCTAAGTCTTCAGGATGGCGGTCAGTAGTGCCCCTTCGTAAGCATAACTTCGACCTCAGCCCATCTGAATTTCGTGACGCTCTGACAGTAAGGTACAAAAGAGTCACCAGCAACTTGCCTCCAGCATGTGATGGTTGTGGTGCCAGGCCCTTTTCAGTTGAACACGCACTTAGCTGCAAGATGGGTGGGCTGGTGACTCGAAGGCATAACGAGGTCAGGGATTTGATAGGGGAGGCCATGATGCTCGCATGGGGCAATTGCATCAAGGAACCCATAATCACGGAATCGACCAATCAAACCCCCGGCCTAAGGGGTGATTTGGCGTGCAGGGGGGTGTGGGAACCACAGGAGGGAGATTCGATGTACGTGTCACTGACACTGACGCTCCCTCTTATGGTTCCCGTCCCGTAGCCACAATCTTTTCGGCAGCTGAGGAGGAGAAGAAAAGAAAATATGTGGTGGCATGCGAGGCACGACGCGCCACTTTCACGCCTCTTATATGCTCAGTGGATGGCCATTTTGCACCACAGTTTTCCAACTTCCTGAAAGTTCTAGCTGAAAGGCTGAGTGACAGGTGGGGGAGACCTCAGGGAGTGGTGCGAGGGTGGCTGCGGGCCAGGGTGTCATTTTCAATCCTGAGGGCAGCTAGCATGTGTCTGCGAGGGGCAAGGAAGAAATGGCGCAGCTGCGAGGAGCTTATTGGGTTCCAGGATGATAAGCAATCAAGATAGTGGTCGACAGTGATTTTCTTTTCAACTACACACCTTTGCACCCCTTTTGCTATCTTATATTCTTTCCCATCATTGATCATGGCAATAAATAATTCAGTATTTCCATTTTCGACGCTTTAGATGTTTTCGATTTTTTACTAATAAGAAGAATACCACGCTTCAAAATGGTGATGCGTCCCGGTCTTTATTGCCCTCCATTTCTACAGGTAAATGTCGAGTTCACTGAAATAATGCATCAACAACAAATCCCTAGTACAAGGTAACAGCAAACAAACAAAACACGGCTGAAGGATGTTCCATGTTTCTTGAATTTTAGCCGAAGGCTCTAAGCAGTAACCATCCGGGGGTCCGAGGCTCGAGTTTTATTATTATTTTCTATGGGACCATAAGATGTGAAGATCCCTTTTCATTGAAGTCGTATCAAGGGGATTTGACCCGCATGACTGCTCAGTCTTGAAGGTGGGATATATCTCGTGCGCCGTGTTATCACTACAGTTGCTAACTCACTCTGTTCGAGGGCAAGTGAATACTCATGATGTTGTGTCCGCATTCAAAGGACTTTACTTCCCGGTCTACCAAAAGGCGGAAGTTTAAAAAAAAAATATTTCGTAAAAAATAGAAAAATCTTGTGTATCCTGGAATCCTCGTAGCTTGTGAAATTCCACTTTTTTCATCGGATTCTGATTACTGTTCCTCTCGTCCAAAAATACGGATGCTTTTTCGTTGCCGTGTTTGCCCTCTCAATCGTCTCTGAACATCAATTTCTCTTGGTTTCGTGCTCAAATTCGAGAGGCAGTTTGAGTTTGAGACTGGCTCTAAGATGATTGCTTGATGATTATCATCACAATCGAGTCAGCTAGGGACCAATCGGAGAACGTCAACACCGTCGTGATCAACTTTTCGATTGTGTTGGTAGTAGTAAAGATCTCTTACTTCACCAACTAAAGAAATTATATTAACAAATTTTGTTTACCTTGGTAAAAAACTAAAGACCGTCCTGTTAAGAATCCGATTTTTTTTAAAATTCAAAATGTTTTTCAAATTAAGTTAGATTAGTTAACGAACATTTTAAGACCGCACCCAGTCTGTACCACGATTTATCTGGTCAGTAAATTTTCAAAGTTACATCATTACCCTCCAGAAGATCCCCTTGAACTGGAAGGAGTCAGATTGACAAAACTGCTGGAAATATCACGTCTTTCGACTTGCCGGCGGAAAATGAAAAAAAAAAAAACTAACTGAATAATCGGGTTTTCCCACTTTTCGCCGGCAATTATTGTTCGATTTTGATGATTCCAGCGGAAATATTATAGTTTTTCAATTCCCTAGGCTAATGCATTAATGAATTTCGAAAATCCTTGAAAATTTCAAATTTAGCAACAATTTTTAAAGTTTGAGCGCCGGCAATTTAGGGGAATACTAAACCGTAACGCGCACCGACTGAGAATTTATTAGGAGACAAAAAAGAAAGAAATTGGTACGATAATTGGTAAGAAATTGGTAAGATAATTGGTACGATAATAATTATCGGTAAGATAAATCAAATTTTCCATATTCAGTCTCGTGTACATGTGTTTGGTACTGGCATAGATCCCAAGCATTTTTCTGTATCAACAGTTACTCGTAACTATAATAATTCTAGGATTTTTCTACCAAATATAAATAGCGAGTTTTAGGTATAAGAGAAATTCTTATGTAGTTGCCCTTAAAACTCTTTACCAAAAAGAAATTAATATATTTTCATTTCGCAACCTCTCTAAGTTAAAAAAGTATCAAATAACTGAATATAACTCGGTATCCAAAATTTTTTGTTTCTCTCTCTAACTTTTATTTACTTTGTGTGCAACGCACTTCCCATATTATAAGCTTACCTGGTAGCAATACTATTATTTCTCAGTTAGAATTACCTGTTTGAACTCCTCCGAAGAGCACAAGTTCCCTGGAACTTATTCTTCGGTGGGCAATACCTATTTTTATATTTTGTATTTTGAAGTACCTTTTTTTTTTATTTATTTTTTGCAGTGCTTTACTTTTAATGAGAATGTACTCTGTATTATTTACTTTCATTGCCAATAAATCTATATCTATCTATCTATCTATCTATCTATATAAAAAGAGATTAAAATGTCTCTTAGGTTATTAATAATTTGTAGAATAAAACTTTGCATACCGTGAAAACTACCAAAAATGTATGACAGTTGTCGGAAGGGGAAGTTTAATGCAAATTGACGCATAACCTGTCATTTGGAGTCGATCGACTACCGCCACCGTGTAACAGTACGGAAATGATCCTCAATCACTAATCCCGGGTCAGAGGACTCAGGAAACCCCAATGTGAACTCCTTCATCTCGTTAAGAAGTCAATTTGGGGAATTAAAAGGTTATTAGGAAGCGTGGGGCGGATAGCGTGGGCCGACGGCAAAGGGGATTGACAATTTTCATTAGGCTTCCCTCCTCGCTTTATATCGATTTCCAGAAACAAGTAATGCTTGAGACCGAGGCTGGCGTTTTGGTTTATTATTTTCAATAATGAACCTTTGGAATCGACCAAGAAAAAAAATTTTAACACCCCCTCAAAATTTGATGGTTTACGTTTCAAGGTACGTAGAATCCAAAAATCGAATAAAAATTTGGCCGTCCGTCCGCCGTACGCGGCACTTTTGCCACTTAGCATTGACCGATTTTGATGAAATTTGGTATGTAGGCTCCATTTGGGGTCTAGTTGTGCCCGGAAGCTTTTGGTTGATGTAGGTCACTTCTAAGGGCCGGTTTCACCAACAATCCATTAACTCCGTTCGACGAAAACTGCGTTTAAAGTAAACTGAGATTGATCTCCAGTCAAAATTTGTTTCGGTTTCACCAAGTTGAACGGGTTCTCAGGAACGGCGTTTTCGTTGATCTCTGGTAAACTTCTTCTTCACCATCGAAGCATCGAAAATCGTCGTACAACTCTGATCTGGAAGGTGATACGAGAGATAACGACATTGTTTTGTGACAGTTTTCCCGCAGAATCACTTTTTCGATAGTTATGACTTCATTCAATCCGCGATATTTCATCAATACGTCAACTATCCTCTTTCAGCGCTATAATTTGTGTTGTTCATGAGTTCATTATGATTGTTGGAGTTCAGATTTTCGATTGGACGTCTACCTACTTCATCAACGTGAGTACATTTACCTACTTTTATCCCTGGTGATTCCCTCTTCCAGGCTCTCTGGGTTTTTCTACAAATGTGCCTTACTGCATGACTCCTAAACCATATAGGTACCTACTCACCGTTACTTTCAACTACTCTGAGCTACCTAGTAGACATAGCTAACTGCTTAATAATGTGCGGATGCAAATTTTTGTTTCAGATTTCGGATAACAGGCTACGAACTGTGTGACGTATTTTCTGAACAAATAAGGTGAATTTCATTCTTCATGTCAAGAAAACCCATTATCACTTCAGCATTCATGAAATACTACTACGGTCGGTACTTATGTGAAATTCTATGTACGCATTTTATAAGAATGAATGAATTAAAATTATAATTATTGTATTCAATAAAACGTGATACGTATGAATTGATTTGTTCATCTGCCTACACATTTCTCCAAGTCAATCTTATGTTGCAACAAATCTGTTCTTTTTTCTCCTACCTACCTATGCTGATTATGGTGCAAACAAAAATAAATTCGTAGGTAAATAATAAGAAAAGAATTTTCGGCATAATTGTTTGAGATAGGTAATGCGTAATCAAATAATAAGAATAATCATTCAATCAAACAACTATACAAGAATATAAACGACGTAAGTAAGCAATCTTTAGTAAACACCTAACGAGAAAAAAGGAAATATGAAGATGGGATCTTGCGAAAGAATATGTATTCACCAGATACCATATAGGTATGTAACAGTTTTATTTTCATAATGATTAACATCAGCAAAAGCAACTACTCACAATAGGTACGTAAAATGCACACAGCAACTGGGAAACGGAAATATCTGAGATGGTAACGAAACTTGTAGGCTGAAATAGCGACGTCCTGCGATGAATTTGTTAGGGACCGCGAATAATGAAATGGTTCACAATTTCGTTGTCCTTTCTCACTCCCGTATGATACCTACGAGAAGGTGCGCACCAAAGCTCGTGACATAATAAAAACTCCAGCAAAACACAGACGAAAAACAGCTCGACGGAATAGGAAAAATAACAATGGCGTCCACGTCCGTCGCTTTAAACGAAGATCAAACCGATTAACCAGCCAAAATTGAGCGATCAGCGCCAAACGCTGGATGAACCGAGGAAGGCGTTGATCGCCTCTGGTGAAACCCATTTTCTCGGTTCAGAAGTTGAATCGGCCCTCGAACTCCGATCAAAATGTTGGTGAAACCGGCCCTAAGGGTTCCAAAATCAATTTTGAAATTTTGAAAACGCCCTAACTGAAAAAATTTTGATATAAAGGTATTGTTTTTCCTTCAATTTAAGATTCTATAGAAGTTTTAGAATTTTTTGAGGCCACGCGGAGCTCTGTAGGACAAACCGTTCGCTCACTACGAGAATTTAAGGTTTGGACGTAACGATAAATCGGAAACACGAGTGTGAATCGCAAAAGAGGCCTAATCTCGAGCTGACCAAAATGCGATTGATGGTTGGTGATTTTGATTTTTTTTTTTTTTTTTTTTTTCTTCATGTTGGATGGTTGGTGATTTTGTAGACGAGTGATCTATATAGAAAAATAATAAACCATTGTGTAATAAATTGCAGCGTTTTAACGGTGCAATAAGATTTGAATTGGCGTGTGATTTTAGGAAGGCCATTTTAGTTTAGTCAAGTCGATAACACGAAAAAAAAGTCTGCCAAGTGGGTGTGGCACATAGCTTCCTCGTATCCATAACCCGATTGTATAGATGATCCGATGCATAGTAGTTAATCTAAAAACATCAAAACAAGTTAATCTGTAACATCCCTGAAAATTTCATTGAAATCGGATGGAAAATGTAGAAGTTATGGCCGTTACAAGGAATTCACGTTTGCGCATGCGCAGTGGCTACTATCAGTCCGAAGGTGGTGATTTTCATAGGGAACTATCTAAATACTAATCTGTAACATCCCTGAAAATTTCATTGAAATTGGGTAGAAAATGTAGAAATTATGGACGCTACAAGGAAATTCACGTTTGCGCATGCGCAGTGGCTACTATCAGTCCGAAGGTGATGATTTTCATAGGGGACCATCTACACACCAACCCGCACAATCCCTGAAAATTTCATAGAAATCAGACAATAGCTTCGTATAGTTATGCGCGTTACAAGGATTTCATGACAGACACACAGACAGACAGACAGACACGGAACCAAAATTGTTCAGAAAGGTCTAAAACGCAAAACGCGAGTGAAAATTTTGATTTTGGAGAACTTTTTTTCGTCCTTGAAAAGTGAAAACAAAGCTTCCTCTACCTTGGTAGACTCGCAAGCTAAAGACATAGTGGAATGAAAAGAATGAGTAAAGAATGAGCTGGAATGGAATGAGAGTTAGGAAGCAGGGTTGTAAGAGAGTTGAGTAAGTTGAAGAGCTAAGAGAGTTAAGGTGTAGAAGAAGAGAATTTTGTCGACAACCAGGCCAACTTCAATAACGTACCCTCAACATCCGTCTTTAATATTATTGTAACAACTTATTAGTAATAAGAAGAAGGTAGTAGAAACTTTTAAATGAGTGTAATCCTGCCGGCCTGAATGAGGTAGAAAATTCACCAACTCGAGCTGGTGATGAACCAGCAATCACGCAATAGTGGGAGTAGAAAGCGTCATCGAGCTTCTTGTTCATCAATGTAACCATCCTGTCAAAGGCCGAAGCATCAGCTCGTTTATATTCCGCTCGCTTGATGGCGTATCGATCTTTTCCCGCGGTGTACTCAACTATATGAATAATTCCTCTTTGTTTCGATGATCACTTATTCAAAAGTATGTCATTGTTGATCGTTTCGGGGGGGGGGGGGGGGGCTGCGTCGTTCGCCACACCGATGTCGCTGTAATGATGTCCACTTCAAAGCCGATAATACTTGAAAAACGACAGCCCGGGAAAACTAGCACAACGAACTCCTGGTTGTAGGAACCGATTGACAACTTCCGGGAAAATAGCAGGTTCTTCACTCCTTTCCGAAATTGACCTTTCCTGACCCTGATGGAGATGCAATAGTCTCGAAAGCTCGACGAGGAAGCGGTTTTTCTATTTTGAACGGATCCTTTTACATCAATGAATCTTTGTAAATAACGATAAACAATACCTCTGTACAAATCAAGGAAGAGGTTTATGCTTATGGGGTTTTAACCCTTAGTTACACGCTAGGCGGGGATTTGCCCGCATTTTCAGAAAAACAGAAATAGAATGATGAAGCGTTCACTATTGTCCCTCCATTGTCCAAGGTATCTTTTCTCAGACCTTTAACTGAGTAAACAATGATCCCTTACCTTGAGTATGCAATCAGACTGCGAAGTTTGATACACACATATGATTAAAATTATAATCATACTACTTCTACTATAATGATTTCACACGTTCGTATTTTTTGCTTGATACATAGTTTCATGTTTCCTCGTTCTTGAATAATCATAATAATAATTTTGATTATTATGATAGATATAAATTTGTATACTTACGTATTTCCTACTTCAAAATTCTTATTTTTATTACCTACTTGTTGAATAAAAAAATGTATTGAGTTGAAGCTCATCCTATATCCATGACTTTTTAAAACCAATTCGTGCCTTTCAGTGTATCATAAATTAATAATTGTGTTGAAAAAATGTGCGGGGATTTCCCCGCTAGAGTGTACGAACTAACTCCCCACCTAGCGTGTAGCCAAGGGTTAAACTGAGGTAGTACAGCGGAACAAAAGTGGATATTGAAGTAAAACGCTCACTGGTGTTAAATTACTGGTAGCATAACAAATTCAGTAAACCGTATTTCGTTATGTCGATACAAAATCGTTATTCTCAACAATACAGCTATTTCCAATTTCATAAATTTATTCAACCAAATTCATAATTTTTTCAACTACGAGTAATTTAATAATTCATAATACATTTCCAATTTTGCTTTCGAGTCTACAAAGGTAGCGGAAGCTTTGTTTTCACTTTTCAAGGACGAAATAAAAAGTTCTACAAAATCAAAATTTTCACTCGCGTTTTGCGTTTTAGACCTTTCTGAACAATTTTGGTTCCGTGTCTGTCTGTCTGTCATGAATTCCTTGTAACGGGCATTACTATACGAAGCTATTGTCCGATTTCTATGAAATTTTCAGGGATTGTGCGGGTTGGTGTGTAGACGGTCCCCTATGAAAATCATCATCCTCGGACAGATAGAAGCCTCTGCGCATGCGCATACGTAAAATCCTTGTAACAGCCATAACATTTCATCCGTTTCATCCATAATTTTTCATCCGAATTTGATGAAATTTTCTAGGATTGTCCAGATTAGCGTGTAGATGGTCCCCTATGAGGGTAGTGAAAGGTACTTAGAGATTGGTGTTTTGAGATTAACTACTATGCATCGGATCATCTATACAATCGGGTTATGGATACGAGGAAGCTATGTGCCACACCCACTTGGCAGACGTTTTTACTCTCCAATTCTTAGTAGACCAACCTCCAATTTATATAGAACCATCTTTCAAGTCATAGAGGACCATCCCATGAATGGTCACTTATTCCAACCACGGTCCCCGATGAATGAGGAATTTCACCGAATTCTGTTTGTATTTTTCCTGAATAGTTAATGGTGTGGGATAGATGAAAATCGGGCTGATTTCGGAAAATAAGTCTCCTGTTATTTTTGGGAGACAATCAAAATTTTTGATTTCAAAACTAACCGGGAAAACGGACGTGCAGTGGGAACGCTCGCTGATTGGACTTTTCAGATAGCCATCTCCTCCCAGTGTTGCCCATTGGGACGACGAAATCGTGTTTTCTAAGAGAAAAGTTATCAAACAAAAACAGAGGAAACCTAATTTTCCCCATCTCGCTTTTTCTATTTTTTTCTTCAGTTTTCGATTTCGAACTTTACTGTTTCGTGAAATTTTGCATCTGGGGACTATAGATTTCTCGATCTCAGCGCTTCAAGTGGCCATAAATGAACTATTCCAGCATGACGTCATTTTCCCGCGTTTTTTAAACGTTCGTATTTTCTATACTGTTTTGTTTATTCGTAAATTAGGAAGTTCAGGCTGAAAGTTTGCCTTACGAGGTTTTTCGAGGTGCTGAATTCGATTTTGGGGTCAAAAATAGGAAATTCCGACATGGTGTAATTCCTCATTAGAGGATCGCCCGCCATGATTTCTAGTGAGCAAATTAAGTTATGCGTTATTTTTCTTCAAAAATTTAGTTTCCTTCAAGGGAATAGACAAAATTTTAATTCAAAGTCAAAGGGTCCAAAGTCAAATGAAAGTAAACTTTGATTTTCTCTCCAAGCTGCGATACATCTTTATATTGGTCTTGATTGTTCTATATACAAATTTCCTTTTCATAAAATTGGGTCTTCAATAATTATGGTGGCGTCTCCGCCAGCTCATTTCGTGTTGACGCTTGGTATGCTCACTGAGAAACACGTCCTTCGAGCCCTGGAGAAGGTAATAAATTTACCGCAAGCTCGGCAAAGAAGGAGTTGAAATCCAGTTGACTCCATTCCCAATCAGTCGAAATAGTGCGTTTTGTTGGGTTGATCTACATTTTTCTTATTACTTCGATTTACAAGATGAACTCGAATGATGGGAGTGTCTTCTTGGGGTTCTTGCAGTGCGACTGACTGCATCAACGGTACCGTCGTGCCGCCCACGACCTTACAGAAGCCGCAAACCAACTTCACGACCTTCTGGAAGATCGTGGAGAACAGCACGACCCTGCTAGACCCGTCGTTGAAGTACCTGCCGCCTCAGAGCAGCCTCACCATCTTCAACTACTCCCGCCTCTACATCAACCTCGAGGGCTGCGTCAACACCCTGAGGGGAGAGTGCGAAGAGTTCTCCAAGACGCACGGAAACGACGGCGACAACTCGACGTCGCAGAGCAGGTTCATCTGCTACTACCACAAAGTGAGAGACTTTCCAATTCCTATTCCTTCAAAATCCGCGTATCGTTTAGCAATGCATTCATTTCAGGTGACGTCCCATTAGATAAGCATTCAAGCAGGTCAATTCAAACGCATAAAACACGATAAAACAACAAACCCAATAAAACACTCCTAGCGGCATGAAAGCCTCGACTTATGATACCATTTTAAAATCCATGATCTACTACACCCAACATGCGAATTCGAGCCCCCCCTCCCCCCCCCCATCACCACCAATGGTGCCAGTCTGGCACCAAAGCGGAAATACGTCGTAACGTTGAACTTTCATCCATTAGTTTTGATAGGCAGTCCGTCGAAGTTCACATCCGTATTCAAGGTGAAACACACAAAAAACACTCGAAATATGCGGTTTATGGCGTCTTGGCACCATGGTGGCACCACTAATTATGTCCAATAACGCATATTTTTGAAGCATTAACCCCCCTTTCCCTCTCCTTGAAAAGCAAAATTCAAAATTCCAAAAGAAGAATCAATAAAATTGGCTAAAATTAAGTCCTGAGTGGATTACAAGAGATTTTGTCACACACACATAGACATTCACCTATGGTTTTTTTTTTTGTTTATTTATATTCAGAATGGTCTAAAACGGATTACTGTGTGGTTATTGCTTCTGAGTCTACCAAGCTTTGAAGCTTTTATTTCACTCACTGAACAGCATTTTAAAATTCATGATCTACGACACGCAACATGCGAATTCAAGTTCACCCCCCCCCCCCCCCAACCATCACCACCAGTAGTGCCAGTGTGGCACCAAAGCGGAAATAGTACCTCGTAACGTTGAACTTCCATCTATTAGTTTTGGTAGGCAGTCCGTCGAAGTTCACATCCGTATTCAAGGTGAAATACACACAAAAAACCCACGAAATATATTCGGTTAATGGTGTCTTGGCACCGTGGTGGCACCACTAGAAGTTCCATGGTGGCACAAAGAATAATTCATGAAATCCAGAAGTGTAATGAGAATTTTTCCTCAATTCCAAAGCTTGGGTACAATTAGTAAGCTGTAAAGGAACTGAAATATTTTTTAAAACGCTGCAAATTATTACACAATGGTTTATTAATTTTCTATTTAGATCACTCGTCTGCAAAGCCACCAACCATCCAACATGAAGAAAAACATCGATCGCATTTCGGTCAGCTAAAATTTCAACGGTAATTAGGCCTCTTTTGCGATTCACACTAGTGTTTCTGATTTATCGTAGGTAAAACTCTTAAATTCTCGTAGAGAGCGAACAGTTTGTCCTACAGAGCTCCGCGTGGTCTCAAAAAATTCTACAAATTCTATACTATCTTAAATTGATGGAAAAACAATACTTATATATATATCAAAATTTTTTGAGTTAGGCGTTTTCAAAATTCATTTTTTGACCCTTAGAAGTGACCTACATCAACCAAAATCTTCGGGGCACAACTAGACCCCAATTGGAGCCCACATACCAAATTTCATCAAAATCGGTCAATGCTAAGTGGGGAAAGTGCCGCGTACGGCGGGCGGACGGCCAAATTTTTATTCGATTTTTGGATTCTACGTACCTTGAAACGTACGATTTTTTGTCACACACATTTAACAAACAAATTTACGGATTTTGTCACACACACACACACACACAGACATTCACCTATGGGTTTGCCATGGGTTTGCCTCTTTCACTCCTGATTGATCGTAAGAAGGCCAAGTCTTACTGTGGGACGTAGTAAAAAGTCAATTGTTAGTCATTTGGAGCAAAGATTAGTGTTCCACAACCCAAATATTAGGGTCACTGATAACGAATCAATCTGTTTAGGAGGGAAGTTGATTTATAAATTATCCATGACTACATGAAAAGTATGAAGTAGGGCAAACTAAGTTACCTAGAACTCCTGAGAGGAGTGGTTAATGATGGCGGACATTCGAAGTAGACTGGTAGAGTCGATTACTCGAAGGCACAGAGTACTCGAGACAAGTTAACAGAGAAGAAAGCCAACGTTAAAATGGTGTGCAAGCATTTTTGAGGCTGCCTCAGTTGCGCCATCTACTTTCAGCTGAAGAACTACTACGGAAACTGAAGTGGTGGGGGGAGGCCACACTCTTCATGCTGCTTCTTTTCAAACCCTTTCAAACGACCAGAAGTTGATAACTTTTCATTTCATCATCATTTAGATTTGCAAGATTTACTTAGAAAACCCAATCGAGGCGAAAGGTATTTTCCAAGTTCCACATACAATTGTTGTTGTACCTATTGCTAGTAGTTCAAATGTTCAATCGACAACTGCCACCCATAGAAACGTTTGAAACCCAGTGTATTATTGAAAATCGCTCGATTTTTTCATACATATCGAGAATATAACTAAATGTTATCAAATTAATTACTTAGATGCGGCCGGTAACGTCCCAAGGAGAAAAATATGTGTTAAACAAGGTGATTTGTTGCAATGAGGTTGGGACCAAGCGATCATAAACGCGATCTGTTTCACTCATCTAGAACTACGTCCTGGAGCTCCACCAATCAGAACGCTTCTCGGGCTCCCAGCTTTCAGCTTTTCAGCCCAGTGCTCGAAGGAGGCCGGCCGGAATGCCCCGGTAGCCAATACCTACCAATATAGCTGCTTCAATTAAGTTTTATCATTATGAATCACAGTGTTGTTATTGTTTTAATCACAAGTCTTTGTTCGTTATTATTTATCATCTTTATATGGTTTAAACTACAGAGTTTATGAGTCAATGTTATGAAACCATTTCTTGTTATTTCTATACCATTTTTATTGTTATCGTCATCAAGTTCTTGTTCCTTTGTTAACGACTGCATAACCTGTCGGTTTTTACTATTTTTACTATTAAAAAAATTAATTTATCGTAATATTACTCAACAGTTGATTCACTTCCTTAGCTAACAAAAGCAATGAAGGCCACTTCGACCAGAATTCCTACTGTTATTTGTCAATTTTCGGGGGGGATGATGGAAGAGGCCACCTCTAATGGGGGCCGTTCAAAAACACTTACTGTCCATCTGTCAGCCGAATGGAAGATTCGAAAAGTGCCAATATATTATCAACCCTCGAATCGATTTCCCTACGATATGATTGAATATTCCGTCATCTCTTGTGTCGTTCGGTGTAAACAACGTCGATTTATTGTCCCTTCAAAAACAAGATAGGGGGTTGATCAATTTACCCTTGTATTAGTTTAACTCTTCTCCTCTTTCGAAGTTGAAAAAAAAGTTCTCCAAAATCAAAATTGCCATTCGCGTTTTACATTTCAGTAGTGACGATTCGATGTACCTTTCGATGCGATATTTTTCATCGAAATAATATCGGAAGGCAGTATCGATATCGATAAAATATCGGAAGAAAAATATCGATATCACTAACATCGATAGAATATCTAAAGAAAAATATTGACGTGACATTGTCACTGATATCAAATATGTTTTTGCATCTTTTTCATCAATATTAGTGATGTCGATAGAATATCGAAAGAAAAATACTGATTTCACTGATAACGAATATGTTTTTGCATCATTTTTTAAAATCAATATCAGTGATCACGATAAATTATCGAAGGAAAAATATTGATTTCACTGACATCAAATGTATGTTTTTGCATAGTTTTTTATCGATATAATGCCAGTTCAAATTTTACTCGTTTGTTGAATCATCAAAAATTAACTTCCCTCGACCGGGGATCGATCTCCTATCGTTCCGATTCTGAATCAGAGCTCCTACCACTGAGCTAAGGAAGCGAATGGACAGAAATACGAAGAGGTCGCTGATCACAACATCTTCCCCGCCGTTAGGAAATCTTGGGTACTCCGTTACCTAATCTGGGCCTGCGTTTGTACAACCCATTGAGAACGCGTATTTTTTACTGGCTTCTGAGTTTTTTGTTATTCTTCCTTATTGACGGGGCGGGGAGGATCGGCTGACCTCAACGTTTGCCCGAATGCGCGGCGGTGGCTCGACTATTGTCTTGGGAGGGAGTTGTTTTGATGACCTAATCTTAATGAATTATTGTTTATCTGAGAAATACTGAGGAGACCATTCGGGTCCTACTGACTGCGCCATACTGTTGAATTATCAAAAAGTCACTTCCCTCGACCGGGGATCGATCTCCTATCGTTCCGATTCTGAATCAGAGCTCCTACCACTTGAGCCAAGGAAGCGAATGGACAGATATGCGAAGAGGTTGCTGATCACAACATCCTACTGACTGCGCCATACTGTTGAGTCATCAAAAATTAACTTCCCTCAACCGGGGATTGATATCCTATCGTTCCGATTCTGAATCAGAGCTCCTACCACATGAGCTAAGGAAGCGAATGGACAGAAATGCGAAGAGGTCGCTGATCACAACACGTTAAAAAGTAAAACCATCACAACCGATAATTTTTTTCTTCCGATATCAATATTTTCCTTTTGATATTCGATAATAGTGCAAGAAAAATATCGATAGAAATATCGGAAATATCGAAACAGAATATCGATATTTCCGATATTTCTATCGATATTTTTCTTGCACTATTATCGAATATCAAAAGGAAAATATTGATATCGATCAATAAATATCGAAAGTAAGGAAGACACATAGGAATAATTGAAGTTTACATTTGAGGTAAAGTGAATGAAAAACAAGAGAATGTGGATCTTGAGTGCTCTACGAGACGTGCTAACCACTCAATCCTTGTCGAGACTTCCCAGTCGCATGTGATACAATCGAGGTATTAAATGTATGGGTTAGTTCCGCTAGTTATAAGAATACGACTATTATTTACGTACCATATTGGAGAATCCGTCATAACCAACAAGTCGAGTACAGGAGGCGAGCGCTTTCGATGCAAGGACATCTGCTGGTTACGACGGATTCTCCAATGCCCCTTGCCCTTGCCTTTGCGATGGAAGGAGATAAGACAAGAAATATGTGCGGACAGCTCAATTTAAATTTTGGTAGTAATAATTACGTTTTATGTTCCAGGATGATTCCTCCATGGTGGTCGCCAGATTTGACCTAAATAAAACGTGGACGGAGCTGATGGTTGCAATATTCGTCCCGTCTTCGCTGTTCATAATTTCTCTCATAACCCTCCTCATCATTGGGTATTCAGTGCAAGTAAGTTAACTGATACCAGGTAATTCACCATTGATCCACCATTTGACCAGTTTAGATTAACCTCAGAGCCAGGATTAAAATTACATCCGCGGGTCAGGATTCCGACCATTTTGCAAAAAGATTGTCATAGGCTGATTAACCGAAGGTAACCAGTTTTCAATATGGCGACAGCTTTCGATTCGAAAAAAAAGCAAGTTGTAGTTCCTTTATATGGAAATTTGATTACCGGATGCTAAAATCTCATACTAGAGAGAGAGTATGAGATCTCTCTACTAAAGAAATCTGAAAAAATCTCTCTACTAGAGAGTTAATGCGGGCAACGTCAACTCAATGAGCCCGGGGACGTCTACCTAAAGTGCGCGATCACGTTGCTGTCCGCCCCCAGCGAGTAAACCATCTGGAAAAGATGTTGGTCCATTGTCATTGGCGTCCCAAGTGACGCGAAGTGCTGGAGGCACGCTTTGTTTATGTTATGTTGCCTTGGTAACGGATGGCAAAGTATGACAATTGACAATTTAAAAAAATGTACTGTTATAAATAGAAAGGTTAGTCACGTGCCAGCCACGTTCAGTCATTCTGAATGGACTCCACCAAAATTGGCAGCTTGATCGTCATAGGAGTGTGTCAGTCCAGGTATTTCCCTGCAAAGATGTAACTGTTCCAAATTACCAGTATAGTTCCATTACTGGTACTGCCTACCGAGGATGGTCAAGTCCCAGTTTCATGACATGGAAAGCCACGTCCACACTTGCAACATTCGGCCGTTCCGATCCTCTGGCGTGTTCGGGGCGGCAAAACATCAAAGGAATGAGGATTGGAGGAGCAGAGCGCAGTCCGATCGCTCCTTTGGCGGTATTTCATCCTGCATCAAAGAAATGTTCAGAGTGGAATGAGCTTTTATATGGGCAGAGTGAGGTTTGGAGCGTTGCGATGTTCGGGGCAAAAGATCAGAGCAAGGTTCGGAGCGAGGATTGGAGCAATGTTCGGAGCAGCCAAATGTTGCAAGTGTGGACGTGGCTGAAGAAGACAGTGGTCAAATCCCTCAACTTTCAATACAAAAGGAAGGAATCAGAAGAAGTGTTACCAAAGAGAACATAACATAAGAATAATAATGCTGGTGGCACTTTCCATGATATCTTATCAGTCCGTGGAATCAGCAAGGGCGCTTCCCGGTACATGGAGCTGAACTGATAAGGGCTGAGTTTTGTCACTGCATGGAACCGTTACAAGTTGATACTCGGTTCCACAGTCCCGGTACAGCTGTACTGACACACCTCTAGCTCGTCACAAATTGTCAACGTTTCGACAAATTCACGAGTTCCATGGACACTGTGCTTTGTGAAAAGGTTCTACAGGCACATTAGTGGCCTACAAAAACTCAAATAGAGAATATCGGGAATTTAATACTCTTTCCTACGGTATCCTCAAATTGTAATTATCACAGCGAATTGAGGAGTAATGACCTATTTAATGATGTAAGGTCAAAATCACGAGAAAAAAATTTAAAATTGAAATAACTCGGAAACGAAGCCTCTGAAAATAGTCCAGATGGAAATTTTTGTTGCAAATTAGTTGTAGAATTGACTTGTGCAGTATGACAGACCAGCTAGGCTTACACCCTGTATACTCTGCTGGACAAAACTGTATAAGACTGCTAGACAAAAGAGAGATAGGTGAGAGGAAGGAGGTTGATGCCAGTCACTCTGGGAAATCGCGGCTCTCGAAGTAGGGCGGACACTGGAGGTCCCAATAACTCGAACAACACTTGCAAGTATCACTAGGATTATTTCAACCCTTTCCATTGTAGCATCCACAACTAAGAGCCAATGATGCCCCTCAAATTACAGGGTGTAACACGAGTGGTTCACCAACTTTCTCCCACGTGTTCTACAACTTATCGTAATTTCCGATAAAAAGTGCCCCTTGACATTTTTTGGTTATCCCCTCTCAAAATGCCTTTTATTTCACTTTGAAATTTTTTTCTCGTGTTTTTGATCTTTGCTCAATCAATAAACCTACCACAACTCGCTCAATGGGGTATTTCAGTCAAATTTTTTTAATTTTTTTTTTTTTTTTTTTTTTCAAAAGAGTATGGCTCAGGAATAACAGTAATCGGGTCTGTTCATCGAGAAAATGTTTTTAAAAAATTAGAGAAGCTAAGGAAAGTTGAAGATTTGAAAGGTGTGACGTAGCTAGCCAAAACTCTTTGAACAAAGTATCCATGCACAGAGAAGAGATGAAACCCTTGGAGAATCTCTTGGATACTACAAAATACTACTCATACATGCGCGCGGCGTAGTGTGTGTGCATTTATGGCGGCCCACCTTTTTTTCAAACGTGTGATCTCTTTAATTAATTTTTCTACCACATGTTATAGTATCATTGGGCTAAAAGTTGGATTATTTAGGTTTTCAAGGGTGCTGAATCCAAATTTGAGGTCAAAAACCTGAATTCCCGACCCACCAAATACCCCATTCAAGAGTTAGCTCAAATCTAAAAAATCCGTTGGAAAGGGTATTAAATTTGCATCTTTTTGATGCCCAATAACATTTTTTAAAGTGGAGTTGAGATGTGCAAATGACATATGAAAAGCAAAACTCGTCACTATCTTGAAATCGCTTGTTTTTTTCAGTGGCCTGGTAACCATATCAATTCTTGACGCAGAATTGTGAAACTTCACTAAAAAGTGCGCCAAAATCTCAGCTTTCCAACGGTGTAATCAAAAGATATTTTACAATCGAGTTTAAGGGAGAAATGTCTGTATGAACGTGGAAAAACGTGCATTTTTTTTTTAACGAAATCGAAGGTTTGACGGGAGGACTCTGGGGTCTGCTCCTCCGAAGCACTTTCGGCATTTCATGTATTCTTCGTAGTTCCTGTCGTTGTATCCACACAACTATGGATGAGAAAAGCATGGAAAAAAGGTGATATTTATCCATAGAATCAGACGATGATGTGAATTGGCTTTATCGATTATATTTGTTTTGGTTGAGTGTTGTTTTTAGTAGAACCTCAATGTACTAAGTAGGTATTTATTAATGAAAATTTCATGAATAATTACCTACTTAGTACGTTCAGGTTTTTATTTAATAGAAACTTACTCAAATGAAACTACATCGTTGTAACGTGGGGGAATAAAATAATTCGATCAACTGAAACACAAATTTTGGAAATTTATTGATATTTTGAATGATTGTTGATTAGAAACTAAACCATACTGGGTAGGTGTACTTGGATGAACTAAAAGAACAATGCGCGATGGAATTATTGTTGTAAAAACTGTAGTTTATACGCGTAATTGAATAATAGGTGATGGTAGGAGCCCGACTAGCTTAGGAGCAGGACATCCTCTCCCCAAAAGATGGTTGGACGCGAAAAGGTTAAAATGGTCTTCATTCCACTGAGGAACGGAGTATCCACCCTTAAAGTTCTGTAGGTCGTGAGAAGTCCGCTCCTTCTTATTCGTATTTAATTTATTTCAGGTTGGAGATGACACCAGGATGAGGTGCGTGCTGTTCAGGAAGAAGGCGAAGCGGAAGAAGACTCAGGAGGAAATGAATGCGGAGATCGACCTCGTGATGGACGGAATCATCGAGAGGACTAACGCCATGGCTGACGACTCCCCAACAGGAAACCCCATAGCGTGAACTACGGTCGCAAAGAACCTCATACAGATGCATTTATTAGGGAAAAAAAACGAATTATTTGAAAGCTGAAAGACTAAAGAGAATATCCCGGGTGATTGGTAATTTCTCGGGAACTTATTTACACAACAAATTACGGGATTTTTATGTCTCAAGAATAAATTAAAAAACAACAATGAATAACCAACAACTAAGAGTCAGCATTTACATCTTACCGACTCTCACAAGGTGGTATTGCTTCTTAGTCCGTCCAGCCAAAACCACAGACGTACTGAAGTTCAAGTGACGTGCTGTCTTCCCTAGCCAGGTAGGAAGATAATCAACTCCTCACAATGTTGAACAAAACTGGATTATCTCTAACTCCAAAAGGCTCACGTTTGAATTTTGCAAATTGGGGAACCACTTCATAGGTGAGCCACTGTGGCAGCTAGAGATGGGTCGCTCAATAAAGAACCGGCTCTTTGAGCCGACTCTTTCAGAAGAGCGAGTGAACCACAGGTCAGTAAAAATGAACCGCGGCTCTTCGGATCTTTTGAGATCAGTGTTGGTAGTGTTCGGTGAAGATCGGTTTCCCAAAAGAGCGAGTGAACTGCGGATCAGTAACAATGATAAATGAATCGCGGTTCTTCGATCTTTGGACCTTTTGAGATCTGGTAAAGATAAATGAACGGCGGCTCTTCGATCTTCGTTTTTTTTTGAGATCGTTAGTGTTCGGGAAAATTCGGACTTCCTTTCTTCAGCTTGATAAACTAATAAGTTGAATCGGATTGTAAAAAAAGTGAGTAAAATTGCTCCTTTTGGTCACTTTCACGTCTGGGTTTTTTCTCTTCCCCAGTCGCGGGCTTCTGTGTTCGATCACGTAAGCTATGAAGTCAGATTGGTCAGAAAATCCGTTAAGTTGCAACCCCGTGCCCCCATGAACAGATTGACTCTTCTTTTAAAATTTCCATCTTCCTTTCATTCCCTAATTTTTTTGGATGCTTGTCAGACGCGAACGCTGACAAAGTCTCATGTTTCTCCCTGGGAAACCGAATCGTTGCAATTCGACTCCGGAAAAGGAAAATCAACGGCTCCCAGGGAAAACAATTCGTAAGGCCCACGTCGCCAAAAAACACGGCACGTGAAGTCCCCACCACGAAAAAATTACCGCGGCCTGATTAGCGGAAATCTATCCCCGCTTTCGCTAATCAGCCGAAAATTCGACGCCCAGGAAAAGCTCCTCATCCAACCAGCGAGGAGAGATGGAAGGACTGCAGGAGAAATACCGAAAATATTCAGCCACAAATATTACTGAGGACACGCCCCCAGCAGTTGAACAAAACTGTTGCGCGCGGCCAAAATCGGGGTCATGCATCAGCATCTGGAACCCAGTGCCCTTCGATCCAAGACCCACCCAAATCTGCTGCCTTCCGCTGTGTGACAAGAGAGCGGTATCACCACAGTCTACTTGGTCCGAGAGTACCTGCTGTTCTCTTACATATGTCAATTAACTTGAAATCAAAAGAAGAACGAACGTTCCAATTGCAATAAAAAGTAAGATCAATCGTTATCAGTTTTTGTTTTCGTTACTGTCATTCCACAGAGCCCGTCTGGTGTAAGGACAAAAGTAGGATAATCAAAATCTTAGATCCGGAGGCAATTGCCCCCAGATCTACCCGATCTTCGGCGATAGCCAGTTAGGGAGCTTAGGCCTAGGCAGGTCATTTCAGAACCCCCCGAATCCACGAGTAGGCCGAAAAATAAGTCAGACCTAATCGCTAAAGCCGCAGAGGAGGCGACCCTTACAATGATTTTTCGAGCAGCCCAATTTCGAAAAAATAAATAAATGTGAGGCAAATTCCCCAATTCGAACTTGTGACAACTGCCTGAACACAGAGGTACCTCACAATCAGCTGACTAGTGCGCAGTACTCAAAGCTGCTGGGAGCGCTAGTTGTGCCTTTTGGCGTGCACCGACGAGACTCTTCTGGTTTAGTCGCAATACGTTCGTAGCAAAAGCCAAAGGCAATTTTCAAATGGTGGTGGTGGGAACTAAAGATGGGATGTCCCAATGAGTTGCAGACTCGTATGCAAGCGTTTTGCGTTGTAGTTCCTGTATTTTACCGAAATCGCATTCGCTGTCACAAAAATGAGGAAACCTCACAAAGGTTGAGTCAATTCAGGTAGAATGTAGCGACTCGTACAACAGAGTGCTGCTAACACTAAGGTGAGAAGTATTCTGGTGAGCTCGTGAAGCCTCTAGGAGTTTTTTGCAGTTGATTCTCATCCTCGAGTAGGGATGTCTCAAAAGTATCGATACTTCTTGAAGAAAGTATCGATATGTATCGATACTTTATGTATCGATGATATACAGGATGAGCCACGGAAACTTACTTATTTGAAAGGTCAATTTAAAAAAAAGTAATGCAGATATCGTTTTATTTTTATTTCTATTTTAAAGGACAACTCTTAAATTTTTTTTCATATGGGTTTAAAAATCACATTCATCAAATGATGGCCCTTATTGTTTAAACATTGGTTCAAACGATTTTCAAAGTTTCTCTCCACTCTGATCAGCATATCGACGGGTACTTCGGCAATGGCGGCGCGAATGTGGTTTTTTAGGTGTTCTAGGGTTCGTGGACGATCGTTAAAAACAGTTGACTTTGAGTAGCCCCATAAAAAAAAATGCCAGAAATGTGAGAATGGGCCTCATCGCTGAAGAAAACGATCGCGTCATGGGGCAGGTTTTCGAGCTGTGCTTCACATGCAGTTTGGCGGGCGATTAAATCCTTTTCGCTCAATTCCTGCACTACAGCCAATTTATAGGGATGAAATTGAAGATCATCGTGGAGAATCCGTCTAACAGTTGTACCTGGAATCCCCAGAGCAGCTGCCTGTTTGCGAGCCTAACGACGGGGGGAGCGCAAAACCGACAGCCTCACTCTTTCAACGTTTTCTGGGGTTCTGGAGGTCCGTTGAGGTCCAGTTCGGTTCCTGGCAACACTTCCAGTCTCCCGAATTGTGGTAGCCCAAGTTAGAATCGAATTTCGACCGGGAACCGCTCCATAAGGACGAATTTCGAAGCGCGCACGGAAGGCTCGTTGGGTCGCAATAACTGACCGATCATTGGAAAAAAAGGTTTCTAGGGCAAACGCCCGCTGCTCTCTCGTCCAAAGCATGGTGACAACTAACCGTACAGGTAACAACACTTTAGGAGCTCCGCCTTCGAATGGGCCATAGTCCCCCCTTGTACAACCCCACCAGGCCGAACGGCGATTTTTTCAAATAAGTAAGTTTCCGTGGCTCACCCTGTATATTTTTAGTATCGATACTTTTTATCCAGTATCGGAGGCGATACTTTTTTAATCTCTCACATTTTATCTGTTTCAACACCTTCGAAATGAAGGTACCTACTTGACAGTACCTCTATCTCTACGTAGATTGTTGGGATACCAACCACTTCAACAAACTAAACGAAGATGATGTACCACCACCTCCAGCTCTCAATGGGTCTGATCGGAGAGGCAGTCCGGAACAGTTCGGAACCAAACCAGAACTGAAAAGGGAGGGGATAGAGGTGAATGGGCTCCTCCAAACTCCTTCGGGCTCCTCCAACTCCCTCCGAACTGTTCAGGACTGCCTCTCCGAACAGACCATAATCATATTATGATAACCTGCTGTCCTCCATCACCCAGGAAGGACCACCAAAATGTTAACCTAACCAAGTTCCAATACAAAAACCAGTGCCTATACAAAAAAAAAAAGTCCATTCATGCAGCATGAATTAATGAGCGAATTTTCAAAGAAATCATTCAGTTTAAGGTGTGGTTAAGAAAAGGACCAATGGTGTTGCAATTTGTTGTAGAAAGTTTTTTTTTTCGATTCCTGGTTTATATATAATATATATATACATATTATGTATATATGTTTTTTTTACATACTTTTACACCAATAATCGACGTCCTGGAAGACGTGAAATCACTGGGCTGAAAGCTGAATCTAGGAGCCCGAGAAGCGTTCTGTTTGTGGAAGCTCCAGGACGTAGTTAAAGATGAGTGCGACAGATCGCGTTCATGATCGTATGTTCCCAACCTCGTCACAACAAGCCACCATTTGTTTATCTAACATTTTTCTCCTTCATGCGTTACCGCATCTAAGTACTTAGATTGATAACATTTAGTTATATTCGCGATATGTACGAAAAAATCGTGCAATTTTCAATAATACACTCGGTTTTAAACGTTTCTATCGGTGGCAGTTGTCGATAAAATATTTGAACGAGGACTCTTTTTTTTTTTTTTTTTTTTTTTTTTTTCTCCGACACATGATTTATATATTATATATTTATAATACGCTGCAAATTATTGCTGGGTATGCTTTGAAGATGTTAGGAGTCCATATTCATGTTCTACTCGTCTCTACGAACTCATAGAGTACCCACACGGCTACTCCATTTCTGGGTACAACAAATATACGCGCGTATTCATTATATATATATATAGCTACAAACTTTTCTTAATTTTGGACAATTTTCATTTTTGAAAATTGCATTCATATCAGAAATTTTGTGCTGAATCCGAATATACCATATATTACCATCATTTTCAATGTAAAATCCACAAAAAACGGGGAAAACCCATTTTTTTGGAGTTTTTTTGAATTTTGGACCACTTTGGATTGTCCAAAATTGCTGGTTAACGAACTTGACCTATGGTTTGTTGTTACAAACATTTTGGCAAAAACTAAAAAAAAATTTTAAACAATTACTCAAGTTATCGTCCGGAATGACACATATATATATACATATGATTTTTGGAAAAACTTCAGGGATCGTTTCAGAATGTTCCAAAACGGATTTCAGTGTGAAAATTTTTCGAAAAAGTCGATTCTAAAAATTTTGAGGCCATTGCAATAGCTTCATTTTCTTTGAAAATTCGCTAATAATACGCTGCAAATTATTGCTGGGTATGCTTTGAAGATGTTAGGAGTCCATATTCATGTTCTACTCGTCTCTACGAACTCATAGAGTACCCACACGGCTACTCCATTTCTGGGTACAACAAATATACTCGCGTATTCATTATATATATATATAGCTACAAACTTTTCTTAATTTTGGACAATTTTCATTTTTGAAAAATGCATTCATATCAGAAATTTTGTGCTGAATCCGAATATACCATATATTACCATGATTTTCAATGTAAAATCCACAAAAAACGGGGAAAACCCATTTTTTTGGAGTTTTTTTTGAATTTTGGACCACTTTGGATTGTCCAAAATTGCTGGTTAACGAACTTGACCTATGGTTTGTTGTTACAAACATTTTGGCAAAAACTAAAAAAAAAATTTTAAACAATTACTCAAGTTATCGTCCGGAATGACACATATATATATACATATGATTTTTGGAAAAACTTCAGGGATCGTTTCAGAATGTTCCAAAACGGATTTCAGTGTGAAAATTTTTCGAAAAAGTCGATTCTAAAAATTTTGAGGCCATTGCAATAGCTTCATTTTCTTTGAAAATTCGCTAAAAGTTTTAAATAAAAAAATGAGTGGTTTATTGTTTTGATCATTCTATATTAATTATTATCCTTGTGATGGAGTGATGTCACACTGATGGAGAGAAACATAACATACGACTATATCAGCCATTCTTGTGAAAGTATCGAAAAGTATCAATACTTCAAAATATCGATACTTTTTGATACTTTCTAGATGTATCGATACGATATTATATCGATACTTTTGAAGTATCGGACATCCCTATCCTCGAGTTGCGGTGTTATTGCAGGGTCTTATTCCTTTTCTCTCGTCCTTTGTTTTGTTGTCGCGGTGTCGCCATTGGCAACCCGTGGGCGTCAACCCAGAGATGGTTGATAAAACTGGTGTAGCCGTGACCCACGTGCGTGCCCTCCGTCAGCCCACAATGACGACTCTACCCTCAATTATCCTCTATCTCTTTCCGTATCTTCCTCGCGTCCATTAAACATGAAAAATATATTAAAGTCCACGAACGGGAACATTTTGTTTTGCAATTTATTATTTACTGTGGCAATTTTTACCACCCCCGAGTATTATTAGATGGTAGTTCCCTTTTATAGATACTGCTGATTGAAACTTGATAAACAATAAAAACGCTGCAAATTATCACACAATGGTTTATTATTTTTCTATATAGATCACTCGTCTGCAAAGCCACCAACCATCCAACATGAAGAAAAACATCGATCGCATTTCGGTCAGCTAAAATTTGAACGGAGATTAGGCCTCTTTTGCGATTCACACTCGTGTTTCTGATTTATCGTACGTTCAACCCTTAAATTCTCGTAGGGAGCGAACGGTTTGTCCTATAGAGCTCCGGGTGGTCTCAAAAAATTCTATAGAATCTTAAATTGAGTTAAGGCGTTTTCAAAATGTCAAAATTTATTTTTGAACCTCTAGAAGTGACCTACATCAACCAAAATCTTTGGGGCCTCAACTAGACCCCAAATGGAGCTCACATACCAAATTTCATCAAAATCGGTCAATGCTAAGTGGCAAAAGTGCGAGTACGGCGGACGGACGGCCGAATTTTTATTCGATTTTTGGATTCTACATACCTTGAAACATAAAACATCAAATTTTGAGGGGGTGTTAAAATTTTTATTTCTTGGTCGATTCCAAAGGTTCATTATTGAAAACAATAAACCAAAATGTAGGTATCAAACAGCGTGAATTCACCTTCGGAATTATCGTTCTTTGTTACAATTGACACCTTCCAAAATGCTGCAAATTATTACACAACGGGTTATTTATTTTCCTGTAAAGATCAGTCTGTGAAAGGTCCCATTAGATTGATCAGTAGAAATTTTGCTCACTTTCATCATCCGTGAACGTTCACGTGCGATTCACACTCGTGTTTCTGATCCTGAGCACGGGACTGCGGGTTAGGGATGGCATATCGAATGAAATATATCGATATACTGATCAAATGATATATCGTCAACGAGATATTAATACCAACGATAAATCGGAGAAAATGTATCGATATTTCGGAAAATTTACATATCTTCCGATATGTCGATAAATTTTATCGACATATCGGAAGATATACTTGGAGAAACTTGTCAAAGTAAATAGGTACTTAGATGAACTGAAACGTTACTAACATCTCTTTGGAAGAAATATATCGATATACTCGACATATCGGAAGATTTACTTGGAAAATCCGGTTGAAGTTAGTATTTAACCTACCTATTTAAAAAGTTATACTTATCGAAATTCTTATTTTGAAACCAGAAAACAGTGCGAAATCGTCATTGTTTCAGAGCACTATGGCTCATGGTTTTTTGGGGTAACAAATTTGGGGATAAAACTATACTCAGGGGCTCTAACATCATAGATTGATAAATCGATAGGGTCCTTCAAAATTGAAAATAATTTATTGTTGTGAAAACCTGCATCACTTCGTATAGTAGGTAGTTTTAATCTAGACGCGCCTCCATTATTTTCTTGCGCTACATCCTCTTGAGCGCTACTGTAGGTGTAAACCATTCATGTACACAATGTGCACATGTCATGTCTGAGCTGAAGTCAACTCAACAGTCTCAAATCAAGCCATCACGTAGGTACCTTCAAAATTTGGAATAAATATACTTGATGTTTTACACAGGTAGAGGCGTCCCTTCTCATCCATTCATTTCAATATTGATTTTTACTTGTTGAAAACAAGTCGCGATATTATCGGTAAATATTGACCAATAATATCGGTTCTCTATATCGATATAAATTTATCGATATATCAACTGTAATCTATCGATATATTTCATATATCGATATATCGTTGCCATCCCTACTGCGGGTGGAGGGGGAGGGGAAGCTGTTCCTCTAGCTAAGACACGACTAACACGTGGGTCTGACAAATTTCACAATAATTGCTCATTTAACAATATTTCATCGGCTGGGTGGTTTCATTCGTTTTAAAAACCTGAACACCCGTAAATTGATGAGAGGAGTCGTGGAGCATTCATTAATTAATCAATAAAAACCAACCGTGTAAGCGAGGTTTAACAGTAGAGTAACGCGAGGACCATTCCGAATCTTGAAGATGGTTGGGAACTATAAAACATCGCATTTTTCAAAAGTCTTGAGAAATTAACGTGTTCAATTTTAGCATTTAACGTTTGAAATTAGAGAGCTACGCTGAAATATGCTAACATTAGTTATTTTTCGCAGTAGTAGTTAGTCAACTAAGGCAGATGTAGAATGGTTTATAAATTCGGAGACTGATGTAGGTTTTGGCGTTAGCGCCTGAAATGAACCGATGTCTGTCAATTTATTCTTCAGCTATGTGAAAATACTAGATTACCCAGTGTGATCTACCACTTTAGTAAACATTAGAAATCTCTGGCGTCTTCAACCAGTTTCAATCGAAACATTTATGAATAGATTGTAACCGTGATAAAATGGTCAAAGTCGTCATGCATCGAAGACAACAATGGGGGATTTGCCTCAATTTTAGATTCTAGAATTTCAAGTCAAATCCTTTAGTAGGGCCCTAGAATAACGTTTAACACCAGGAATACCCAAGGGAAAAAATTAACATAGAAGAAAATGCCTAAACAATTGGAGGCTCTGTCAAAAAACACCGCGAAAGTCGAGGGAAAATGATCTCGCCACCCCGGGGTCCTCCTGAAGAGTCAACAGGTTGTCAGACAATGTCAACAGGTAGAGTCGTAGGCGCCCTTATCACGTCACAAGATGGCTGCCCCATACATATTGCTGCCACATTTATAATGTCCACCTTTCCTAACTTCTCTATATTATTTGGATGCATTGTTGATTAGCACACTATGGTTTTCTTCCATATCAGTGAACCCTCTTTCAAAAAAAATTGTGAGGCAAATTCCCCATTATTCAATAAAGTAGTTGCATATGTATACCTTAACTATGTCAAAGTGAAATAACAATACCCAATGGCTGGCCACACACGAGCTGTATTTCCGACGGGTTTGGAATGTGAGTTAGTGGAGGAGAAAACTTGCAGTCCAGAGAAAACCGTGCTCGGCATGCCGGTGCTTCACTCATGAAAAAACGGAAATAAAGAAAATGTAGCAGTCGATGGAAGAAACACATCGATTTTTCTCGCAAAAACGCAATGTATGGAATGATATATGTTTTGGTTTCAATTAATTTTTGGTAGGTTATTGATATTTTGTGTCTACTTTGGGTGAGCGTGAGCCTCAGTGTTGTTGGGCGGGTGGGGGGGGGGGGGGGCGCTGCCAGCAATACTTCTCTATGCAATTTCACTTGTATTCCTTCTCTACGCAGCGCCGCCAGTATTCCTTCTCTATGCAATGTTTTTCAATGATTTCCACTTAAAACCAAGTCGTTGATAGGCAACTTTGTATTCGTCATTCGTGTTCGCAGAAAAATCGACTACCATTCGTTGGAAAGCCCTAAATTTATGCATAAATGATATACTGACATAAAATGTACCAATGTGCTGCAGAATCAAGCGATCATTTGCACTTAGGAAGTTCCTTTTTGAGATTTCTTTTCAAATTTAAAAATGTTGTTGTAACTTTACTTTACTTTTACTAATACTACCTATGATTCCTACGATAATTTCGGATGAATAATGAATAGGTAGGTACTATATGTTGAAAATTTGCCAAAATATGGCACCCATTTTATGGTATAAAGCGTGTGTCTTGCCATTTTCTTGGTACGGGACCTTCCCACTGAGAAGAATTGTGCTATAACCTCTCAAAATTGATTCAGCATAATAAATTTCAAGAGATAAGCACTTTAATCGTCTTGAAAATTACAATTACAGATACGACTACTATCGGAATTATGATTACAATTACTATTACAGGTCCGATTATGATTACAATCGTAATCTTGATTACGCCGAACTCTGCCTCAAAATAATATGGCTTAGTGTAGTTATTTTTTATTAATTTTTTCATTCAAGGTGGAAAGAAATTGACTGAGTTAGATGAGGTGACACGATTTATCTTTAAAAAGAAAACAGCTTTTAACGAAATTTTTGGTCAATAAAAATTATATTTTTCCACTTCTTGCGATCCTTTTTACGGAGTAACAGCTTCCTATGTTGTCGATCGATGTTTTTCGCAATTCACTTGTCAACGAAATAGAAACAAGGAAGAAAACCTGAAGAAGCTCCTCTTTCTCAATTCTTAAAAGTGGTCATTTTCCTCAAGCACCATTTGTTTAAATTGGATTATCTGCTCCTTTACATTTTTTTTTCATTAGTGATAAATTTTTCCGCTTTTTTATACACTTTTTTTTCTCAATATCCCGTGCCTTTCACATTTCAATTATTATTGTTTCAATCAAAAAGAGATTTTTTTTCCTATTGTTTTTCCAGTATTTATCTAGTTATATAAAATGATGAATGAAAGGTATTCAATGAAGTTATCTGGTCTAGAGTTTGGATTTTTTCCAGTGTCCTTGAAGTTGGTTCCTAGTAGGTCAAATTTATCAAACGATGTTATCAGACCAACTCCTCGACATATCAATAACACCGGACCAAATCATGATGTTGCGATATCAATGTCCCTTCCAGGGGCGGCTACTGATAGGAGCATAGGCGCATGTGCACCCCCAGCCAATTAAAAAAGAAAAAAAAAATCAAAGTTTGTTCCTCTTCGTTTGAAGAGTAAGTTGGCTAGGACAGAAGACATGATCGTAGGTACTGTGCTAGTTGAATCTACGCGCGAAAACTGTGGCAGGGGGGCCCCTCTTTTCTGACCAATCACATCCGTTTGGAGCATCACCTTTCCTCTGCACCATTTCTGGGGAAAGTGACGTCATCTTGACATCTTTCGAGGGAGGCAGGCACGTGAGATTGACCAATCAGAGAGCAGGACATTTTTTCGTCTTGTGCAGAATTGGTTCGTTGCTCCCCCGTCAGAGAGCTCTGCAATCCGGATTTCCTTATAGAGAAACCTACAAGGGACTCCCCCCTCTCGTTATTGCCTATCACGGATTTCCTTGGTAAATAGAGCATCCATCCATAAGTAAACAAACAAACCGTTTTACGTTTTCGGTTTACTACCATTTCAGTATGTACACACCGTTTTGTTCAAAGTATTGTGATTGCTTAGGAGTGTTGTAGGTACGATGGGTAGTTTACATTAAAGTAAAGTAAACTATTTGCGTTTGTCGATTGTGGAAAAGTGCGACATTCGAGAAACTGGCCGCCCCTTGCCGTCTCTACCTGGATTCCAGCAGACGTTGAAATTTAAAAACCGTGCAGATTTGTACCGTAAGTTTTAATGTCGACTATTATAAGAAGGTAGATTGGCTTTGTGGGTGTGAAGTGACTAACTGACAATTTCGCCTACTTTGTTCTACCACCCGAAATGAGGCTTGAGTTAAAGACGGCATAAGTGATCTCCCATTTAGCCAAAAAATTGAAAAAAGCATTGGCTTGTATCAAGTTCTGTGGTGTTTTCGAGCTAGCCGTGCGTGGGCATGATGAGAGGGAAGATTCTTCGAATCTCGGAGTTTTCAAGGGCTCGTTAATTTTCTTCCGAATTGGATGAAGTTTTGAATCGTCACGGGCAAATATACATTTCAGTTATTGCAATTAGATGGATGAATTTCTTGGGTTTAAACCTTTGATGATTAAGTATTTCAGAATTTCTGTTAACCACTAGAGAACATGTTTCGTGTCTATTGCACCTACGTATTTAGTACCGTTTGCAATTTTAAGATGGAAAAGTTACAAAGATTTATCCCATTTGCATATCGTTGAAATTTCTATTTGGCAGAAAAGAAAATCACTTATTCTGTCCCTTCTCGATAGCCTCTCCTGTTCTCTGTGCACCCCCTGAGTTTCGGGGCAGGTCCGCCACTGGTCCCTTCCCTACTGTGGACTGTCGAACCTGCTGGACATTCCAGAAACCGACAGTTTTCCACCGACCAAAACACACTTCTCCACTAACGAACTGTTATGGACGTAAGGAGCAGATCTCTCACTTTGAAAACTCTGATGTGTGTGGAGCACGACGGTTCAGAAACCGAGGGTTTGGACTGTCAGAAAAACCCGCGGTTATAAAGCTGTCCGTCTAACACCTAACCGTGCGATTAGAACGTTCGTGTGCGGCCAGCTTTTAGCCTGGCATACACGAACATTCCAATCCAGCGGTTTTGGAACGACGAATCCGTCGTTTTTTCTGACAGTCCAGGCGCGCGGATTTCATCAAAAATCCGACCTGTCCGTTAGTGGTCGATGGCAGTCTTGATCCGCCGCTTTAAAACTGCGGTCTTTACTGACAGTCCAGATCCTCGGTTTCTGAACCGTTGTACTCCACTGACGTAGAGTTTCAAAAGTTGGGGAACTCGTCCTTACGTCCATAACCGTTCGTTAGTGGAGAAGTCACAGTTTTTTCGGCGGAAAACCGTCGGTTTTGGAGTGTCCAGCGTTTTGGACAGTCCAGAGGCCAGAAGTAGAGGTTTTTTCTCAGTGCACCTACTATACCCTCGTCGGAGATGGAAGAAAGGACTAAAAAAATCGTAGCTGCTGCAGGTGGCATGTACGCCTTCAGCGTATTAGTATCTCGTAAAAAGGATCGCAAAAAGTGGGAGAAGGAATGGATTTCCCGAAGAAATGCCCATAGCCATATGGGTCTCGTGAAGGAACTTCAAGCTGAAGAACGTGAAGACTACAAGAACTAATAGCCACACTCCACTGACTAGAGGTGGGTCGGTACCAGTGGCGGCTCCTGCCCTGAACTCAGGGGGTGCACGGAGATCAGGAGAAGCTACTGAGAAGGGACAGAATAGGTGCTTTTCTCTGCCAAATAGAAATTATGTAACGATATGTAAATGGGATAAATCTTGGTAACTTTTGGTTAATTATTTCCAATAATAAGCCTATGTGATCGTATCGCAAAAAAATTTTATAACCCCCCCTCAAACTTTGTCACTTCACGTTTCAAGGTGCGTAGAATCCAAATTTGCAATGTCCGTCCGCCGTCCGGGCCATAAAAGGCCTTAGAATCGGTCTAAAAAACCTGTTCTTTCGCACATAGACTCCATTTGGGGTCTAGTTGGTCCTAACGTCGAACTATTCCGATCGCTCAATTCGTATAGAAGTTATGGGCAAATAACCAGCCAAAAAAGAGGTTTTTGCTTAAATATGCGTGGGGTGACATTTTCAAAGTATTCTTCTTCATGTTGGATGGTTGGTGGCTTTATAGACGATTATATAGAAAAATAATAAACCATAGTGTAATAATTTGCAGCGTTTTTCATCTTAAAATAATTTTAAGATTATTATTATTATTGCAATTATTGCAAACGGTACTAAATACGTAGGTGCAATAGACACGAAAAATAATGTTCTCTAGTGGTTAACAGAAATTCTGAAATAGGTACTTAATCATCAAAGGTCTAAACCCAAGAAATGCATCCATCTTATTGCAAAGCTGAAATGTGTATTTGCCCGTGATGATTCAAAACATCGTCCAACTCGGAAGAAAAATTAACGATAATTCGAGACAGAATGTACCTATTTTTGTTAACCGTTTTCGTTTTTTGCATCAGATTAAGATGATATGCACTGTCGAGTTGTTGCATTAGGTATATTTTGACGACCCAAAATACGCAAATCTACCAGAGCGTTTTTATGGGAGACAGCCAATGCGTTTTTTTGGCTAAATGGGAGATCACTTATGCCGTCTTCAACCCAAGCCTCAAAATAATTTGTTCGTCACTTCACATCTGCAAAGCCAATCTACCTTCTTGTAATAATATTATAAGAAGTCGAATATTATTTGACATTAAACTTACGGTACAAATCTGCACGATTTTTAAATTTCAACGTCTGCTGGAGTCTAGGTACAGACGGCAAGGGGCGGCCAGTTTCTGGAATGTCGCACTTTTTCACGACCGACAAACACGAATAGTTTACGTTAATGTAATGCACCGAATTATTCATAGTACCTACAACACTCCTAAATAATCACTTTGAACAAAACGGTGGACTGAAAACGAAAAACGCGAAATGCCCTTATCAGTTCTGTTTGTTTACGATAAGGAAACCGGGAAACCAGTGAGCCAGGAAGACAAAATAATAAAATTGGAAATTCACTCACTCACACACCCCAGGCGCACAGCCTCCGTGCTGCTCCTCAAGGTCACATTTCGTGCTCTCTGGTTGGTCAATCTCAGGTGCCTGCCTCCCTCGAATGACGTCACCCTCCTCGAAACTGAGCATAAAACTGGATTTGCGCGAACCGCCGCTGATTGGTCAGGAAAGAGGGAGCTGCCCGCCACTGTTTTCGCGCGTAGATTCAACTAGCACAGTACCTACGATCATGTCTTCTGTCCTAGCCAACTTACTCTTCAAACCCAGAGAAACTAACTTTGATTTTTTTAATTGGCTGGGGGTGCACATGCGCCTATGCTCCTATCAGCAGCCGCCCCTGGTCGGTACAGCTGTACCAGGACTGTGGAACTGAGTATCAACTTATCGGTACCATGAGTGACAAAAACTCAGTCCTTACCAGGTACCCAACCGCTGGATTGGAATGTTCGTGTATGCCAGGTTTGAGGATGGACGAGGCCAGCAGTGAACCGTCAGTTTCGGACTGCGCTTTTTTCCCTCCACTGACTTACAAATTTGAACTGCAGGTTTTTCGGAAAAACTGTTAAACTAACGTAGATTCCAAACCTGGAGGTTTCCTAAATAAACCGTCAAACCGTCGGAAATCCCGCTCGTGTATGCTCAGCTAATGGTATTCTTTCCTAAGTCTGAATAAACAGGTACTACCGTTTGTCAAAACGAGGTTTAAGTACTCCTACTTAAAATAGTTTCATTGCTTCACTAATTGAAACAGTTTAAAAACTAATGTGGGAACTTTAGGTGAGCAGAAGATCTTCATGTTCCCTCAGGATGAGTCCAAATTCCTTCCTGATTCACTGAATGACTGTAAGCTAACCGAAAAGCCTAAAGAAACTGTGTGTGCCTTCAACGAATGCTTTTAATGCCTAAGCTACAGTTTCAATTGCCATATAGTAACAAACAGGTAGTCCAGGTTGAACTTTTAAATAAGTTTCGGAGGACGCACATGTTAATTTTGTAAGGAAATGAAAATTGTTACTACACTCCGTCAGATATTTCTGTGTGCGAGGGACGACCCCCTCTACAGTACCGGGGTGCCGGCCATTGACCTTCCTTGAGGGAAGGGGAGAAGGTGGCAACGCTGTCAGGGAAGCCCAACGCTGAAGGCTCACTTTCACCCACGCGCACAGACATGTCTGACGGAGTAAAGATGTGAATATCACAATTGCCTAAGTATTTAAAGATGTAGACTTTAAAGATGTATCAAAATTAACATTCTAAACATTAAAGAGTAATAAAAGTTGAAAGGTGAAAAAAATTGTTTTGTCTTTTTATTTACATCTCCCCAGGATTCAAATTTAGGTAGTCATTCGTGTGTTCCGTGTTTTTAAAGAGAAATGGAAACCTTTTTTCTAATTGAAAAGACATGAAAAGATCACAAAAATAAACGGATAAGGAACTACAGTCTATTCCTTTCCTTATTGTCATGGAATAAGTATTAGGAAGGTTGGGGGGGCCCCATGTTCGGCACTCACAGTCAAAAAAAGAGTGAAGGGCCCTTTCGTGTGTTTACTCATACCACTGCAATGCCAGACAACAGTACATGTCCCCAATCAGCTTATCGAGATATCAGGTGCCAAAGGTTTGGTTCTTGTATGAATCACTCTCAGTGTGTTTAAGGATTGATCAATTCATCAGATATTATACTTTCGAGTGTGGTTAGCATACTGCTCTTGTGCTCAATGCGTAGTTCTACTGGTTACAACCTACAAAAAGCCATTTTTCGACAATCGTCAAAAATGGACTTGTACTGTTTTTATTCTCATCGATTCAAATACTAGCTGAAAAGCCTAGTAAAAGTAGGCAAAAACGATTCCTCCGACTCTCTCCTCCACCCACTCCCTCCAATTCCTCCCGCCCTCACATCTCCGTGCATACGTACGTACGTACGGTTGGCGTTTTATATTATTAGATGTATACCAACGTAGAGTGATGTAGGGTATCCTGGGTGCCGAATGTAGATCCACCCTAGCGAGTGCCCAAGATAGAAGTTCGTTTTCGCTGTGTCGGGGGCTCAACGTAATCTGGGTGCCGAATGCAAAACTCGTTTTTGGCCAGAGCGGGTGCTAAAAGTAACACTTTCAAGGGCCTAGGTAGTCCAGAAGGGGGGTTCACTCGAAGTTAAAATGTCTCATGTGTTTTCTACAACAGAGAGAGACCCGAGGCAGCTCCTGTGCCTTGCGGAGTTATGCAGGGCAGCGTTCTCGGCCCCACTTTCTTTTGTATGTAAATGACCTCTTGTACCAGTTTGACGACGGCTTCTTCCTTTATGCTGATGTCATAACTTCCTGCGCTTCGGGTCCTGATGCTCCATCGCTGGCAAGTCACCTGGCTACCACTGACAACTTGATAAGTGATTGGTGTTCTGCGAACTCCCTAATCCTAAATAAAGAAATGACACAAAACCTACAGTTCAACCTGAGTGGTCCTTTGATGGGTTCGGTAAACTTCCTGGGCATTCAGGTGGATAACCGGTTGTCCTGGCAGGTTCATATTGACGGCCTGGCTCCCCAGTTGGCAAGGTGTAACTTTGTTTTGTTACGGCTATCAAGAGCTGTCTCGTTTGACATCCTGAAGACCGTTTATTTTGCTTACTTTATGAGCAGAGCATGCTATGGTGTTGCCTTATGGGGAAACTCCGTCCATTGTGGAGCTGTGTTTCGTCTGCAGAAGGCTGCTATTCGAATAATATTCGGTCTGAGTTATAGGCAGTCGTGCCGTGGATATTTTAGGCGTCTGCACAGTCTTACCATTGCTGGGCTCTATGTATTTCATGTGTTAGTTCTCACGAAGAAGAAATAGAACGCCTACGACGAGGATGCGATCTTCACGACCATGCAACCAGATCGCGTTATGCCATACGACCTCCGCTGGCTCATCTCTCTACCTCCCTTCGTACAAATCCTCTTCAGCAGGGAGTTCGCCTGTATAATCGACTACCTGATCGGATTCGGGAACTACCGGCTGATCGATTTGGAAAGAGCGTGAAGGAAGTATTAATTGAGGCTGAATTGTACACTGTTTTGGATTTTGTTAAGCTGGAGTTTTGATACTACTCGCTTGTTTTTGTGATTATTTATATGACAATTGTGTTTTATACTCCTTTAAGTATTATATTCCTATTAAGTATTATATTCCTTTAAGTATTCTGACTATTGTAATGCCATCCAGTAATAAGTTCTACAATAAAAAACATTTTGACTTTGACTTTGAAAAAGTGTGTTGGAAAAAATCGTCTACTACTGCTGTGCTCTGGCGAAGTGTGAGAAAAGTACCCCAAAAACTGGTATCAGAAAACCCCAACAGATGGAGTTGTAGGCGCCCTTGTGACAGACATTTCAAATTCATCACTGCAGCACGACCTTCAAAAAAATTAACCATTTATGCAGCGGTTTGAACCAATGAAACTCATCATAACCACGTAGTAACGCCACTCAAGCTCGCTAGGCCCAGCTTACTTTCTCAACATTCAGTAAAACAACTCCAAGTCCTTCTCAACACAGTCGAAATCACTTCTGGTAATCCCGTCAAAAAGTAATATCTTCATCTCATCCAAATTTTTTTTAAACCATGTGTACACATTTTAATTGGCTAAAAAGAACTATCTGACTCACCAACTTTGTTGAAAATGCAGGGTTTTTCATGTAAATGAAGATTGTAGGTTGAACCAAGCAATTAAATCATATTGATAAAGAAGCCAATTATTGTTAATTATTATTAAATACTGAATCGAAAGAAGGAGTATAATAACATTTAATTGAGTTACACTACACCACTTCAAACTACACTTTGTGTTATGTATTATTATGAAAGTAAGAAAAGACGAGGACTAATAATGTATGATAAACTACTAGGTAGAATCGTATTATAAAAAAAAGGTGTTTCCAAAGATGCTAAGGACACTAAAGAAATTATTGGTTCTTTCGGTCGTTTTTGTGTATGCGTTCTTCCCTCTCCCAGATCCATTTACGCTTCCAGAGGTAGTACTACTGTAGTAAGAGGCACAGATCCCCCAATGAAGTGGTTCTTCCTAATACTTATTCCATTATTATTGTATTATTGCAATGAAGTGGGTCGTACTGGGACAAGGAACTACAGAGTAGACAACAGTGAAGAAAGCCAACATAAAGACCACACAGCGAGCCCAGCGCCTGATGCTCCTTTCATGCGAGCTGTGTCTTCACATCGCTGATGCAAAGAATCATGTTGTGTTGATGAGAGGAACTTCTGAGGTGTATGAAATGTTTGGAGGAGGGGCCTAATTTTTTTTTCTATTCTACAGGAGTAAAAGTCACACATTTTTTTCACGAAGGGAGCTAAGATAAGGTATCACTTTGATAACTTCTTGTGACCTTCAAACGCGACTGAGTCAGCTCCAGATAGAACCATTCGTCTCATAAACAGTTCATCTATCACGAACAACAGCTAGAAAAGAGCGGTAACTGAGAATGGAAGAACAGGAGCAGATATTCTTGAACCTTTTGCGAGAGGTGGTTGCGTGACCCTAGAATAACATTTAACAACAGGAATACTCAAGGAAAAAAATTACCGTAGAAGATAATGCCTAAACAAGTGAAGCCTCCATCAAAAAACACTGTGAAAATCGAGGGAAACTGATTACGTCACACCCCGGGGTTCCTCCAGCAAAACTGTGCTCTGGCGAGGCGTAAAAGGAGTATGGGCAAATAGTGTCAGAGAATATCAACAGGTAGAGTCATAGGCGCCATTGCTACCACATAGAACAATCCACTCAAATAATGTGATTCAAATATCAAAACTAACGAATATAGAAACTAAATAAAAGAAGGTGAAGACTAATAATGCTAGATAAACTAATAGGTGGAATCGTATTGTAAAACATATTGTTTAGTAATGCATGCATTCCAGGGGACGTCCCATTGGATAAGCATTAGATCAGTTAACCAGTTGGTAAGCGATAAAACTGTTTCACTCGATGTAATTTGGTTTATTACTTTAGGCAAGAAATACTGACCCCCCCCCCCCCCCCCTCAACATTATCTACCAAAACATTTCTAGCGGCATGGGAGCCTCGAATCTGAAGAGCATTTTAAAATCCATGATCTACGACACCCAACATGCGAATTCGAGTTCACCCCCCCCCCCCACTCCACCTCCCCAACGCCAACAATGGTGCCAGTCTGGCACCAAAGCGTAAATACGTCGTAACGTTGAACTTTCATCTATTAGTTTTAGTAGGCGGTCCGTCGAGGTTCACACCCGTATTCAAGGTGATACACACAACAAAAAAAACACGAAATATGCGGTTTATGGTGTCCTGGCACCACTATTAGTTCCATGTTGGTACAGAGAATAATTCATGAAAATCCGGAGGTATAATGAGAATTTTTCATCAATTTCAAAGGTTGTGTACAATTAGTAAGCAGTAAAGGAACCGAAATATTGAAAAATCAGATATTTTATGAATATTATCCCCCACTTGCCCCCTCCCCTTGCGAATTTTGGTACTCTGGTAAAATCATGTACAACTCGGAAGTTATTTGAGTCAAACAAAAAAAGAAACACACAAATCGGTTGGAAATTGAGGCCTGGGCAGAGTTTACAGGATTATGCCCGCAAACGCACGTTTTTTAAGCATTAACCCCCCCCCTTAAAAAGCAAAAGTCAAAATTTCGGCGCCGTAGTGCACAACCAGATAGTTTTCCGCGTCGATGAAAAAAAGAACCACAAAAATCGGTTGAGAACTGAGGCCTGGGCAGACGACCCAAGATTATGCCCAAAAACGCACGTTTTTTGAGCATCAACCCCCCCTTTCCCCCCCTTAAAAGGCAAAATTCGAAATTCCGGCGCCGTAGTGCACAACCAGATAGTTTTCCGCGTCGATGAAAAAAAGAACCACAAAAATCGGTTGAGAACTGAGGCCTGGGCAGACGACCCAAGATTATGCCCAAAAACGCACGTTTTTTGAGCATCAACCCCCCCTTTCCCCCCCTTAAAAGGCAAAATTCGAAATTCCGGCGCCGTAGTGCACAACTAGATAGTTTTCCGCGTCGAACAAAAAAAGAACCAGGAAAATCGGTTGAGTACTAAGGCCTGTGCAGACGACACAAGATTTTGTCACACACACACATACACACACCTACACCGACATACATACACACACACAGACATACACCTATGGTTTTTTTTTCGCGGATTTGGATTCAGAATGGTCTAAAACGGATTACTGTGTGGTTATTTTTTTTTTCTGTTGAGTGTTGTCCAACTTCACCCCAGATCGATCGCATAAGGACGCCCAAGTCTTACTGTGGGACGTCCTAAAAAGAGTGAGTAAAATTGCTTCTTTCATACAAGCTAATGGTTTCATGTGAGCTTCCAGAGGTAGCACCGCCGTCATGAGGGGCAACTCATCACATCACAACATGGCTGCTGCCATACAGACTGCTGCTACATTTAAAATTTCCATCTTCCTTAAATTCCCCAAGTTTTTTGGATGTTTTTCGACACACCATTGTTTTCTTCTGTATCAGTGAACTCTCTTTCAAAAGAATAAAATAAAAAAGTGTGAGGCGAATTTCCCATTAGCTACATTCACACCGGAGTTGTTGTTATATGACGGAATAATATGTACCTACCTATTACTTTTTCAATGAATAAACAGAATTTTTTTCTAAAAAAAAACTCTCTGATCGCACGTAAGTAATATATCTCAGTATTCTAGAGAGCCTTGCTTCATAGCTACCGATATGTAGCTATCCGTTTACTGGTATCTGCGTTGCATTTTTATGGCAAAAAAGAGTCGCGAAAAATTCCTTGACCCCCAGCCAAAAGACATATCTATGTCAAAAGTAGTGGTAATTGCAATTCCTATTTTACCCACTCTGATCCGCACACACGTGTGTTTTCAGACACATTTTGTTCTTCCTCAACATCTGCTAGTTCTAAACCCTTTCCTAGTCAATTTTAAGGGACGTATTACTAAACATGTTTGGATCTATTGAAACGATCGATAAAATCTGTAGAATTTGAAAGAACTAAGAAACATTGGAATGAATAAAGGACCGGAAGTATATTCTACATAAGACTGATAAGCCTGAAGATGCTGGCAAGTTGCCCCAGCGAAACTGTAGCTAGAAAGAGAATTAAACTACAAAAATCAACGTTTTCCTTTTTATTCACAAAGAGGACCCAGAGTCGTTTCGACCACCAACAAGACTATATCATCCGACTCAACACCCTTCAACAATCTTCCTCAAATGAGGAATTCAATTAAACTCTAGATTCTCTCTTAAACTCTCTTTCTAGGGTTTTCCATTATTATATGTCTCAAATTAGAAACATATTGTTTAGTGGTTCTGGCGGCGTGGGAGCCTCGAATCTGAAGAGCATTTTAAAATCCATGATCTGCAAGGGCATTCGAGTTCTAAAGTTCTCTTCTAAATATTGGAAAATCGGATATTTTGTGAATATTGTCCCCCCACTCGCCCGCTCCTCTTGCGAATTTTGATACTCTGTGAAATAATGAGCAATTTGGAAAATTTCTGAGTCGAACAAAAAAAGAAACTCGCAAATTGGTTGGAAATTGAGGTCTGGGCAGAATTTACAAGATTTTGTCACAGACACACACATACACACACCTACACAGACATAAATACACACACACAGACATACACCTATGGTTTTTTTCTCGCGGATTTGGATTCAGAATGGTCAAAAACGGTTTACTATGTGGTTATTTTTTTCTTCTGATGAGTGTTGTCCTCCTTCACCCCAGATCGATCGCATAAGGACGCCCAAGTCTTACTGTGGGACGTCCTGAAAACGCACAACCCCTTTGAATGGTGCGAATAGTTTCAGTCGACTTGGCGTCACTTCCTCGACATTTCACTCTGGAAACCGTGAGAGATCGACTAATGGGAAACTGCAGCATCACTCGTGAGGAGACGTATCGAGTTGCAAAGGATATCGAATCTCAAATGGACTCGAGTTGGACACTCGCTGACCCTAATGGCCTTCAAGTGTCTCCTACTCTCAGTTCATCTCAAGTAGGTCACATTGGAGTCCGGATGGACCACCGAGTTCAATTTTCAGGACACTTTCTTTATGATTTGCCATAGTTTTGTAAGTAAATGAACGGTTGACTTTCATTTCAGCTGTTTCTACATATGTATTAGCCTAGTACTAGTATTTTATTCCTAGAACATGTGGCCCCTTGAAAAAGACTTTATTTCAAGTTTACATTAATATCTCTATTTGTTTTTTAAAGTCTTTACCCTAATATTTATACAAGCTACCATACTAATAGATTCACAAGCCCATAAGCCCCAGCACTTCCAAGGCTTTAAAGCTAAAGGACTTGGGATTTCCCCTTCTTTGTTTAAAAAACTGGACCATTTTTGGAAAACAAAAATCAACAGGACAGGATATGGAAGTCAGAACCTAAATATCATCCCATCAAACTTATAACTATTTATAAGCACGAATGCTACATGGAGAAAAGCCATGGGAATGTATGCTATTGGGCTAATACAGGGTGTTCCAGAAGTAGCGCCGAATTTTAAGTTGGCACTATGGTTTCCCGCGAAGGTTGGTAGCCATGATATTATGATTTTTGTTATCTATTATCATTCCGATTTGAGTTAACCGACCCGCTCGTTACTAAGTTTTTGTTGTTCACGTGACTTTTTAGCGATGGAACAGCTCTCTAAAGAACAGCGTATTTTGGTGTTAAAAACTTTTTACAAGTGTAGTGAAAGCCCCATGGCAACGGTTCGAGTGCTTCGTGATCGTCTAGGACGTAATGAGGCACCTAACGAATCCACTGTTCGAAGATTGGTGCGCAAATTGGAAACCACGGGCTCAATTTTGAACAACAGGAAGTCGGGGCGCCCGCGCTCGTCGCGAGACGAAGAGACTGTCGATGCAGTTCGAACCAGTATGCAGCTGCCGGCGAGTGATCGAAAATTTCAATGACCGTTTGGTGCAGTGTGCGGCGAGTTTGGGTGGGCACATACCAGATGTGATTTTTCATACTTAAATCGGAGTATATTTGCTACATTTTCCAATGAAAAAATTTCAAATTGAGCGAAAATTGAGTTGAGCCGAAATTGAGCCCTTTGAAATTCGGCGCTACTTCTGGAACACCCTTTACATATGTAGAAACAGCTGAAATGAAAGTCAACCGTTCATTTACTTACAAAACTATGGCAAATCATAAAGAAAGTGTCCTGAAGATGCCCCTTGGGCGAAAGCTAGCTCGACATGAAAAATAAACAACATAAGCACATACTGAGGATCCGCCGCAATTTATCCTCCCCTCACCAATAACCTTGTCAACAAGAAGGCAACAAACTATGAGTTCAATTTTTCGAAAGACCTTCCTCTCAGTGTTTTTCCTTCTAAGTTGTTGAAAATAAATTGTGCTTAAATTTTGGAAAAAGTAGAAAGTAAAACAAACGTTTTTAAATATAAAAATGTTACTTATATTTTTTTAATTTTATAGCATTCGTTAAAACATTTATATCACATTAATTGTATCAAGTCAAAACTCACCTACTTCGTATTAATTAGTCACAAAATAACCTTGAGGTACCTAATGAAGTTCTTGACTCTTCAGGGGCCACATTCTAATTCACTAAACGCATATTTTTCTCGTTTCATTTGACAACTGAATCGATCAGTGGTTTCGAAGCCACTTTTCTCAGCGACTGCTCGGGAGTGGTTTCATTATCAACCGAGTTGTTCATCAAACTCTTCCGGTTTTCGAGGATTTTTCTTGTTTTTTTTCGCGTTACCATAATATGGTATACGTTACCATAATTATACGTATTGCATAGGGGACTATTCTGTATTTTCAGGGGTATACACAGGGTGTCTACAATTAAGATGGGCGTAACTCCAGAGATCGATTCTACAACTAATTTGCCACAATAAGTGTCTCATAGAATTTTATCTTAACCCACTCAAAATTCCTTTTTTTCACTTCGAAGTTTTTTTTCAACCTTACATCATTCAAACTGTTATAACTCCTGTTATTTACCAAGTAATTTCGAATTTGAGGGTATCGTTGGAAAGAGCGTTAAATTTCCAAGCTATCTATTGTAAAACCGAAATCGTTTAGCGATAAATAATTTCTAAAAACGTTAGCCAAGAAGCAAACTTAATATTTTTTCGAAATTTGAGTTTTTTTTTTCAACGTTTTCTTTATGAACCCATTTCGATGGGGGCGCTCTTCGAAAAAAAAAAAAACATGGTCAGATTGTCAGCTTTCCAACGGTATACCAATTTTTCTTTTTAAAATTCAAATTGGAAGAGTAAATCAGGTTTGAATGCAAGAAAACGTGAGTTTTCCCTGAAAATCGAGTGTTTTACGCGGTGTGTACCTTCGATCTCAAGATGACGAGTTTGGTATCATTTCCTACGTAATTTTTTACGCTGGATCGAATGGCGATACTTATGAATATTTCTGACTGCTTGAAAGTGGATTTTTCGAGGAAAACCTCCATATTTTAACAATAAAAAACGTATTAGGGTGGAGTGGGGTAAATGTGGAAATGGGGCAAATGCGGAAATGGTTTTGAAAATGGCGCCATTTGAGCGCCTTGCCTCAGAAACCTTCTCAAAGGAAAATTATTCACTCAAGAAAGAGTCATTTGAAAGATAAAGTGCAAACCAGTTGGCGCAGGAAAGTTCATTTTGGTCATAAAAAAGTGGAGGAGAAAAAAATTAAATATAGCGTTCTGTTCGTATTGAAATGGGCTTTGTTTGCATTTACCCCATTAATGCAACTAAATGTTTTTATGGGATTCGCAGGCCGTTTCCGCATTTGCCCCGATTAGTGGGGCAAATGCGGAAGTCGGTCGGAATTTTTAAAAACACAGTTTGGACCATGAGAAGTAAATCTTTTGTACAATTTGAAGAGTGCATCGTAATCTACCTAAAATAAGCTACTCATTTTTTAAAAAAGTGAAAATAGCGTTATCAAAGGAAAGTTACTGAGGATCAAAGTTGAACTATTGACATTTTGGGTCGCAATTGCCCCACTCCACCCCATTCAATAATATGGTAGTGAGCATAAAGTAATGTAACTCTTTTTTCTAGTTATTTCTCTTCTAAATTTGGCTATACCGCGACTAGCTCAAAAGAGGGTGGATTACTGGAATAATGGCCTTCCAGGCTTAGCAATGGTAATGGTAGTATAGTTTTACCTTTAGTTGTTGGGCGCCAGATACTTTCTGAATAGGAAGAAAGTAACAAAGATCCATACTGAATTTTAACATAAATATATATTGATCTTTAAATATTTGAGATGCACTTACATCCACCTACCTATCTGCGGTACCGCTAAAAATGAATCTTCAATAAAGATACGACAATTAAAGCTTACTATTTAAACTACTACAAAAAAATTAACAACAAATGAAGGATATTCCATATAATCATATATAACCTTTGAGAGATAGTTGTAAATACCCCTATACAAATTTAAGTCTTATTTTATTAATCATTATACTTTTAAGAGCCATGGCTCAGACCATCAATCATTATTTACTGCCAGAACCTGTTGATCCTCTAAGGTGCCTATAGCAAAAGCCGCCTTCTTCCCAGTATTGATGCAGGTATGCAGGGAACAAATCCAACCATTGGAGGCAGCCTATCGGGGTAGTCCGTTCAATCAGCTTATACGAGTGGTCGGTTCTACCAACAGCACCCTGGTACCACTTGGGGTACCAGGGTGGCAGAATTTGGATGTATCAGCGAACAAAACCAATCCACAGTAGAATCCCTCATATATCTCCAAGGTCAGGTGGGCACTTGAATTCCTCCAGCAAAATCAGTGATGCTTATGATTGGCAGCATGTAATTTATCAACCGCAGAAAATCAGAGTTTTGACTCAAAAACTTTGACATAAGTTTCTCAAAATACTTTAAACAAAATTTTCTTAGGGCTGGAGCAATTTCTCCTCTCTCTAACCTCAGAAACTCCCTTTTTGCCATGTTCTCTTATCAATCTTCTGCCTCATTTCAGGTTTGAAGCACATGTAAATTTTACCTCAAGATGATGATGAGGACATAGTTCTATTTCTGCACAAAATTTCCATGGTTTTTATTCAGGAAGAAAATTTGAAGAAACTTCAGATAATTCGTAGATCTTGAGGGAAACTCATAAAGTTTGTGATAAGGGTATTCCTTCTCAATGCGAGCTACATTGACTCTGTTGAGAGGATTTGGAATTAATTGAGACAGGTTACCGGACGAATAATTAACCTGTCCCTATGTCAATCATGCCATCTGTCGATTCATCGGAGAACTCTTCAGTTAATCGCACATCCTATAGATCTCGCATCAATGAAGAATCGAGCGAACCCTTGCTACAATTTCTTTTGCGAAGAAAGAAAATTAAGGAAACAACATTTATCTGTTACAGTAACACATTTTTACTCAATAAAAACGTCGAATTTCAAGCTGATTGCTGTTTTTATTGAGTAGAAAGTTGTTACTTTATGCTCACTACCATACCTACGAATAATGCGTATTTCATGTACAAAAAAATGAAGATTTTCTTCGAAAAATCCACTTTCCAGCAGTCAGAATTATTCGGAAGTGTCACCATTGGATTCAGCGTGAAAAATTACGTAGGAAATGATACCACACTCGTCAAGTCATCTTGAGATCGAGAGTGATCACAGACCGCGTGACACTCGATTTTCAAGTAAAACTCACGTCATGCCCATCCTAAGTGTGGACACCCTGCACACTGCTCATTGAGGCTAATTGCCTCAGGGCATGGAGTGGGGGATTGTCCCATCCATGCCCCTTGAGTTCAATTCATTCCGACTACCTTGATCGTCACACTAAACTATATTTTTTACTCCCACCCATGTAGTACGTTAGGTAGGTATGCTGAAAAAACAACACAAAAAGTCGTGAGGTTACTCTTTGGAGACAAGGCGATTAGGAGATTCAAATTTTGGCAGAATCACATTGTTCACCCCACCCTAACAAAGAGATTCACAATGGGGAATTTGCCTCACAATTTTTTAATAACTTTTTCGAAAGAGGGTTTCACTGATATGGAAGAAAACCATAGTGTGCAGCTCGAAAACGCATCCAAAAATTTAGAGAATTTAAGGAAGACTGACGAGTTTTTCCTTACGACAGTAGCGCTACCTCTGGAAGCTTTCAAGCAACTATTGCTTACGTGATCGAACACACGAGTGCACTGCGAACTGGCAGAAAGAAAAAAAACCCAGACACGAAAGTGACGAAAAAAAGCACTTTTACTCACTATTTTTTGCAATACGATTCTACCTATTAGTTTATCAAGCATTATTAGTCTTCATCTTCTCTTATTTAGTTTTTGATATTTGAATCACACTATTTGAGTGGATCGTTTCATGTGGTTACGAGGGCGCCTACGACTCTACCTGTTGATATTCTCTGACACTATTTGTCGAAACTCATTTTATGCTTCGCCAGAGCACAGTTTTGCGGGAGGAACCCCAGGGAGTGACGTATTTTTTAGAAACAACGTGGTCAGGAGATTCACATTTTAGCAGAAATATATATTTTTTAATCCCCAACCTAATACAGTAGGTATTTAGAAAACATCCTCAACCTAAAAACGTCTGCCAAGTGGGTGTGTCACACAGCTTCCTCGTATCCATAACCCGATTATACAGATGATCCGAATCATAGTAGTAAATCTCAAAACACCAATCTCTAAGTACCTTTCACTACCCTCATGGGGGACCATCTACACGCTAATCTGGACAATCCTAGAAAATTTCATCAAATTCGGATGAAAAATGTGAGTGAGTAGATGTATGTGATTGGATCAAAAAAATGCTTAGCCTCGGCTGGGATTCGAACCCGCGACCTCTGGGGGACAGTTCTATGCGCTACCTCTGAGCTATTGAGGCCTAGTGATGTAATGATTAGGATTTGAGATTCTCACAGGGGACCATCCCTCTATGAAAAACCATCCTCTATGATTTTCATAGGGGACCGTCTAAACACTAATCTGTAACATCCCTGGAAATTTCATTGAAATCGGATGGAAAATGTAGAAGTTATGGCCGTTACAAGGAATTCACGTTTGCGCAGTCGCAGCGGCTACTATCAGTCCGAAGGTGAGGATTTTCATAGGGGACCATCTAAATACTAATCTGTTACATCCCTGAAAATTTCATTGAAATCGGATGGAAAATGTGAAGTTATGGCCGTTACAAGGAATTCACGTTTGCGCATGCGCAGTCGCTTCTTTCAGTCCAAGGATGATGATTTTCAAAGGGGACCGTCTACACGCCAACCCGCACAATCCCTGAATTTAATCGAAATCGGACAATAACTTCGTATCGTTATGCCGGTTACAAGGATTTCATGACAGACAGACAGACACGGAACCAAAATTGTTCAGGAAGGTCTAAAACGCAAAACGCGAGTGAAAAGTTTGATTTTGGAGAACTTTTTTTTTCGTCCTTGAAAAGTGAAAACAAAGCTTCCGCTACCTTGGTAGACTCAGAAGCAAAAATGTAATACTACCAGAATATGAATCTCCAGAACGCCCTGTTTCCAAAATAAAACAAAATAAACCAAATTAAATCCAAACTAAATTCCAAATCCAAAAAAAAAATTTTTTTTAATCTAAACTAATTTTGTGCGGGGGATTTATTTTCAGAATGGTTGGGGTGGAGGTAAAACATTTAATACTTCCAGATTATGAACCCTCACATCGCCCTGAATCCAAAAAGTACTCTACGAATGTATTGATAAATTTTTCATTTTCAAACTTTTTAAATTCCAACCTATTAACCCTCTAATGGTAGACGCCGGAGCGCGGCGCTCCCTCGGCCCATTTTTCGAATACTGATGCTCACAGTGGCTATCCTGAGGGCTGTGAATAACAGTTCCCTCCTAGAAACCCCCTCCACGTAGGACCGTACCCTCCTCTCAGTTTCCCAACCTACTCTGGGGTTAATATGAATCAGGTTCTCGCACTGAACTGCGAAAGTGTCAGATCGCTCTGCTATCTGAGCGCTCTTCTGACCCCAAGAAATGGCTGTAGTGGCCTGAGGAAGATTCTGACGAAGAGGCAGAACGTGCATCTTGTCATATTTTGATTGCTCAGTTATTTGTATTTTAGATTTTAGCAAAACCTATTTTTACCATTACGTAGTTCTGAGTTTAATAAAAATTTGTTTTTACACATGTTTTTCATTGAACACCTTTACATACACAAAGAGATGAGTTGAGTATCACATTCAGACCGAAAACTACTCAAAAATATGATAAATATTGATTTATTCGGGAGGGAGTACCAAAAGTGCGCCACACTCCTGGGTCCACCATTTCTGGTATGAGAAGAGGTCTGCCACTGGAGGGTTAAGTGATAAATTTGAATTTTTGTTGTTTATGATTAAATAAACTTCGTACCTACTCATATCTAACCTGCTCTCTTTACTGTTTCCAAAAAGTGCTCATTTGCATTTATTGGTGAATTTTAATGGTAATAATCTCTCGGCAAATTAATCAGAAATAACGTTGAATGTATAATATTTATGCATGTCGCTTCAGTTTTCTGTTAGCGACTTGTGCATCATTTAATGAATTGGAATAGAGCCCCATTGGTAGACAAATTATTCACTGGAAGATCTCTAATGAACGAAATCATGGTTTCAATTAGTTTTGGAAGGATGAAAATATCGTCGCTGCCACAGCAACACTGGCTAAGTGACATTTTGGCGATTTTCAGGTTTTGGCGAGTAATTTTTCGTGCTGGATCGATTGGTGAAGTCGGTTTTTTGCTATTGGCAACACTGACCCGCTATCACGAAAAAGGCAACACTGACTAAGTGATTTTAGTTTGGAAACAGTGGCTATCTACATGTTTTTACCTTACAATCTCCTACCTCGTGTGACCACGCCATTGGTTTGCATGATGATTAAATGGAATAATTTCTACTTTTTCACTCATTTCGGGAATAATGAAGTTCGATTATCAATATTTGAGCATTATATTCATTGAATTCGGTTGAAACATTTGGTTTTGAGGTGATAACAGTTTTTAGTGCAGATAGCTTATGTTGTTGTACACTCTTGATGTAGTTAGCCTCTGTTATTTAAAACCAGTTTTTTCGCTCTCCTGAAAAGTTGGCAAAAATCAGATAGCCAGTGTTGCTGTGGCAGCGACGACATACTACTTTCTACTGACGAGGAGTACCTTAGCTTTGTACGTGATCAACACATCTTTTGATGGTTTCCAACATATGAAAAACGGTATCCTGAGCTCCTTCCATGCTCCGGAAATAACTTAGGACGGTGTCCAGAGCTAGTTGGGCTTCGCGTTGCGTGACGAGCCGTTCTCGAGGTTCGATCTTCGTAGGTGGTGGTTGTGAAGCGACTGGTAGTTCAGGATCGGACTCTTCAGCTCTCCGGTCAGGGCAGACGCTCTCAGTTCCTCGATCTGGAAACGTCCTGTCAGTGGGATTGATATCTTCTCTACAGAGAACCTCACTTCCCTCTTCGAGGATCTGTTCGACGAAATTCGAAGCTGGCTCGTCTTCGGAGAGTCGCTCGTAGTCTCGCGTGACCGTCAGATTCCTCAGGTTCCCGCAACGTTTTTTGAACCCTTCCAACCATCCATTGCTCGCGACGAAATTGTTTATTTTGAGCAAAGATGCCACCTGCATGGCTTTAATTTTCAAATACTTGCCACTCACCGGGGCTTCTATTTCCTGACTGTTGCACAGCCAGGCCATCAACTTCTTCTCAAGCTCTGGGTACTTGGCAGGTCGCAGTCGCTTCCTCTTTGCGTGTCCCTGCATCGCGACTTGCATGATTTTGTGCTTTTCCTTCATAATTCTGGACATCGTCGCCGGTGGAATCCTGAACTCCTTGGCGAACTGGTTATTCGTTTTACCGGGACACCCTTCAACTGCTCTGATCAGCTCAAGTTTTTCACTTAACGACAACATGTTCAATTTTCTCTTTACTGTAGTTGGTTTCAGATCTTGATCACTTTGGATGGCGCTCATCTGAAGAACTTTTTCACTCTTCAGTTCAGAACCCATTTAGGCGGCTTCAATTGACGAAGATCCGATTGTTTCTCATTCCAACTGACAAATGAAAAGCATTCATCGACTCCAATGAATATCTACATACTTAATATTCTATTAGGAATGAATTATTACGATTGTACTTCGAATCTGATAATTGCAATCCCGTAAACCACGCATCTTCTTGTTCTTTCACACGAACACTGATCTACACAGCTAGGTTATCATGAGATACAGTTTACTACGCACCATCATCAGAGTTAATCAGGTAGTGTGTAGGTGATGTCATTTATGTGACAGAAACGACGCAACTAAACAGGTATCAACACTAACAGCAACGACTGGAGCTGACGAACCAAATCTACGGAGATTAGACTCCCCGGAACACAACCCCAATCTAGAGATTTTCATGTGTTTACGACCGAAATTTCAAAAATACCACTAAAAATCTCTGATTTCTGCTCTTAATTGTGACATTGGAGAAAAGTATCAAAATAAAACCCCGATAGCAGTGATAATGGCGATAAAGGCTGGTTGGTTCGTTCCTACATTTCTCATCCTTCTTCTCAGTGGACACAATTGAAGTGAATCTGAGATCGATTCGTGGCCGAATGAATACTGATGTGAAAATCTGATTGTAACCAAAAAGACTTGAACACTTTCTACATCTTCAGACTTGATTCTCAAGGTTTTTGACTTTTTCAGTAGATCATTTTCGCCACTTTCATCGTTTAACCCATTCAATGCCAGCGTTGTTATATGGCAACACACCAACCTGTCCCGCCGTGCTGGTGTTGTCATATGACAGTTTCTCCTTTGAGGATTTTTCAGTCCAGTCGAATCGGTGGCCTGTTGCCAAAAACCACTCTAATGCCACGAACATCAATAGGAGGGTCCCCCCCACCACCAGAAAGAGTTGGCTGGGAGAAACCCGGTTTCCGGGAAGCATTTTGTCAGTTTATGTGAAGCACAGTTTGCAGTCTCTTTGTCGATACGTGGCCTGGGGCAAAATGCTGGCTGGCATTGAATGGGTTAATGAGAAACAGTTACCTACTACGTTTGATTATGATATGGCAGTTACAAGTGGATACCTAGGTTATGATCGCCCACCTGATCATGCTGTCGATGACGAAGGAGGAGCTATGTACCACAACCTCTTTGCAGACTTCTCTCTCGCCAACTAATCGCACCATCTTCCTCATATTTGGTAGTATAACTTACTTGAACATGTATGAACACGTTCAACCAGGCTTATTATGCAGATTGTGCTCGAATAACCAAGTATAAATTCCCCCATTCTCCCCCCTCCCAGTACCTACCTTCCAATTATTGAAATCCCCTCAGAAAACATCCTGTTTTTACTATCAGACCTTCAATTTGAATATACGGGTAACTAGAGATGAGCGAAACGGTTACATTTGCTTATTAGGTTCCACCGTTACCGCTCTGGGCAAGGGCGTAGACAGGGTGGGGCAGGAAGGGGCCGTGCCCCCCCCCCCCCCCTAGACTTTTGGGAACACAAAAATAAATTGTGCTGAACTTATTTAAAAGAAACACTAGAATAATATTCAATATTATTGAATGCGTAGTTAGGGGCATGGGAAGGTATTATTGGAATTTGGAAACATGTCTTTTGTGAGCAAGAGTACCTTCATAGTAAGAGAAGGTTCTAGGTAGATATTAAAAACACTTTTGGAATTGAACATAAGACAGGGAAGAGCGCGAAAGGAGACGTAATTCTGAGAAGCTTGAATTCTAGAAGCTTCTCATACAGCCTAGTTCCTGGTAGAAACAATTCTTCCAGGAATCGTTCGGAGGTCGTACTGGAAAGTTCAAGAACCTCATTCGCCCAGTATAAAAAGAACTTGGTGGGTACACAAGATCTTGGTAGACTCGGAAGCATAAGTCCAAGAATACGGTTGGCAGTTTACAAGAAACTAAAAAAGTGGATGAATTTTCGTTTTTCAGTAAAGTAGTGATAATGAATAATTTTAGTTTTATATTCGGTAGATACCTATTAGGGAAGCCTGAAATCTACATAAATAGGAGCGAATTCACAATCGTATTTATTTTAGCCAAATCAGGAAAGTATCAAAACGAAAGTGATGATCTTGCTTGTGTTCCTGGTGATAAAATTTATCTTAATACTAAAAACTAGGGAAGGCAAAATACAATCTCCTATTATATTGTCATTCAAAATATAAATAGCCTATCTACGGGTATAGGTCTCATTGAAGGGTGAGCAGCGCGATGGTCGGAGAAGCTGAGATAAATGGTCGCTCGAAGTTCACCCGTCTGCGCGATGGGTGGGCGGGCGGGCGGGATTAGCTGCTAGGAAATGTGGGGTTCCCCTACAAATTCCATCTAATCTTTCCAGGCCACATTTTTTAGTCCAATTTTTCGCTTTCGGCCTCTAATTTTCACACAAATTGTTTTGTGATAATTCCAACATATAGTAGGATAGTTTCCAAACACGGGATGTATTCAAATTTTTGAATTAAAAACATACTTCAATTATTAAATAAAACTTTAAAAAATTTTTTTGTTAGAAATATGTTAGATGATGGCTTGTAAGATTTTATTGTTCTCATAACATTCATATGGTTAGATTTGAAAATAACGATTTTTCAAGCTTAGATAAACCGGATGAAAGTATGGGGCGACACTAGTGCCATCTTTCATCTCAGAATCATACTAGACCCCCGTCCCCTTTAGCCTTAATATCGACATCCCCACAGACACGAGACACGACCAATCACACTACAAGATGGACATTGGGAAAAATTGTAGGGGAAAAAGGTAAGTTTATTGAGCATGATTCCTCAAGTCATACCTACCTATCTCAAACATAATATCCATTGCTGTTTTGTAGTACCTATGTTGTATAATGAAATAATGTAAAATATATAAATAAAGATATGTCATGAAAATTATTTCTCGGAATTCAGACTTTGTACCTTTTGTTTGCTATAATATGCAGACGCATACTTTATATTTATATAATAGCTCTTGGGGGTAGCACCCCCCCCCCCTTGGCTAAATCCTGCCTACGCCCATGGCTCTGGGTGGGTAATAGGTTCCAATAACCTGTTATTTATTAATAGGTTATCTCAGGGACCTTCTCAGATGCTCATTCTGACATACCATTCCAAGGTATCGTTTTCGTGATTTCTACTTTTCATTCCCAACCTACGTTCGTTTGTTTATCATGTCATTCCATTCCAAAGTATCATTCCGTTGATCTCTAGTTTACGTTTCCTACCTAAGTTGGGGTTTCTATCAATTTATTCCCGACATATTTACGTGTTAGTGTATTTTCACTCTCTTTTGATTAAAAAACCCAAGCTATTGTTCTGGTTCCACACATTTTGGAGCCTTCACTGGAACGTTATTTAGTAACAGGGTTATTTTGGTAATAGGTTCCAAACGGAATTAAAGAAACCTGGTAATAGGTTATTTTTAACTGTTACGTTAAATACTGCCCATCTCTACGGGTAACATATAAATCCGTTGATTCAGTCAAAAGTTACATGAATACGGAGCATCCTTCTCGAAATATGAGACCAAGTTTTCCAACTAATTTCACTCATTTTTGACACTTTCAATACTGAAAAATGAAATCAGTTTGAAAAGGGACTATCGTTGCAAATGACATCAACCACCACCTCTACGTTTGCCTCGCCTAGAACATAATGCTTGAAACGTTCCATACCGAAGCAAATCGCAAGCAGTTCTTTCTCGATTTGTGAATAGCGTTGCTGCACCTCTATCAAAGCCCTGGAAGCAAAAGCTACTGGATGGGGGGTGGCCATTGGCCATTTTTGTAAGAGAACTGCTCCCAACCCTGCAGAACTGAAGTCCTCAAAGTTATAATTTTCGGAGCATCAAAGAACACCAGGACTGAAGATTCCGTCACAGCCTGTTTCAATTAATTCAAAAAACTTTCTTGGGACTTAGTCCAATTAAAAATACCATCTTCTTTTAGTAATTCCCTGAGAGAACCAGTAATATCAGAGTAATTTTTAATAAATTTGACAAATAGGTAGTTGGACATATCGCTTATTGAGTATTCAGCATATCAGCTTATTGAGTATTCGCACTAGGTATTCAGCGTGCTCTTCACGATCATTGGCTGAATCGGGCAGAACTTTGCTTGCAGCAAGGAGGCCTGCATTTCGAGCAGGTGCTTTAACGTTGTTTTTTTTTTCGTTTTTTAAAGAAGGAAATTTCATTTATTTTTTTCTTTTAACTTCGCCGTAGCCGGTCCCCAGCCCGGTTGAGAAAGAAGGAGGGAAAGAAAATAACATTATTTAGCTCGTCAGAATTGTCTGTCTGTTGGGGTGGCGCCTATCCGGGAACCGCTCGGCGTAAACTCGAACTGCTCTTCTCAAAAACCTTTTTAACAAAAAAATGGACCGACCTCAAAGATGATGTCTGTAAACACCAAAAAGGGAAAAATAATAATCTCAGCGAATACATACCTACTTGATATAGTAGGTTGTTGGACATAGATATCTAGTCAACAGATGGTATGTGGAATACCAATAATTATTTTTAGTGTGATTCCCACTTATCGTCACACTCATACCCTCCATCTTAGATAGCAGTGACATACTGCCCAATAGTTTTGGAACACTTATATCTACTCGTATTCATGTTTTGTAGGTATTGCACGATAGACGCACGTTGTAATACTCGGCAGATCATGTGAGTAGTACTTAATAACCACAGCGTATCCAGATAGGTAGGTAGGTACGCATTGAAGTCGCCGCCGTGCCCATCTGTAGACACAAACTAACCACATTCCTTACTCGATGATCTGGTTAGCATTACAATAGTAAGCACCATTGAGTTAAAATGTGCTCCCCAAACTATCAGGAACCTAGTACGTCTCTGCTGCCATATGGGTATGATAGTAAGTGAAAAATGAAGGATTTCATCGAAATAACCACTATCTTGCAGTCAAGAAGTATCACCATGAAATTACCTGTAATTCCTATGAAAAGGAAATTAATGATACCAAAAACTTGCCAATTCATCTTGAGATCGAGGGTGACCATGATAAACCACGCATAACATTAGATTTTTTAAAGTAAAACACACGTTTTTTGGCACTAAAACTTGATTTAGGTACCTACTCTTCTAGTATGAATTTTAAAAAGAAAAATTGATAGACCATTGGAAAACTGACAATTTGAACATGTTTTTTCGAAGAGCGCCCATTCGAAATAGGCAGGGATTCAGAGTAAAAACTTTGAAGTTTGCTTTTTGACTTGATTTTTTAAAAATGTTTTATGGCTAAAAGATTTTGGTTTCGCACTTGTTAGCTTGGAAATTTAACGCTCTATTAACACGTTGAACGCGGATCGCGTCTATGTCACGCAAATCGCAGGGTCCCTGTGGCTGGCCGCGTCTGTGTCACGCAAACACCTCTTGCAAAACAGGTTCAAGAATATCTGCTCCTGTTCTTTCGTTCTCAGTTTCCACTCTTTTCTAGCATTTTTCGTGATAGATGAACATATTATGAGTTGAACGGTTCAATCCGGAGCTGAATCGGTCGAGGTTGAAGGTAATTGAGCAGTTATCAAAATGACACCTTATCTTTGTGTGCTCCTCCAGTAATTTTTTTATGTTTTCACATTTTTCATTAATTTTACGGAATAATTCACTCTTCACAAGGTTGATCGACATTGTTTAATTGTTGGTTGTGTCAATAATCAGCTCAATCCTCTCATAAGTTTCATACTTTCAGTTCGTTATCGTGAAAAAGACCCAGTGGTTCGACTCCGATTTTTTTTGTGTTTCACTCGGTTTTTCTGTTTTGAATCTTTGCCAGAGTACTCTACAAAGCTCTCATAAAAGAGAAGACTCGTTCTCTATCCAGGTATGGAATAACCAGGTATTATATTGTCGTACATGATTGATTCCTACCCATTCTATGCACCATCAACCTATCTCCCTTTCAAAGGCCGCCAGAATTCGCGTCCAGCGGACGGGCGGCCTGAGCCAACCCACTCACATAGGGGTTGATTTCCCATTCAAACTTGACACCACCGCTGGCCGCGTCACGTTGACGCCGAGAATAAATTCTCAACTTTTTTTTATGTCAAAATTTCTGGAAAAATGTACTTTTTAATATAATATATTAAAATAATTCTACGCTAAAAAAAATTTTTTTTAGCGTAGAATTATTTTAATAAGTTTTATATTATATTAAATTTAAAAAAAATTATATTATATTAAAAAGTACATTTTTCCAGAAATTTTGACATAAAAAAAAGTTGAGAATTTATTCTCGTCGCTTAAGAACCATCTTAAGTTCTTTGTTTATTAAACAAAGCGGGAATCTGCTGATATCAGTAGCTTAATTACCATCGTAGAATATTCATGTTGCTGTAGCAGAACATATTATGTTGCTGCTATAGCGTTTCGGCGAAAAAAAATTTCTCCGCCACAGGGGAACAACGCGTTTTTTTCCCGCGTGCAAGGTGTTAAGATATCCTCAAATTTGAGTTTACTTGGTAAATATCAGGAGTTACAACAGTTTTAATGACGTAAGTCAGTAAACACGAAAAAAATCTTTAAATTGAGAAAACTTGAAAAAACAAGGGGTTGAAACAAAATAGCTAGGAGACATTGTTTGTTAAAAATTGAGATGAGAGGAGGTTATTCAGGGTTTGTTGAAAGCCGAGTTGCGCGCTCCCTGCCGAATTTCATGTTAACTACTAAAAACGTTCCACCGCACAGGTTTCTGAACCTAAAAAGTTCATGAACTCTTCAACTTTTTTGGGTTCTCACACCCAGCGGGTTCATGAACTTTTTGCGCTGGAACAAACCTATCGTGTCATCTAAAACATCTCAGGAACTCCACGAATGTCTCAAGGTGTCACCAGAGTAACCAAAACTAAATTGCAATTTCAAATTTAATGGACAGCAGAATCGTTAGTGGGCATTTGAAGGTCTCAAAATAGAGTTATGACAAAAATTTCCAAAGAAATCAATGAAAAAATTTTCAAACTTTTGTCTTAACATCATTTTTGACTTCTAATAGGTAACTTTAAAAAAATAGTTTAAAAAAATTGAGCTCTGACCATTAATTTTTAAATTGCAATTTAAATCTAGTTAGGTGACACCTTGGGACAACTGTGGAATTCCTGAGATGTTTTTGGTATCACTACTGACACTATGGTCGAATTAGAGATAAATTAAAAATTTTACGTTATCAATGCATTTTTATTGTTTTTAGCGATTCTTTACCTTTTCACAAATGTGTTTCGTTTGAAATTAGGGCTGACTAGCAACACAAACAAATATCAAAGAATGATCTAGGGTAAGGGAACCAGTTATAGACACGAGACCAGTTATTGACAGTTGCGCCTTCAGGCACAAATAATAAGAATTAAGTGCCTCCAGTAAATTCCGGCTGGTCATAATTTATTACTAGGACTACTTGGCTGCAATTTCTCCTCGAAATCATGTCGCTACGGAGATTATCAACGAGATTACGTTTATTTTCGTTTTTCGTGTTCAGCTGTTGACGTTTTCTTGAGCAACTCAGTAAGGAGCTAAGTCACTTCCACGCTTTTTTTAGATCATATTTTAAGGTTGTAGGAACCAATCTTTTTCGTGTCGCTCATCCTATTTGTATTTTAATATTTTTTAACTGTAAAAAACTTGAAAATAACTGAACCAAAGAGTTTTGGAGGGTGTCGATAACTGGATCTCGGATACATCAACTTGCCCAGTTATTGACACCCGAGTCTATAACTGGATTTTTGTTGAAATCTTAGTTTTTCAGCGAATTAAACAGTTTTTTATTTGAAAGCGAAAGGTGTTGAAATTGTAACATAATTACGATGGGATCCAGTAATCGACAGGGGGTGTCAATAATAGGTTGAATTTGTAGTCAATAACTGGAGGATTCCACTCCATATACAGGGTGTCACCCTAACTCGAGGACCAAACTTCAAGGATCGATTCTACAACTAATTTGCAAACTTTTTTGTCTCTTGACATTTTTTTTAAACGCTTTAAAATTATACTTTTTTCACTTTTAAGATTTTGTTCGTGTTTTCGACCTTGAGCCATTAAAACGGCCATAACTCCCTCAATTTACTGGATTAACTCAAATATGAGTATACCGTTGGAAAGAACGTTAAATTTCCTATCAGTTCATCAGAACACAAAAGCTTTTTAAGCCTTTCGTATAAGTGAATAAATTGGTCAAAGTCAGAAATTTAAAACTTTCTCGAAAATCACCATTTTTCAGGCTGACTCATCTTAAGTAATAAACAGCCGTATCGGCGGGCACTCAACGGAAAAAACTTGCCCAGAATCTCAGCTTTCCAACGGTCTATCAATTTTTCTTTTTAACATTCAAATTAGAAGAGTAAATGAAGTTTGAATGCCCGAAAACGTGTGTTTTACAAGCAAATCCAGTGTTTTAAGCGGTTTCTGGTCCCCCTTGACCTCAAGATGGCTTGACGATTTTGGTATCATTTCCTATGTAATTTTCTACGCTGAATCAAATAGTGATACTTCCGAATGGTTCCGACTGCTAGAAAGTGGATTTTTCGAAGAAAACCTTCGTTTTTCGTACATAAAATACGAATTATTCTTAAATGTGGTAGTGAGCATGAAGTAACACCTTTTAACTCAATAAAAACACCGAATTTCTAGTTGATTGAAGTTTTTGTTGAGTTCAAAGGTGTTACTTCATGCTCACTACCACATTTAAGAATAATGCGTATTTTATGTACGAAAAACGAAGGTTTTCTTCGAAAAATCCACTTTCTAGCAGTCGGAACCATTCGGAAGTATCACTATTTGATTCAGCGTAGAAAATTACATAGGAAATGATACCAAAATCGTCAAGCCATCTTGAGGTCAAGGGGGACCAGAAACCGCTTAAAACACTGGATTTGCTTGTGAAACACACGTTTTCGGGCATTCAAACTTCATTTACTCTTCTAATTTGAATGTTAAAAAGAAAAATTGATAGACCGTTGGAAAGCTGAGATTCTGGGCAAGTTTTTTCCGTTAAGTGCCCGCCGATACGGCTGTTTATTACATAAGATGAGTCAGCCTGAAAAATGGAGATTTTCGAGAAAGTTTTAAATTTCTGACTTTGACCAATTTATTCACTTATACGAAAGGCTTAAAAAGCTTTTGTGTTCTGATGAACTGATAGGAAATTTAACGTTCTTTCCAACGGTATACTCATATTTGAGTTTATCCAGTAAATTGAGGGAGTTATGGCCGTTTTAATGGCTCAAGGTCGAAAACACAAACAAAATCTTAAAAGTAAAAAAAGTATAATTTTAAAGCGTTTAAAAAAAAAATGTCAAGAGACAAAAAAGTTTGCAAATTAGTTGTAGAATCGATTCTTGAAGTTTGGTCCTCGAGTTAGGGTGACACCCTGTATAGACAGCAGGAAATACCAATTATTGACATATCTAGGTAGGTACTGAAAAAACTAGAACTAAAATCGCAGTAAAATTAAAATTATATTTCTTAAATCTGTTGTTAGGTACCTACAGGAAAAGTTTGGTACCAAGCAATTGTGTTCGCTCATTTTCAATTTTTTCTCTAGCAAGAATTGAACTTAGAACTCAACTTGATTTTTTTCCAGGGGAATTACACGATGATCCCAAAGGAGAATTACCCTAATGTTTAAAGGGTCCGGTAAGTCACCCATCAGCAGAAACTCGGGTCCCGATTATATTCTCTCGAAACAGGAGGAGGACATCTAGTTAGTTAGTTTTTTGGATCATAAAAATGGCTAAGGCCGGATTCCCAGTTATTACTGAGGATCTTCAAGATAGCGTTCAGCACCTCTCGAAAGACTGGGTAGACTCCATTCATCGACGGCCGGCCAGGGAAAAAATGTCTCACAAGTTTCAAGCGTCGAAATCCTTCCATTTTCCATAGAATTTCAGAAAATTTGACGTTGAGCAGGCTGCGGTTACAGGAGATGAATTTAAGTGATGGATCTAAGAACAAAAGACTACTTGAGAGAGCAGTCGTTGTTTGAGATATTGGAAGATCCAAAAAGATTATTCAATGGAGACGAAAGCGAAGTTCGGAAGCGAGTTTTATTTTCAGATTTTATACCAATTGACTTGAGAAAAGATGAAGTTGAATATTATATACAACTAGTCTTAATCTCAGTGACCAATTTCTATAATTTATTATATTAGGGATAAATAAAGTTACTCATTTTCAAAGTTCAATGTCGTGTCAATAACTGGTTCCTTCGTGTGTCGTAAACTGGATTTTGCATGTCAATAAGTGGTAACGAAACTCACTTTCGTAATTTCGGTGGAAACATTGTAAATTCTAATCTTTCAAGGAAATCTGTGAACATAATTTATTCAACAGACCCAGATCAACATGACACAGCAAGAAAAAGTAGAAAAAATGTTAACACGAGCAAGTAATCATGAAATCACCCGAAAGTTTTGGTTGTAGTGTCTATAACTGGTCCCCTTACCCTACTAAGCGGTCATTCACTGGATGGGTAATAATCTTATAAACGCTCACAATCACGATTACGCCCAACTCTGGTTCCAGGGTTTGTTAGAGTAAAATGAAAAGAGTCAAAACGAATTAACATGAATAGGAATATATAATTATTACATACTTTGATATTTCACTTAAACCTAGAACGTAAGGAATTACTTGGTGTAAAGATAAGAATCATTTGAGGAGAGACCACTTGATCTGCTCTTTGGCGCTCTGCAGCACTTGCGCGACGGTCTGCTCGCCCAGCGGGATGTCGTCGGTCCGGATGGCCACTCGCTGAACGACTGACGTGGGATCCGCTTCCAGGAGGATCCCGCCGTCGCAGATCTCATCCATGGCGAGCATCACGATCTCCAGGTTCTCGAATATCGTCCGTTTCTCGACGTTTTTCCTCAAGATTTGACTTATCGAGTCGTAGAGGCACTGCAGGACGCTCATGAGGATCAGCTCGTTCTCGTGCGAGCTGCCCATGACGTAGAAGAAGAGGTCGACGTTGGACTTGTAGACGCACGTCAGACCGTCCAGCATGATGATTTCGGCGTTGGCTCGATGCGTCTTGTTGAACAGGTTCTTCTCGAAGGCTCTCTGTTCTTTGGAGGTCGGGAAGACGGCGGGGTCGTAGTACTTGGCGAGGACGCGGTGTCCGTCGTTGTCCAAAATCGCGATCCCCTTGACGGTGTACAAAGACGGCTCCAGGAGCAGACCTTCCATCTCGATCGATAAGTAGTGACGTGGACAACCAACTGACACTCGATTACGCGAGCTGCGCACCTTCAAAGTCTCTCAAATTACCCAAATCACTCGATGCCGCTAAAGACAACCACTTCCGAAACTGTTACCACGAAAATGTGAAAGAAAATATTGAAAACTCACCGACAAAAGTACCCGTAAATACAAAATAGGGCTGACAAAAGTGGAAAACAAGAAAAACTATTGACGAAGGTTTCAAACCGAAAGGTTATACAAGATATTTCTTCTTCTTCTTCTTCTACTTCCAAGTTAACTGTCCTGGCCGCAGCCATGCCGGACATAGGTATTTCTTTTATGGATGATGATGGTGATTCATGAAGATGGTGATGATGACGAGAATGATGAAAGAGATCTTGGGGTAATGACGTTGCTATGGCAGGCTGGCACTTTTGATAATTATACAGGGTGTAACGATTAAGGTCGTACAACCGGCCAGGGTTCGATTCTACAACTAATTTGTGACTTTTTTTGTCTCTTGACTTTTTTTTCTTAACCCCCTTAAACTCGGACTTTTTTCACTTATAAGATTTTTTTCGTATTTTCGACCTTACGCCATCAAAACAGCCATAACTCCCTTGTATTCAGTCAAAATTCAAATGTAATTATACCGCTGGAAAGAGCGTTAAATTCTCTATCTCCCTAGTGTTAAATAAAACTTTTTAAAGAACACCAAGATGTTGAAAAATGAGCCCGAATAGTAAAATCTCGAAAATCTCGGAAATTTTTTGTTTTTTCAAACGTTTGTAACACTAACTGAAACTGCCGGTTAAGTTCTCACTGTAACCCCAAAAGTTGACCCAAAATCTCAGCTTTCCAACGGTATGGTCATACAATTGTTTGCAGTGGACTAATGGTGTAAAATCCTCGTTCCCGTGCCAAAAACCGTGGATCTTCCAGTAAAAATCGACGTTTTTCGCGAAAGACATTTTTGCCCTAAAATGAGTTGTAACTTGGCCGATCTAGTAATAAAAAAATTGGCATACAAATAAACAGAAATTAAGACAATTTTCGAAAAGTGAATTGAACAAGATATCAGTGACTGCTTTTTCGATAAGTCTTGTGTCATCATTTGACTCAGTGAGACGAAGTACGAAAAGATGGCTGCCTAACTCATTTTAGGGTAAAAATGCGGATTTTGGCGAAACGTCGATTTTTACTGGAAGATCCACGGTTTTTGGCACGGGAACGAGGATTTTACACCATTAGTCCACTGCAAACAATTGTATGACCATACCGTTGGAAAGCTGAGATTTTGGGTCAACTTTTGGGGTTACAGTGAGAACTTAACCGGCAGTTTCAGTTAGCGTTACAAACGTTTGAAAAAACAAAAAATTTCCGAGATTTTCGAGATTTTACTATTCGGGCTCATTTTTCAACATCTTGGTGTTCTTTAAAAAGTTTTATTTAACACTAGGGAGATAGAGAATTTAACGCTCTTTCCAGCGGTATAATTAAATTTGAATTTTGACTGAAAACAAGGGAGTTATGGCTGTTTTGATGGCGTAAAGTCGAAAATACGAAAAACATCTTAAAAGAGAAAAAAGTCCGATTTTAAGGGGGTTAAGAAAAAACATATTGTTTAGTAATGCATGCATTCCAGGGGACGTCCCATTGGATAAGCATTAGATCAGTTTAACCAGTTGTTAAGTGATAAAACTGTTTCACTCGATGAAATTTATTTATTACTTTAGGCAAGAAATAGTGACCCCCCCCCCCCACCATTATCCACCTTAACATTTCTAGCGGCATAGGAGCCTCGAATCTGAAGAGCATTTTAAAATCCATGATCTACGAGATACCCAACATGCGAATTCGAGTTCACCCCCCCCCCCCCCCCACCACCTCCCAACGCCAACAATGGTGCCAGTCTGGCACCAAAGCGGAAATACGTCGTAACATTGAACCTTCATCTGTCAGTTTTGGTAGGCAGTCCGTCGAAGTTCACATCCGTATTCAAGGTGAAACACAAAAAAAAAAAAAAAAAAAAACACGAAATATGCGGTTTATGGCATCGTGGCACCATGGTGGCACCACTATTAGTTCCATGGTGGTACAGAGAATAATTCATGAAAATCCGGAGGTATAATGAGAATTTTTCCTCAATTTCAAAGCTTGGGTACAATTAGTAAGCAGTAAAGGAACCGAAATATTGGAAAATCGGATATTTTGTGAATATTATCCCCCCACTCACCCCCTCCTCTTGCGAATTTTGATACTCTGGTAAAATCATGTACAACTCGGAAGTTATTTGAGTCAAACAAAAAAAGAAACACGCAAATCGGTTGGAAATTGAGGCCTGGGCAGAGTTTACAAGATTACGCACGCAAAAGCACGTTTTTTAAGCATTAACCCCCCCTTTCCCCCTCTTAAAAAGCAAAATCCAAAATTCCGGCGCCGTAGTGCACAACTAGATAGTATTTCGCGTCAAACGAAAAAAGAACCACGAAAATCGTTTGAGAACTAAGGCCTGTGCAGAGTACACAAGATTATGCCCAAAAACGCACGTTTTTTGAGCATTAACCCCCCCTTTCCTCCCCTTAAAAGGCAAAATTCGAAATTCCGGCGACGTAGTGCACAACTAGATAGTTTTCCGCGACGAACAAAAAAAGAACCAGGAAAATCGGTTGAGAACTAAGGCCTGTGCAGAGTACACAAGATTTTGTTACACACACACACACAGACATACACCTATGGTTTTTTTCGCGGATTTGGATTCAGAATGGTCTAAAACGGATTACTGTGTGGTTATTTTTTTTTCTGTTGAGTGTTGTCCAACTTCACCCCAGATCGATCGCATAAGGACGCCCAAGTCTTACTGTGGGACGTCCTAAAAAGTCAGGAGACAAAAAAAGTCACAAATTAGTTGTAGAATCGAACCCTGGCCGGTTGTACGACCTTAACCGTTACACCCTGTATTGATTGATATAGAAATGGTTATGGAAAATGAATAGAGAAAGGGAAAAGCGATAATATGGGTTGAGAAGGACAATGTAGGCTGTGAGGGACATTGAGAAATGGTTATGAAAAATGGATTGAGAAAGGGAAAAGCAAAAATGGTTGAGAAAGGAATCTGGTTTGTGAGGGAATCATGGAATAGTGGAGATGTGGGTGGAGAGTGACAGGGCAACTAGAATTCAAGGTCACATTCCTGTACAAATTTATAAATTCTTTGGAGAGTATTGATGTTGAACTCGGCCTGAAGAAGATCAATTATGGAATCATAATGGATTCCACCAAAATTCACCAGATCCATACGTTTAGTACTTGTTCTGCCACATCTATCCAGAATATGGCCAAGGTCCGCCACTCCTTGCTCATTGTTACAATGGTTGCAATATGGCGAATCAATTTTTTTCCATGAGACGACGGAAGAATGGGGTATTTCCATGGCCCAGAATGATGCGATTGACTGCTGTGAAAAACCTTCCTTCTCCCTCAACGCCTCGGTACCAAGGTGCCACTGTAGGAAAGGGTATAATGGCCTTAGTCCAGCTACCTCGAGTCAAACACAATTCATCGTGTTCCCTAGTCCACTGCAAAGCCATTCTCCGTTTCAGCGTATGGACCAGATCAGTGAAAGGAACATTGGAGCGGAATACATCACCAGGGTGTTTGCTGAAAGATCTGGCCTTAAACCAAAAGGTTATACAAGATACACGGAGGTTGGTTGTTTCCCGATCGGGCACACCTTGGTTCCATGGAGGAAGAAAATGGAGTGTCCCTGAACCAATCAGCTTCAAAAATCGATTCTACAACTAATTTGCAGAAAATTTTCCATCTTAGCGCTTTTCATCCCTCTTATATTCAATAATGAACCTTTGGAATCGACCAAGGACCTCCAAGCAGTGGCGTCTCCTCCAGGCAAACATAGCAAACACAGTTTGCCTTACTAAAAATGTGAAAAATGAATAAATTAATTTTTATTGAGATTCTCCTATATTTCCATTTTTTGCATGTAAAATCGTATTTAGCCGATTTTGGAAAACTTGTAATATTTGGGGACTATTTCATTATTACCAAGGAAGTTAGATGAACTAAGTACGTATTTTGTCACACCTGCAAGTTGAAAAGGTTGAAACTACGATGGATTGCAGATAATACGCGAACTAGCGCGAGGCCTGGCAATGCAAGGCAAGCAGTTCAAAAAAATGAATTTTGCGAGACTGTTTTGGATGAGGAAAGACGATCGGCGGGTAGGCGGGAGGGTCAGTGCGGGGTCTAGTATTCATTATATGAATGATTAGAGTAGGGGTATATTATACCCCTACTATAACAGCGTAAGCAAAGGCAAACAATCGAGTAACTGTTTCGTGGCCTTGAAAGAAGAGAAAACAAATTGGAAGATGAGCCATGAATTACGCTTCCATAGCAACAGGAATCAAGTTTCTTGAAGGAGTTCTTTATTTCTTTGAATGGAGTGTGAAGCATTTCATCTAAATAAGCTCGATTGTGTAGCGTAAACATGGTTGGTAGGTAGTGACAATAGCAAAGCAGTCTTCTTGCTGGCGCTTGATCTGTACAGAAAAATAATAAACCTTTGCGTAATAATTTGCTACGTTTTTCACTATTGTTTATTCCTCTAAGACTAGTCAAGGTGTTTGCCTGACGAATATTGTCACCTGACGCCCCTGCCTTCAAGCACAAAGGCGCTATGTCCAAAAACGGAGTTTTCAGAAAAACGCGAAAGAAATTTTCACCTTTGCAAAATTCCTAAAATAATGGCTTACCATACTTAACTATCTAATTCTTCAACAAATTTTCAAGCTATATTCGTCAAAAAGGTCAACATAAGTTTTGTTGAACTTGAGTTTTTCTTAAATAAAAAAAAATAAAAATTTGGAAGATGGATGGCCTTTGTGCTATCGATACTTCAATTCCCCCTCAAAATTTGTTGTTTTACGTTTCAAGGTAATCAGAATTCAAAAATCGAATGAAAATTTAGCCGTTCGTCTCCTGCTCTTTCCTTCCCATTGATCCTTTGCTTCCGGTTCCCATGGACCGATTTTGATAAAATTTGGTATAATATGAAATTTTCAAAACGCCCTGGATCAAATAATCTTGATATAAGTAAAGGTATTGTTTTTCCCCTCCGTAGGACCAGCTGTTCGGTCTCCATAAATTAGAAACACGAGTGTGAATCGCAAAAGAGGCCTCCGTTCAAATTTCAGCTGACTGTTGTTCGTTTTTAAAATTGTGGGTACTTAGTTTTGCAGCCTTAGCAACCATTAATCAAACATCCTAATGAAGGCACCGACACTTCGATGCTCACGTGGATTCTATGTTTACACAACCTTTCCCGCGGATAACCCCAGAGAGAAGGGGGCAACAGAATCCTGATTGGTTCAAGTATTCGTGACGTTTCAACGTGGCTGTCCACGTTGGCTGTCCAACAGATTGCCGCTTCATTCAACATTTTCATCTTCCTTAAATTCTCTAAATTTTTTGGATGCTTTTTCGAGCAGCACACTACGGTTTTTTTTTTTTCATAACAATGCACCCTCTTTCGAAAAAAAAAAATTAAAAAATTAGAGGCAAATTCCCCATTCTCTACATTGAGAGTGAAGCGTTTATTTCTTCAAAATAAACTTGATTGTGAAGAGAAAATATGGTTCGTACGTAGTGACAATGGCAAAGCTGTGTTCTTTGCATGGCAGCTTTGAATATGCACTTTGAATTTGTTTTCGTGTTTTCGACATTGCGACACTAAAATGGTCACAACTTTCTCATTTTCCACGCAAATTCAAATCTGGTATCACCGTTGGAAAGAGCATTAAATGTCACGATATAATAATTACGATGAGCTCTTGACCAGTGGAGAAAAACAGTCCTTCTACCTCAACCTTAGAACGCTGCAAATTAATTATTTTATTTAAATTTATTAGTTTTCTGTAATGTTTACCCATCCACTACCTTTTGAAGCCTGAGTACGTTGGGTGGAATAATTTTGATTAATTCAGCAATAAACGCGCATTTGACGATTGTTGATCGTCTGGGAGTTATCACGCATTCCTCAGAATTTAACATCAGGTATCTCAGGTTGAAAAGTCATGGAATTTACATTAATTAGGTAACTAATATTATCCTCTCTAAACGAACGGTTCGCCCTTCAGTGCTCTAGATGGACATATACATAAATCAGCATATTTCCTGTAATAATTATAAATATATTTCCGAGTTTTCCTACGCAGATTGCGGTATTTCTGCAGTAAGTTATTGTCATTAGGCATCAGCCATGATGATTCTTAAGATATTATATTTTTCAAATTATTTAGTTACCCTCTAGTTTGACAATTTTGGAGGCTCTTAGAGAATTGAATAGTAGAAGGAGAAAACCTCACAACTAGAATGATTGGGAAGAGGAAAATTCAAAAACATTCTCCAACATCACCAAAACAGCTGGATGTAAACAAACAAGTTTTGGTGATTCCAAATGGAAATATTAAAATCGGAGCTTCAAAAACCTTCACTGAACTTACTAAAAACATTTCGCAATGGGGAATTTGCCTCACAATTTTTTAATTTTTTTTCGAAAGATGGTTCATTGATATGGAAAAAAACCGTACCTAGTTGCCTGAAAACACGTCCAAAAAATTTTGAGAATTTAAGGAAGATGGAAATTTTAAATGTAGCAGGAGTCTGTGAAGTGACGAATTTTTGCTTACGACAGCAGCGCTACCTCTGATAGCGCACATGAAACAACTAGCTTACGTGATCGAACACACGAGTGCACTGCGAACTGGTAGAAAGAACCCAGACACGAAAGTGACGAAAAGAAGCAATTTTACTCACTATTTTTTGCAATACGATTCTACCTATTAATTTATCAAGCATTATTAGTTTTCACCTTCTCTTATTTAGTTTCTATTTTAGTTAGTTTGGATATTTGAATCACATTATTTGAGTGGATCGTTTCATGTGGTCACAAGGGCGCCTACGACTCTACCTGTCGATATTCTCTGACACTATTTGTCGAAACTCCTTTTATGCTTCGCCAGAGCACAGTTTTGTGGGAGGAACCCCGGGGAGTGACGTAATCAGTTTTCCTCAATCTTCGTGGTGTTTTTGACACACCTTGAATTGTTTAGGCATTATCTTCTACGGTAATTTTTCTCCCTTGGGTAATCCTGGCGTTAAATGTTATTCTAGGGCCCTGTTATAGGATTTGACTTGAAATTCCAGAATCTAAATTGAGGCAAATTGCCCATTGTGAGACATCAAATCAAACTAAAAGCAGAATGGGGTATTCGCATCACATTTTATTTATTTATTAATTTTTTTGAAAGAGGGTTTATTGATATGGAAGAAAAAGCGTCCAAGTATTTAAGGAAGATGGTAATTTTAAATGTAGCGGCTATCTGTATGGGGGCAGCATAATGCGTTGTCTAACCAATCTGACCTCGTAGGAGGATCTGTGCCCCTAGCGACAGTAGCGCTACCTCTGGAAGCATTCAAGCAACTATAGCTTATGTGGTTGAACACACGAGTGCACTGCAAACTGGCAGAAAGAACTCAGACGAGAAAGTGACCAATAGAAGCAATTTCACTCTCTCTTTTTACAATACGATTCTACCTATTAGTTTATCAAGCATTATTGTTAGTCTTCCCTTATTTAGTTCCTATATTAGTTAGTTTCGTTATTTGAATCAGTTTTTTGAATGGATCATTTTGTGTGGTCACGAGGGCGCCTAAGACTCTACCTGTTGTCATTCTTTGTTACTATTTGCTGAAACTTCTTTCAAGCTTCACTAGAGCGCACATCAGTGTGAATTCCTTCGATTTTCGCTGTTTTTTGACAGACGCTTCACTTGTTTAGGCATTTTCTTCTACGGTAATTTTTCTCCCTTGGGTATTCCTGGTGTGAAACGTTATTCTAGGGCCCTATTATAGGATTTGACTTGAAATTCCAGAATCTAAAAATGAGCAAATTCCCCATTCCACACAACTTATCTTACAAGCTCAGCGAACCCAAGTACTACTGTAGACACTCACTTTCAGCTCTTCTTGTCGTCTGTATTCTCGAAGCATCATCTGTTTCCTCTCCTCTTCTGTCATGACTGGTTCCCTGCCTGGAGCACCTTTCCCAACCTAGGCGATTGAATCCAAAAAATTGGGTTAAGTCTATTATGTAGGTAAGTCTATATGTAGGTAAGTCTATGTGGGTTAAGTTTATGTAGGTACATCAATTTTAATATGGGTCGGTACAACATTTAAGTACCTAATAGAAAAATACTTCAAATCCAAACAATGACCCTAAAGGTTCTCTATAATAAATCCAGAATTCATTAATAAAGAAATAAACATATTTTTCGTCAACGTAAGGAAGCGCAAAAATCAATCGTACCTTTTAAAACTGTCAAAAGTAAAAAACAAATTTGCCCAAATTACCACCAAATGAAGAGTTTTCTTTCAATTGGGCTCAAGTACCTACCTGTATCAATCTTTTATCGTTTCGTTTTTTCTCACGGATTCTGAATCTTTGGGACCTCACGAGTTGTATTCCATCCGAAACGGTTTGTACCCCGCTTTGAAAGCTTGCTAAAACTCGGGTTCTCCAACAAAACGGCTTATATCCATCACATTGTTTTCTATAAACCTTTTTTTTTTATATTCGGTTTTCGGATTCTACAAACCTTAGAAAGAAAACTCCTCAAATATAAGGGAATGAAAATAATAAATAAAGGATTTACTGTCACAAAAATGAAATATTATTGTTAAAAAATAAGAAAACTTTCAATAAGGAGATAGATAATTGGATACTGAATAAATCATTTGGTTATTTCCAATATAAAACAATAAAATTTGCAACAACATTTTGTGTAAGTATGGAGATTTGAAAATTTATTTTTACTAAACACTTCTTTAGGTAACTATGACACAGTTTATGGACATAAAGTGAAACTAACTCGTCTATTTCTAAACAGACAAAAAAATTGTTTAAGGTATTTATAAACTGATAAATTATTTTAATAAAATGAATTGACCTAAAGTAAATAACCAACGCCGAACTGGGCCACAGTTTACTAAAAGATCCAGCACAATCATCATTGTAAAAATATAAATCATAAAATTGTCTTTTCTCTTTCTTATCAGACGAAGATTTAGAAGGTTAAGATGACAAATAAATAAATGTATCTTTCATTTTTGTAAATGCATACGAACCGAAGTCCTACATTGTGATACATTGGAAGTTTTGTTTCAATTTGAAAACATTGGAAAGTCACCTGCGAGATTTTGACGATAACTTTAGTCTTTTCATTGCTCCCGACGAAATCTTTCATCTTCTTACCACGCAGAATTTCCTTCCCAGAAAACCACAGTTGTGCCAAATTTGGGTCCACGACCTGAAATCATGGAAATTGAGGGTTTTTGTTGTTGTTGTTGTTACGTGCGGTGGCGGATTTGGGGATTAATTCGAAGGGAGGCCAAGGTGGCATCCTCTCCTTCATTTCTGTAGAAAGTTACCAATTATATAACCTTTTAAGGTGACGCATTGTTTTTCTGCCCGGGGCGACGCACAATCATTGGAACGATAGGAGATCAATCGCCAGTCGAGGGAGTTAATTTTTGATGACTCAACAAAGTGGCGCAGTCGTGCGGACCCAAATGGTCTTCTCAGCATTCTCTGAGAACAATAATTAATTAGTGTTATGTCATCAAAACAACTCCCTCTAAGAGACGAGTCGAGCCACTGCTGTATCAGACAAACGTTGAGGCCAGCAGATCTCCCGCCCCATTCAGAAAGAATAACAACAAAACTCCGAAGCCAGTCAAAAATAGAGCGTTCTCACTCTAGTGTTGTAAAACACCAGCCAAAGCTGCCCCTCACCTCCCTGAGTAGGTAACGGAGTACCTGAGATTTCCTAATGGGGGAGGGATGTTGTGGTCAGCTTCCTCTTCGCATTTCTGTCCATTCACTTCCTTAGCTCAGTGGTAGCGAGCTCCTACTCAGAAGTGTCATGTGAAGCTCATGTCATGTGCTTAGTGACACATTTGTAATACTATGGACCCTGTCTCTAGTGTACGCTTACCTTAACAGCTCCCTTAGTAATCGGTGGTTCCTTCTAGTTCTGAGTAGGGACGGCACGATACTCCAAAGTATCGATAGGGTGGAGTGGGGTAATTGTGTAAACGGGGCAAATGTGTAAGTGGTTCAAAAAATGGCGCCAAATGAAACTGGATTTTCGAATGTCTTCTCTATGGTTGTGTTTACATCTGATACGTCTTATCACAAAAGTTGGTAGTACTCTGACCGACTCTCATGTGCTACTGACTTGTTTTCGAGGAGAGTCCCTTGCAGAGTCAAGTGCAGTGCTTTGTGCAAATTTCTCGTAAATGGACTGTCAATATAAGTTTTGTGTGTCATTCCGTCCAGTTTTCATATTCTGGTAAGTACTTTTAATGATTATAATAGTATACAACTCTTGAAACTTCCGTATTCTGTATAATTGGCTGTGGTATACAAATGCCCCTTGATTTTACCATGTTGGGGGAAAAGTGTAAGCTCTGTAATGCTAAATGCAGCTGTAATGTAAAATGTAATTTTACGCTTATTTTTATAAAATAAATATTTTTTTGCTTGTTTGGTGGTTAATTTTCTTCTCCTTTTGATCTAAGTCACTTATTTTTGGTTTGACCTTTCTTTTTATCACTAATATCCTTCCTTTATTTCCCCCTTGTTAGCACTTGTTGGAGAAAAAAGTTTGTTTCTACTAGAAAAAATGTCGCAAAAAAAATTCTGAATATCCCGTTTTGTTTGTTTTTAGTGGCCTTTTCACGCATTTGCCCCGTAAATATTTGAGTTGATATAAAATTAGAAAACAGAATCACTTACACATTTGCCCCATTTCACCGGGGAAATGTGTAGCAAGGAGGTCGTTTTAAAAAATAGAGCTGAGAGCTATGAAGAAGTTGAAAAATTAAAATATCAATCCAGCGATTGTAATCCGCATTAAATTGCGTAAATTTTAAAGAAAAAAATATTACTCTAGCTGTAACTGGGGCGGAGCTATGTGAGGTTAAAGTTGAACTATTGAAATTTTGGTACGCAACTACCCCACTCCACCCTACTCTTTTCGATACGATATTTCTCAGGAAGTACCGATACCCGATATCTTTTTGATACCGATATTATTGGATATTGATACTTCGATAATATCGGCTCAAAGCATCGATACTATCGATATTTCAAATAAACACCGATTCCAAAAACCAAATTAAAACTCCATTAATCAAGAATTATAAATATATTAATAAAAGTCAATAATTTAAAATGTAGTTATAGTCAGTGGTAATTTAAAATGTTATAAAAGTCAAACAATTGAAATTTAATTTAATTTAATTTAATTTAAATTTAATTTTTTCTTTCACTACAAATGGAAAGGATCAAGTAATAAACCAGTTACATTACAAATAATATTTATTATCAAATCATAAAAAACAAAAATTTGGCGTACAGTTAAATGAATTGCTACACTTGAATTTTTTTAAAAGTCAATCAAAACAATAATTGTTGAGAACCGAAAATTAAAACAATGATCACAAGGATTTAGAACTGTTCAAGAAACCCAGCGAAATGAAAAACACAAAAAAATGCGAGGTTACAGGGACATAACTTAGGGAGATAACCTGTGGAAAGTTTTTGAATATCGATGAAAGGTATTGTAAGCGATAAATATCGTTTCGATTGATACTATTCTGAGGCTAATGAGTATTATTCTGTGGCAGATATATTATGGTGTTTTTTTCTGAGTACTTATTATTTGGTATTATTTTACCAGTCTACTTTGGCAAAAATATCGATAATATCGTCAAGGAAATATCGATACCTCCGATATCTTAGGCAAAAGTATCGATACCAATATATTGGCATGAATTTTTCATCAAAAGTATCGATGCAAATATCGGTATCGATACCAAAAAAGTATCGATACTCCGATATATCGATGGTATCGTGCCGTCTAGGATTAGGGCCATGGAAGTGAGCTGGATGGGAAATCCTTTTCTTTTGTGGATTATATTTAATTGAATCGTGACTGATGAAGTACTGACCTCTGCTGAAGCTTGAGTGCCACTCAGGTCTTCGTTGTTTTCCAATTCCAATCGGATAGGTTCATGAGGTGGCAGACCCATCGGGTAAACTATCATTGTTGCTCCTCGAAGAATATCCAAAGTTTCTTGAATAGACTTGTGAGTAAGGCATTGATTAGCATCCACTTTTTTCTGTAAGCAAAAGGTTCATTCAGTAAAATTTATTAATTGCTTCCGAGTCTACCAAGGTAGCGGAAGCTTTGCTTTCACTTTTCAAGGACGAAAAAAAAAAGTTCTCCAAAATCAAAATTTCCACTCGCGTTTTGCGTTTTAGACCTTTCTGAACAATTTTGCTTCCGTGTCTGTGTGTCTGTCTGTCATGAATTCCTTGTAACGCGCATAACTATACGAAATTATTGTCCGATTTCTATGAAATTTTCAGGGATTGTGCGGGTTGGTGTGTAGATGGTCCCCTATGAAAATCATCATCCTCGGACTGATATAAGCGACTGCGCATGCGCAAACGTGAATTCCTTGTAACGGCCATAACTTCTACATTTTCCATCCGATTTCAATGAAATTTTCAGGGATGTTACAGATTAGTATTTAGATCGTCCCCTATGAAAATCATCACCTTCCGACAGATAGTAGCCACTGTGCATTCGCAAACGTGAATTTCCTTGTAACGGCCATAACTTCCACATTTCCTACCTGATTTCGATGAAATTTTGAGTGATTGTGCAGATTGGGTTGTAGATGGTCCCCTATAAAAATCATCACCCCCGGACTGACAGTAGTCGCTGCGCATGCGCAAGCGTAAATTCCTTGTAACGGCCATAACTTCTACATTTTCCGTCCCATTTCAATGAAATTTTCAGGGATGTTACAGATTAGTGTTCGGATGGTCCTCTATGAAAATCACCACCTTCGGAATGACAGTAGCCACTGCGCATGCGCAAACGTGAATTTCCTTGTATCAGCCATAACATTTACATTTTTCATCCGAATTTGATGAAATTTTCTAGGATTGTCCAGATCAGCGTGTAGATGGTCCCCTATGAGGGTAGTAAAAGGTACTTGAAGATTGGTGTTTTGAGATTAACTACTATGCATCGGATCATCTATATAATCGGGTTATGGATACGAAGAAGCTATGTGCCACACCCACTTGGCAGACGTTTTTTTATAGCCGTTTATAGCGAAATGATAGTGTATGCGCATCAAACGAAAATCGGGGAAAAAACACATGAATCGTGTTCTTAGGAAGCCTCTGATTCCGAAAAGCCAGAGATAATAACCAGAAATGTTTTCATGAATAAGGGATTGCATTCAGAAAGTTTGGCAGTTTACTGAGCCGCCAAAGTGATTGTTAGGTCATCTCTAGTAGAAACTCGAGCTGAAACAACATCTACGCAGTGGTAAATCCGCACACCGCAAATGTGGGATTTTGGTGTATTGAAGTTCGCATTTCTTTTGATTACATTTGTCGTTTAGTCGTTTTCCGTTTCTGTTCTGTACATTCCTACATTAATTTAGGGGATTGGTACTCACAAATTTGAGCTTTCAAAACTATTTCTGTGCCATTGCGTGGTCTTTTCCTAACAACAAACATTGTAATGGAGCATTGGAAGGAGTACAAGATGGGGTTTCACAAGGAATTAGCGGGAATATCCAGTTGAAAGTTATTTTCAAGAAATCAAAGCTTCACACTCAATGTGAAGAAGTACCTAGGGAGTTGTGAGTGCCTTCATTAGGAGATTTGAATACTGGTTGCTGAGGACGCAAAACTGAGAACAACTCGAAGAAATGAACATCGATCGCATTTCGGTCAGCTAAAATTTGAACGGAGATTAGGCCTCTTTTGCGATTCACACTCGTGTTCCTGATTTATCGTAAGGATCGTAATTTATCGTTAAGTGCTCATAGGGAGCGAACGGTTGGTCCTACAGAGCTCTGAGTGGTCACATTTAATTCTAAAAATTCAATACTATTTTAAATTGAAGAAAAACAATACCTTAATAATATTAAGGTCTCTATATTATAGTCTCTATATTATATATTATAATATTATAGAGATTTTTTGAGGTTAGGTGTTTTGAAAAATTCAAATTTCTCAACCCTTAGAAGTGAAAACCAAAACTTCAACCGAAACTAGAATGTATGTAGACCCCAAATGAAGCCCACATACCAAATTTCATCAAAATCCGTCCATGGGAACTGAGGAAAGTGCCGCAGACAGCGGACGGACAGCCAAATTTTGACATTTTATGTCTTAACTTTGGCACATAGAGGAAAAATCGTCACGAAAATTTGCTCACGAAAATTTTTAATGATATCCACTTACAACCAAGTCGTTGCTACGGAACTTTATCTTCGTCATTCGTGTTCGTAGAAAATTCGTTCACCAATCGTTGGAAAGCCCTAAATTTATGCATAAATTATATACTTACTGCCAAAACCTCTGTAATTATGGAAGAAAGTGTGATATAACCCTGAGTTAAAAGAAATGTAAACAACATTTGCAGTAAGAGTTTGTTACATATCAACATTCAAGCATATAACTATAGGTAGGTAGCGAAGGTATAGGAAGGTAGATGGGTGAAGGGTGATGGGAAAAGGGGGAAGGGAAAAAGTAAAGTGTGTAACAGTGTAACAGACCAATGTGTAACAGACTCGTATGCAAGCGTTTATGTACCAGCACTTTATTAGATTTTTGGATTTTACGTTCCTTGAAACGTAAATCAACAAATTTTGAGGGGGATGAAGAATTTTTTTCTTGGTTGATTCTGAAGGTTTATTATTGAAAATAATAAACCCAAACAAAGTTGGTGTTAATGGGGTATTTCAGACAATTTTTAAAAAATTTTTTTTCAAAAGAGCATGGGTCAGGAATAACGGTAATTGGGTCTATTTAGAAAAAAATGTTTAGAAGAAATTAGGGAAGCTAATAAAAGTTGAAGATTTGAATGATGTGACGTATTAAGTAGCTGGCCTTGGAGCGAGATGTTCTACCGTAGATCCCGTGTGGTCTCAAACGCCTCGTGGCCTTGGATACTAAAAAATACTACACACACGCCCATGGCGAAGTGTGTGTGCGTTTAACGTGTGATCTCTTTATTTAATTTTTCTACCACATGTTATAGTATCATTGGGCAAAAAGTTGGAGTATGAAGGTTTTCAATGGTGCTGAATCCAAATTTGAGGTCAAAAACCTGAATTTCCGACCCACCAAAATACCCCACTGCACACAGTTGCACAGTCGTCAAAATATCATAGTTCAATTCCTCGTAAAAAATATGAAGATAGATATAGGTATGTGGATAGATGTTTATTTGGCGCCATTTTTTACACTTTTAGAATAAAAAAATGCATGAAGGGATGTGATCTGCTTAGCTTTTCCATCCAATGATAGGCGAGACACTCTGTATACAAGTAGTAGTATTTTTTAATTGAATTTTTAGAATCGAATGAGACCACTCAGGACCAACCGTTCGCTCCCAATGAGGACATAAAGGTTGGACTTCAATAAATCAGAAACACGGGGGAAAATGGCAAAAAGATTGTTCATTGACGGATATAGGGCCAATTTCCGCTCAAATTTCAGCCGATCGAATATGTCTTAATGGGGTATTTCAGTCATTTTTTTATTTTTTTTTTCAAAAGAGTATGGCTCAGGAATAACGGTAATCGGGTCTGTTCGTCGAGAAAATGTTTTTAAAAAATCAGAGAAGCTAAGGAAAGTTGAAGATTTGAATGGTGTGACGTAGCTAGCCAATCGTGACATAGCTAGCCAACTGTCTTTGAAAAAAGTATCCATGCACAGAAACCCTTGGAGGACCTCTAGGATACTACAAAACACCACTCACACAGGCGCGTGGCGTAGTCCTTGCCTAGTGTGTGTGCATTTATAGTGGCCCGCCTTTTTCAAACGTGTGATCTCTTTAATTAATTTTTCTACCACATGTTATAGTATCATTGGGCTAAAAGTTGGAGTCTATAGGTTTTCAAGGGTGCTGAATCCAAATTTGAGGTCAAAAACCTGAATTTCCGACCCACCGAAATACCCCATTGAGTTAGAACTGGTTCGTTTCTTCGAATCGTTCCTCTCTGTTGGGCTTTCTTAGCTACCAGGGATGAAAATTCGTAATGAAGGGACTCACAGCTCTCGGATAGTAATTTTATTGCTAGAAGGTAGTATCAATGGGAAAGCCGAGGTCTATGCAGACGGGTGATCTTTAATGCAAAATAATTGGATAACAAGCTTTCTGGAACACCCAGTAAGGAGCATCTAGGGGAAGAAAGTGGTGGAACGGCATGAGCGTTGCCTAGCGAAGATAAGATGAACCTTCCGGAGCTGAAAAACCTGGGTTTTCTCTCTATATTGTGTCTCTATATTCTCTCTAGGTATTGTGTGTTGTTTCTAATTCTTTCGTAAATAATAGAGAGTTCCTAGAGGTTTTTGATACGGCGTGACGTATTACACACACACACACTTCAACATGGAAGAATATACTTCTTCCATGCTCTCAATCCGGCGCCGAATTGTGATAAGAACACGCCGTATCCGATACGGCGCCGTATTGTTACGGTCGAATACGTCACTGGGAGGCAATCCAGCGCGCCGTATTGAAAAGATGGTGGACGATCCGGTTCCGCTGGATCGACCCTACTAAGAACTCTCTATTAGAATGCTTTAAAAAAAATTTTGTTTACCTACGAGTACATAGATTTTCATTTCAGACTGAATGACTTTTTTATTGATGCCTCAAACAGATTTGTTTGCCTTTTTCGTTGAGGGTAAATTTCTGGTTTCCTATAGATTAGGCAGGGATCTACATACATTACCACTGGTTGATAACGGAGGTGCATCCATTTTGCCAAAAAAGAAGATAAGGTTCATCTAATCGTCGCTAGAGAGCGCTCGGACTGTTCCACCACTTTCTTTCCCTAGATGCTCCTCACCCAGTACAGCAACGTAGCTAGGCTGTCATACCTTAGAAACGCGGGCTTTGACCTCTTCTATAGTTTTGGTGATGACATTTTGCATTTCTTGAGTAGGTTGTTTTCCGTTTCTTCTTCCAACTGGGTCTTTATTCATCGTCCAACCACCAGAAGGTACGCACGTTTCACCCCACTCGTCTTTCAACCCCAATTCTTGTACTTGTTCTTCGAGGAGTCCAAGGATCTCAGGTGGGTAGGTGGTGCCATGCTTGGCGAGTTCTTCCATTTCTGAGGATTTAAATATAGGCGATTCAAAAACAACTCATCCATAATATGTCCACGGCATGACGTCATCAAATGTCTTTAAGGTTTGTTTGGACAGACAGTCCTGAACGGTTCGGAACTGACCACGCCCCTTTTGAGGCGTATGGACAGCGCCAGAACCAGGGATTTTTAGTTCGGTGTATGGACAGCCAGTCCAGGACTGTTTCGAACTGGTTCTGATGGTTCGAGATTTTTTTCAGAACCACTAGTCCAGAACTTCTTCTTCTTTTTTTAGCCCCCTCTCCATGGATTTCTCACTTGGCCTTCTGACTTTCTTGAGGTAACAACAAAGTTGTGTCTGATAAGAGCTAGGTTGTGATTTTTTTGGACAAGAAGATTACCTACCAAATGTTCATCAAGTTGAGCACCATCATTGAAATTGTTCCATAGTTCCTACAAAATACATTAATATACAAAATTTGTTAATTTTACTTGTTTTTTCCTAATTTTTTTTTTGTTTTTTCATTTTTTGGTTTTTATTTGTTGTTGAGAAAAAAAATTAATAGTAACGCAAATGGAAGGATCAAAATTACCTTGACACAAAAATTTCGCTTTTTGGAAAAATTACTAATTTTTAAATTGCTGTGTCTCCATTATTATTCAACCTGCAGAGCTCAAGTTGGTTGAAAACGGGAAAAATTCAATCTACTTTAAAATGCTACTGAGCATTATACAATCGCAATTAGAGTTCGGACGTGATGGTTGAAATATTTGAAAAAGTGCAAAAATTAGCACCAGATTTTCGAGGTTGCAAGTTTGGGATCATATCAACACAAACAAATCGTAGATCGCGTTTGCAATGTTCAATGTAAAAATTGACTATCCGCACTGCGTTGGAGAATCCATGAGATTTTAACTGTGCATTTTTTGTTCTTCTATGAGAAAGTGCACTTCACGAAGAGCGATCAAAAACTGAGAGGTAAGGAGGACGAGTAGAATATTTCCGTCGAGGTAGAGTAGGTACCTACCTAAAACAATTATTATGTGTGCGTCCAATGACGAACGCACCTTGGAAGAATACAGAAATTTAATCCTGATTATACCACACAACAAAACCTCATTTCTTGTAATTGTGATTTTTTTTTAATTCCTCCATTGATAAAGCAGATGGTTTCATCTTGTTTTTTCTATAATTCTTGCATGTCTACTAAGCAATTTGCTGTGAGTTGTCCTTATCTCACCTGTGAACCTTCAGCCCAATTTCCTTCGATTTTATTATGATGAATGGATTCCAGAATACCTATATACTACTTGAGTACTAGTACTTGGATGCTGGTACTTGAATACTAGTACTTTGAGCAACATAAAGAACCAAATATGCTCTGTTGGAGGTAGTTTATTTCGTAAAAGAAACGCAGGAAAAAAGCCTAGGTAAGTACCTAAGCAACATCAGAACAACAACAAATCTTATGTACTTTTTTGATAGATGATTAAAATGCAACGAAGTAATTAAATACCAAATAAAAACAAAACCTGGGTTATCTTGATTTGATATTGACAAGATATCAGCAGAAAGTTAAGTTTGCTGACTTGTTCTTCTTTCATTTTAGCTGTCACGTTGAAGGACATGACGGGCAGGTGTCAGTTGTAATTCTGAATTGGTTCGAAACGCGTATGGACACCTAGGGAGTTCCGAACGGTTCTCATCCCTCCCCTTTCAGTTCTGTCTCGGACTAGTTCGATCCCGAACTGGTTCTGGACTGACTGTCCAAACAAACCTTTAGTTTCCTCGATTTTTGATTCCACTTTCATCTAGCTCTTGCCTTACAAATTGACAACTTTTGTTTACTGCTTTTTCAAGTCTGAAGAGAGAAACTACTACAATAGATGCATTCATGAAGGGAAAACCTGGCGATCGTTAACCAAACTTCTCACTGGGTCGGGTTTGGTTTACTTCGCAATGACAATCCGACAAAACCTTAGGTTGTGGGTAGGTAAATATCAAGCTCACCGTAGCATATACGACTTATTTTCAAGCGACCATTGTAGACGGCAACCACATCAGCAATGACTTCGGTCGTGGACGAGTTAACCGTGGTATTGAACAGGAATTGGCTCTCATCTCTGCATTTCACATGAAGAACGACCATTGCGAAATGCGCTCGAACTCTGAAAAGATTAATAAGTGGATAGATGATTGCAGCCAGGTAGTAAAACCTGTTGCATGACTGCCAAAATGGAGCATAAGAGTAATATTCCAGAGAACCTGTTGATTATCGAGTTGCAACTCTAGAGCCAAATAGTTTGGAAATACAATAAACCTTACCTATCCCAGAGAAAAAATTACAAATACGAATAATGATGTTTTCTGCGCGGTAAACAGTGTCACAACAGTGTCAAAAGTTACTACAAAGGTGCTCCACGAGTAGCCTACAAAAAGCCGGAAACTAATATTTAGTTGAGCTTGGACTTTGTAGAACTTACCTGAGATGACAAATATAAATGCACTATTTGTTCCAAATAGTTTTCCAATCCGGTTCAAAAACAAATTCAATTTTTCGCCCGCACACCTCACAAGAGTCAAAAGTGAACTTGTTTAAAGGTTGTTATGGTTACTCGATGATAACAATGATAACATGAAAATGCATCAAATAATGGTCCACGTCGCTTCATTGTTCCGTATCCTTACAATTTTTTCTGCTAGATTTATTAATTTTTTGTCAAGCTGACAGGGAAACAGGTTATATACGTACTAGTAAATAAATTGACTCATTACATTAGGTATCTTCGTAAAAACGGTATATTCACGGATCTTTCATCTGTACATGTTTTTCATGAGAGTTGAACAACCACGAGAAAGTAGGTTTGTTCCAGCGCAAAAAGTTCATGAACTCAAGTTCATGAACCCGCTGGGTGTGAGAACCCGAAAAAGTTGAAGAGTTCGTGAACTTTTTAGGTTCAGGAACCTGTGCGGTGGAACGTTTTTAGTAGTTAACATGAAATTCGGCAGGGAGCGCGCAACTCGGCTTTCAACAAACCTTGAATAACCTCCTCTCATCTCAATCTTTAGCGGGATTTTTTAAGATTGAACGATTCTTCGCAATTTTTAACAATGTCTCCTAGCTATTTTGTTTCAATGTAATGTGCCAGAATTAACATCAATGCCCTTCAGGCACATTTCAATTTAAACCGACAACACTTCGCAACTCCATGTTCCATTACTTCCATGAAAGCAACCACGAGACCGATGTCCGCCAGCAACACCCAACGACCGATGTCCGCCACACGTGGGCCGAGGACAGTGAGCGCGCCACCATCGCGGCCTTCTCCATCTAACGGCCACGAGGGCCGAGGGCATAAAAGGGGCTGCCCCCTCCCTCGCGCCTTCAGTCTTCACAAGTAACGCGTCTCGTCAAGTGGAAAGTACGAACCTAACCCTTGTAGACTCATCCCCTCTAATTGTAACGTGGAGTGAACGAACTGAGAATTAGTGAGTGTTTTCGAACAACAATAGTCTTCACTTCAACCCGCCAGTCTTCGTTTCCCGAGATCCGTTTAGCTAAGGCCCGGACTCCGGAACGTTGCCGCCCTCTCCAGTACGCCGACAAGATCGTACCGAACCCCGGACGACCCCCGAACCGAGGCAGACTTGCCCCGTTCCAGGCTCCCCCAACTACAAGCCTTCAGAAGGAGAGGCCCTGGTCAACTCATCAGCTACGGAGATCTCAAGAGGTCCAAGCTCGGCACACGGTGAGCCCATTCCCTCAAACCCCATCTGTAAGCGCTTACATTCTTACTCAAATCTGGCAAACAACCCCCTTTTATCTTTAGTCCCGCCATAAGAAAGAAATTGTAGAAATTGGAAGATAACTATTGAAACCGTATTTTATAAACTAACCTTGTAAACTTGTAAAAAGAAAGTAACGATAAAGTATAAATACTAAGTCAAAACCAGTCTAGTATTAGCAGATTCAATTCTTGTATTTTAACTTGTACATCTCGTTGCTGTTCCTACGAAGTGATATATATATATTTTTAACGACATTTACCGATACGATATTTAGCTTTGACTCCTTCTGAGTATGTAAACAAAATTCCGCTTCACGGTCAGTCATTTATAATTTTCTTGAATAAAAACCCTACGTGTTTAACTCTTGTTGCTTATTTCAGAATCTACCCTTTTCAACTCACCAAAAAGGCACAGGTATATCGCAATTAGGCTTTTGGTATTTCCCAGGTCATTTACCGACCCGGGTGGTGGCAGCGACCCCAAGGAATTTCAACCAGGTTCGAACAACGACCCTCGGACCTTCAGTCCGAGGCCCCTTTTTCTACCTGACGAGATCCCTAGGAACCTTTACAACTTAACTTAACTTAAAACTAGAAGATCAGATAGGAAATAGGATAAAGAAAGTAACAATTTAATTCGGAGTAACAACTTTTTATTATCACAACTTAAATTCATCTTAACGTAATAATAGAGTCAGTAAACCAGTACTTACCGCACTTACCTGCCTTCAGCAACGCACCAACTTACCTATCTAAAACTTCTACAAAACAAAAATTATAAACTAAAATAAATTACACCAAAAACCTATTATCACATCAACCCCTTGTTTTTTCAAGTTTTCTCAATTTAAAGATTTTTTTCATGTTTACTGACTTACGAGTATTACATTAAAACTGTTGTAACTCCTGATATTTACCGAGTAAACTCAAATTAGAGGATATTGTTGAAAAGAGCGTTACATTTCCAAGCTAACAAGTGCGAAACCAAAATATTAAAGCAATAAAACATGTTTGAAAAAAATCAAGTCAAAAAGCAAACTACAAGTTTTTAATCTGAATCCCTGCCTATTTCGATGGGCGCTCTTCGAAAAAACATGCTCAAATTATCAGTTTTCCAAAGGTCTATCAATTTTTCTTTTTAAAATTCATAATATGAATTTTAAAAAGAAAAATTGATAGACCATTGGAAAACTGATAATTATGTACCTACTCTTCCAATATTATTGGAAGAGTAGGTACATAAATCAAGTTTTAGTGCCAAAAAAACGTGCGTTTTACTAGAAAATCTAGTGTTATACGTGGTTTATCATGGTCACCCTCGATCTCAAGATGAATTGACAAGTTTTTGGTATCATTAATTTCCTATGCATAGGAATTAAATGTAATTTTTTGCTGAATCCAATGGTGATACTTCTTGACTGCAAGATAGTGGTTATTTCGATGAAATCCTTCATTTTTCGTTCAAAAAATACGCATTATTCGTAGATAAGGTACTGAGCATAAAGTAACACCTTTCTACTCAATAGCAACATCATCTTATTTGTGTTACGTTAAAATGCAATCTTATGGGACTCAAACAACATTGTTTCAGTAGAAAAAACATTGCAGAGTTCATACCTGGAGTTCGGAGGTTCATTTCATTGATCAGCTTCCACTATTTCTTCGAAAATTCACTTGCTAGCAGTCAGAACGGCACAGGTTACCCTTCAGTTCGAGTTCACAACCCTGCCTTCGATGAGTGCAGAAAGTTCATGAACCCAGGTGTAAAAAGTTCATGAACTGGAAGCGCTGGAACGCGGTTTATGTTTGCAAGTTCTCGAACTCGGCGCCGCTGGAACGCATCAGTTCATGAACTCAACATGCGCGTGGGTTGTGCGCAGGTTAGGTGTAAGAAAGTTCATGAACTGAGAGGCGCTGGAACAAACCTAAGGTTTGTTCCATGCGAGGCGATTTCAGTTGCAGTGCAGGTGCGAGTGCAGGTTCGGCTTCTTGTGAGTTCATTGAGGAGTGGGGGAAGGTGTAGAGCGGGTGCAGAAATTTCTCAGTTCGTGTACTCATCGTTTGGAACACCAAAAGTGGAACAAAAGTTTTTTTTTTTCTCTTCCTGCCCACATCTTCCTACGTTCATTTCAAGTATTAAGTCGGTAACCTTCATCTAATTTGTCCCTTAATGGAGAACAAAATATTGCCTAGACATATCCATGATCTATTGTTTTTCCCATCAAGGGAGAAATTTCGAATAATTGCCAGGTTTCCTTCTTTGAAACCAAATCCTGGCTACGAACTCTTTACTAGTGCTAGTGATGTGAGACCGCTCACATTCGACCAATCATGGGTAAATACCTGGAAAATGACACTCCATATTATGGTACATACATATCTTCGATTTTTTGGATCATTGCTTGGCAAATTTAGACGGATTGTTTTGGATCGTATGGGCTAGCGAGTTTTAGGAGTGTTTTCGGGCATTCTTCAAATTCAAACCCAGGCAAATCTCTTCTAAATAATTGTCTAAATTATTCACTTGATGAATAAAAATACCTTAAATAATTCCCTAAAATGTACATACTTGCTCAATTGGAAGCAAACGGCCCGGTATCAGAGTGGTAGAACTCCGAAGGTTGATCCCCTCCGCGATTTTCTGGGCGATCTTTTTAGATACCCTAAAATGCTCTATAAATTGGACATGTCGTATAATAGTACTGTTTTCAAATAATCTTCATTTTTATTACAAATCCGGTCGTCGACCCAAACAGCAATTTCCTCTTCTGTCCTGAGGATTTGTTCCAGTGGAAGGCTATCCTCATCGAATAATAAAGAGTAAATTAAATTATTCACATCCATTATTCTCGTTGAGAGTTCTACACTTTAGAAGTAAAAAAAAATTGGAGAGAAAAAAATCAGAACAAAACGCTTGGAACGAACAAACAACAACGATTCAGAACGAATAACTTCAATTTTGCGCCAAAAACAAAAATGGATGTTTATTTCTGCACCCGAACCCAAAGCTGCACCTCCTTTTCAGGTAGTTCGGAATTTTCGTGAACTTGGTGCAGAAATTTCATGAACCCATCGGGCTTGGAACACGGTTCAGTGTACAGTCCGAGTAGAAAGTAAAAGTTGGGTACATGAACTCGACCGCTTGGAACACATTTCACCTGCCCCCATCCCTGCGCGTGGCCACTGCGCTGAACTGGTTCATGAGTTCAGCTCGCTTGGAACAAACCTCTAGTGTCAACGGAAGTAGTACGAAATAAATTCGCTAGAGTGCAGAGTGGTGATTGGGAAGGGTTCCAGCATAGATACAAAATAAAAGCGGACCATCTATGCTTCTTCATACAAGCTATTCAGAAATGGGCTTCTGAACTTTCTACGTTCTAGCAATTTCAATCAATTTCAAACAATTCTGAAAAATACTTACTCCACGTAAGAATCCTCGGTAGGTAGGTGGGAATAAAATACACAATGTATTGCTTTCGTGAACAATTTTGGGGCCATATCTTTTACATTTTTCATCTGATTTGGATGATATTTCCAGGGATTGTGCGGGTTGGTGTGTAGACGGTCCCCTATGAAAATCATCATCTCCGGACTGATAGAAGCGACTGCGCATGCGCAAACGTGAATTCCTTGTAACGGTCATAACTTCCACATTTTCTACCCGATTTCGATGAAATTCTCAGGGATTATGCGGATTAGGTTGTAGATGGTCCCAAATGAAGATCATCACCCCCGGACGTGAATTCCTTGTAACAGCCAAACTTCCATATTTTCTACCCGATTTCGATGACATTTTTAGGGATTACGCAGATTAGGTTGTAGATGGTCCCCAATGAAAATCAAGGCCTTAAAATGTACAGAAGCCTCAGCGCATGCGTAAAATCCTTGTAACAGCCATAACATTTACATTTTTCATCCGAATTTTATGAAATTTTCTAGGATTGTCCAGATTAGCGTGTAGATGGTCCCCCATTAGGGTAGTGGAAGGTTCTTAAAGATTGGTGTTTTGAGATTTACTACTATGCGTCGGATCATCTATATAATCGGGTTATGGATACGAGGAAGCTATGTGCCACACCCACTTGGCAGACTTTTTTTTCTGTTGTCATCCTAGAATTATTACTTAGATAGAAAACTTGAATGAACAATAGAGGCTGGCAACATCGTGAGTCCACAGCAACTCCGGCTTTTCTACACCTCAAAACCGAATTGAATGAAATCAAAGCCCTATTACTGATAATCGAACTTCATTATTCCTAAGTGAAAAAAAAGAGATAATTCCATTTAATCGTCTAGCAAACTAAGTAGGTAAAGCTTGAACAAAAATCATTCAACGAGCTCCTAATTCCTCTTTAAATTTTGGACCTTTGAACCCATATCGATTTTTCATAAGGGTACTCGTCTCCAGTTCCCAAAAGACCTATTTTTTTTTAATTTCCAGAGTGGAAAATTTACGTATTTCAGAAATGGAGCGCCAATACCATACTTTCACTAAAAAAACCATAATAATAAATTCCTCAACTCATGACAGATTCAACAACTGAAGTTATCATAGTTAGGTACGTCATTTACAACAAAAAAAGGAGTTTAACTTCAGCAGAATCGAATTAGAATGTTCTTATGAAGAAAATAGTCCATAGTAATTTTTCAAGGCCATCGAAATGAGTTTATTCTCTTCGAAAATTCGATAAAAAGGTGGGAAGGCATCAAAACCACAAGGGCCGCACCAGAAACTACAGGTTAGGAAACCTTGTCATATTTAGTTTTCTCTTCAGGAAAAAAGAAACCTTCAAAATATATCAACATTGATAGCAATCTGATAAGTTTGCTGCTTGTATACTTCATCCAGGAAAAAAAACCTTAGGTTTTGCAAGTACTCAGTTGGTCTGTTTGGAGAGGCAGTCCTGAACGGTTCGGAGGAGTCCATTGACCTCTATCCCCCCCCCTCCTCTTTTCAGTTCCGGACTGTGCCTCTCCAAACAGACCCAATAAAATGTCCATATAAACCGTTTTAAAAGGGTAAAGGAAGAACAAGAAAAAATCCGTTCAAATGTGTATTTCAACGGTGTAACATTAAATTAAAAAATTTATTTCTCTTCGGGTTTGTTAAAAACAAGAGTGTAACTGCACTTTCCACAGTAATGCCTATCTTCCATGGCGGCCATGAAAACACCGGCTCCGCATTGCTCCGAAGGACACTCCCTCCTCAACCGGCTGATCTTGCCGTTCTCGTCAACCTGAAACGACGAAAATGGTCAGATTAAAATACGCACAACGATCAGTGAAACAATGTTTGGAAATTAAGGACGGTTCGAATTTGTGGTGTGAACTTCGAGGAATTTCACTGAAGCAAAATTTGTGATTCAAAACTGAACAAATTACTAGGTATGATTGTCCGACAGAATCTACGGATTCTGGTTTGGGAAAAGATGAAGTTGATAGAAAGGTGAGCATGAAGGAAATACCATGGAAGAAGTATTAGGAAGAGTCACTCGAGGTTAAAAAGTGTGCCAGAAAAATCCCCCTCTACTGGTGCGATCTGGCGAAGCGTAAGAGAAGTTCTCAGCTAGTAGTAGAGGACGCCGATAGATAGAGTTGTAGACGCCCTCATGACCGAAAATTCAAATAGTTGCGGACAACGGCTCGACTTTCCAAAAATTCTAGTAGGGCATGGATTTGAACCCAAGACCTGGCATTACCACACGGCCCTATGAGGCTACAACGCGTTAGCTCGCTCGGACATCCTCACTTCCCTGACAATGTGCCCAACAACAATGATCTTCAAGAAAAGAGAGTTACATCAACTGAGTCAATTTATCAATCACGTCAATTTATATTCGTTTCTTACAAAAAACATTGTATTACTTTAGTCAAGCTTTTTTTTTTTTTTTTTTTTTTAAATTCGCTCGTTGGGAAATGCAAGGTACCAAACTGGAACTATTTCTGACTACAGGTAGTCACCTACTTTGTTGAAAATGTCGTTTTTTTCATGCAAAAAATGACCTATGTGGGTAGGTGCCTATGAAACTTGAACCAAACAATCAGATCATATTTACTACGAAGCTAAATCAATGTTCGTTACTATTAATTACAAGATCGGATGAAGGGGGAAGGTATGAACACAGAGGAAAAACATTGTGGCAAATAATAATAGTTAATCAAGTTTTAATAGCTTCTAGTTATTTTGGTTTATTATTTTCAATAATGAACCTTTGGAATCGACCAAGAAAAAAAATTTTAACACCCCCTCAAAATTTGATGGTTTACGTTTCAAGGTACATAGAATCCAAAAATCGAATAAAAATTTGTCCGCCGTACGCGCCACTTTTGCCACTTAGCATTGACCGATTTTGATGAAATTTGGTATGTAGGCTCCATTTGGGGTCTAGTTGTACCCCGAAGATTTTGGTTGATGTAGGTCAGTTCCAAGGGTTCCAAATTGAATTTTGAAATTTTGAAAACGCCCTAACTCAAAAAATTTAGATATAAAGGTATAGTTTTTCCTTCGAATTAAGATTCTATAGAATTTTTTCAGACCACGCGGAGCTCTGTAGGACAAACCGTTCGCTCCCCAAGAGAATGGCATCTTTTGGTCACTTTCGCGTTGCGTACTACTCTCTCACCCAATTCACACACTCTTGCGATCGGCCACCTAAGCTGATAGTTCATTTACGCTTCCAGAGGTGGCGCCACTGCAGTAAGCGTCACAGATTCCCCTATGGAGTGATCCTTCCTAATATTCTTCCATGGAAATACCTTAAAGCACAAAGGCGCTATTTTCAAAAATGGAGTTTTGAGAAAAACGCATAAGAAGTTATTACCAGTGCACAATTCCTGAAATGATGCCTTTATTACTTTATTGAACTATTTTCTCTTTAATTGCTTCAAGAAATTTCCAAGATATAATACAATTCAAGGTAATAATCAAGAAGCTCAAGAGCAGTTTTGTTCAATTTGAGTTTTTATAAGATTTAAAAAAATGAATAAATAAATAAATAAAAATGTGGAAGATGGATGGACAAAGCGCCTTTGTGCTTTAATGTATCGATGTAGGAAACCATCACCCAGTCCACCAAACTGACCAGTGAAAACTGAAGCACCAGAAAAGTTGACGAGATTCCTCATTATATCACCACATTCATGTTGAGTTCTGACTGGTTTGATTATAAGAGATTTTGGTTAGAGTGAACAGCTCGAGTTCATCAGGTATGAATGAGAGATCTTAGTTTGTTCAAACCTTAAAGGGTCAATGAGGAATTTCAACGAATTCTGTTCGCAATTTTCCTGAATAGTTAATGGTGTGGGATAGAGGAAAATCGAGTTGATTTCGGAAAATAAGTCTCCTGTTATTTTTGAGAGACAATCAAAATTTATGATTTCAAAAAATAACCGGGAAAACGGATCTCTTCAACGTGAAGCGGGAACGCTCGCTGATTGGCTGTTCGGATCGCCGTCTCCTCCCAGTGTTGCCCGATGGTACGACGAAATCGTGTTATCTGAGAGGAAAGTTATCAAACAAAAACAGGGGAAACCTAATTTTCCCCATCTTACTTTTTCTATTTTTTTCTTCAGTTTTTCGATATCGAAATTTACTGGTTTTGTGAAATGTTGCATCTGGGGACTATAGATTTCTCGATCTCAGCGCTTCAAGCGGCCGTAAATGAACTATTCCAGGATGACGTCATCCTCCCGGTTTTTTTTAAACGTTCATATTTTCTACACTGTTTTGTTTATTCGTAAATTAGGAAGTTCGGGCTGAAAGTTTGCCGTAGGAGGTTTTTGGAGGTGCTGAATCCGATTTTGGGGTCAAAAATAGGAAATTCCGACATGGTGAAATTCCTCATTTGTCCAATCCTACAACTAATTTCCAACAAAAAGTTCTTCAGATTTTCTGAACCCCTTGTTTTCGTAAATATCAAAATTTTCAAGATTTTTTGTATTTCGTGATTTTGATCTTATATCACGAAAATCATCACAACGAAAGTTTCTGAATTCACAATCAAAATGTAAAATTAAGGCCACCGTTAGAGAACGTTAAATTTCTCCTCCTTAATGTCTAACGAAAATATTTTAAGCAGATCTGATGCATAGAAAAGAGCTCAAATTCAAATTTTTGATGATTATTTCATTTTTTATTAACCCGTTTTTAAGCCTTTAATGCCAAATAGTGTTATTGAGAGACTACAGGAAAACTACCTCAAAATATCATCTTTTCAACGGTCTATTAAAAAACTGTTATATTTGGGTTTAGGGAAGGACTTATTTGTTTGAACGCGGAAAAACGTCAATTTTTCTTTCAACTAAATTATCGTCACGGCTCGTGGGTCCGAGGTTGGATGAAGGGCCGGTAAGACTGCGTAGTCCCCTTTCGTCCAACCCTACAGCCTCATGCCAAAACGATGATTTTAATGAAAAAAAAAAAAAAAAAAAAAATTTCGCGTTCAAATACAATTTTTCTTCAACTCAAATTAAACCTACATCAAATATACCTTTGGGTTAGGGGAAATTTTGCTTCCTCACTACCGAAGGTAGGGAAGCTTTGTATTCGTGGAAGAAGTGAAAAAAAAAATGTACTCCAAAATCAAAATTTCCACTTGCTTTTTGCGTTTTAGAGCTTCCCGAACAATTTTGGTTCCGTGTCTGTCTGTGGTCAATCCTTGTCCCGGGCAAAACTATACTAAACTGTGGTCCGATTTTGATGAAATTTTCAGGGATTGTGCGGGTTAGGTCCCAGACGGTCCCCTATCAATTTCAGCACCTTTGGACCAATAGGAGCGAGTGCGCATGCGCAAACGTGAATTTCCTGGAACCTCGGTTTCTAATGAACCGATTTTGCTCAAATTTGGAGGTTAGTTAGGGACTAACTTCTAAGAGACACCCTATAAGTTTCAATCAAATTGGTCCAGCAATAGCCGCTGCGCATGCGCGAACTTTAAATTTATTGTTACAACCAAAACTCCGCAACTATTCAACCAATTTCGATGAAATTTTCAGGGATTGTGTGGGTTAGGTCCTAGACGGTGGACCGCTAATATTGTGGTATTCAATAACTCTTTGAATCATAATTTTTTCGCCAACTGATTCTATACGTCCATGTTACAATGAGTGAGGAAGCTATACTGCCCACCCAACTTGGCAGACGTTTTTTTATTTGTATGCGGAAAAACGTGAATTGTTTCACGTTAAATATTGTTAAAAAGTATACCATTCAGAGGAAGTTTTTCTCGTTACGTCTCTCAGAAACTGAATGTTTGGCTTAAACATAATAAGTAATGCATGTATCCCAGGGGACGTCCCATTGGATAAGCATTAGGTCAGTTTAATCAGTTAGTAAGCGATGAAACTGTTTCACTTGATGTCATTTTTATTTAGTATTTAGGGCAAGAAATAGTGGACTCCCCCTCACCCTTATCCACCATAACATTTCTAGCGGCATGGGAGACTCGAATTTGAATATTTTTTTAAAAATCCACGATCTACGATACCCGACAAGCCTACACGAGCCCCCCCCCCCCCCCAAGATTATGCAGAAACTCACGTTTTTTGAGCACTGATTCCCCTTTTTCAGGGGAAAATTAAAAATTCTTGCGAAATAGTGCACAACTAGATAGTTTTACGCGTCGAACAAAGAACGCTGCAAATTATTAAACAATGGTTTATTATCTTTCTATATTGATCAGTCGTCTGCAAAGCCACCAACCATCCAACATGAAGAAAAACATCGATCGCATTTCGGTCAGCTGTAATTTGAACGGAGATTAGGCCTCTTTTGCGATTCACACTCGTGTTTCTGATTTATCGTACGTAAAACCCTCAAATTCCCGTGGGGAGCGAACGGTTTGTCCTACAGAGCTCCTCGAGGTCTCAAATAATACTAAAAATTCTATAGAATCTTAAATTGAAGGAAAAACAATACCTTTATATCGATATTTTTTGAGTTAGGTCGTTTTCACAAGTCAAAATTCGTTTTTGAACCCTTAGAAGTGACCTACATCAACCAAAAGCTTCGGGGCACAACTAGACCCCAGATGGAGCCTACATACCAAATTTCATCAAAATCGGTCAATGCTAAGTGGGGAAAGTGCCGCGTACGGCGGACGGACGGCCGAATTTTTATTCGATTTTTAGATTCTACGTACCTTGAAACGTAAACCATCAAATTTTGAGGGGTGTTAAAAAAACTTTTCTTGGTCGATTCCAAAGGTTCATTATTGAAAATAATAAACCAAAATGAGCCAAATAATACTGAAATTTAAGAATATTATCAACATTTCGATGTCTTCTTGTTACGAATCAGATCTGCTCAAAATATTTTTATTTCTTAAAATAATTACCTTGTAGTATTTAAGCACAGCCAACTTGATCTTCTTCTTCTTGTGCTTGATCTTCTTGGGAGTGGAGTAATTCTTCTTCTTCCTTTTCTTGGCTCCACCTCGGAGCCTCAGCACCAAGTGCAAGGTTGACTCTTTCTGGATATTGTAATCGGAAAGGGTGCGGCCGTCTTCCAACTGCTTACCAGCGAAGATGAGACGCTGCTGATCCGGAGGGATTCCTGAAGCGAGCGGAGAAAATTATTGTCAACACTTTGGCAGAGCAAACATGTTGAAAAACTAGGGTAGGTGGATATTATACAGTAGCTGTAGAAAGAATATCAAATAATAATTTTCTCAAATCGGGGGAGGGAATTCAAATACTGAGTTGACTGTGAGACGACAATGGGTTGAATCGTAACAAACGGAGTTGAGAAGAACGTAGTCTATTTCCACGAAAATCAGGTAGGTCATCATCAGTAACAAATAATAACTGAAGGTACATCACAGTACACTACTGAAGACCAAGAAGGGGGAGTGTGCCAAGCTAGAGGCGTGGAAAATCGATATTGTCATAAATTGAATAATTTCGCTTATCTGTATCAAACCAGGAAAGGTGAAAAAAATAAATAAAAATCAGGTGCTCGTCAACTCCAAGAACTAGCTAGCTCGGATTCTGATGGGAATCAAGATGATTTTATTCGAAGAATCCAAAAGGTAAGCGAGGCTTTCTTTTGTGTCCAGATCAACGATGTTAGTGTTGAGATGCTTTTTGATTCGGGAGCCTCAAAATCGTTTAAGACGTTTGGTGGTCAATTGGAGTTGAGGAAGGGCGTCTACTCTAATAGCTTACACAGGATTGAGAGTAGAAGTTCTTGGTGAAGTCACGGTTAGGTCTTTAGGCTTTCAACAAGACAATATCATTGCCGTTATTGTCTCTATTCGGGATGAATTGGATACTGGCGTTCCAGTTGCCTCTTCCTAAAGGCGCCAAGATAACTTCTGAAGTTAGTTGTAGATAGTTCCCTACTCAACTCATGCGGTAATACTACACGAGGCTTTACTTTTCTACAATCGAATGAGTATAACACTAGTCTTTAATACTTACCCTCCTTGTCCTGGATCTTAGCCTTCACATTCTCGATGGTATCGGAAGGCTCGACCTCGAGGGTGATGGTCTTCCCCGTGAGGGTTTTGACGAAAATCTGCATGTTTGCGCTGGGGCGTTACCAATCCTGCAACATCAAGAAGCGAGGTCATTGTAGCATTCACTACTCAAGTGGACTGCTTTGCATGTATTCTCTATAAATTCCAACCGGAGGTGTTATTTTAATTGTGTACGAAGGCCAAATTCACTCTGATGCGATTGATAAACATCACCAGGTACACCTCAGAATTCGCCAATAATTATGTCCTTCCAAGAAAAATGTCACAGCAACTTCCAAAGGAGTTGTAGTACTGCTCGCTCCTTGGAAGGGCCTAAACCGATGGAAATTGAATGGACAGGGTGCAGGAAGGATTGGGAATGAATAAAATCGCTCTAGGAACAATATCTCGCACACTGGAAAGAACATTGGTGCATCTCCGAAAATGCGCTACTCAACAACCTTCGGAACAAGACTTGATGAACCACTGTTCTTGCCAACTGCACACGCTGGTCATAACGTTCAGAACCTCAACGGTTCGTCTGCTCTCTAACGCCATGTCCTACGTGGACGACCGGAACGCGCGATCGAGCGACCCGCGCGTGTGAGCGTGCGACCAGCTGATTTCAAACAATGTAAACCGAACGGAGCGTCCAACGTGCCGACGCCCGACGTCGCGATCCGCGCTGAGGTCGCACGCTCGGGTTTGATTTTCAAACTAGTTTGTTTCTGGTCGCGCGCCCAGGCGGGCGATTTGCCGGGAGGTTATCATTTTCCAGTTTACTGTTTCGTTTGTGTCCATGTTCCACTCATGTTTTCCCTGGAAATGGCTGTAATAATTATTTATAGCGAGCTTCTTATCAGCGAAATTCAAGAAAGGGAAACTTTGTGGATAGAGTAAAGTGAACAGGAAGACATTTCTGGTGTACAAGAAAACAATACTATTTTGAAATACGAAGGTGGGAATTTGATACACAATTTTTGGCAAAAAGTTGAGCTAAATTACTGTAAGTAAATTTTGCAACCTATTTGAAATCTAAATAATAATGTGTATTCAATAAATATACCATTTGGAGTTGAATAGAAAGATACATTTTATTTGTAACTCCTCTTGAAATTATATGTTTTGGTATAGGTTTCAAGACATTCGATTTCGGTATAATCCAAAATTGAAGAAACCCGCTGTGGACCAAAATAAATAGAATTGAATACAAAGGGTATATCAGATAATGTGGTCAGTTTTTCTTCAAGGAAACGGCGTTAAATTTTCTCTCTCACAAATGTCGAACCCAACTTTTTTTGATTTGGTGAAAAAGCTGCCTGAGCGTGCGGGTAGGTCCGCAAGTTTTACATCGGCTGTGCTTCATTTCTGGGTTGTTTTTCTATACTAGTATCTCTACTGTAAAAACTGGTCCCTTTACAATCGAACATTTTTGCAATCGACTTTAGGGGAGAAATTCGTGTTTGAACAATTCAAATTCACTGCTTCGTTTCCCTCATTGAAAAATTGCCGAAATTAGCGTCCTTCTCAACGAATTAGTTGCCGTAAATTAATAAACCAATGCTGTATTATTCGAATAAAATATGCCGTTCATACTATCGCGAATAACAGAAAATGTACAAGAAGAGAAAGATTTTACAACTCAGGACGAAGCAAAGATAACCTCGTAAGGAAGGATTTCAGACGCGTTTTTTGGACGCCTACTGTGGACACTATAGCGGCGCGCGCGCGCGACTTGAGGTCGCTCACACTCGCGGGTCGCTCGATCGCACTCTTTGGTCGTCCACGTAGGACGAGGCCTAACGGACTCAGTTTCAACTATCGTTGATCCACTATCACCCCCAGGTAGACCACTTCAAACTTTATCCCATGGTATATCATTTTTTGGTGATGTACCAGTGTTCTTCCCAGCGTGCGATCTGTGGTATGAATCTTCCACCTTATTAATAACTACTACAATAATAATATTATTGTAGTATATTATTAGATAGATAAGTACCTGTATATTATCTATATATTATAGATAAGTACCTGGTAATATTGGAGATAAGAGTAACATTTGATAAGGGTGTATAGTAGTAAGAAACATAATATGTTTCTTACTACTATACACCCTTATCAAATGTTACTCTTATCTCCAATATTACCAGGTACTTATCTATCAAAATATAACAGGGTGTCCAGCGATTCCCTGAGTTTTCCAGGATCGATAATCGTCTTTTTCCAGGGTTATATGCAAACTAAAATATAAATTACTGTGATAAAAATTTCTCACATTTCAGGTTTCCAAGGACATTTTGAAATAAGAAAGCACCAGAAATGAAAAAACCAAGTGGGTGTGGCACATAGCTTCCTCGTTTCCATAAACCCATTGTATAGATGATTCGATGCATTGTGGCTAATCTCAAAATATCAATTTTCTAAGTACCCATCAGTCCGGGGGCGATGACCTTCATAGGGGACCATCTCACCCCAATCCACATAATCCTTGAAAATGTCATCGAACATTTCACCACATCTGCGCTACTATCAGTCAGGGGGCGATTATTTTTATAGGGGACCATCTACAACCCAATGGGGTATTTCGGTGGGTCGGAAATTCAGGGGTTTGGCTTCAAATTTGGATTCAGCACCCTTGAAAACCAATATACTCCAACTTTACGCCCAATGATACTATAACACGTGGTAGAAAAATTAATTTGAAAAAAAGGTGGGCCGCCACAAATGCACACACAGTACGCCTCGCGCATGTGAGTAGTATTTTGTAGTATCCAAGAAGTCCTCCAAGGGTTTCATCTCTTCTCTGTGCATTGATACTTTTTTCAAAGACAGTTGGCTAGCTACGTCACACCGTTCAAATCTTCAACTTTCCTTAGCTTCTCTGATTTTTTAAAAACATTTTCTCAACGAGCAGACCCGATTACCGTTATTCCTGAGCCATACTCATTTGAAATTTTTTTTTTAAATTAAAGAGTTCTTTGCAGACGAGTGATCTATATAGAAGTGAGAAACTACAGCTTTCGTACAAGTACGCAACCACGAGATACATTTTATGTCTTTGCACCCCCTTTCCCCTTCATATTTCCCCTTTGCGTAACGCTCCCCTCATAATGCTCCCTGCGTGACACGTGACGCTCCCCGCGGTGCGTGACGATTTTTCATTTATGTGCCATAGTAAAGACATAAAATGTCAAAAATTGACTGAAATACCCCATTCGCTCAATCCCTGAAAATTTCATCGAAATCGGACAGTAACTTACGAGTAGCTAGCCCGTTACAAGGATTTCATGACAGACACATCACAGACCGACACCGAACCAAATTGTACAGGAAGGCATTAACGTACAACCACAGAGGAAATTTTGATTTTTGGGTTATTTTTTTTACCTTTAAAAGAGATAAAATTGCTTCCACTACCTTGATAGACTTGGAAGCAAAACGAAAAGTGAGCAAACAAATTATTTTCATCAACAAACCTTCCCTTACACCTGTTTCCATACGTTAAAAGTAAAATCACTTTTGCTCCACAAAAATCCTTTTGTCGAATATGGAAACATAAAAACTAGAATTAGACTAGTTGTTTAGTTTAGAATTGGATTAAAAACTAGTATTCCTTCCAATTATTTATTGTACTTGATATGTAGAACTAGGACCATAGAAAATGAAAGGAAACAATAGTAGATACCTACTCAATTAGAATCGAAATTAAAATCTAAGTGAGATCTCTGTGACTACCCCTTAATAAATACATTATGAAAATCAATTAGGTAGGTAACCTGAGTCAGACTAGCTGAGGAGACTCAGCACATTTTCGAACAAAAGGACCAATTCCAGTGGCATTATAAATTTTAATAACAAAAATGTAGAGCCAGTAACTTAGTTTTGGTAAAATTTAGAATCTAGTATAATTCTTTAGTTTATGAACAAAAAGTGTTAACAATCGGATTATCCAATTTCATCAATAATCCAGTTCCAATTTCCTGGGGAACTGTCTTCTTAAAAGTCGGTAGAAGGAGATTGTAAAGAATATCGATACCTACTTCTGCATGAAAATTGTGTCATGTGAGAGCCTCAATTGACTACGATGTGATACTGTAAACATCATCGAGCCACCCGATGAGACCCACAGATTTGATATCCTTCTCGTGACGACCTCTTCAACTATTGAAGGAGTTGAAGGGTGCTTTTGAGAAGGGAGCTTTCAGTATACCTTCATTCACATATCGTAAAAATTATAAGAACTTACAGCAAATAGGTCCTACTTAACCACAGGTATTTGACAATCTACAGATGTGCGAGCCTCGATTGACTGTAATGAGATAAAGGAAAACTTCATCAAGTCACCCGTTGAGGCCCACAGATATGATATTCTTCTCGTGACGACCTCTTCAACCACAGGTGACGTCGAAGGGTGCTTTTGAGAAGGTTTCGCTACAAGGAAATGAGAGGTTTTCACATTCCATCTTCCGCTACTGCTAATCAGATCATGAGGTTGTTGGAGATCTAAGATCTGCTCCCAAACCTTGATGAAGCATTTTTGATGGGCAGATCCCGAGGACAGGTATTTGACAATCTACAGATGTGCGAGCCTCGATTGACAGTAATGAGATGAGGAAAACATCATCAAGTCACCCGTAGAGGCCCACAGATATGATATTCTTCTCGTGACGACCTCTTCAACCACAGGTTACGTCGAAGGGTGCTTTTGAGAAGGTTTCGCTACAAGGAAATGAGAGGTTTTCACATTCCATCTTCCGCTACTGCTAATCAGATCATGAGGTTGTTGGTGATCCAAGATCTGCTCCCAAACCTTGATGAGGCATTTTTGATGGGCAGATCCTGAGGACAGGTATTTGACAATCTACAGATGTGCGAGCCTCGATTGACAGTAATGAGATGAGGAAAACATCATCAAGTCACCCGTTGAGACCCACAGATATGATATTCTTCTCGTGACGACCTCTTCAACCACAGGTGACGTCGAAGGGTGCTTTTGAGAAGGTTTCGCGACAAGGAAATGAGAGGTTTCCACATTTCATCTTCCGCTACTACTAATCAGATCATGAGGTTGTTGGTGATCCAAGATCTGCTCCCAAACCTTGATGAGGCATTTTTGATGGGCAGATCCCGAGGACAGGTATTTGACAATCTACAGATGTGCGAGCCTCGATTGACAGTAATGAGATGAGGAAAACATCATCAAGTCACCCGTAGAGGCCCACAGATATGATATTCTTCTCGTGACGACCTCTTCAACCACAGGTGACGTCGAAGGGTGCTTTTGAGAAGGTTTCGCTACAAGGAAATGAGAGGTTTTCACATTCCATCTTCCGCTACTGCTAATCAGATCATGAGGTTGTTGGAGATCTAAGATCTGCTCCCAAACCTTGATGAAGCATTTTTGATGGGCAGATCCCGAGGACAGGTATTTGACAATCTACAGATGTGCGAGCCTCGATTGACAGTAATGAGATGAGGAAAACATCATCAAGTCACCCGTAGAGGCCCACAGATATGATATTCTTCTCGTGACGACCTCTTCAACCACAGGTGACGTCGAAGGGTGCTTTTGAGAAGGTTTCGCTACAAGGAAATGAGAGGTTTTCACATTCCATCTTCCGCTACTGCTAATCAGATCATGAGGTTGTTGGAGATCTAAGATCTGCTCCCAAACCTTGATGAAGCATTTTTGATGGGCAGATCCCGAGGACAGGTATTTGACAATCTACAGATGTGCGAGCCTCGATTGACAGTAATGAGATGAGGAAAACATCATCAAGTCACCCGTAGAGGCCCACAGATATGATATTCTTCTCGTGACGACCTCTTCAACCACAGGTGACGTCGAAGGGTGCTTTTGAGAAGGTTTCGCAACAAGGAAATGAGAGGTTTCCACATTTCATCTTCCGCTACTACTAATCAGATCATGAGGTTGTTGGAGATCTAAGATCTGCTCCCAAACCTTGATGAAGCATTTTTGATGGGCAGATCCCGAGGACAGGTATTTGACAATCTACAGATGTGCGAGCCTCGATTGACAGTAATGAGATGAGGAAAACATCATCAAGTCACCCGTAGAGGCCCACAGATATGATATTCTTCTCGTGACGACCTCTTCAACCACAGGTGACGTCGAAGGGTGCTTTTGAGAAGGTTTCGCGACAAGGAAATGAGAGGTTTCCACATTTCATCTTCCGCTACTACTAATCAGATCATGAGGTTGTTGGTGATCCAAGATCTGCTCCCAAACCTTGATGAGGCATTTTTGATGGGCAGATCCCGAGGACAGGTATTTGACAATCTACAGCTGTGCGAGCCTCGATTGACAGTAATGAGATGAGGAAAACATCATCAAGTCACCCGTAGAGGCCCACAGATATGATATTCTTCTCGTGACGACCTCTTCAACCACAGGTGACGTCGAAGGGTGCTTTTGAGAAGGTTTCGCTACAAGGAAATGAGAGGTTTTCACATTTCATCTTCCGCTACTACTAATCAGATCATGAGGTTGTTGGTGATCCAAGATCTGCTCCCAAACCTTGATGAGGCATTTTTGATGGGCAGATCCCGAGGACAGGTATTTGACAATCTACAGCTGTGCGAGCCTCGATTGACTGTAATGAGATAAAGGAAAACTTCATCAAGTCACCCGTTGAGGCCCAGAAATATGATATTCTTCTCGTGACGACCTCTTCAACCACAGGTGACGTCGAAGGGTGCTTTTGAGAAGGTTTCGCTACAAGGAAATGAGAGGTTTTCACATTTCATCTTCCGCTACTACTAATCAGATCATGAGGTTGTTGGTGATCCAAGATCTGCTCCCAAACCTTGATGAGGCATTTTTGATGGGCAGATCCTGAGGACAGGTATTTGACAATCTACAGCTGTGCGAGCCTCGATTGACTGTAATGAGATGAGGAAAACTTCATCAAGTCACCCGTAGAGGCCCACAGATATGATATTCTTCTCGTGACGACCTCTTCAACCACAGGTGACGTCGAAGGGTGCTTTTGAGAAGGTTTCGCGACAAGGAAATGAGAGGTTTTCACATTTCATCTTCCGCTACTACTAATCAGATCATGAGGTTGTTGGTGATCTAAGATCTGCTCCCAAACCTTGATGAGGCATTTTTGATGGGCAGATTCTGAGGACAGGTATTTGACAATCTACAGCTGTGCGAGCCTCGATTGACTGTAATGAGATGAGGAAAACTTCATCAAGTCACCCGTTGAGACCCACAGATATGATATTCTTCTCGCGACGACCTCTTCAACCACAGGTGACTTCGAAGGGTGCTTTTGAGAAGTCTCAAAATCTAGATCTTTGAATAAAAATAACAGTTATTCAGTTAACAGTTACTTACCGTGCGGATGATGGCAATGACCATCATGCCGAGTTTCGCGAGTGGCATATGATGGTTTATACCATCACAGCTCTAAGCATATCTCCGAGCTGTTCATCGTTCTGCTACCTAGTGGATGACTAAAGAACCTCTTTCGGATTTTTTTCGTGCTTAGTAGGTCCTCTTGTCGCCACCAGAGTGCGCCGTTTTCACTTCTGGGGATTCTGTTATCTTTAAGATTTGCGGGTTTGCACTACCGAATTCCTGACAAAAAAGTCTCCCGCCACAGGCGAAAACGAGTTTTCTGAGTCCGCACGGAAAGTGTTAACCGCCGTAAAGGGTACATTGGAAAAGGGTTCTTGTAGTAGTAGAGGTCCTTGATGGTGACGTCAGTCTCACCAAGAGTACTAAAACCCCATGTGGGAAACCACCCAGTTTACATAAATATTATAATTTCAAGATAATTAACATAAGACCAAGCAATGCACCTTCCACTTGCCCTTCACACAGTCTGGTGGATAGTCTTGAGCGGAGCCATCTTATGGAACGAACCTCTTGTCCTTTTACACCCTAAAACCTTGCCAAATGCAATCGAAAAGCTTCCAAGTGGTCAGTTTTAGCGCTACCTTCGTCTTATTACAGTACTCCTAAACTCAATGAATGGGTTGTCTTACCCTTATAGGATAAGTGCTGAGCGGAGCTAGCATAGCAGTAAATTCAAACCTTCTTGATATTTTGAAAATCAAGATAGATTCTATCTTGATGAGCTGTCCACGGGCAGGTACTGAGTGGTATGACGCGCTCTCTAGGCTGACTACTCTATCATAAAACTAATGTAGATTTTTTTCTAGTCATAGCTTCAAAGATTTTCATAAAAATTCGCTCATTAACTGATGAATGGACTTAAAAAAACCTCCGATCGCACGTAATATATCTCAGTATTCTAGAGAGCCTTGCTTCATAGCTACCGATATGTAGCTACCCGTTTACTGGAATCCACGTTGCATTTTTTGTGAAAAAAAATAAGTGTCGCGAAAATTTCCTTCAGCCAAAAGACAGATCCATGTCAAAACCAGTGTTGCAAGCTGAAGACATAAAAATGAATTCCTACCCGTTTACTGGTATCCGCGTTGCATTTTTTGTGGAAATAAATAAGTGTCGCGAAAATTTCCTTCAGCCAAAAGACATATCCATGTCAAAATCAGTGTTGCAAGCTGAAGACATAAAAATGAATTCCAATTACTGACATCTACTTCCTCCTATTATTGACACCCCCTGTCAAAAATAGGATCCCTCAATTATTTTTGGAAAATAACGGTACCATTCGGTTTCAAATGAAAATTCAGTTGAGATAAGCCGTCAATTGAAGAATTCATGCAATTTCCAATGAGGAATTTCACCGATTTCTGTTTGCATTTTTCCTGAATAGTTAATGGTGTGGGATAGATGAAAATCGGGCTGATTTCGGAAAATAAGTCTCCTGTTATTTTTGGGAGACAGTCAAAATTTTTGATTTCAAAACTAACCAGGAAAACAGACGTCCAGCGGGAACGCTCGCTGATTGGGCTGTTCAGATTGCCGTCTCCTCCCAGTGTTGCCCATTGGGACGACGAAATCGTGTTTTCTAAGAGAAAAGTTATCAAACAAAAACAGAGGAAACCTAATTTTCCCCATCTCGCTTTTTCTATTTTTTTTCTTCAGTTTTTCGATTTTGAACTTTACTGTTTCATGAAATTTTGCATTTGGGGACTAAGATTTCTCGATCTCAGCGCTTCAAGCGGCCATAAATGAACTATTCCAGCATGACGTCATTTTCCCGGTTTTTTTAAACATTCGTATTTTCTACACTGTTTTGTTTATTCGTAAATTAGGAAGTTCGGGCTGAAAGTTTGCCTTAGGGGGTTTTTCGAGGTGCTGAATCCGATTTTGGGGTCAAAAATAGGAAATTCCGACATGGTGAAATTCCTCATTATCGACAGTGTGTCAATAATTGGAAAACCTGATTTTGTCAAACCCCTATTATACTGCCGTGCTAAGCCAGAAAGTCGTAACGTGAAAATTTGACCAAATTGAGTTATTGGTACCCGGGGGTTTAGGGGGTAGATTTCTATCGATTTTTGAACTTCGAGTCGTATCTCGACTAGAAATGCCTCAAACAAGCCTCCCGATTTTTTCGTTAAGGTATGTTAACTTGATTATGCTAAGCAACTAGTCGTATCAGAGCGAATCAGAAGAAGAAAACTCGTAGCTTGACACAGTTACGAGAATCAGCCTTAGTATTTCGACGATACGACTTCTTGCATTCTGATTCGGCATGATACGACTTTCTGCCTCTGAAAACTCAGCATTTAGTGGTGACTTTAGGAACCTTCTTACTGTTACCTACCCGAATACTGCCGTGCTAAGCCAGAAAGTCGTATCTTTGCTTCACCCAACTTTCGGGAAAACGACTTGATATGTTTCGTGGTAAAATAACTCTTTCACGGGATTATTTTTCCTCCTTTTACCGCAACTAAAAGTTTTTCTTATAGAAAATTAGTTGCTGAATCGATTTTTGAGGTCAAAATTAAACATTTTTTAGTGTATATTGTCAAAAAACTGTGTAACATTTTTCCATTCTTATTGCTTCCGAGTCTACCAAGGTAGCGGAAGCTTTGTTTTCACTTTTCAAGGATGAAAAAAAAAGTTCTCCAAAATCAAAATTTTCACTCGCGTTTTAGGTTTTAGACCTTCCTGAACAATTTTGGTTCCGTGTCTGTCATGAAATCCTTGTAACGGGCATAACTATACGAAGTTATTGTCCGATTTCTATGAAATTTTCAGGGATTGTGCGGGTTGGTGTGTAGACGGTCCCCTATGAAAGTCATAATCCCAGGACTGATAGAAGCGACTGCGCATGCGCAAACGTGAATTCCTTGTAACGGCCATAACTTCGACATTTTCCATCCAATTTCAATGAAATTTTCAGGGATGTTACAGATTAGTATTTAGATGGTCCCCTATGAAAATCTTAACTTTCGGACTGATAGGAGCCACCGCGCATGCGCAAACGTTAATTTTCTTGTAACGACCATAATTTCAACATTTTCCATCCGATTTCAATGGAATTTTCAGGGATGTTACAAATTAGTATTTAGATGGTCCCCTATGAAAATCACCACCTTCGGACTGATAGTAGCCACTGCGCTTGCGCAAACGTGAATTCAAGATCGAGATACGACTTCAAGGCTTAGTATATCTGACCTAAATGTAAGTAAAATAAGAATAGAAAAATGTTATACAGTTTTTTGACAATATACACTAAAAAATGTTTAAATTTTACCTCAGAAAACTTTTAGTTGTGGTAAAAGGAGGCAAAATAATCCCGTGAAAGAGTTATTTCACCACGAAACCTATTAGGTCGTTTTCCCGAAAGTTGGGTGAAGCCAAGATACGACTTTCTGGCTTAGCACGGCAGTATAGTAGACATCGTTGAAATCCCATTTTAACACCAAAATAGAAGATAAAAATAGTTGCATAGGATCTAATAAACACTATAAACAGTTTTACAAACAATAAAACCCAAAAAAATTGAATGGAAACAGGTAAATATGAAATTCAAACTTAGTATTAAACGGTTAGAATCATTAAGAAATGCTTGCATACGAGTCTGCAACACATTGGGACATTTTCATGTCAACCACTACACAACAAGGTAGTGAAGTAAGAAAACAGTTGATTGTTCTCTACGCAACACAGTGAGTCTATTTTATTTATTGGTCGCGTGAGCAAGTTTTCGTGACGATTTTTCAGTTTATGTGCCAAAGCAAAGACATGAAAATGTCAAAATATCATGAAGTTGTGATGATCACGTAGTCATGGACATGAGTTGTGATCATATCGAATGAATCTAATCATGTGTGTTTACTGGTTTCTAAGGTTATCAAGAGTTACTGGAGGGGGTGAACAACAATCTTCGGACATCACAAGATGAAAACATTTATTCCGTGAAAAATGTCAATTTATTATTTACAAGGAATGAAAAACAAAGTACAGACGAGAACTTAGACAAGTAGAACAGCGTTGATGCAGCCGTCGTTTTCTGGGTTGTTGGTGACCTGGGCGTACTTTCCCCAGACGACTTTGCCGGCTTGCGTGACCATACCAAGCTCGCTGACGTTGCACTCGATGATGGTACCTTTGGTGATGACTCCCAGAGAAGTGAACATCTGGGAGCTGGGATTCTTCTTGACGCCGATGATCGGCAGGTAGAAAGTGGCCTTCAGCTCGGGATGCGTCACGTGAGCTTTGTTGAACCGAAGACCCATCGGTCGGATGAACCTTTCGAACTTGGGCGGCTTCCTGGTGAAGCCTTCTCCCACGTAGCAGATCTTGGTGACCATCCTTTTCCACGCTTTTCTCTTCGACTTGCCGGACTTGATGACTTTGAAGACCTCGGAGTCTCCCTGAGCGCGAACTTTGGGAATCGGCACGTCCCATTTGCCGGCCTTTTCCTTCCTTTTCTGCTTGATCATGTTCGACAAAACTTTGGCATTCGACTGGACGTCGCGATCCAGCAAATAAACGGGAAGCGCGCCTTCTTTGACGTTCTCGTGCTTCTGTTTAACCTGCTTTTCTTCGTGTGCTTTGATCTTCTTCTTCATCTGTATCTTCTCATTCCTCCTTTCCTTGTTGAAGATCTTGGCCTTCAAACCGCGGAGAGTTCTGGCTCTTTCGGCTCTCTTGTGAGGCTCACGAGCCTCTCTCTTCCTCTTCCTTTCTTCATAATCAAGCTTCCTTCCGTAAAGCTTGCGGTGGCGCTCGATAAACTCGTTCTGTGGCATGATGCTTCAGGTCTGCAAATAGAAAAAAAAACTAACGTTACAACCCCGTCTAAATCGAGCAGTTTTGATTAAACCAAAATTTCAAAAGTATCGATCAGTTCCAAGTAAAATTCAAAACCGAAACTTCATATTCACAAGAAATAAAATCTCGACTTACCTTTCAAATTAAATCAAGCTGGTCCACAGGTACACTTTTGAATGGGACAGTTTAATCAAAACTGCATAAGACCAAAATTGGTCAGTGAATGTGGAAGGTTCATGAAACAAAACACATCTCGACCAAAATTTAAAATGGACGCCACATTAGCTGGTAAATGAACAATAATCAGATGTAAAAAGGACCCCCTAAATTTTCTCAATAAGGTGCTTTTAACACATTCATTTTATTTTCTAAGTGAGTAAAATGGACTCCAGATTGCAGAAGTCTACACCGTATCCCCAAAAAGACCAAATTTCTAATCAAATAATTAAATAATAAAGCTCTAATAAATAATAAAATAATAAAGCTGTGGTTGAGGAAGTCGAAATATAAGCGATATGATAAGTGTAGTCGACCTTGAGGGTTTGGCACTTAGCACGAATAGTTGAAATGGTCATTAATCAATCAATAATCGCTTTGGTTAATTTTTTTAATCTAAAAAAATACTTTTTTAGTCACTTACTGAATATCAAAAGTACATTATTGTTATATTTCCTATTTTCATTATACCATACCAACATACTGTATGCCCGGGGTATGTTTAGAAGAGGTTGAGTGTTCATATTCATGTTCTACTCGTTTCCACGTACCCACCAATCGGCTATTGCATTTTTGGGTTCATCGAATATACGCAGGTTTTCATCATCAAATTTGATACATTTCTATATAACTTTTTCACATTAGATATACAATATACATATACAACCCTAGGATGACTCACCGGGGTCATTCGTGACCCCACGATTTACATTTGGCCGTGTATCTATTTTAAAAATAATTTTCTTCGAACAGGGATATTTTGTAAATAAAATTGGAACTCCTTCTGAGCCCCTTTGTCAGTCACTCGCTAGAGTTCGTGCAGTTAACTTGCAAACGTGCTGTGGGCCACATCTGACCCCAGTGTGCTTTAATCGGTTGACTTTATTTGTGTGGGGGACTATTTGACCCCAGTGTGACTTTCTATTCATTCTTTTGCCTTCAAAATTTTGGGGTCAGAATTGACCCCAGTGTGCCGTTTATGTATGCGAAAAATAGGTGTGCCAAGATTTATACATACGTATATTGATTTCTAAATTTCTTCTTTTTCCATTTACCGTGAGAAGCCCCTACTTTGAGCCAAAGCAAGTATACTATAAAAATTCACAATAATACAGGAGTGATAATACAATTTTTTTGAAAAGCAGAGAAATAAAAGTGCTGGTGAAAGTCGTCAGTCAATCTCAAAAAAGGGCCATCTTAGAGCTGATCTATTATCGAAACTATTCCATAGAATTAAATGATTTTTTTTATATTTGATTCCAAATATTGTCAACTTGGAATGCTGATAGTGGAATCTATTTAAAAAAAATCTTCAACAAAATATAATTTCAAATTTTAGAAATTTCATTTATTTCCACATTTTTATTGACTTTATACGAAACTATATTCAAAACCGAAATTTGTTCCGGGTTTAAACTGTTTTTTTTTTGTATATATTTCAACAAACAGGCTATCAATAGATTTTTTCAACCTAAAAAAATTTAAATTTCTGTCTTAAATTTAAATTAGAGGAATTTAAATTTTGGGGTCAGAATTGACCCGTGTTTCGTTTATGTATGCGAAAAAATAGGAGTGCCATCCTTGGGTTAATGAATACAATTGTATAGTTGTACCAGGAATTTCATGCTGAATCTACCTCACATTACTATGATTATGATGGTAAAATCCACAAAAAACTCCAAAACACTCGTTTTGGCTTTCGTATGGGGAATTTTCAATATTTTCCAACGGTGTAATCTGATTTTATTTTGCTTGGAAAATAAGGAAGTTGTGACCATTCTAGTGCCGCAAGGTCGAAAACACGAAAAATGAATTAATACCTCTATCAAAGAGAAAAATGTGGCATTAACCTTCCTCCCACAAGGCCGTGTCGTATAAGACACGTTGAACCTAATGTGGTGGCGCACATGCGCGCATCACTTCAGGTGAGGGCTAAGGGACAAATTACCCTATCAGCCAATCGTACTGAAGCTTTTGGCGAGGTAAGTTCACGCTCAGTCTTCTTTTTTTTATATCTGACTTCCTGCAAAGGGTGCCTTTGTCGTTATTGACACCGCCTTGTGGTACATGTTCTATATTTCGTGGGGACTTCACTCATGGTAACTCAAACATTTCTTTCATTATTCTGCTTCCTTCATGTGCCTGTTTGCTGCATAATGGCCAACCCATCGAGGTGCATCACTGATGAGGAAATTTTGAATGAATGGGGTATTTCGGTCAATTTTTTTAATTTTTTTTTTTCAAAAGAGTATGGCTCAGGAATAACGGTAATCGGGTCTGTTCGTCGAGAAAATGTTTTTAAAAAATCAGAGAAGCTAAGGAAAGTTGAAGATTTGAATGGTGTGACGTAGCTAGCCAATCGTGACGTAGCTAGCCAACTGTCTTTGAAAAAAGTATCCATGCACGGAAACCCTTGAAAGACCTCTTGGATACTACAAAATATTACTCACACACGCGCGCGGCGTAGTCCTTTCCTAGTGTGTGTGCATTTATAGCGGCCCGCCTTTTTCAAACGTGTGATCTCTTTAATTAATTTTTCTACCACATGTTATAGTATCATTGGGCTTAAAGTTGTAGTATACAGGTTTTCAAGGGTGCTGAATCCGAATTTGAGGTCAAAAACCTGAATTTCCGACCCACCGAAATACCCCATTGGAGCCCCTGAGTTTACAAGGAGGAAAAATGTGTCTGGTTTTGTGATTTTATTGAAAGTTTTTATTATATTTTTCAAAAATTTATTTCAAGTTAAATAATATTTCAAGAATTATATTAGTTATAGAATTGAGTCTGAGGGGAACTAATTTACCTGATTTTGATGTGTAAATCCAAGTTGTTAAATGGTTACAGATGTTCGCTTTTACATTCCTCATATTTTCTCTGATCTTGTCAATTATCTAAGTCCTAATGATGAATGATTTCAAGGAACTGGTGTGATGCTAGCTTAAAAGCTATGTGCCTGAACTTAATTGTGTGATATACCTAGTAAATTGTAACAGATCTCGTATGCTCAGGTTCGCTCGAGAAATGTCTCAATATATTTCGTGATTGTTGTTTTGTTTGAACTGATTTTGGTTTAGAGGACCAATAAAACTTTAAGTGATTCAGAGAAAGTGTCACTACTAATTTTTCCCTTTAATACGTCTAAAAATTACACTCAGGAAATAATCATGGAAATGTGTCGCATACGACACTGCCTTGCAATTCATGCCTAGAAAGCGAGCCTTGTGGGAGGAGGGTTAAACTGAGTAAACAAAAAGTGCTAGGAGGGAAAAGTGGCAATTTAGTTATTGAGGCGCATTAGTGAAGCGGAATCTTATTGATTGAAGAGACTAGTGAAAAAGCCCGTGTTTAGCTTCAAGTAGACTTTAGGTCACACTATAGCTTGGAAATAAGAATTATAACCACGCTGCTTGGGACAGGCAATAATTGGGAATGTTGGAGGTTCCAGCACCATTCTGGGTACTTCAAGAGATACATCGTACGAAATAACATGAATCCACCGCTTGAAACAAACCCTCAAAAGAAAGATTTTCCCCAACACGAAGAAAAAGAGATTCTTCCCAAAAACACGAGTTGAACAAACACCTCACCTAAGCAAGTGATGAAGCTACTGAAAGATTGCTCCTACCTCACCTACCAATCGAAGATAGATCAAATCTCAATAAAAATATCTGTCATTCCTGTTATAAACGATCTTATAACCATCCTAAGTGGGTAGTTCTACCAGGACTGACCGCTCAAGGAATGACAACCGCACTCCAAATCCTAACCTAACAGGCACAAATAGGAAACATGTGCATGGACATCACCTTTCCCTCGTTTGGAGGCATTAAAATATGCTCGACCACAATTCTAACGTTAAAAATTCTAAAATAATCGTCAAATCTTAGGAAATATGCGGATATCAATGAAAAGTTTACCGACCTACCATGCGGTCGGCACACCAAAATTTCTGGACATCAATATTACACTTCCAGGGCTGATAATTGCCAAATATTTTGTGTAAATCGATGCTTGACATACACAACAATCATTCAGATCATTAAAAGTAACAAAATTGCCTAATTTAGAACAAAATCGTGGACTTACGTTCAGTAACACCATGCACTACACAAAACGATGCAACAAAAGATCAATTGAGAAAATTCAACATGGCGGATGCAAACACGTTGTCGTGTAAACTTTTCTGAACAACACTGGTTCATTGAGTTTCTATTTGTTTAATCAATTAAGATGCCAATAAAAATTATTAATCCTGAAATGAATTCAAATCAATTTGAATTTTAATTTCTACACGAATCGTTGGAGAAGTTAAATTCCCCGCTCGCAATTCAAAAGTTTACGCGGTACTTTCAAATTGGGTTCTCCATATTTCTGAAATGCTACTCTTTTTGAGCCTTTCAAGTCACTTTAATTTCGAAAACTATATCATCTTCTCTGTTGACAGAATAGACAACGACCTCTTGGTTATTTAAATGTGAGTAAAAGAGTATTTTGTGGTCAATGAGCACTAAGTTCTCAACAGAGGGCGGCACCATATTTTTCCTTCGATGGATGTTCAACGACTTGTTCCATGCTTACCGAACGAACAGCTGATCAACATCAAAGTACTCTTGGCTTGGGGAGGGGATTTTTTACCGAAGTGACATCCGACATGATCATGAAAGTCGACGCCTTATTCGGATTTTATTATTTTACTCAATAATTTTTAGATGTTTCGATCCAAAACACCAATAGAAAACTGTAGTTTAGAGTCAACCCAGGTTGTTGCCGTAAGTCATTTTGCATCCGCTTGAGTCTTCCGAAGTTCGAAACGTACCTACTATCGCGATTCTCATCTTTCTATCCTGTGTATTTAGTTCCGAGTAGTGTTAGGCACGGTGTGATGATGTGCTACAACAGTTGAGTTCTTCCAACTTCAACAAATTCCACCCACGATGACGCTGCCTGGGAATCAGAACAGTCCAAGCCAAGTGCCCAATTCCGGCACGAATTTAGAAGTGAAGTGAGTTCGATAAAAACTTGATTCATAGCTACATAATCTACCTGCCTACTACCTGTCACATTCAGCACTTGTACCTAGGTGTCCCCAATTGCATTTTTATAACCGAAACTTTCAGAGTGATCTGAAATTATACTGCTTAGTTCGCAGCTGATATCTGAGTAGCTGGTGTGAGGTTGATAGCATACAATTATTTTACTTTATTTAGGTAGTTTAATTTATTCGTTTTAAGTTATATTTATTATAACCCTCTTACTAGTTAGTAACCCTATTTATTAGTTATTATATTTATAACCCTCTAAAACACTGTTATTACCATTATGTTGCTCGACATAACAGTCATTAGATAATTATGCAGCTACTCAAATAGAATTGAGTAATGGGGAATTTGCCTCATTTTTAGATTCTGGAATTTCAAGTCAAATCCTATAATAGGGCCCTAGAATAACGTTTAACACTAGGAATAACCAAGGGGAAAAAATTACCGTAGGAGAAAATGCCTAAACAAGTGAACCTCTGTTACAAAACACCGCGAAAATCGAGGAATATTGTTGACGTCATACGAAAAAAAAAAAAAAAAAAACGACGCGAAAACAACTGCGACAACAGACAGAGTTCTAGCACCGCCACACAAAACGATCCAGTGAAATGGCTACTCGAATAATGTGATTCAAATCTTGAAACTAAATAAGAGAAGATGAAGACTAATAATGCTTGATAAACTTGTAGGTAGATTCGTATTGTAAAAAAGTGAGTAATATTGTTTCTTTTGGTCACTTTTGTGTCTGGGTTCTTCCTGCCAGTTCGCGGCGCACTCTTGTGCGCACTACTTGTAAGCTAAAAGTTCGTGTATGTTCCGCTTCTGTGGTAAGCGTCACAGAACCTCCTTTGAAGTCAGATTGGTAGAAATCCGTTACGTTTCAAACATGGCTGCCTCTTACACATTGCCACCACATTTAAAATTTCCATCTTCCTTAAATTCTCTAAATTTTTTGGATGCGTTTTCGAGCAGCTCACTATGGTTTTATTCCATAAAAATAAACCCTCATTCGAAAAAAAAAAAATGTGAGGCAAATTCCCCATTCTAGTGCCTTAACGTGATTCTTAATTCTTTCTTCTGAAAGGTTCTCAACTCCGATAGGTACCTTACTCATTTATTTGGTTCCGAGCGTTATCTTTCTCTATTAGTTGGTCTTATAAAGGTACATCGCAGTAGGTTTACACCAATACCTATAACTAGGTCCCCCCTCCCTCACACATATGTACTATTGCAGGTGGATCCCAACCATGTTGTTTAGGCTGTCAAATTTCTGGCTCTCTTCCTCCTGAGTTTTAAGATTTGGGCTAAGAAAGACGAATTAACACTTGACGAACTTATACTTTATTAGTTTTATTCGAAAATACGAACTACATAACTTCAACGAACAGAACAAGAACACACGACAGAGCTGCCATCACTCGGCAAAGACCAGAAGCAACCTTATTCCGCTTCACTATTATTTTTATATGTAACACCCCCCTTCAATTTGAAATTTGGTAAATTTAAAATTGCTCAAAACATGCACAGTCAAATTAAAGGACAATTCAACTCAAAAGACTTAAAATACAATACAATTCAAAATTCACAAGTACAATTTAAAAAAAATTAAAATCTGCAATACAGTACAATAAGTACAATTCAGCTCAACAGGTTTATACAAAATCACAAGAGCTACTCAGTTTAAAATTCAAACAAATTTTATTTTTTATTAATTTAAGACACCATAGCAGATTTGTGTTTCTGAAACAATTCCCTACACAATGGTTTTGTCATGATATCTGATACATTTTTGATGCTTGGAACAAATTGAACACTTATTATTTGTTTATCAACCAAATCCTTAATAAAATGGAACTTGATATCGATGTGTTTTGCCCTTTTACTGTTCTCAAAACTCCTAGTCATGCTTAAAGCACCTCGATTGTCAACGTACAAAATAGTCTCTGGGTTTGTTCCAAAGTCAGTTATCACTCCCTTGAGGTGTATCAGATCCTGAGATGCAATTGCTGCCGAAATATACTCTGCTTCCAATGTGGAAAGGGCAACGCAATTCTGTTCCTAGAAATATCTACCCCAATCGAAGAAGAAAATTGTTGGTGTTGGTATCGCCGCCAACGTCATTCCAACACCCAACTCATCCCAGAAAAACATGTCACAGTTGGGCAGGTAGTTTGTACTTGTGTGGAATGACATTATGACGCTGGGAGGTATTTATCAATATTACAGTGGTTAGCACTATAATTGATATAGATGAGAAATATAGGTTACTTTCATGCCTAAGTGTTTTGAAATTTGAGCTTTCAAAAAAGGACTGATAGGTTTCTCAAAATATTCCCTGTTCAAGTCTTGTCAAACTATTGTGTTGCCAGAATTTCGTAAAATTAACACACCTACATTTTTTTCTAAACCTCCCCGTAAATACGGATGGAGCTCACCATTTTCCCCCTCCTCAGATAAACAGTCAGGACATCCTTTGATTATTTTTGGTTTTTCTGGAAAACCAACAGGCGAGAGAGACTTTTTTTTTAGTCAGATTACGCTATCTACGGAGGAAAAATGATAATGTATCTAAACTAGTAAGCACTGTGAACAATTCATTTTTGTTAGCTACTAAGATGAACGAGGAACTCGAGCTGCATGAGTTGGCAATCGCTTCGAAATTACTTCATCGTAGTTTCGCAGACATTCTGTAAGTTACCTGGTACCTATTTCATTAGATAATGGGGGTGCGCCTTAATTTTTTTTAGATTTTTAATCGAAAGTAGACTACATCCTGAGAATTTTGGCACCAACCGCGACCTTCTAGCGTGAGTAGATCTGTTTCTATGATTTTTCAAAGTTTCGACCGTTTATGACGTCACGCGCCCCTCTCGCCTGGGCGGGACCCCCCAGCCCACTGAGACGTCATAAATGGTCGAAACTTTAAAAATTCATAGGAAAAGATTTACACACGCTAGAAGGTCGCGGTTGGTACCAACATTCTCAGAATGAGGTCTACCTTAGAATAAAAATAACAATAAACAGTTTTTCCTACCTATTGTTTTGTTACGATACAACGAACGTAAAAGAAAATTTTCTTCCATAGTTATAATGAGGTCCTTTCAATATTATTTTATTGAATATCAATTTATTATCAATATTATTATATTATTTTCCGTTTTTTAATAGAATAAAATAAAGCCAAATTTGATCAGTTTTCTTTCCAAATTATTGACCTGGAAAGCTGATAGATTTTCCTTTGTACGTTGAGGCCTCACTGATAGTACAAAATACATCATCACCTACTATCGAACTCACATTTTGTCTAAAGGTTGTCAGAGATGTCGATCAGGTCCACGGTTAAGTGATGTTCTGTAAAATCGGATCTCTGGCGAGTGCAATAATCTGCATCCCTTTCCACCTTTCAAGAGGGTCGAGAAGTAAACAAATCAATAACCCCGCCAGTTAAGCTGCGAATTCGTCATACCCCCAAAGTAAAAGTCAAAGTAAAAGTAAAAGTCTTTCCCATGTTCCAAAGCCAAGTTTGTTGTTTGTTCAAACCAGTAGAAAAATCTGCCGCCATTAGCCGCATTGTTAACTCCGCTAAGTTATCCGCTTTCATCCTACTTATAATAGTTTTCATGAGTAAAAGTCCCTTTTTTCTTTCTAATAAGTTGTGCGAAGAGTTTAAAAGCCATTTTGCGTGTGATTTTAGGAAATTAAGGAAATAGGACAGTGATATACCTACCTATTGATAATTTTTGCTTCCTCACGATCGAAAGTAGTCACTCGTGACGAGATTTTGGAAAACCATTTTAATAAAAACCAAAGTTTGGAAGAACGTTGTCTATTTCCGTGAAAATTATAAAAAAGTTATTGTTTGTTACTGATGATGACCTAACCGTCGAAATCGATTCAACTTGTAACTCATTTATTTTCGTGGAAATAGACAACGTTCTTCCATTCCGTTTTGTTTTATTATTTTCAATAATAAACCTTTGGAATAGGCCAAGAAAAAACTCGGCGCTTTGCGCCTCGGCGGGGGGCTCCGCCCCCCTGCACCCCCCGGTTTATTTCTTTTTCCATACTCTGTATGAAATCATAGGAAAACAGAATGTGTTTTTGCGATGCTAGTCATCCGTTAAATAAAAACGCTGCAAATTATTACACAATGGTTTATTATTTTTCTATAGATCACTCGTCTGCAAAGCCACCAACCATCCAACATGAAGAAAAACATCGATCGTATTTCGGTCAGCTATAATTTGAACGGAGGCGTCTTTTGCGATTCACACTCGTGTTTCTGATTTATCGTACGTCCAACCCTTAAATTCTCGTAGTGAGCGAACGGTTTGTCCTACAGAGCTCCGGGTGGTCTCAAAAAATTCTAAAAATTCTATAAAATCTTGAATTGAAGGGAAAACAATACCTTTATATCAAAATTTTTGGAGTTAGGGCGTTTTCAAAATTTTAAAATTCTTTTTTGAACCCTTATAAGTGACCTACATCAACCAAAATCTTTGGGGCACAACTAAACCCCAAATGTAGCCTTCATACCAAATTTCATCAAAATCGGTCAATGCTAAGTGGCAAAAGTGCCGCGGACGGCCAAATTTTTATTCGATTTTTGGATTCTACGTACCTTGAAACGTTAACCAACCAATTTTGTGGGGAGGGGGTTAAAATTTTTTTCTTAGCCGATCCCAAAGGTTCATTATTGAAAATAATTAACCAAAACATAATACTTGGAAAATGTCACCCCACGCATATTTAAGCAAAAACCTCTTTTTTGGCCGGTTATTTGCCCATAACTTCTATACGAATTAAGCGATCGGAATAGTTCGACGTTAGGACCAACTAGACCCCAAATGGAGTCTATGTGCGAAAGATCGGGTTTTTTAGACCGATTCTAAGGTCTTTTATGGCCCGGACGGCGGACGGACATTGCAAATTTGGATTCTACGCACCTTGAAACGTAAAGTGACAAAGTTTGAGGGGGGGTTATAAAAATTTTTTGCGATACGATCACATAGGCTTATTATTAGAAATAATAAACCAAAAACAACAATAATAAATGTGGAGTCTTTGGCAATAATAAAATAAATAATTGTTAGACATTTAATTTGGTCTAAAACCCTATAAATGTTGTATAAATAAATATGTAACTACAAGAAAAATACTATATAAATTGAGAGCTTTCCAACGAATGGTGAACAATTTCTGTGCAATGAACACTGCGGGAGTTCTATTTCCTTACCAACGGCTTGGTTGCACGTGAAAATCATTATAAAAGGCGCGTAACGGTTTTTTCTGTCGCTTTTTCGTGACGATTTTTTTTCGGTAGGTCATCGCAAAAACACATTCTGTGTTAAAAATCCCCCCCCCCCCCTCCTTAAAATTTGTTGGTTTACGTTTCAAGGTACGTAGAATCCGAAAATCGAATAAAAATTTGGCCGTCCGTCCGCCGTACCTACGCGGCATTTTCCTAAGTTACCATGGACCGATTTTGATGAAATTTGGTAGGTAGCCGTATGTGCCCCTATGTGGGTCTAGTTGTACCCGGAAGCTTTTGGTTAATGTAAGTCGCTTCGAAGGGTTGAAAAATAAAGTTTGAATTTGAAAAACGCCCTAGCTCAACAAAACAAAAAAAAAAAAAATTAAATAAAGGCATTGTTTTTCTATTGTTTTAAGATAGTATTGAATTTTTAGAGACCACCCGGAGCCCTGTAGGACAAACCGTTCGCTCCCTACGAGAATTTAAGGGTCGGACTTACGATAAGTCAGAGCCACGAGTGTGAATCGCAAAAAGAAAAATAATAAACCATTGTGTAATATTTTGCAGCGTTTTTTTTTGGGGGTCTAGTATTCCATTTGGGGTCTAGTTGTGCTCCGAAGCTTTTGGTTGATGTAGGAGGTACTCTATGAGTTCGTAGAGACGAGTAGAACATGAATATGGACTCCTAAGATCTTGAAAGCATACCCAGTGCATACAGTAGGTATGTTGGTATGGTATACTGAAAACCGAAAAAACCAACAATAGCCGTGTGGGTACTCTATGAGTTTGTGGAGACGAGGAGAACGTGAATATGTACTCCTAACATCTTCAAAGCATACCCGGTGCATACAGTATGTTGGTATGGTATAATGAAAACCGAAAAAAAACCAACAATAGCCGTGTGGGTACTCTATGAGTTTTTGGAGACGAGGAGAACGTGAATATGGACTCCTAACATCTTCAAAGCATACCCGGTGCATACAGTATGTTGGTATGGTATAATGAAAACCGAAAAAAACCAACAATAGCCGTGTGGGTACTCTATGAGTTTGTGGAGACGAGGAGAACGTGAATATGGACTCCTAACATCTTCAAAGCATTCCCTGTGCATACAGTACGTTGGTATGGTATACTGAAAATCAAAAAACCAAGAATCCTGTAGAAAAAAAATTTTCTAAGAGAAATTGCAACACCATTGTTCCTTTTCCTAACCATACCTTCAACTGAATGATTTCTTTGAAAATTCGCTTATTAATTCATGCTGCATGAATGGATTTCTATAATTTAAAATAGTATTGTATTTTTAGAATCGAATGAGACCAACTAGAGCTCTTTAGGTCCAACCGTTCGCTCCCTACGAGAATTTAAGGGTCGGACTTACGATAAGTCAGAAACACGAATGTGAATCTCTTCGAGGTGTACTCCGTTTTGTGTCCTTAGCAAGCAGTAATCAAATCTCCTAATGAAGACACCCGCAACTCCCTATTTCTTCGCATTGAGTGTGAAGCGTTTATTTCTTCAAAATAAACTTCATTGTGAAGGAAAATATGGTTGGTAGGTAGTGGCAACGGCAAAGATGTGCTCTTTGCCGGCGAGTGATCTATACAGAAAAATAATGAACCTTTGTGTAATAATTTGCAGCGTTTGGCCTCTGTTTTCGCATTGACTGAGGTTTCCTACTATGTTCTTTCATGCTCACAGGTTTTGCAAAGCTCGCGTCTTCACTGTGAGTCTGGCGTTTTTTTTTCCGTATCTTGGCTCGCTGTAACTCTCTATTCGTGATGACGTTGGAACCTCACTGCTAAATTACGTAACCATCCAATTTTCAAATGAGGAACCTTCATTATACAAAGTTTTATTAATTTTTTTTTAGTTGAGTAGTTTCAATAAGATAGATAGATAAATAGATAGATAATCTTTATTCTTTGTCTACAAGGACATGAATGCGTCAAATAAAATATAAATTAATTAAATAGAAGTATAATACATAGGTAATTCAAATGTAATAGTAGGTGTATATTATAAACAATGTTTTTAAAATGAGGAACTCGTGCTTTCCGTTACTTTCATAATGCAGCCCTCTCCGTGTACATAAGAGGGATATGAAGATGAAAAAATGTGTGGACCCAGCCCTGGCCGGACCCGGACCCACCCACCTTGACGGCTCCCGGGGTTGCCTCCTATCACTAGGAGACATCCTTAAAGTGTTTAGGAATACGCTAAGGACTAAGGAATACCCCCCCGGGCCGACCAGACCACCCGACATGAATCCCCCTATCCGCACAAATAAAAAATTGATGCAATATCCCGAAATTGATACAACAATAAAAATTAATAACTTCGTAACAATAATCAACAAGTTAATCCTAAGTCACATGTACAGGGTGTCCAAGTAACTACGCTCCCCCCACTTATTTTCTCTAATAGTGTAAGAAAAAAAATCGGATTAACGCTATTCTTCATAATTTTTTGCGTAGAATTCAAAAATGACAAAATTGCGCAGTGCGCAATCGCGCAACCATGCGCAATTATGATCAACTTTGTTTTTTCAAATGAGAACCCCCACTTTTTATTGCAGATTCGGATTCTACGTCAAATTTCATGAACATTTTACTTCGACAACTTTTTTTTGGACGCGCGCAACCCGCACAGCGAGCGCTCAAAGATGCGCAACCCAGGGATTGCGCCACAGTTGAGATGAAGGTAGACCTCAAGTGCGGCACCTCACTTAGCAGGGTTTTTCTACGCTGAATCGCGTGGTGGTGTCCCTTTCTTGATTTGATTTCATTTTACCTCATTTATAGCCAAAAAAGTCCATTTTTGAGGAGGAAATCATCGATTTTCTCACAAAGGGTAATGAGTCATCCTAATAAAATGTAAAAAAAATTAAATTTTTAAAATTGTAAAATAACGGGAAACTACTACATAATTATCACAAAATTTAATATTTTTATATTTTATTAGGATGATCGGATTATTAGGATTAGGATTCTTACCCTTCGTAAGAAAATCAATGATTTCCTCCTCAAAAATTGACTTTTTTGGTTATAAATGAGGTAAAATGGAATCATATCAAGAAAGGGACACCACCACGCGATACAGCGTGGAAAAGCAGTGCTAAGTGATGTGCCACATTTGAGGTCTACCTTCATCTCAACTTTGGCGCAATCCCTGGGTTGCGCATCTTTGAGCGCTCGCTGAGCGGGCTGCGCACCTCCAAAAAAAAAGTTGTCGAAGTAAAATGTTCATAAAATTTGACGTAGAATCCGAATCTGCAATAAAAAATGGGGGTTCTCATTTGAAAAAACAAAGTTGATCATGATTGCGCACGGTTGCGCGATTGTGCACTGCGCAATTTTGTCATTTTTGAATTCTACGCAAAAAATTATGAAGAATAGCGTTAATCCGATTTTTTCTCACACTATTAGAGAAAATAAGTGGGGGGAGCGTAGTTACTTGGACACCCTGTATATCACAGTTGGTTGAAGTATCACAGGCGGAAATTTAAAATAGTCAAAAAATCACAGGAGCATCACACGAGTATCACAGTCAATATAATAAGAGTTTGAATAAATTAATTAAAATATACACCCACTAAAATATACAGGGTGTAACGGTTAAGGTCGTACCACCGGCCAGGGTTCGATTCTACAACTAATTTGTGACTTATTTTGTCTCCTGACTTTTTTTTCTAAACCCCCTTAAAATCGGACTTTTTCCACTTTTAAGATTTTTTTCGTGTTTTCGACCTTACGCCATTAAAACAGCCATAACTCCCTTGTTTTCCAGTCAAAATTCAAATGTAATTACACCATCGGAAAGAGCGTTAAATTTTCTATCTCCCTAGTGTTAAATAAAACTTTTTAAAGAAGAGTGAAATGTTGAAAAATGAGCACAAATAGTAAAATCTCGAAAATCTCGGAAATTTTTCGTTTTTTCAAACGTATGTAACACTAACTGAAACTGCCGGTTAAGTTCTCACTGTAACCCTAAAAGTTGACTCAAAATCTAAGCTTTCCAACGGTATGGTCATAAAATTGTTTACTGTGGACTAATCGTGTGAAATCCTCGTTCCCGTGCCAAAAACCGTGGATCTTTCAGTGACAATCGACGTTTTTCGCGAAAATCGACATTTTTTCCCTAAAATGAGTTAGGCAACCATCTTTTCGTACTTTGTCTCACTGAGTCAAATGATGACACAAGACTTATCGAAAAAGCAGTCACTGATATCTTGTCCAACTCACTTTTCGAAAATTGTCTTAATTGCTCCTGAGACACCACAACTACGTAAAAACCGATTTATTCGCCCATTAAGCCTATTGTAGACGTAAAATTCGGTTGTCCAGCAGTTTTCATATTAAATTTGGATAATCCGTGGTAGGCTTAATGGATCAACAAAGTGGTTGTAACCTAGCTGGAGAGGCTGGGACTTCTCACCCGTAAGACCAAAGGTGATTTGGGGAAATTGACGAAAAAATGAAATAATACTGTATTAAGTAAGTAACTATTTATATGTAAAATAGGTAGTTATAAATAATTAAAAAGCCTAGAAAAAAATCATGTGTTTTCTGGATCTTCATAAAAGTAAAAAATACAGTATTATTTCATTTTTTCGTCAATTTCCCCAAATCACCTTTGGTCTTACGGGTGAGAAGTCCCAGCCTCTCCAGCCAGGTGACAACCACTTTGTTGATCCATCAAGCCTACCACGGATTATCTAAATTTAATATGAAAACTGCTGAACAATCGAATTTTACGTCTACAATAGGCTTAATGGGCGAATAAATCGGTTTTTACGTAGTTGTGGTGTCTCAGGAGCAATTAAGACAATTTTCGAAAAGTGAGTTGGACAAGATATCAGTGACTGCTTTTTCGATAAGTCTTGTGTCATCATTTGACTCAGTGAGACAAAGTACGAAAAGATGGTTGCCTAACTCATTTTAGGGAAAAAATGTCGATTTTCGCGAAAAACGTCGATTTTCACTGGAAGATCCACGGTTTTTGGCACGGGAACGAGGATTTCACACGATTAGTCCACAGTAAACAATTTTATGACCATACCGTTGGAAAGCTTAGATTTTGGGTCAACTTTTAGGGTTACAGTGAGAACTTAACCGGCAGTTTCAGTTAGTGTTACATACGTTTGAAAAAACGAAAAATTTCCGAGATTTTCGAGATTTTACTATTTGTGCTCATTTTTCAACATTTCACTCTTCTTTAAAAAGTTTTATTTAACACTAGGGAGATAGAAAATTTAACGCTCTTTCCGATGGTATAATTACATTTGAATTTTGACTGGAAAACAAGGGAGTTATGGCTGTTTTAATGGCGTAAGGTCGAAAACACGAAAAAAATCTTAAAAGTGGAAAAAGTCCGATTTTAAGGGGGTTTAGAAAAAAAAGTCAGGAGACAAAATAAGTCACAAATTAGTTGTAGAATCGAACCCTAGCCGGTGGTACGACCTTAACCGTTACACCCTGTATACAAACCTAGAAATTATTGTTGCTAGCAAGAGTACTTTTACTAAAATTCCTCTGCTGCATGATGAGAATTAATTGTGTATTTATCCATTTAAGTCGAAAATTATAATAATTAATAAAGGATCAGTAGTTTATAAAATATATTTGTTGATATCTATCTGATGAATATCGTCGATTTTGTATAGTGGATTGCTAGTTAGCGCTGTTTTGATTGTGCTCTTGAATCTTGATTCATCGCTTTTACGTATACAAGAGAGAGTATCTAAACTAATATAACTGATGACTTTTTCCATTCTTATTTCTAATGCACTGACTCTGTTACTTGCGTGAGTTTGTCAATTAGTGCTCTGCAATCACTTCACAAGGAACCATTAAAAATGCGACAAAAGAATGCTTGTGATATATCAAGACCTTAATTGATATTCATAAACCGTAGTTATTCAAAAATTACGACACAGCGACAAACACGTTTGGACGAATTCCGACCAACCCGATTTGCTGAAACTAATTGGTTCACTGGAGTTACGTAAAGTGAGCTGGAAAAGTTTACTTTCGAGTAGATTTATCCTTGTATTTCTATAAATAATATCCTCAGTTGACAAACAAAAACAACGCTTACCTCATGAGGAGGAAAATTTGAGTCTTGTCATCAGATTGTGAAGTATGAGGTAATACGCATTTCACAACGTACGAGTATATTTCATGTAGGTAGATACCTGTGCTGTTTGTTTACGAAACTATGTAGTAATTTATCTCAAAAATGGTCATTTATCAAAAATAATATTTTTGATAAATGACCATATAAATAAATAAATAAATAATATATTAAATTCTAAAATTAATATATTATATTAATTTTAGAATTGTAGAATAGGGTATTTCGATGGGTCGAAAATTCTGGTTTTTGACCTCTAATTTGGATTCAGCACCATTGAAAACCTATTTACTCCAACTTTTTGGCCAATGTTACAATAACATGTGGTAGAAAAATTAATTAAAGAGATCACACTCTATTAGGACTCTATTGCTCTATTGCTATCCTCGTTTTGATCTCAGTGTCCACCTCGGTGTTCTCGTGCAAACGACATCCAAGGTATTTAAATACTGGCACTCTTTCAATGGGTTCCATACCAACAGACAAGCAAGCTGTTTGCTGTTCGGCGCGGCTCACTACCATGAATTTTGTATTTTTTACGTTTATTCTGATGCCATACGTCTCTCCTACCATCTCCACTCTGTTAATTAGTTCTTGTAATTCCTCTTGACTTCTCGCAATCAGAGCCGTATCATCTGCATACCGTATATTATTGATCAGGCGGCCATTTACCCTAATCCCGGCATCGCAGTTGGTCAACGCTTCCTGAAAGATGGCCTCCGAGTAAAGGTTAAACAGCTGAGGAGAGAGCAGACATCCCTGGCGAACGCCCTTACTTATAGGTATTCTTGTTGATGGATAACCCTCAACAAGAACTGACGCGTACTGCTCATTGTATAGGTTTCGAATGATGCGAACATCCTTCGAGTCCAGACCAAGGCGCTCCAGCAACTCCATAAGTTGGCCATGCCTAACGCTGTCAAATGCACGCTGGAAGTCGATGTAGCAAACAAAAAGATCCTGTTGCACGTCCCGGCAACGCTGCATTAGCAGCTGCACACAGAAGAGCGCATCTCTGGTACCCAAGCCACCACGGAAACCGAATTGCTCGGCACTCAGAGTAGTCTCACATTTTATATTAATTCTATGGAAGATAACCCTCAAAAGTACTTTCAAAGCATGACTCATTAAACTTATGAGACGGTACTCTTCACATGACTGGGGGTTTGCTTCTTTGGAAAGTGTGATGAAAATAGAATGCAACCATTCCAGTGGCAGCTTCCCAGAATCGTAAATGGTATTGAAGAGGATGGTTAACTTTTTCACGTTTTCTTCATCTAAGAGTTTGAGGATCTCAGCCGGAACTTCGTCAGGACCCGAAGCCTTACCACTACGAACATGACCTAAGGCATGGCAAACCTCTGATTCCATAATGGGTGGCCCCTCTAGAACCGCTGAGGCGTGTATCGTGTCCTGAGGTGCTACATCGTCACTGAACTTCATCTCAATGTACCTCTCCCATATTTCCAACTTTAGAGGTAAATCAGTGACCAGGGTACCCCTCTCATCCTTCAGTGCTCTAGGAAAGTTTATTTATTATTTATTCTAAAAAAAAGTTTATTTATTAGTATTCTACAATAACTTGGTTCAAAACGGATTATAAATCGATTACATAGCTCTCACGAGAGTGGACACCTCGTTGTATTTTTCCCGTACGCTGCTTATCTCGTTCATATCCCGGCATCATCGAACTGGCCCCGAACCAACGTTCTCGTCAGTCGTAAAGCAACTGCCGTCTGTCTCATACAAGTTTCACTCTTTACGAATTTACTTGAAATTCTAATTTCGCTTTTGTAATTGTTCTTCATAGTATCGCAATAAATTATATTGCTGATTTATGGTTTTAATTACTCCTGCGCAAATTGGGTAGAGTGAACTTATAAATTAGAATTTCACAGAGAACCGAAATTTTAAAGTGGTTCGAGAATGACCATTAAGAAGTTCCAAGTGTTTATCGCAGCCGAAGAATCAACAGATAAGAAGACAACAGTAGTGAATCTCAAGCGAATCAGGATCTATGATGAAGATGTTTGGTACCATATTCCTGAAGATTTCCAGGAGGTTTCGGCATACCATAGCGCGCTGGCGGCTGTCGGTCCGGTTAAATCAGCCCTTAATGCAATTAAGAACCGCGGCCAGTATCGGACAGTCAAGGTTACGGTTCCTCAGGTAATCGCAGACACTTATGTTGACGAAGATGAGAACTTCGAGTTCGGAGGCGTGATGCTGGAAGAGGTGGTCCGTACCGAAAGTCACCCTCCCGACCCAAAGATGGCAGAGTTGGCGTTATGTCTTCAACGTCTCAAGCCACCAGAGTCTGTGAAAGACATTTTGGAGCATTTCCTAGTGGAGAAATTCTCGCCCAAAAACCGCAATGTGAAGGCGTGGTGTGAACTCTTCGAGAAGGAGTCGTCAAGATTCAGCCTAACAGGTACAAAGCTGATTGAAGTTTTTAAATCCTGCCTCGATCCTGGCATGAGTGATTGGTTTGCTGTGTGTCAGCGAAGATTGTCGATTTCCGTTTGTGACATACAAAATTCTTTGAATCGAAACTCAGTAAACAATATTCAAGAGCTGCACAATAAATTTAAAAAATACGAGGCTGGGGATAAGGATCTTCCATCTAATCAAAAGTTTAGTAATTTAAAAATTGCAGTCACCGCACAACAATATGTTTATAAATTATTATGCTTACCGAACATGCCATATTTACGGTGTTAGGTGAAAGTTTTTTGAATGGTTGTACAATCGGATTTTGAAGAAATTATGAAAGACAATATAATAATTATGTGAGGGCTTCTTCTTCATGTCCAATATCCTGAATGGTTTAGAAAGTGTCGTTGCCATAAATAACCATCGATCAAGGGATACCCGATATGATTAGAGTAGAACACATAGATATTCATAGGGAACCAACCCCACGAACAAACCGCAAATCCCTTGGAAATCGAACAACAACTTCTGGTAGTTATCCACGATTCAAGGATTTCATGACAGACAGAGAGACACACACAGACAGACATACACGAAACAAAGTTGCTCAGGAAGGTCCAAAACTTAAAATGAGAGTGGAAATTTTGATTTTGGAGAACATTTATTTTATGCTTGTGAAATGGAATCAACCAAACATTTGATGTATCTCGAATAGTGGGTTTTGTTTATTTATTTCAGTTGGATAAAAAGGTAATGGTTTGTTGTATTAATTTTCAGACCTGTGACGCCTAATGCTAGTCCGCAATCCAGTCCTGTGCCCTCCACCAAGAATCAGCACAAACGCGAACCTTCCATAACAGGATCCAAGGAGTCTGTGCCCGACAGATCTGACGTCAGCATTTCGCAGAAGGTAGTTACTCAATTTATTATTGGTATTCGGTTTATATTTATCGTGGGTAGATCGCGCCAACTCTGCGGGAACTACTCGAAGTACTATTTGGGTGGCGCCAGGAACCTCCCCTGCTGACATACCGACTCAGCCTTGTTGCTCCATGGACTTGCACTCGATGAGCTACTTATTACATATTATTAGTATTATTACTTATTACCTATCATTTTCAGTCATTATTTTTTTAATTTTATTATACAGGGTGTCCAAGTAACTACGCTCCCCCCAGTTGTTTTCTCTTATAATCTAAGAAAAAAAAATCGGATTAACGCTATTCTTCATAATTTTTTGCGTAGAATTCAAAAAAGACAAAATTGCGCAGTTCGCAATCGCGCAACCATGCGCAATCATGATCAACTTTGTTTTTTCAAGTGAGAACCCCCATTTTTTATTGCAAATTCGGATTTTACGTCAAATTTCATGAACATTTTACTTCGACAACTTTTTTTTTGGACGCGCGCAGCCCGCTCAGCGAGCGCTCAAAGATGCGCAACCCAGGGATTGCGCCATAGTTGAGATGAAGGTAAACCTCAAGTGTGGCACATCACTTAGCACTGTTTTTCTACGCTGAATCGCGTGGTGATGTCCCTTTCTTGGTTTGATTTCATTTTACCGTATCTACAGCCGAAAAAGTCACTTTTTGAGGAGGAAATCATCGATTTTCCGTGGAATTTTTTCGGAGTATTGTTTTCTTCTCGAATTATTACTCCTTTGTGCAGGTAGACAATACAGTTTACATTAAGAGTTTATTTAAGAGTTGTTAATTTATTAAGAGTTTATCGCTTAATTGTTTCAAACATTGTTCATCCAATCATGTTTTTAGAGGACTGAAAATTATTTAGCAAAATTTTGTGATATTTATGTAGAAGTTTCCGGTTATTTTACAATTTTAAAAATTTAATTTTATTACATTTTATTAGGATGATTTATTACCCTTCATAAGAAAGTAGATGATTTCCTCCTCAAAAAGTGACTTCTTCGGCTGTAGATACGGTAAAATGAAATCAAATCAAGAAAGGGACATCACCACGCGATTCAGCGTAGAAAAGCAGTGCTAAGTGATGTGCCACACTTGAGGTTTACCTTCATCTCAACTATGGCGCAATCCCTGGGTTGCGCATCTTTGAGCGCTCGCTGAGCGGGCTGAGCGCGTCCAAAAAAAATGATTGCCGAAGTAAAATGTTCATAAAATTTGACGTAGAATCCGAGTCTGCAATAAAAAATGGGGGTTCTCATTTGAAGAAACAAAGTTCATCATGATTGCGCATGGTTGTGCGATTGCGAACTGCGCAATTTTGTCATTTTTGAATTCTACGCAAAAAATTGTGAAGAAAAGCGTTAATCCGATTTTTTTTCTTACACTATTAGAGAAAATAAGTGGGGGGAGCGTAGTTACTTGGACACCCTGTATAGTTACTTCTCTTTAGACTATTATTCATTTTCATCAATACATTTTTATTTTTTCGTTATTTTTTTTCTTTTTGTTTGTTTTGGTTTTGGAGGGATCTCCATCCGCTGAAGGCTCAACAAGTAAGAGTCCAGATGTTACAGCAGATGAAAATCGAAGGGTAAGAATCTTGTTTTTATTTGAGTTCTTTTGATTTAATTTGAATTCTTTTCTAGTTAAGTATTACTTTCGGCCGAATATCGATCTCATTTTTTCTACACTTCCTCGGTATATTTGTTTTACTCGTACTCACTTTCTGTAAATTAGTCATTGAAAAAAAACACTCATTAAAAATATTTATGCGTAATTCAGAAAGTTTGTAGAAAATAAATTGGTTATTCATTCAAGTTTTTCGAAGATTTTGTTTGTTGAAATTCAAAGAATAACTACAATTGAGGAATGTCCAACGGTTTACGTAACCTCTTTCTATAACTTTTGTATTAAGTTGAAATAAATCTTTGGTTTAGACCTTGTTTGATTCATATTTTGATATTGTTTTAATTTTTGGAGGGCTCTTCCGAAAGTGTTGCTGATAAGACTCCGCGTTCTGGGAGGTCCTCCGTTGACCTTGGTAGGAGGGTAAGCTGAAAAATCCGTCAGAATGATGTACTAATTATTGTCTCGTCTTTTCACCAGTTCCATTTTTGTGTTAGTGCCATGTCACAAAAACCAGTCTCGAACAACTTTGTATATACACTCTATGTTTGTTACTAATCAATCTTTGCCGTAATATGTTTAGAAATAACTCGGTTCCAGTTATTTATCTGTATGTATGGTATGGGGAAAAGTATGTTTAGTGTGGATTTTTGAAATGGCATGTAGACGAATAAGTCTGGTAAGTGACTTCAATTTTTGGGAAAACTTTGTCAAAATGTAGGGTTAAGCCCAAAACACATTCAAACTTGGTTTTAAGTGCTGTTCTAATAATCACAATGAATACGGAAGGTAAATATCGTACAAATTTGAATATATAGACTTCTGTAGATATAGTGAAATCTGCAGAAGAAAGGGGGTGGAGGAATTTTGCCTCAGTGAGATCTAAAACAAATTTAGAAAATTAATTTCCCCTGAGGGGGGCACGCTAAAATAGATAGAAATTGAATAGATTAATAAGTACTACATGGAGGTCGCCCAGGACTACTGTGGTAGAGTGAGACTACAAGGACTAAGGTACTGTTCGCAGATAGAAAGAATGCGGCTGGTCAATTTCCCGAAGAGTATACCTGCTAACATAGACGACTACCTGTTCCAAAATCTTAGGTAGCCTGTTGAGTCAGGCTAGGGCAAGGGAAGAGCCTCAATAATCGTAATCCAGGTATCGAGCTACTTGGTCTCATTTTTCCTAGCTTTGTAGAAGAAGGACTTTGTTTTTGGGATTGTAATACACATGGACACCTCACCAAACCATCCGCATTCTTTCAATCTGCAAACAGTAGAAGCTCTGTAAGGACGGAATCTCTATAAAATTACCAGCAGTTCATGTACGAGCCCCAGATGAAGACGGTGGTGATGCCACGGAGCACTCCCGCCGAGATCTCCAGTTTGAATAACTCCGTGGCACTCTTTCCACACCACACGCTGCCATGACCTTTATCGGCTGCAAGCTTCAACGAGCGAGTCTAAATATTTGAGATCACCAAGCAACTTGAGTGCAAACGGAATATACCAAATATCATGCATGTACATTATGAAACGAACTCACCGTTGAACGAAGGTCTGGATTCGAAAAGATTTAGACGAAACTGTGACTTTATGATTGATACTAGTTTATTCAATGAATATTGAATGACTCGAATTATGATGCAAAAGTGTAAAAGCGAAACGAAAGCAGTAAGAGAGCGTAACCAAGCAAAGTCGTAAGACGGTTGGAGACAAAGTGGGAAGATGCAAAGTGGGCAGGAGCGGAAGGCTCCTGGACGCGTACAATGTTACCAACTACATGATTCGGCTTAAGCTGATCTACATTGAATCTACACAATTCAAAGCTTATAAGCAAGAACTACATGTACCCTATGACGTCACAGGGTAAGAGTCAATCATTGAAGACATCTTATTTCCAGCAACCTTGTTGTTGGGTGCCACTCCTTTCAGCTTGCCTTAGATCTTGTCTGTTGTATTTGCTAATTTTAGCCCACCAGTCTTCTTTATATTTAGGCTGCTTCTGAGTACCTAAACATCCAGAGTTATGGGGCTTCACAGTTACGATATTCAGCTAGTCTTATATTTATATCAGTGCGTGGGTTTTAGCATGGAACATGCTATAGCCTTGGATTAACTACTCGAAAAACATCTCCCAGTTGAGTGACGCGAAAGTGTCACGCTGGGGGGGTTATTCTCCACCCATCCACCACATCCCTTCTCTGCCAAAAAGCGCGGCTAAAGCATATTCCATCTTTTTTGAATTTTAGCCAAAGGCTCTAAGCAGTAAGGCGAATTTTTTTCTATTTATCTCAGTGATATGTTATGACAGAAAAAGTGCTGTGTGTATTGGTGGTGGGGGAGGGGGGGATTGATGAGCAGAAAAAGTATTCTTTCCACCCTTTATGTGACATTACTTGTTGGAAATTCGAGAAAAACATTGAAAAATCCTCTTATACATGATTCTTCTGAATAGCAAGTTTACTATCATCATGGCTCGTTTCTGAAGTTATTATGGAAGATGGGTAGCAGGAAAAACTTCTCAAAATTTCCTTATCGAAAGCTTTCAGGGTTAATGAAGATCCCCTCTTTCAAGAATAAACCTTTTCTAGAATAAACTGAAATAAAAAGTTATAAAACTCGGCTCCGCCTGCACCCTGAGGGGTGAGGCCTGACGGCTAAAAGTGGAAAACATGAAGATGCTCTAGCCTCCAGTCAATAGTAGCAAATTTAACTCACCCAGCTGATCAAGGAGGAATAGACTCGTAGTTTGTCGTTCGAATTCTTCAGTCTCAGAGAGAGGCACCCCAATTTCGTGACAGCCCCTCATTCCACACTTTTGTAACGTTTTTCGAATAGTTAGTCCAAGGCAAAAACATGTTCCATGCTAAAAGGTTTTTTCTGCAATTTTTCTTCCATAACATCCGTAATAAGATAATAATAGAAGCACCTGAACATGATAACAGATACATTTATTGACTCATTTACTTGTGAAAAAAAGAAACCAAAAAAACTACAGTTGGTAGACCGACAGTCGGATTATTTTTAATAATGATTAATTTTACGCCATTTTTCTCCACCAAAAAATTTTTTTAAATGTTAATTTCGTGACAAAAACTTTATTAATGTTCACAAGCCATTTGTTAAAATGAACATGGTAACACTTTCTTGAGTCATGATTTGACAATTTTGCTGCCAAAAGTAACGTCAGCTCAATGAGCCCTGGAGCGTAAATCTACAGCGCGCAATCATGTTGCTAACCACCCCAGTGAGTAAACAGCTGGAAAAGATGATGGCCCATTGTCATTGATGTCCAGGTGACGCAAAGTGCTAGAGCCACGCTAAACGTGGTTTGACCTTGACTAACGCATTAAGGCCCACTTTCACCAAACATTCGAAACGAGTTTAAACCAAACAAGGCGAAAGATAATCGACGTTTAGTAAAAATCGTCTTTCACCAGAGCGATTTACGAGTTTAAACTCCATCTTGGGGGGTTCGAGTTTAAACGGTCGAAAATCGGCTGAATAAACTAGGAAACCTCGTTTAACTACCAATTCAATATGGCTGCGCATTGATTTGTGATTGTTTTCGAAATGAAATTGCGAATTATCTTTGCATTTCGAATTATTTTTGACTCGTCTGACGATGACGACGAAGTCCGAGTCGAATCCTGGATCGGATTCCACATTCCAAGATTATGCATGTTACTGAATTTCCACCTTTCCAAGCCCCGAGTCGTCCAAGTGCTTGACTAGATTGACACTCGCCTCGAGTTCCCGTCATACAAATAAGTTCAACACGTTAATTTAAAATGAATAATTGTCTTTTCAATAACATAATAGTGCAACCTACATTCCTTGGTTGTTACTATTCGGACGAATTATACAAATTGACCATTATACAAAATGACCAGTCCTACCAAAATAAATTTCTATTGAAGTGAAATCGGGGGCCCTCATCTTCGAGTTTACATCCATCGGCAATCATTCAAATTATCGAAGTAAATTCCTACCGTTCAGAACAAGGCGGCGGCCACTGTTTCACTAGGATACATCAAGGAAGGTACTTGAGTCTGGAGAAATACTGGAGTTATTGCGCTCGTTGTGGCTCAAAGTGATGATGTGTAATAACTCAATAGGTAGGTGATGAAAATATTCAGCAAAATAAAACGAAGGGAACCGGAAAACTCGAAACAGACCACAGGAATCAGCAAATAAACAGAACAAGGAATTCGAAAAACTGACACTGATAAAGATGCACAAGGCGGTAATCTGCTGATAGCAAGCGCGCGAGTGGTTGTTGTTCAACGTTTCTATTGCCCTAATACATCATAATGTCCAACTTTCATTCGTTCCGCTCGACATTTCAAGTTTAGACAAACTCGATTGATTATCTTGAACGACGTTTAACGATGATTTGGGTTGGTGAAAGACGCTCACCATCTTGCCGGGTTTATACCTTCAGATTAACTATTAACGCGTTTAGCTAAGCAAGTTTAGAACAACTTTTGGTGAAAGTGGGCCTAACATTTCTATTTAGGTATAACCGTACATTTTTCAATTGTCATCCGTTACCACGGAAACAAAACCAAAAAAGCGTGGCTTTTGGTGGCACTTTGCATCACTTGGACATCAACGACAATGGACCAACATCTTTTCCAGCTGGTTTACTCACTTGGGGCAGTTATCAACGTGATTGCGCGCTCTAGGTTGACGTTCCTGGGCTCATAGAGATGACGTCGCCCATTTGCAGCAAAAACTCTCTATTTTCGCCGTGATGGTCAAAAGTGATGGTCGGAAAAATAATGGAAACCTCCTTAATCATTATAAAATTATGAAACTCTTGAAAGCTACGAATATCATACCTATCTAGGTGCCTGTCAAGTTCTATGTTCCTACGTATCAATAACGATACGTGAATTCCCTTTCTTATCCAAACCTACGTTCTGCTTGCACTTTACTTGTTTTCGTCTAACTCAGGTTGCTAAGGTTGCTATTGCCATCACACTTTGTAAATATCTACTAATAATAAATAATAGTAAATAAAAACTAATATTATTTATTGCCATTTTTAGTTTATTAGTTTGCTTTATGTTTATATTTCGTTATTTCGCCCTATCACTAAATTCGCAGTTCTAGATACCAAAATACGAAGACCTATTTGTTAGCTGTTTATCGCAACCAGGATTGGGGAATGGTATTCGGGGTGTCCCAAGTTAAGGACCTCAAAACTTCGGAAATCGATTCCACAACTAATTTGAGTAAGAAAATTTATCTTAGCAACTTTGTTTTAACCCCTTGTTCTCCTAGATTTTCAATTTCAAAATTGTTTACGTGTTTTCGACTTTATGTCACTAAAATTACCGTAGCTACCTCAATTTACCGTAAAAATGTAAGAATAAGGGCGCCGTTGGAAAGGGCGTCAAATTTTCCATCTTCTTAGTGCCTAAAAAAACTATTTTTATGTGTGAAACTATTTTTATGATGTGTGAAAAATCAACTCGTAAAGTAATTTTTGTCGAATTGGCGAAAGTTCCAATTGCATCCGCATGGTTTTTCACTTACCTCAACACCAAAAACTGCGCGTAGATCTCAGCTTTCCTATGATAATATAATCTAACAATGTTTTACAGTCGAATTTAGGTAAGAAATTTGTGTTTGAATGCGGAAAATGTGATTTTTTTAGACGAAATCGGGGGACTCCTTAATTGGAGCGGCGGTGGTGTTGACTCACTTCAAAACGAAGATTTCTTTTTAAAAAATTCACCTTTTCCTGCAATACAAATTTCTTACCTAAATTCGACTGTAAAACATTTTTTGATTGTACCATTGGAAAGCTGAGATTCATGCGGAAGTAAAACCGTAGGTAACAACCTAAAGTAAAACGCTGCAAATTATTACACAATGGTTTATTATTTATCTATATAGATCACTCGTCTGCAAAGCCACCAACCATCCAACATGAAGAAAAACATCGATCGCAATTCGTTCAGCTAAAATTTGAACGGAGATTAGGCCTATTTTGCGATTCACACTCGTGTTTCTGATTTATCGTACGTCCAACCCTTAAATTCTCGTAGGGAGCGAACGGTTTGTCCTACAAGGCTCCGCGTGGTCTCAAAAAATTCTAAAAATTCTATAGAATCTTAAATTGAAGGAAAAACCATACCTTTATATCAAAATTGTTTGAGTTAGGGCGTTTTCAAAATTTCAAAATTCATTTTTTGACCCTTAGAAGTGACCAACATCAACCAAAGCTTCGGGGCACAACTAGACCCCAAATGGAGCCTACATACCAAATTTCATCAAAATCGGTCAATGCTAAGTGGCAAAAGTGCCGCGTACGGCGAACGGACGGCCAAATTTTTATTCGATTTTTGGATTCTACGTACCTTGAAACGTAAACCATCAAATTTTGAGGGGGTGTTAAAAATTTTTTTTTCTTGGTCGATTCCAAAGGTTCATTATTGAAAATAATAAACCAAAATAGGAAATCTCGCCAATTTGACAAAAATTACTTTACGAGTTGATTTTTTACCCATCAGGACCCCGAAAAACGTGTTTTATAGGCACTAGAAAGTTGGGAAATTTGACGCCCTTTCCAACGGCGCCTTTATAACTACATTTTTACGGTAAATTAAGGTAGCAATGGTAATTTTAGCGACAAAGTCGAAAACTCGTAAAAAAATTTGAAATTAAATCCAGGAAAAACAAGAGGGTTAAAACAAAATTGCTAAGAGACGTTTTCTCACTTAAATTAGTTGTAGAATTGACTCCCGAAGTATTCCCGTCCTTAACAATGGTCACCCTGTATAAGTGAGATTTAGGTACTGGTCCGCTCTGATTGGTATTACTGAGACGGTATGACTGTTTTCGTTGCTAAGAAGTGATCACATTTCAAGGAAATAAATGTAAAACCCCCTTTAAAGTTACTCATCCGAATCATCTTGGTTCAAGATCTCAAATAGCACACATTTTTGACCGAAATTGGGTTGCGATAAATCAACATTTCAGAAAGTTTAGAATTTGTTATTCCCTTGACAATCCATTAACCCATTTCCGGCCACTGATGCATTTTTGACCGACTTCAACGCGCCGAAGGCGCGCGAAAGAGGAGGTACTCAATTCGGGTTGTCGTGGGACGACGATTTTTTTTTTTTTTTTTTGTATGTCCGAGTCGCTTGCATTTCTTTATTCTGGTACCAATCTGTCTGGTTCTTTTTGAAATTTGTTCTACAAGTATTCGTGGTGGTCCCGTTTCAAACAGATTTCATTTTGCTTTGTTAGAAGTATCGAAAATTTGTGAATGAAGTTGAAAAACGTGGGTCCCGTTTTCGGGAATATCGGTCCGCATTCACTCTTCTTGCCCTGTGACTTCCGACTGAGTCGATGGAGGACCATTTGTGTATAGTCAAATTAAAGGTCTGATTGTAAGCTATAAAATGATATACTATATGAGGGGGGTTCCGATAACTAAAAGGTGCTACGGGGGATGAGAAAGGGGGAAATTATAGTGGGTTATTCGCTCAGAACCTGCATGAGCCATATCAAACGTGTTTATCAATGCTCGAGTATGTGAGTTTTCCTACCAAATATGAAGGATAATCATAGTACTGTTAGTTAGGTATTCTACCATGTGGGTGTAGCACATAGCTCTCTCAACACTAATAACACGATTGGGTAGGTAACAGTGTAGGGGATCGTCAGATCTGCATAGTGCCGTACCAAATATTAGGGATATAATTGTACAGTTAGGTGATGAGAGGGTATTCTACCAAGTGGGTGTAGCACATAGCTTCCTCCTCATCCATAATATAGTTGGGTAGGTAATGGTATAGGAGATCGTCAGAACTGCATAGTGCTGTACCAAATATTAGAAATGAAATAGTACAGTTAGGTGATGAGAGGGTATTCTACCAAGTGGGTGTAGCACATAGCTTCTTCCTCATCCATAATATAGTTGGGTAGGTAATGGTATAGGAGATCGTCAGAACTGCATAGTGCTGTACCAAATATTAGAAATGAAATAGTACAGTTAGGTGATGAGAGGGTATTCTACCAAGTGGGTGTAGCACATAGCTTCCTCCTCATCCATGATATAGTTGGGTAGGCAATAGTATAGGAGATTGCCATAATTGCATAGTGTCATACCAAATATGAGGTATATAGTACAACTCGGTAATGAGAGGGTATTCCACCAAGTGGGTGTAGCAAATAGCTTCCTCGTCATCCATAATATAGTTGGGTAGGCAATAGTATAGGAGATTGCCATAACTGCATAGTACCATACCAAATATGAGGTGTATAGTACAGTTAGGTGATAAGAGGGTATTCTACCAAGTGGGTGTAGCACATAGCTTCCTCGTCATCCATAATACAGTTGGGTAGGCAATAGTATAGGTGATTGCCATAACTGCGTAGTGCCATTCCAAATATGAGGTATATAGTACAACTTGGTGATGAGAGGGTATTCTACCAAGTGGGTGTAGCACATAGCTTCCTCGTCATCAATAATACAGTTGGGTAGGCAATAGTATAGGAGACTGCCATAACTGCGTAGTGCCGTACCAAATATGAGGTATATAGTAGAACTCGGTGATGAGATGGTATTCTACCAAGTGGGTGTAGCACATAGCTTCCTCGTCATCCATAATATAGTTGGGTAGGTAATGGTATAGGAGATCTTCAGAAGTACATTGTGTTGTACCAAATATGAGTTATATAGTACAGTTAGGTGATGAGAGGGTATTCTACCAAGTGGGTGTAGCACATAGCTTCCTCGTCATCCATAATATAGTTGGGTAGGTAATGGTATAGGAGATCTTCAGAAGTACATTGTGCTGTACCAAATATGAGTTATATAGTACAGTTAGGCGATGAGAGGGTATTCTACCAAGTGGGTGTAGCACATAGCTTCCTCGTCATCCATAATACAGTTGGGTAGGCAATAGTATAGGAGATTGCCATAACTGCGTAGTGCCATTCCAAATATGAGGTATATAGTACAACTCGGTGATGAGAGGGTATTCTACCAAGTGGGTGTAGCACATAGCTTCCTCGTCATCCATAATATAGTTGGGTAGGTAATGGTATAGGAGATCTTCAGAAGTACATTGTGCTGTACCAAATATGAGGTATATAGTACAGTTAGGTGATGAGAGGGTATTCTACCAGGTGGGTGTAGCACATAGCTTCCTCGTCATCCATAATATAGTTGGGTAGGCAATAGTATAGGAGATTGTCATAACTGCATAGTGCCGTACCAAATATGAGGTATATAGTAGAACTCGGTGATGAGAGGGTATTCTACCAAGTGGGGGTAGCACATAGCTTCCTCATCATCCATACTATAGTTGGGTAGGCAATATTATAGGAGATCGTCAGAACTGCATAGTGCTGTACCAAATATTAGAAATGAAATAGTACAGTTAGGTGATGAGAGGGTATTCTACCAAGTGGGTGTAGCACATCGCTTCTTCGTCATTCATAAATAGTAGGGTAGGTAATGGTATAGGAGATCGTCAGAACTGAATAGTGCCGTACCAAATATGAGGTATATAGTGCAGTTAGGTGATAACGGGTTTTCTATCAAGTGGATGTAGCACTTAGCTCCCTCGTCAATCATGTCATGGTTGAGTTGTTGAATTGTGTTGTCAGAACTACCAAGTACCTACGATATATGAGGGAAGTCGAACAGTTAAGGAATATGAGAGTAGATGGCTAAGAAGGAAAGTGACCCCAATACCTCCTGAAACTGATACATAAACGGAAACTCATCTACACGTATGGAAATTGATCCGGATTACAAAATGTCGTCCACCCTATGGCTTCTAGTTCACCTTACTGAAATGATGCACAATATTGAAGTAGATCTACATTGCGAAAACTGATCGAAAAACTGCGGGTAAATTAATTTTTGTTTCAAATTGAGGACCACTAAAAAGTGAAAAATAAAAAATAATATAAAATGGAAAAATAATAAAATAAAAACCTTTTTAACAAAAAAATGGACCGACCTCAAAAATGATGTCCGTGAACACCAAAAAGGAAAAAAATAATAAACTTAGCGAAAACACACTGATGTATTAGGTTGTTGGATATAAATATCTTGTCAACAGATGGTATGTTGGAATACCAAATATTATTTGTAATGTGATTCACACTCATTGTCACACTCATATCCTCCATCATACGATAGCAGTGACGTACTACCCAATAGTTTTGGAACACTTATCTCTACTCGTATTCATGTTTTGTAATACTCACCAGATCATTTGAGTATTACTTAATAACCACAGTGTATCCAGATAGGTAGGTAGGTACGCATTGAAGTCGCCGCCGTGCCCACCTGTAGACACAAACGTTTCCTAGATGTTCTACTTACCAACATTTTATTCGTTTTCGGAAATATAGGTACATACCTCCCATACCACAGACATGCTTCCACACCGAGTATGAACGTATATATCTTTTTGTCTAAAATTGTGGACGGTTTTGAACGTTAATTAGGTAACAACGATTCCGAAGGTATGTTGCTACAATATAATATATCCACCAATAAAATAAACAGTCTCATGTAATAATAGATTCTCAAATTACTCGTCACAACCATTCCTAGGGAGGTTCACACTTACTATCATACTCATATGGCAGCAGAGACGTACTAGGTACCTGATAGTTTGGGGAGCACATTGTAACTCAATGGTAGGTACTTACTCTTGTAATGCTAACCAGATCATCGAGTAAGGAAGGTGATTAGTTTGTGTCTACAGGTGGGCACGGCGGCGACTTCAATGCGTACCTACCTACCTATCTGGATACACTGTGATTATTAAGTAATACTCACATGATCTGGTGAGTATTACAAAACATGAATACGAGTAGAGATAAGTGTTCCAAAACTATTGGGTAGTACGTCACTGCTATCGTATGATGGAGCATATGAGTGTGACAATGAGTGTGAATCACATTACAAATAAGTAGAGAGAAAAGGGCGGTTCTGGGCCATAACTATTAATACTATGACCTTTGACCTTTACCCCTACCCCCCTCCCACCCCCTGACCCCTACCCCCACCCCCTCCCACCCCCTAACCCCTCCAGCCACCGCCCCCTCCCACACCCCCGTACTCCTCCCGCCCCCGTACTCCTTCCGCCCCCTTCTCCCGCCCCCATACTCCTCCCGCCCCCTTACTCTCCGCCCCCGTAATCCTTCCGCCCCCGTACTCCTCCCGCCCCATACTCCTCCCGCCCCCTTACTCTCCACCCCCTCACTCCCCCGCCCCCGTACTCCTCCCGCCCCCTTACTCTCCGCCCCCGTAATCCTTCCGCCCCCGTACTCCTCCCGCCCCGTACTCCTCCCGCCCCCTTATTCCTCCCCTCCCCCGTACTCCTCCCGCCCCTTACTCCTTCCGCCCCCTTCTCCCGCCCCCCTACTCCTCCCGCCCCTTACTCCTCCAACCCCCTTACTCCTCCTGCCCCCGTACTCCTCCCGCCCCCCTACTCCTCCCGACCCCGTACTCCTCCCGACCCGTACTCCTCCCGCCCCCGTACTCCTGCCGCCCCTTTACTCCTAGCTTGTGAGAATGGAGCTTCATGATAGGTTAACTAGATGGCACTATGGTCGATCCGTCCTACCCTGTAATCATGTTTCAATCTCTATTATAAGTTTTAAAGCAAGGTCAGTACAACTAAGAGAAATGATATTTATTGTCCTGAAAAGGACAGTTCAAAGGATCTAAGGTAAGTACAACTAATTTTCACCATTAAGATGCAATTAGTACCATTGTTCGACCTACTTGGTCATTGGAGACTAAGCTCTGTCACCTCGTCAAGGTGGGGTCGATCGACAGAGTTTATTTTTATTCAGGTGTAAATTTAACATGTTGGTCCCCCAAAGGTAAAACTTATACTTTACGAAATCACACACTTTTTTTTAATAATTATTTTTATTCAGTCTTTCCTTCTCTTGTATAAATTGAACTTGTTGGTCCTTGAAAGGACCGATGAAAAAATTTTAATTCAAGAATAAACGATACAATGAAATAGAATAGAAAAATTAGTGTTCGTGGTCAGTTAAACATTGGGAACACCACGAAAGAAACCCTGAATCTAAGCTGTTGTTCAATAGAGGCTGGTCGTCTTCTGGTACTGGTGAGTATCTATCAACGGACGGAGATGGAGGTAGTAGATGCAGAAGAAGGTATGAGGGAGAAAGGTATGGGTATTCGACGACAGAGTAGTCTTCAAACGAGGGAGTAGGAGATGAGCTGTAAGTTTTCATCTTCTTCCTGGGCGGCGATTCTCTGGAAGATGGCATCACAGCATACGTCTGGAAAATGGCCATAAAAATTATGTAAGTAAGCAGTAAAAATTAAAATTGGTACTTGAAAGTATCTATGAAACTGAATTTACCTTATTCATGGGGTCAGAGTACTCCTCTTCATCAGTGGATCGCGTTGAGAATTCGTTATTTGTTACCCACATTGATGGTGAAGCAGGACTGGGCGATCTTTCCTGTGGAGAGGCCCGAGTGCAGGATAATTCGTGGAGCTGGCATGCTCTCACTGTGACAAAGTTGGCACCACAAACTGAACACTGCTTACTGGAAGAAGCCATCTGAAAAGTTCCGATGAAACAATTATAATTACGATAGTTGAATATGGATAAAACTCATAATTTAAATGAGGTAAATGATAACTTACCTTTCACACAAATTGCAAGTCGTGCTGTAGGTTGACAAGGCCTCTGTAGATGAGGTTGACTGATCTGATGACCTTGTTGTTGTACTTCTGAATTTCGTCCTCGGTGAGTACGTCGTTGAACCGTTTTGGTAGGAAGACTCTAATGGAAGCTTCTTGAAGACAGCCAATGGGGATCAATGAAGCCACGATAGTGTCACCAAACCGACTTTGCAATCTTTGAAATGAGAGCACTTCGTAGGGAACTCCAATGCGAAGGTCTGACAGACGGCAGATTCCGTTGTTCTGGTTGTTGGCTGCGTTGAGTTGAGATGAGAGAGAGTTGATCATCTTGAAGAGCAGGAACAGAATGAAGAGCCGCCTCCAAGAGCAGCCCCTTATATACCCAAGACCAACCACCCCCTTTCCCCCTCCCACCTCCCACCACCCCCAAGGTGAAATTAATTTGTGCATTACTACTCTATGAATAAGTATTCCTTCTCAATAGGTAGGTAATTTTTAAGGTTATCCTTCTTAACAGAATTCTATACCTTCTCAATGAAATTGTATTCCTTCTCAATGCCTGGAGTCAAACTCCACCCCAATTCAAACTTTTTTCTTGTATTACTTCTCTGTGAATTAAGTATTCCTTCTCAGTAGGTAGGTAATTTTTAAATTTATCCTTCTAAACAGAATTCTATACCTTCTCAATGAAATTGTATTCCTTCTCAATGCCTATAGTCAAACACCCCCTATCAAACTTTATTCAAGTATTACTTCTCCGTGAATAAGTATTCCTTCTCAGTAGGCATTTTTTAGGGTTATTCTTCTTAACCGAATTGTATACCTTCTCAAAGGAACTACCCCCCTCCATTCCCACCCTATATAAGGAGCTGCTCCTCCTCTCCTCCTCCCACTCTTGCTCGTGCTTTTGTAGTGTTCACTAGTTTTCCAGTGCTCTTCTTCAAGCTCCAGCTCACATCTTCAGCTCCAGACCTTCTCTTCAGCTATCGTCCCCTGCTCCTCTGGGATAAGTGAGTAACCTCATTAGTTTACCTCCTGGTTTGCAAATTAGGTCTACCTCTCCCCCAAAAAACCCACACTTCCTTTTTTTTCCATTCAAGTTTGACCTTGATAACTTCTTTGTTCGTTCAAGTTTGACCTTGGTAGGTCCTTTTTTTCTCTCAATCACTTGATTGGTTTTGTTTTATATTTTCGTTCAAGTTTGACCTTGATAGGTCCTTTTTTTTCTCTCAATCACTTGATTGGTTTTGTGTTTTTTTTTTTCGTTCAAGTTTGACCTTCATAGGTCATTTTTTTTTTCTCTCAATCACTTGATTGGTTTTGTGTTTTCTTTCTTTGTTCAAGTTTGACCTTGATAAGTTCTTTTTTTTTTCTCAATCACTCGATTGTTTTTTTTTTTTTCTATTTTGTAAATAATTCCGTTATTATTTTGTTGTTTTGGTTTCTCTGAAACAATTTTCGTTTAATAGATACTTTTCTGAAGTTTTTTTTCTTTTCAATTCGTTGATTGAAAATTTCGTTATTGTTATTTCTTTTTCCTCAATCACTTGATTGGGTTTTTTCTCTGTTTCATTTTAAAAAAAATTTGTGTCTTGGTTATTAGTTTTTCTAAAACAATTTTCGTTTAGTAATTTTCTGATTTTTTTTTCTTTTAAGTCCGTTGATTGAAAATTTGGTTATTATTCACTTATCCTTGTTTTGGATTTACTTCTTTATATTCTTTTCTCTTGCTTGAGGTTTGTGGATTAATTTTCCCAGTTTCTTTTTTTTTCATTCAATAATTTACACGTTTCTCAATTTGTGTTAAATTGATTACAAATTTAAAATTTCCATAAAAATATTTTAGTTCAAATACTTTAAAGGTAGAGATGGCTAGTACATCAAAGTTGTGTACCTTTTGTGGGAGGGCATTTGACAGTTTGACCGCGCTGATAGCCCATGAAACCCAATGTGGAGAAAGTAGATTCCCCACCACCAATACTACTCCACCCACTATCTTGAAGAGACCAGCATCTCACATTGATGATAGATTGTCAATGTTCACTAATTTGTGTGGATTCTGTGGGATTTATTTTCCTTCATTGGAGGAGAGGCTGAGTCACGAACAAACTCACGCTGGTCCATCTTCTCCCTCTCCTTCCAAAAAGAGGAACATATCTCCCACAGATGACTTATTCTCCTCTTACTTTGCCAATGTTTGTGGATATTGTGGATTGGATTTTGCCACTAGAGATGAAAGGGAAGAACATGAAGCAGTGAGACACAATCGAGATTTTTGTACTAAATGTGGCCAGTATTTCCCCAATAATTTAGAAAGGATCAATCATGAAATAGACTGTTCTGTTAACTTAGTGTGTGAAAAATGTGGGGCTTGCTTCTCGAATGCTTACTTGTTTGAAGCACATAACACTAACTGTGGTCAAGAGGTAGATAATGCTAGACAAGGTGGTGACCCAAATGTTAGAGAAATATTGGCTAATGCTCCTGATGATGAACAGATCATTCCCTACATCTCTGCTTTCACAAATAGAATTGCTTCCTTCTTTATACAGTCAAATTTTGCATTGGATTTACCTTCATTCCTATCTGACATAAGACCAAAATTAATTAAAATTCTCAAAAACTCTCTTCGCGATCATGGTGCAATTAAATTTAATTTGGTTCTTGATATTTTAGTAAATAACTCTCTTGGGGAAGAGATGGATTGTAATTTAAAGGTCAAGAACGATATATTATTGCACAACACTCAAATAGATTCCATCCTTAGACTAATGAACGAAAAGTTAAATACAGAGTTATCCGAGTTGGAAGTTAAAAAAAGTGGTTGGAAGCTGGCATTAATTTATGGTCTAAGAGTTAAAATCAATAAGTACTCCCCACTAAGAGGAGGCATGTTCATTGATCTCCCAGAAAAAATTAAAAGCAGGAAAGCATGTATCAATGTGATCAATCAGGACAATTTTTGTTTCAAGTATGCCATATTAGCGAAATTGGTTCATAGGAAACCTCAGAGAGTATCCACCTATGCAAACCTGAGGCATAACTACAACTTTGACTGTATTAGGTTCCCTGCCACAATGTATGATATCAAAAAATTTGAAAAAATCAACAATATCTCAATAAACATTTTTAAATTAGATGAAAACAATAACGTCTACCCCAAGAAAATTGTTGAGCAGGAACTAGAGGACCATAGAGATTTGTTATTATTAGAGAAAAAATTGGGAAGTGGTGAGGTTATAAACAATCATTATGTTTTCATTAAAGATTTTAACAAGTTAGTTCGTTCACAAGTTACAAGAAAAGAACATAGAATCAACCTCTGCAAGAGGTGTCTTTGGTTTAAGCAGACTGACAACTCTGGGGACATCAAAGCTCATGAAAATTTATGTAACTCTAATAAACCTGCTGTTCCAAAGATCCCTGAAAAAACATACGTTGAATTTGAGAAAGTGGGTAGGTCTATGAGAGTCCCCTATGTAGTATACGCAGATTTCGAATCCATGTGTGAAGATATCCATACTGTCCTCCCAAACCCTGATACATCTTATACCCACCCCTACAATCAACATACCCCCACTTCTGCGTGTGCATATGTCCATATTCAAGAGGAGTTCTTACCCATCAGTGATCAAATACCAAAAAATTTGTTTTTATATCGAGGGGAAGATGTTGTTGAAAAGTTGTTGGAATTTTTAAATCAAGTAGCGGAGGAAGTCAGTAAAATATATAGTTTAAATAAAAAAATGCCAATTCTGACGCAAGCTGAGAAAAATCAATATGAGAGTGCAACAACGTGTTTCATGTGCAATAAGGGCTTCAGTTCCCCGGAAAATCCCAAAGTTCGTGACCATTGTCACATATTAGGGACTTACCGGGGAGCTGCCCATCGTAATTGTAATATTCAAAATCAACCCCCCTCCTTCCTCCCTGTCCTGTTCCACAACCTCTCTGGATTTGACGCCCACTTCATAATTCCCAAATTAGGTTACAACAAGAAACAAATTGATGTCATAGCATCCACTTCTGAAAATTTCATCACCTTCTCCAAAAGAGTAAATAAAAAAATATCATTGAGATTTTTAGATAGCTTCCGATTTTTATCAAACAGTTTAGATGGTCTCGCCAAAACTTTAACTAATTTTAATATTTTACCTAAATTTTTCAATAATAATGAATTAGATCTTGTGAAAAGGAAAGGAGTATTCCCTTACGAGTATATGAACTCATGGGAGAAATATAATGAAACCCAATTACCCCCAATTAATGAATTTTATAGCCAACTGAAACATAGTGGTATAACCAATGTAGAATATGAACATGCGCAGAAAGTGTGGGAAGTATTCAATTGTTCCAGCATGGGGGAGTATAGCGATCTCTACATGAAAATCGATGTACTCCTCCTTGCTGAAATATTTGAATCATTCCGCAATATAACAATCAAATCCCATTCCCTTGATCCTGCTCACTACTTCACATCACCAATGATGACCTGGGATGCGATGCTCAAATGCACTCAGGTCAAAATTGAGTTGCTAACAGACTACAATCAAATTTTAATGGTAGAGGCTGGCATTAGGGGTGGACTAGTTCAAGTTCCAGGAAGGATGGCCGAAGCAAATAACCGCTTTATCGAGGGCTACAACCCTGATAAAGAGGACTTGTTTCTGGCCTACCAAGACTGTAACGCGCTCTATTCCACTGCAATGACCATGCCTCTACCCATTGGAGAATTTTCATTTGTACAAGATCTAAATTCAATCAAACTGGAAACCCTCACTGCTGACGACCCATATGGATATCTTCTTGATGTTTCTCTTGACTACCCAGATGAGCTACACGATCACCATAATGATCTCCCCTTCCTTCCTGAGAAGTTGGGAAGTGTTGGTGGAAAGTTGGTGGCTCATCTCGGTGGTCGGAGAAACTATGTCGTACACTACATGGCTCTCAAGCAAGCATTAGATCATGGCATAAAATTAGTAAAAATTAACAGAGCACTAAAATTCCGACAGTCAAACTGGTTAAAACCCTACATTGAACTAAATAATGAATTAAGAAAGAAAGCTACCAACGATTTTGATAAAGACCAGTTCAAATTATATAATAACGCAGTATACGGAAAAACAATGGAATGTATTAGAAATCGAATCGA